>CAUIJW010000133.1:0-668000 GCA_960531205.1 Andrena bicolor | reverse complement strand
ATCTCTCGTTGTGCAACCGCCTTCTATATCTAGACTAACGAGATCCGTCTGTACAACCGTCTTCTATATCTAGACTAACGAGATCCGTCGTTGTACAACGGTCTTCTATATCTAGACTAACGAGATCCGTCTGTACAACCGTCTTCTATATCTAGACTAACGAGATCCGTCGTTGTACAATCGTCTTCTATATCTAGACTAACGAGATCCGTCGTTGTACAACCGTCTTCTATAACTAGACTAACGAGATCCGTCGTTGTACAACCGTCTTCTATATCTAGACTAACGAGATCCGTCGTTGTTCAACCGTCTTCTATATCTCGACTAACGAGATCTATCGTTGTACAACCGTCTTCTATATCTCGACTAACGAGATACGTCGTTGGATAAACGTCTTCAATATCTAGACCAACCAGATCCGTCTGTACAACTGTCTTCTATATCTAGACTAACGAGATCCGTCTGTACAACCGTCTTCTATATCTAGACTAACGAGATCCGTCGTTGTACAACCGTTTTCTATATCTAGACTAACGAGATCCGTCGTTGTACAACCGTCTTCTATATCTAGACTAACGAGATCCGCCGTTGTACAACCGTCTTCTATATCTAGACTAACGAGATCCGTCGTTGTACAACCGTCTTCTATATCTAGACTAACGAGATACGTCGTTGGACAAACGTCTTCAATATCTAGACTAACGAGATCCGTCTGTACAACCGTTTTCTATATCTAGACTACCGAGATCCGTCGTTGTACAACCGTCTTCTATATCTAGACTAACGAGATCTCTCGTTGTGCAACCGCCTTCTATATCTAGACTAACGAGATCCGTCTGTACAACCGTCTTCTATATCTAGACTAACGAGATCCGTCGTTGTACAACGGTCTTCTATATCTCGACTAACGAGATCTCTCGTTGTACAACCGTCTTCTATATCTAGACTAACGAGATCCGTCGTTGTACAACCGTCTTCTATATCCAGACTAACGAGATCCGTCGTTGTACAACCGTCTTCTATATCTAGACTAACGAGATCCGTCTGTACAACCGTCTTCTATATCTAGACTAACGAGATCCGTCTGTACAACCGTTTTCTATATCTAGACTACCGAGATCCGTCGTTGTACAACCGTCTTCTATATCTAGACTAACGAGATCTATCGTTGTGCAACCGTCTTCTATATCTAGACTAACGAGCTCCGTCTGTACAACCGTCTTCAATATCTAGACTAACGAGATCCGTCTGTACAACCGTCTTCTATATCTAGACTAACGAGATCCGTCGTTGTACAACCGTCTTCTATATCTAGACTAACGAGATCCGTCGTTGTACAACCGTCTTCTATATCTCGACTAACGAGATCTCTCGTTGTACAACCGTCTTCTATATCTAGACTAACGAGATACGTCGTTGGACAAAAGTCGTTAATATCTAGACTAACGAGATCCGTGTGTACAACCGTCTTCTATATCTAGACTAACGAGATCCGTCGTTATACAACCGTCTTCTATATCTCGACTAACGAGATCTCTCGTTGTACAACCGTCTTCTATATCTAGACTAACGAGATCCGTCGTTGTACAACCGTCTTCTATATCTAGACTAACGAGATCCGTCTGTACAACCGTCTTCTATATCTAGACTAACGAGATCCATCTGTACAACCGTTTTCTATATCTAGACTACCGAGATCCGTCGTTGTACAACCGTCTTCTATATCTAGACTAACGAGATTTCTCGTTGTGCAACCGTCTTCTATATCTAGACTAACGAGATCCGTCTGTACAACCGTCTTCAATATCTAGACTAACGAGATCCGTCTGAACAACCCTCTTTTATATCAAGACTAACGAGATCCGTCTGTACAACCGTCTTCTATATCTAGACTAACGAGATCCGTCGTTGGACAAACGTCTTCAATATCTAGACTAACGTGATCCGTCTGTACAACCGTCTTCTATATCTAGACTAACGAGATACGTCGCTGTACAAGCGTCTACTATATCCAGACTAACGAGATCCGTCGTTGTACAACCGTCATCTATATCTAGACTAACGAGATCCGTCTGTACAACCGTCTTCAATATCTAGACTAACGAGATCCGTCTGAACAACCCTCTTTTATATCAAGACTAACGAGATACGTCTGTACAACCGTTTTCTATATCTAGACTAACGAGATCCGTCGTTGTACAACCGTCTTCTATATCCAGACTAACGTGATCCGTCTGTACAACCGTCTTCTATATCTAGACTAACGAGATACGTCGTTGTTCAAGCGTCTTCTATATCCAGACTAACGAGATCCGTCGTTGTACAACCGTCATCTATATCTAGACTAACGAGATCCGTCGTTGTACAACCGTCTTCTATGTCTAGACTAGCGAGATACGTCGTTGGACAAACGTCATCAATATCTAGACTAACGAGAGATACGTCTGTACAACCGTTTTCTATATCTAGACTAACGAGATCCGTCTGTACAACCGTCTTCTATATCTAGACTAACGAGATCCGTCGTTGTACAATCGTCTTCTATATCTAGACTAACGAGATCCGTCGTTGTACACCCGTCTTCTATAACTAGACTAACGAGATCCGTCGTTGTACAACCGTCTTCTATATCTAGACTAACGAGATCCGTCGTTGTTCAACCGTCTTCTATATCTCGACTAACGAGATCTATCGTTGTACAACCGTCTTCTATATCTAGACTAACGAGATACGTCGTTGGATAAACGTCTTCAATATCTAGACCAACGAGATCCGTCGGTACAACTGTCTTCTATATCTAGACTAACGAGATCCGTCTGTACAACCGTCTTCTATATCTAGACTAACGAGATCCGTCGTTGTACAACCGTTTTCTATATCTAGACTAACGAGATCCGTCGTTGTACAACCGTCTTCTATATCTAGACTAACGAGATCCGTCGTTGTACAACCGTCTTCTATATCTAGACTAACGAGATCCGTCGTTGTACAACCGTCTTCTATATCTAGACTAACGAGATCTCTCGTTGTGCAACCGCCTTCTATATCTAGACTAACGAGATCCGTCTGTACAACCGTCTTCTATATCTAGACTAACGAGATCCGTCGTTGTACAACGGTCTTCTATATCTCGACTAACGAGATCTCTCGTTGTACAACCGTCTTCTATATCTAGACTAACGAGATCCGTCGTTGTACAACCGTCTTCTATATCCAGACTAACGAGATCCGTCGTTGTACAACCGTCTTCTATATCTAGACTAACGAGATCCGTCTGTACAACCGTCTTCTATATCTAGACTAACGAGATCCGTCTGTACAACCGTATTCTATATCTAGACTACCGAGATCCGTCGTTGTACAACCGTCTTCTATATCTAGACTAACGAGATCTCTCGTTGTGCAACCGTCTTCTATATCTAGACTAACGAGATCCGTCTGTACAACCGTCTTCAATATCTAGACTAACGAGATCCGTCTGTACAACCGTCTTCTATATCTAGACTAACGAGATCCGTCGTTGTACAACCGTCTTCTATATCTAGACTAACGAGATCCGTCGTTGTACAACCGTCTTCTATATCTCGACTAACGAGATCTCTCGTTGTACAACCGTCTTCTATATCTAGACTAACGAGATCCGTCGTTGCACAACCGTCTTCTATATCTATACTAAAGAGATCCGTCTGTACAACCGTCTTCTATATCTAGACTAACGAGATCCGTCTGTACAACCGTCTTCTATATCTAGACTAACGAGATCCGTCGTTATACAACCGTCTTCTATATCTCGACTAACGAGATCTCTCGTTGTACAACCGTCTTCTATATCTAGACTAACGAGATACGTCGTTGGACAAACGTCTTTAATATCTAGACTAACGAGATCCGTCTGTACAACCGTCTTCTATATCTAGACTAACGAGATCCGTCGTTGTACAACCGTCTTCTATATCTATACTAAAGAGATCCGTCTGTACAACCGTCTTCTATATCTAGACTAACGAGATCCGTCTGTACAACCGTCTTCTATATCTAGACTAACGAGATCCGTCGTTGTACAACCGTCTTCTATATCCAGACTAACGAGATCTCTCGTTGTACAACCGTCTTCTATATCTAGACTAACGAGATCCGTCTGTACAACCGTTTTCTATATCTAGACTACCGAGATCCGTCGTTGTACAACCGTCTTCAATATCTAGACTAACGAGATCCGTCTGTACAACTGTCTTCTATATCTAGACTAACGAGATCCGTCTGTACAACTGTCTTCTATATCTAGACTAACGAGATCCGTCGTTGTACAAGCGTCTTCTATATCTAGACTAACGAGATACGTCGTTGGACAAACGTCTTCAATATCTAGACTAACGAGAGATACGTCTGTACAACCGTTTTCTATATCTAGACTAACGAGATCCGTCGTTGTACAACCGTCTTCTATATCTAGACTAACGAGATCCGCCGTTGTACAACCGTCTTCTATATCTAGACTAACGAGATCCGTCGTTGTACAACCGTCTTCTATATCTAGACTAACGAGATACGTCGTTGGACAAACGTCTTCAATATCTAGACTAACGAGATCCGTCTGTACAACCGTCTTCTATATCTAGACTAACGAGATACGTCGTTGGACAAACGTCTTTAATATCTAGACTAACGAGATCCGTCTGTACAACCGTCTTCTATATCTAGACTAACGAGATCCGTCGTTGTACAACCGTCTTCTATATCTATACTAAAGAGATCCGTCTGTACAACCGTCTTCTATATCTAGACTAACGAGATCCGTCTGTACAACCGTCTTCTATATCTAGACTAACGAGATCCGTCGTTGTACAACCGTCTTCTATATCCAGACTAACGAGATCTCTCGTTGTACAACCGTCTTCTATATCTAGACTAACGAGATCCGTCTGTACAACCGTTTTCTATATCTAGACTAACGAGATCCGTCGTTGTACAAGCGTCTTCTATATCTAGACTAACGAGATACGTCGTTGGACAAACGTCTTCAATATCTAGACTAACGAGAGATACGTCTGTACAACCGTTTTCTATATCTAGACTAACGAGATCCGTCTGTACAACCGTCTTCTATATCTAGACTAACGAGATCCGTCTGTACAACCGTCTTCTATATCTAGACTAACGAGATCCGTCGTTGTACAATCGTCTTCTATATCTAGACTTACGAGATCCGTCGTTGTACAACCGTCTTCTATATCTAGACTAACGAGATCCGTCTGTACAACCGTCTTCTATATCTAGACTAACGAGATCCGTCGTTGTACAACCGTCTTCTATATCTCGACTAACGAGATCTCTCGTTGTACAACCGTCTTCTATATCTAGACTAACGAGAGATACGTCTGTACAACCGTTTTCTATATCTCGACTAACGAGATCCGTCTGTACAACCGTCTTCTATATCTAGACTAACGAGATCCGTCGTTGTACAATCGTCTTCTATATCTAGACTAACGAGATCCGTCGTTGTACACCCGTCTTCTATAACTAGACTAACGAGATCCGTCGTTGTACAACCGTCTTCTATATCTAGACTAACGAGATCCGTCGTTGTTCAACCGTCTTCTATATCTCGACTAACGAGATCTATCGTTGTACAACCGTCTTCTATATCTAGACTAACGAGATACGTCGTTGGATAAACGTCTTCAATATCTAGACCAACGAGATCCGTCGGTACAACTGTCTTCTATATCTAGACTAACGAGATCCGTCTGTACAACCGTCTTCTATATCTAGACTAACGAGATCCGTCGTTGTACAACCGTTTTCTATATCTAGACTAACGAGATCCGTCGTTGTACAACCGTCTTCTATATCTAGACTAACGAGATCCGTCGTTGTACAACCGTCTTCTATATCTAGACTAACGAGATCCGTCGTTGTACAACCGTCTTCTATATCTAGACTAACGAGATCTCTCGTTGTGCAACCACCTTCTATATCTAGACTAACGAGATCCGTCTGTACAACCGTCTTCTATATCTAGACTAACGAGATCCGTCTGTACAACCGTCTTCTATATCTAGACTAACGAGATCCGTCGTTGTACAACCGTTTTCTATATCTAGACTAACGAGATACGTCGTTGGACAAACGTCTTCAATATCTAGACTAACGAGATCCGTCTGTACAACCGTTTTCTATATCTAGACTACCGAGATCCGTCGTTGTACAACCGTCTTCTATATCTAGACTAACGAGATCTCTCGTTGTGCAACCGCCTTCTATATCTAGACTAACGAGATCCGTCTGTACAACCGTCTTCTATATCTAGACTAACGAGATCCGTCGTTGTACAACGGTCTTCTATATCTAGACTAACGAGATCCGTCTGTACAACCGTCTTCTATATCTAGACTAACGAGATCCGTCGTTGTACAATCGTCTTCTATATCTAGACTAACGAGATCCGTCGTTGTACAACCGTCTTCTATAACTAGACTAACGAGATCCGTCGTTGTACAACCGTCTTCTATATCTAGACTAACGAGATCCGTCGTTGTTCAACCGTCTTCTATATCTCGACTAACGAGATCTATCGTTGTACAACCGTCTTCTATATCTCGACTAACGAGATACGTCGTTGGATAAACGTCTTCAATATCTAGACCAACCAGATCCGTCTGTACAACTGTCTTCTATATCTAGACTAACGAGATCCGTCTGTACAACCGTCTTCTATATCTAGACTAACGAGATCCGTCGTTGTACAACCGTTTTCTATATCTAGACTAACGAGATCCGTCGTTGTACAACCGTCTTCTATATCTAGACTAACGAGATACGTCGTTGGACAAACGTCTTCAATATCTAGACTAACGAGATCCGTCTGTACAACCGTTTTCTATATCTAGACTACCGAGATCCGTCGTTGTACAACCGTCTTCTATATCTAGACTAACGAGATCTCTCGTTGTGCAACCGCCTTCTATATCTAGACTAACGAGATCCGTCTGTACAACCGTCTTCTATATCTAGACTAACGAGATCCGTCGTTGTACAACGGTCTTCTATATCTCGACTAACGAGATCTCTCGTTGTACAACCGTCTTCTATATCTAGACTAACGAGATCCGTCGTTGTACAACCGTCTTCTATATCCAGACTAACGAGATCCGTCGTTGTACAACCGTCTTCTATATCTAGACTAACGAGATCCGTCTGTACAACCGTCTTCTATATCTAGACTAACGAGATCCGTCTGTACAACCGTTTTCTATATCTAGACTACCGAGATCCGTCGTTGTACAACCGTCTTCTATATCTAGACTAACGAGATCTATCGTTGTGCAACCGTCTTCTATATCTAGACTAACGAGATCCGTCTGTACAACCGTCTTCAATATCTAGACTAACGAGATCCGTCTGTACAACCGTCTTCTATATCTAGACTAACGAGATCCGTCGTTGTACAACCGTCTTCTATATCTAGACTAACGAGATCCGTCGTTGTACAACCGTCTTCTATATCTCGACTAACGAGATCTCTCGTTGTACAACCGTCTTCTATATCTAGACTAACGAGATACGTCGTTGGACAAAAGTCGTTAATATCTAGACTAACGAGATCCGTGTGTACAACCGTCTTCTATATCTAGACTAACGAGATCCGTCGTTATACAACCGTCTTCTATATCTCGACTAACGAGATCTCTCGTTGTACAACCGTCTTCTATATCTAGACTAACGAGATCCGTCGTTGTACAACCGTCTTCTATATCTAGACTAACGAGATCCGTCTGTACAACCGTCTTCTATATCTAGACTAACGAGATCCATCTGTACAACCGTTTTCTATATCTAGACTACCGAGATCCGTCGTTGTACAACCGTCTTCTATATCTAGACTAACGAGATCTCTCGTTGTGCAACCGTCTTCTATATCTAGACTAACGAGATCCGTCTGTACAACCGTCTTCAATATCTAGACTAACGAGATCCGTCTGAACAACCCTCTTTTATATCAAGACTAACGAGATCCGTCTGTACAACCGTCTTCTATATCTAGACTAACGAGATCCGTCGTTGGACAAACGTCTTCAATATCTAGACTAACGTGATCCGTCTGTACAACCGTCTTCTATATCTAGACTAACGAGATACGTCGTTGTACAAGCGTCTACTATATCCAGACTAACGAGATCCGTCGTTGTACAACCGTCATCTATATCTAGACTAACGAGATCCGTCGTTGTACAACCGTCTTCTATATCTAGACTAACGAGATCCGTCTGTACAACCGTTTTCTATATCTAGACTAACGAGATCCATCTGTACAACCGTTTTCTATATCTAGACTACCGAGATCCGTCGTTGTACAACCGTCTTCTATATCTAGACTAACGAGATCTCTCGTTGTGCAACCGTCTTCTATATCTAGACTAACGAGATCCGTCTGTACAACCGTCTTCAATATCTAGACTAACGAGATCCGTCTGAACAACCCTCTTTTATATCAAGACTAACGAGATCCGTCTGTACAACCGTCTTCTATATCTAGACTAACGAGATCCGTCGTTGGACAAACGTCTTCAATATCTAGACTAACGTGATCCGTCTGTACAACCGTCTTCTATATCTAGACTAACGAGATACGTCGTTGTACAAGCGTCTACTATATCCAGACTAACGAGATCCGTCGTTGTACAACCGTCATCTATATCTAGACTAACGAGATCCGTCTGTACAACCGTCTTCAATATCTAGACTAACGAGATCCGTCTGAACAACCCTCTTTTATATCAAGACTAACGAGATACGTCTGTACAACCGTTTTCTATATCTAGACTAACGAGATCCGTCGTTGTACAACCGTCTTCTATATCCAGACTAACGTGATCCGTCTGTACAACCGTCTTCTATATCTAGACTAACGAGATACGTCGTTGTTCAAGCGTCTTCTATATCCAGACTAACGAGATCCGTCGTTGTACAACCGTCATCTATATCTAGACTAACGAGATCCGTCGTTGTACAACCGTCTTCTATGTCTAGACTAGCGAGATACGTCGTTGGACAAACGTCATCAATATCTAGACTAACGAGAGATACGTCTGTACAACCGTTTTCTATATCTAGACTAACGAGATCCGTCTGTACAACCGTCTTCTATATCTAGACTAACGAGATCCGTCGTTGTACAATCGTCTTCTATATCTAGACTAACGAGATCCGTCGTTGTACACCCGTCTTCTATAACTAGACTAACGAGATCCGTCGTTGTACAACCGTCTTCTATATCTAGACTAACGAGATCCGTCGTTGTTCAACCGTCTTCTATATCTCGACTAACGAGATCTATCGTTGTACAACCGTCTTCTATATCTAGACTAACGAGATACGTCGTTGGATAAACGTCTTCAATATCTAGACCAACGAGATCCGTCGGTACAACTGTCTTCTATATCTAGACTAACGAGATCCGTCTGTACAACCGTCTTCTATATCTAGACTAACGAGATCCGTCGTTGTACAACCGTTTTCTATATCTAGACTAACGAGATCCGTCGTTGTACAACCGTCTTCTATATCTAGACTAACGAGATCCGTCGTTGTACAACCGTCTTCTATATCTAGACTAACGAGATCTCTCGTTGTGCAACCGCCTTCTATATCTAGACTAACGAGATCCGTCTGTACAACCGTCTTCTATATCTAGACTAACGAGATCCGTCGTTGTACAACGGTCTTCTATATCTCGACTAACGAGATCTCTCGTTGTACAACCGTCTTCTATATCTAGACTAACGAGATCCGTCGTTGTACAACCGTCTTCTATATCCAGACTAACGAGATCCGTCGTTGTACAACCGTCTTCTATATCTAGACTAACGAGATCCGTCTGTACAACCGTCTTCTATATCTAGACTAACGAGATCCGTCTGTACAACCGTATTCTATATCTAGACTACCGAGATCCGTCGTTGTACAACCGTCTTCTATATCTAGACTAACGAGATCTCTCGTTGTGCAACCGTCTTCTATATCTAGACTAACGAGATCCGTCTGTACAACCGTCTTCAATATCTAGACTAACGAGATCCGTCTGTACAACCGTCTTCTATATCTAGACTAACGAGATCCGTCGTTGTACAACCGTCTTCTATATCTAGACTAACGAGATCCGTCGTTGTACAACCGTCTTCTATATCTCGACTAACGAGATCTCTCGTTGTACAACCGTCTTCTATATCTAGACTAACGAGATCCGTCGTTGCACAACCGTCTTCTATATCTATACTAAAGAGATCCGTCTGTACAACCGTCTTCTATATCTAGACTAACGAGATCCGTCTGTACAACCGTCTTCTATATCTAGACTAACGAGATCCGTCGTTATACAACCGTCTTCTATATCTCGACTAACGAGATCTCTCGTTGTACAACCGTCTTCTATATCTAGACTAACGAGATACGTCGTTGGACAAACGTCTTTAATATCTAGACTAACGAGATCCGTCTGTACAACCGTCTTCTATATCTAGACTAACGAGATACGTCGTTGGATAAACGTCTTCAATATCTAGACCAACGAGATCCGTCGGTACAACTGTCTTCTATATCTAGACTAACGAGATCCGTCTGTACAACCGTCTTCTATATCTAGACTAACGAGATCCGTCGTTGTACAACCGTTTTCTATATCTAGACTAACGAGATCCGTCGTTGTACAACCGTCTTCTATATCTAGACAAACGAGATCCGTCGTTGTACAACCGTCTTCTATATCTAGACTAACGAGATCCGTCGTTGTACAACCGTCTTCTATATATAGACTAACGAGATCCGTCTGTACAACCGTCTTCTATATCTAGACTAACGAGATCCGTCGTTGTACAACGGTCTTCTATATCTAGACTAACGAGATCCGTCTGTACAACCGTCTTCTATATCTAGACTAACGAGATCCGTCGTTGTACAATCGTCTTCTATATCTAGACTAACGAGATCCGTCGTTGTACAACCGTCTTCTATAACTAGACTAACGAGATCCGTCGTTGTACAACCGTCTTCTATATCTAGACTAACGAGATCCGTCGTTGTTCAACCGTCTTCTATATCTCGACTAACGAGATCTATCGTTGTACAACCGTCTTCTATATCTCGACTAACGAGATACGTCGTTGGATAAACGTCTTCAATATCTAGACCAACCAGATCCGTCTGTACAACTGTCTTCTATATCTAGACTAACGAGATCCGTCTGTACAACCGTCTTCTATATCTAGACTAACGAGATCCGTCGTTGTACAACCGTTTTCTATATCTAGACTAACGAGATCCGTCGTTGTACAACCGTCTTCTATATCTAGACTAACGAGATCCGTCGTTGTACAACCGTCTTCTATATCTAGACTAACGAGATCCGTCGTTGTACAACCGTCTTCTATATCTAGACTAACGAGATACGTCGTTGGACAAACGTCTTCAATATCTAGACTAACGAGATCCGTCTGTACAACCGTTTTCTATATCTAGACTACCGAGATCCGTCGTTGTACAACCGTCTTCTATATCTAGACTAACGAGATCTCTCGTTGTGCAACCGCCTTCTATATCTAGACTAACGAGATCCGTCTGTACAACCGTCTTCTATATCTAGACTAACGAGATTCGTCGTTGTACAACGGTCTTCTATATCTCGACTAACGAGATCTCTCGTTGTACAACCGTCTTCTATATCTAGACTAACGAGATCCGTCGTTGTACAACCGTCTTCTATATCCAGACTAACGAGATCCGTCGTTGTACAACCGTCTTCTATATCTAGACTAACGAGATCCGTCTGTACAACCGTCTTCTATATCTAGACTAACGAGATCCGTCTGTACAACCGTTTTCTATATCTAGACTACCGAGATCCGTCGTTGTACAACCGTCTTCTATATCTAGACTAACGAGATCTCTCGTTGTGCAACCGTCTTCTATATCTAGACTAACGAGATCCGTCTGTACAACCGTCTTCAATATCTAGACTAACGAGATCCGTCTGTACAACCGTCTTCTATATCTAGACTAACGAGATCCGTCGTTGTACAACCGTCTTCTATATCTAGACTAACGAGATCCGTCGTTGTACAACCGTCTTCTATATCTCGACTAACGAGATCTCTCGTTGTACAACCGTCTTCTATATCTAGACTAACGAGATACGTCGTTGGACAAAAGTCGTTAATATCTAGACTAACGAGATCCGTGTGTACAACCGTCTTCTATATCTAGACTAACGAGATCCGTCGTTATACAACCGTCTTCTATATCTCGACTAACGAGATCTCTCGTTGTACAACCGTCTTCTATATCTAGACTAACGAGATCCGTCGTTGTACAACCGTCTTCTATATCTAGACTAACGAGATCCGTCTGTACAACCGTCTTCTATATCTAGACTAACGAGATCCATCTGTACAACCGTTTTCTATATCTAGACTACCGAGATCCGTCGTTGTACAACCGTCTTCTATATCTAGACTAACGAGATCTCTCGTTGTGCAACCGTCTTCTATATCTAGACTAACGAGATCCGTCTGTACAACCGTCTTCAATATCTAGACTAACGAGATCCGTCTGAACAACCCTCTTTTATATCAAGACTAACGAGATCCGTCTGTACAACCGTCTTCTATATCTAGACTAACGAGATCCGTCGTTGGACAAACGTCTTCAATATCTAGACTAACGTGATCCGTCTGAACAACCGTCTTCTATATCTAGACTAACGAGATACGTCGTTGTACAAGCGTCTACTATATCCAGACTAACGAGATCCGTCGTTGTACAACCGTCATCTATATCTAGACTAACGAGATCCGTCGTTGTACAACCGTCTTCTATATCTAGACTAACGAGATCCGTCTGTACAACCGTTTTCTATATCTAGACTAACGAGATCCATCTGTACAACCGTTTTCTATATCTAGACTACCGAGATCCGTCGTTGTACAACCGTCTTCTATATCTAGACTAACGAGATCTCTCGTTGTGCAACCGTCTTCTATATCTAGACTAACGAGATCCGTCTGTACAACCGTCTTCAATATCTAGACTAACGAGATCCGTCTGAACAACCCTCTTTTATATCAAGACTAACGAGATCCGTCTGTACAACCGTCTTCTATATCTAGACTAACGAGATCCGTCGTTGGACAAACGTCTTCAATATCTAGACTAACGTGATCCGTCTGTACAACCGTCTTCTATATCTAGACTAACGAGATACGTCGTTGTACAAGCGTCTACTATATCCAGACTAACGAGATCCGTCGTTGTACAACCGTCATCTATATCTAGACTAACGAGATCCGTCTGTACAACCGTCTTCAATATCTAGACTAACGAGATCCGTCTGAACAACCCTCTTTTATATCAAGACTAACGAGATACGTCTGTACAACCGTTTTCTATATCTAGACTAACGAGATCCGTCTGTACAACCGTCTTCTATATCTAGACTAACGAGATCCGTCGTTGTACAATCGTCTTCTATATCTAGACTAACGTCATCCGTCGTTGTACAACCGTCTTCTATAACTAGACTAACGAGATCCGTCGTTGTACAACCGTCTTCTATATCTAGACTAACGAGATCCGTCGTTGTTCAACCGTCTTCTATATCTCGACTAACGAGATCTATCGTTGTACAACCGTCTTCTATATCTAGACTAACGAGATACGTCGTTGGATAAACGTCTTCAATATCTAGACCAACGAGATCCGTCTGTACAACTGTCTTCTATATCTAGACTAACGAGATCCGTCTGTACAACCGTCTTCTATATCTAGACTAACGAGATCCGTCGTTGTACAACCGTTTTCTATATCTAGACTAACGAGATCCGTCGTTGTACAACCGTCTTCTATATCTAGACTAACGAGATCCGTCGTTGTACAACCGTCTTCTATATCTAGACTAACGAGATCCGTCGTTGTACAACCGTCTTCTATATCTAGACTAACGAGATACGTCGTTGGACAAACGTCTTCAATATCTAGACTAACGAGATCCGTCTGTACAACCGTTTTCTATATCTAGACTACCGAGATCCGTCGTTGTACAACCGTCTTCTATATCTAGACTAACGAGATCTCTCGTTGTGCAACCGCCTTCTATATCTAGACTAACGAGATCCGTCGTTGTACAACCGTCTTCTATATCTATACTAAAGAGATCCGTCTGTACAACCGTCTTCTATATCTAGACTAACGAGATCCGTCTGTACAACCGTCTTCTATATCTAGACTAACGAGATCCGTCGTTGTACAACCGTCTTCTATATCCAGACTAACGTGATCCGTCTGTACAACCGTCTTCTATATCTAGACTAACGAGATACGTCGTTGTACAAGCGTCTTCTATATCCAGACTAACGAGATCCGTCGTTGTACAACCGTCATCTATATCTAGACTAACGAGATCCGTCGTTGTACAACCGTCTTCTATGTCTAGACTAGCGAGATACGTCGTTGGACAAACGTCATCAATATCTAGACTAACGAGAGATACGTCTGTACAACCGTTTTCTATATCTAGACTAACGAGATCCGTCTGTACAACCGTCTTCTATATCTAGACTAACGAGATCCGTCGTTGTTCAACCGTCTCCTATATCTCGACTAACGAGATCTATCGTTGTACAACCGTCTTCTATATCTAGACTAACGAGATACGTCGTTGGATAAACGTCTTCAATATCTAGACCAACGAGATCCGTCGGTACAACTGTCTTCTATATCTAGACTAACGAGATCTCTCGTTGTGCAACCGTCTTCTATATCTAGACTAACGAGATCCGTCTGTACAACCGTCTTCAATATCTAGACTAACGAGATCCGTCTGTACAACCGTCTTCTATATCTAGACTAACGAGATCCGTCGTTGTACAACCGTCTTCTATATCTAGACTAACGAGATCCGTCGTTGTACAACCGTCTTCTATATCTCGACTAACGAGATCTCTCGTTGTACAACCGTCTTCTATATCTAGACTAACGAGATCCGTCGTTGCACAACCGTCTTCTATATCTATACTAAAGAGATCCGTCTGTACAACCGTCTTCTATATCTAGACTAACGAGATCCGTCTGTACAACCGTCTTCTATATCTAGACTAACGAGATCCGTCGTTATACAACCGTCTTCTATATCTCGACTAACGAGATCTCTCGTTGTACAACCGTCTTCTATATCTAGACTAACGAGATACGTCGTTGGACAAACGTCTTTAATATCTAGACTAACGAGATCCGTCTGTACAACCGTCTTCTATATCTAGACTAACGAGATCCGTCGTTGTACAACCGTCTTCTATATCTATACTAAAGAGATCCGTCTGTACAACCGTCTTCTATATCTAGACTAACGAGATCCGTCTGTACAACCGTCTTCTATATCTAGACTAACGAGATCCGTCGTTGTACAACCGTCTTCTATATCCAGACTAACGAGATCCGTCGTTGTACAACCGTCTTCTATATCTAGGCTAACGAGATCCGTCTGTACAACCGTCTTCTATATCTAGACTAACGAGATCCGTCTGTACAACCGTTTTCTATATCTAGACTAACGAGATCCGTCTGTACAACTGTCTTCTATATCTAGACTAACGAGATCCGTCTGTACAACCGTCTTCTATATCTAGACTAACGAGATCCGTCTGTACAACCGTCTTCTATATCTAGACTAACGAGATCCGTCTGTACAACCGTCTTCTATATCTAGACTAACGAGATACGTCGTTGTACAAGCGTCTACTATATCCAGACTAACGAGATCCGTCGTTGTACAACCGTCATCTATATCTAGACTAACGAGATCCGTCTGTACAACCGTCTTCAATATCTAGACTAACGAGATCCGTCTGAACAACCCTCTTTTATATCAAGACTGACGAGATACGTCTGTACAACCGTTTTCTATATCTAGACTAACGAGATCCGTCTGTACAACCGTCTTCTATATCTAGACTAACGAGATCCGTCGTTGTACAATCGTCTTCTATATCTAGACTAACGAGATCCGTCGTTGTACAACCGTCTTCTATAACTAGACTAACGAGATCCGTCGTTGTACAACCGTCTTCTATATCTAGACTAACGAGATCCGTCGTTGTTCAACCGTCTTCTATATCTCGACTAACGAGATCTATCGTTGTACAACCGTCTTCTATATCTAGACTAACGAGATACGTCGTTGGATAAACGTCTTCAATATCTAGACCAACGAGATCCGTCTGTACAACTGTCTTCTATATCTAGACTAACGAGATCCGTCTGTACAACCGTCTTCTATATCTAGACTAACGAGATCCGTCGTTGTACAACCGTTTTCTATATCTAGACTAACGAGATCCGTCGTTGTACAACCGTCTTCTATATCTAGACTAACGAGATCCGTCGTTGTACAACCGTCTTCTATATCTAGACTAACGAGATCCGTCGTTGTACAACCGTCTTCTATATCTAGACTAACGAGATACGTCGTTGGACAAACGTCTTCAATATCTAGACTAACGAGATCCGTCTGTACAACCGTTTTCTATATCTAGACTACCGAGATCCGTCGTTGTACAACCGTCTTCTATATCTAGACTAAGGAGATCTCTCGTTGTGCAACCGCCTTCTATATCTAGACTAACGAGATCCGTCGTTGTACAACCGTCTTCTATATCTATACTAAAGAGATCCGTCTGTACAACCGTCTTCTATATCTAGACTAACGAGATCCGTCTGTACAACCGTCTTCTATATCTAGACTAACGAGATCCGTCGTTGTACAACCGTCTTCTATATCCAGACTAACGTGATCCGTCTGTACAACCGTCTTCTATATCTAGACTAACGAGATACGTCGTTGTACAAGCGTCTTCTATATCCAGACTAACGAGATCCGTCGTTGTACAACCGTCATCTATATCTAGACTAACGAGATCCGTCGTTGTACAACCGTCTTCTATGTCTAGACTAGCGAGATACGTCGTTGGACAAACGTCATCAATATCTAGACTAACGAGAGATACGTCTGTACAACCGTTTTCTATATCTAGACTAACGAGATCCGTCTGTACAACCGTCTTCTATATCTAGACTAACGAGATCCGTCGTTGTACAATCGTCTTCTATATCTAGACTAACGAGATCCGTCGTTGTACACCCGTCTTCTATAACTAGACTAACGAGATCCGTCGTTGTACAACCGTCTTCTATATCTAGACTAACGAGATCCGTCGTTGTTCAACCGTCTTCTATATCTCGACTAACGAGATCTATCGTTGTACAACCGTCTTCTATATCTAGACTAACGAGATACGTCGTTGGATAAACGTCTTCAATATCTAGACCAACGAGATCCGTCGGTACAACTGTCTTCTATATCTAGACTAACGAGATCCGTCTGTACAACCGTCTTCTATATCTAGACTAACGAGATCCGTCGTTGTACAACCGTTTTCTATATCTAGACTAACGAGATCCGTCGTTGTACAACCGTCTTCTATATCTAGACTAACGAGATCCGTCGTTGTACAACCGTCTTCTATATCTAGACTAACGAGATCCGTCGTTGTACAACCGTCTTCTATATCTAGACTAACGAGATCTCTCGTTGTGCAACCGCCTTCTATATCTAGACTAACGAGATCCGTCTGTACAACCGTCTTCTATATCTAGACTAACGAGATCCGTCGTTGTACAACGGTCTTCTATATCTCGACTAACGAGATCTCTCGTTGTACAACCGTCTTCTATATCTAGACTAACGAGATCCGTCGTTGTACAACCGTCTTCTATATCCAGACTAACGAGATCCGTCGTTGTACAACCGTCTTCTATATCTAGACTAACGAGATCCGTCTGTACAACCGTCTTCTATATCTAGACTAACGAGATCCGTCTGTACAACCGTATTCTATATCTAGACTACCGAGATCCGTCGTTGTACAACCGTCTTCTATATCTAGACTAACGAGATCTCTCGTTGTGCAACCGTCTTCTATATCTAGACTAACGAGATCCGTCTGTACAACCGTTTTCTATATCTAGACTAACGAGATCCGTCTGTACAACTGTCTTCTATATCTAGACTAACGAGATCCGTCTGTACAACCGTCTTCTATATCTAGACTAACGAGATCCGTCGTTGTACAACCGTCTTCTATATCTCGACTAACGAGATCTCTCGTTGTACAACCGTCTTCTATATCTAGACTAACGAGATCCGTCGTTGCACAACCGTCTTCTATATCTATACTAAAGAGATCCGTCTGTACAACCGTCTTCTATATCTAGACTAACGAGATCCGTCTGTACAACCGTCTTCTATATCTAGACTAACGAGATCCGTCGTTATACAACCGTCTTCTATATCTCGACTAACGAGATCTCTCGTTGTACAACCGTCTTCTATATCTAGACTAACGAGATACGTCGTTGGACAAACGTCTTTAATATCTAGACTAACGAGATCCGTCTGTACAACCGTCTTCTATATCTAGACTAACGAGATCCGTCGTTGTACAACCGTCTTCTATATCTATACTAAAGAGATCCGTCTGTACAACCGTCTTCTATATCTAGACTAACGAGATCCGTCTGTACAACCGTCTTCTATATCTAGACTAACGAGATCCGTCGTTGTACAACCGTCTTCTATATCCAGACTAACGAGATCCGTCGTTGTACAACCGTCTTCAATATCTAGACTAACGAGATCCGTCTGTACAACCGTCTTCTATATCTAGACTAACGAGATCCGTCTGTACAACCGCTTTCTATATCTAGACTACGTAGATCCGTCGTTGTACAACCGTCTTCTATATCTAGACTAACGAGATCACTCGTTGTGCAACCGTCTTCTATATCTAGACTAACGAGATCCGTCTGTACAACCGTCTTCAATATCTAGACTAACGAGATCCGTCTGTACAACCGTCTTCTATATCTAGACTAACGAGATCCGTCGTTGTACAACCGTCTTCTATATCTCGACTAACGAGATCTCTTGTTGTACAACCGTCTTCTATATCTAGACTAACGAAATCCGTCGTTGTACAACCGTCTTCTATATCTCGACTAACGAGATCTCTCGTTGTACAACCGTCTTCTATATCTAGACTAACGAGATACGTCGTTGGACAAACGTCTTCAATATCTAGACTAACGAGATCCGTCTGTACAACCGTCTTCTATATCTAGACTAACGAGATCCGTCTGTACAACCGTTTTCTATATCTAGACTACGTAGATCCGTCGTTGTACAACCGTCTTCTATATCTAGACTAACGAGATCACTCGTTGTGCAACCGTCTTCTATATCTAGACTAACGAGATCCGTCTGTATAACCGTCTTTAATATCTAGACTAACGAGATCCGTCTGTACAACCGTCTTCTATATCTCGATTAACGAGATCTCTCGTTGTAAAACCGTCTTCTATATCTCGACTAACGAGATCTCTCGTTGTACAACCGTCTTCTATATCTAGACTAACGAGATCCGTCTGTACAACCGTCTTGAATATCTAGACTAACGAGATCCGTCTGTACAACCGTCTTCTATATCTAGAATAACGAGATCCGTCTGTACAACCGTCTTCTATATCTAGACTAACGAGATCCGTCGTTGTACAACCGTCTTCTATATCTAGACTAACGAGATCCGTCGTTGTACAACCGTCTTCTATATCTCGACTAACGAGATCTCCCGTTGTACAACCGTCTTCTATATCTAGACTAACGAGATACGTCGTTGGACAAAAGTCTTTAATATCTAGACTAACGAGATCCGTGTGTACAACCGTCTTCTATATCTAGACTAACGAGATCCGTCGTTGTACAACCGTCTTCTATATCTATACTAAAGAGATCCGTCTGTACAACCGTCTTCTATATCTAGACTAACGAGATCCGTCTGTACAACCGTCTTCTATATCTAGACTAACGAGATCCGTCGTTATACAACCGTCTTCTATATCTCGACTAACGAGATCTCTCGTTGTACAACCGTCTTCTATATCTAGACTAACGAGATACGTCGTTGGACAAACGTCTTTAATATCTAGACTAACGAGATCCGTCTGTACAACCGTCTTCTATATCTAGACTAACGAGATCCGTCGTTGTACAACCGTCTTCTATATCTATACTAAAGAGATCCGTCTGTACAACCGTCTTCTATATCTAGACTAACGAGATCCGTCTGTACAACCGTCTTCTATATCTAGACTAACGAGATCCGTCGTTGTACAACCGTCTTCTATATCCAGACTAACGAGATCCGTCGTTGTACAACCGTCTTCTATATCTAGGCTAACGAGATCCGTCTGTACAACCGTCTTCTATATCTAGACTAACGAGATCCGTCTGTACAACCGTTTTCTATATCTAGACTACCTAGATCCGTCGTTGTACAACCGTCTTCTATATCTAGACTAGCGAGATACGTCGTTGGACAAACGTCTTCAATATCTAGACTAACGAGATCCGTCTGTACAACTGTCTTCTATATCTAGACTAACGAGATCCGTCTGTACAACCGTCTTCTATATCTAGACTAACGAGATCCGTCGTTGTACAACCGTTTTCTATATCTAGACTAACGAGGTCCGTCGTTGTACAACCGTCTTCTATATCTAGACTAACGAGATCCGTCGTTGTACAACCGTCTTCTATATCTCGACTAACGAGATCTCTCGTTGTACAACCGTCTTCTATATCTAGACTAACGAGATCCGTCGTTGTACAAGCGTCTTCTATATCTCGACTAACGAGATCTCTCGTTGTACAACCGTCTTCTATATCTAGACTAACGAGATACGTCGTTGGACAAACGTCTTCAATATCTAGACTAACGAGATCCGTCTGTACAACCGTCTTCTATATCTAGACTAACGAGATCCGTCTGTACAACCGTTTTCTATATCTAGACTACGTAGATCCGTCGTTGTACAACCGTCTTCTATATCTAGACTAACGAGATCACTCGTTGTGCAACCGTCTTCTATATCTAGACTAACGAGATCCGTCTGTACAACCGTCTTCTATATCTAGACTAACGAGATCCGTCGTTGTACAACCGTCTTCTATATCTCGACTAACGAGATCTCTCGTTGTACAACCGTCTTCTATATCTAGACTAACGAGATCCGTCGTTGTACAACCGTCTTCTATATCTCGACTAACGAGATCTCTCGTTGTACAACCGTCTTCTATATCTAGACTAACGAGATACGTCGTTGGACAAACGTCTTCAATATCTAGACTAACGAGATCCGTCTGTACAACCGTCTTCTATATCTACACTAACGAGATCTCTCGTTGTGCAACCGCCTTCTATATCTAAACTAACGAGATCCGTCTGTACAACCGTCTTCTATATCTAGACTACCGAGATCCGTCGTTGTACAACCGTCTTCTATATCTAGACTAACGAGATCTCTCGTTGTGCAACCTTCTTCTATATCTAGACTAACGAGATCCGTCTGTACAACCGTCTTCAATATCTAGACTAACGAGATCCGTCTGTACAACCGTCTTCTATATCTAGACTAACGAGATCCGTCGTTGTACAACCGTCTTCTATATCTCCACTAACGAGATCTCTCGTTGTACAACCGTCTTCTATATCTCGACTAACGAGATCTCTCGTTGTACAACCGTCTTCTATATCTAGACTAACGAGATACGTCGTTGGACAAACGTCTTCAATATCTAGACTAACGAGATCCGTCTGTACAACCGTCTTCTATATCTAGACTAACGAGATCCGTCGTTGTACAACCGTCTTCTATATCTAGACTAACGAGATCCGTCTGTACAACCGTCTTCTATATCTCGACTAACGAGATCTCTCGTTGTACAACCGTCTTCTATATCTAGACTAACGAGATCCGTCGTTGTACAACCGTCTTCTATATCTCGACTAACGAGATCTCTCGTTGTACAACCGTCTTCTATATCTAGACTAACGAGATACGTTGTTGGACAACCGTCTTCTATATCTAGACTAACGAGATCTCTCGTTGTGCAACCGTCTTCTATATCTAGACTAACGAGATCCGTCTGTACAACCGTCTTCTATATCTAGACTAACGAGATCCGTCGTTGTACAACCGTTTTCCATATCTAGACTAACGAGATCCGTCGTTGTACAACCGTCTTCTATATCTAGACTAACGAGATCCGTCGTTGTACAACCGTCTTCTATATCTAGACTAACGAGATCCGTCGTTGTACAACCGTCTTCTATATCTAGACTAACGAGATACGTCGTTGGACAAACGTCTTCAATATCTAGACTAACGAGATCCGTCTGTACAACCGTCTTCTATATCTACACTAACGAGATCTCTCGTTGTGCAACCGCCTTCTATATCTAGACTAACGAGATCCGTCTGTACAACCGTCTTCTATATCTAGACTACCGAGATCCGTCGTTGTACAACCGTCTTCTATATCTAGACTAACGAGATCTCTCGTTGTGCAACCTTCTTCTATATCTAGACTAACGAGATCCGTCTGTACAACCGTCTTCAATATCTAGACTAACGAGATCCGTCTGTACAACCGTCTTCTATATCTAGACTAACGAGATCCGTCGTTGTACAACCGTCTTCTATATCTCCACTAACGAGATCTCTCGTTGTACAACCGTCTTCTATATCTAGACTAACGAGATCCGTCGTTGTACAACCGTCTTCTATATCTCGACTAACGAGATCTCTCGTTGTACAAACGTCTTCTATATCTAGACTAACGAGATACGTCGTTGGACAAACGTCTTCAATATCTAGACTAACGAGATCCGTCTGTACAACCGTCTTCTATATCTAGACTAACGAGATCCGTCGTTGTACAACCGTCTTCTATATCTAGACTAACGAGATCCGTCGTTGTACAACCGTCTTCTATATCTCGACTAACGAGATCTCTCGTTGTACAACCGTCTTCTATATCTAGAATAACGAGATCCGTCGTTGTACAACCGTCTTCTATATCTAGACTACCGAGATCCGTCGTTGTACAACCGTCTTCTATATCTAGACTAACGAGATCTCTCGTTGTGCAACCTTCTTCTATATCTAGACTAACGAGATCCGTCTGTACAACCGTCTTCAATATCTAGACTAACGAGATCCGTCTGTACAACCGTCTTCTATATCTAGACTAACGAGATCCGTCGTTGTACAACCGTCTTCTATATCTCCACTAACGAGATCTCTCGTTGTACAACCGTCTTCTATATCTAGACTAACGAGATCCGTCGTTGTACAACCGTCTTCTATATCTAGACTAACGAGATCCGTCGTTGTACAACCGTCTTCTATATCTAGACTAACGAGATCCGTCTGTACAACCGTCTTCTATATCTACACTAACGAGATCTCAAGTTGTGCAACCGCCTTCTATATCTAGACTAACGAGATCCGTCTGTACAACCATCTTCTATATCTAGACTACCGAGATCCGTCGTTGTACAACCGTCTTCTATATCTAGACTAACGAGATCTCTCGTTGTGCAACCTTCTTCTATATCTAGACTAACGAGATCCGTCTGTACAACCGTCTTCAATATCTAGACTAACGAGATCCGTCTGTACAACCGTCTTCTATATCTAGACTAACGAGATCCGTCGTTGTACAACCGTCTTCTATATCTCCACTAACGAGATCTCTCGTTGTACAACCGTCTTCTATATCTAGACTAACGAGATCCGTCGTTGTACAACCGTCTTCTATATCTAGACTAACGAGATCCGTCGTTGTACAACCGTCTTCTATATCTCGACTAACGAGATCTCTCGTTGTACAACCGTCTTCTATATCTAGACTAACGAGATACGTTGTTGGACAACCGTCTTCTATATCTAGACTAACGAGATCTCTCGTTGTGCAACCGTCTTCTATATCTAGACTAACGAGATCCGTCTGTACAACCGTCTTCTATATCTAGACTAACGAGATCCGTCGTTGTACAACCGTTTTCCATATCTAGACTAACGAGATCCGTCGTTGTACAACCGTCTTCTATATCTAGACTAACGAGATCCGTCGTTGTACAACCGTCTTCTATATCTAGACTAACGAGATCCGTCGTTGTACAACCGTCTTCTATATCTAGACTAACGAGATACGTCGTTGGACAAACGTCTTCAATATCTAGACTAACGAGATCCGTCTGTACAACCGTCTTCTATATCTACACTAACGAGATCTCTCGTTGTGCAACCGCCTTCTATATCTAGACTAACGAGATCCGTCTGTACAACCGTCTTCTATATCTAGACTACCGAGATCCGTCGTTGTACAACCGTCTTCTATATCTAGACTAACGAGATCTCTCGTTGTGCAACCTTCTTCTATATCTAGACTAACGAGATCCGTCTGTACAACCGTCTTCAATATCTAGACTAACGAGATCCGTCTGTACAACCGTCTTCTATATCTAGACTAACGAGATCCGTCGTTGTACAACCGTCTTCTATATCTCCACTAACGAGATCTCTCGTTGTACAACCGTCTTCTATATCTAGACTAACGAGATCCGTCGTTGTACAACCGTCTTCTATATCTCGACTAACGAGATCTCTCGTTGTACAAACGTCTTCTATATCTAGACTAACGAGATACGTCGTTGGACAAACGTCTTCAATATCTAGACTAACGAGATCCGTCTGTACAACCGTCTTCTATATCTAGACTAACGAGATCCGTCGTTGTACAACCGTCTTCTATATCTAGACTAACGAGATCCGTCGTTGTACAACCGTCTTCTATATCTCGACTAACGAGATCTCTCGTTGTACAACCGTCTTCTATATCTAGACTAACGAGATCCGTCGTTGTACAACCGTCTTCTATATCTAGACTACCGAGATCCGTCGTTGTACAACCGTCTTCTATATCTAGACTAACGAGATCTCTCGTTGTGCAACCTTCTTCTATATCTAGACTAACGAGATCCGTCTGTACAACCGTCTTCAATATCTAGACTAACGAGATCCGTCTGTACAACCGTCTTCTATATCTAGACTAACGAGATCCGTCGTTGTACAACCGTCTTCTATATCTCCACTAACGAGATCTCTCGTTGTACAACCGTCTTCTATATCTAGACTAACGAGATCCGTCGTTGTACAACCGTCTTCTATATCTCGACTAACGAGATCTCTCGTTGTACAACCGTCTTCTATATCTAGACTAACGAGATCTCTCGTTGTACAACCGTCTTCAATATCTAGACTAACGAGATCCGTCTGTACAACCGTTTTCTATATCTAGACTACCGAGATCCGTCGTTGTACAACCGTCTTCAATATCTAGACTAACGAGATCCGTCTGTACAACTGTCTTCTATATCTAGACTAACGAGATCCGTCTGTACAACTGTCTTCTATATCTAGACTAACGAGATCCGTCGTTGTACAACCGTTTTCTATATCTAGACTAACGAGATCCGTCGTTGTACAAGCGTCTTCTATATCTAGACTAACGAGATACGTCGTTGGACAAACGTCTTCAATATCTAGACTAACGAGAGATACGTCTGTACAACCGTTTTCTATATCTAGACTAACGAGATCCGTCTGTACAACCGTCTTCTATATCTAGACTAACGAGATCCGTCTGTACAACCGTCTTCTATATCTAGACTAACGAGATCCGTCGTTGTACAATCGTCTTCTATATCTAGACTTACGAGATCCGTCGTTGTACAACCGTCTTCTATATCTAGACTAACGAGATCCGTCTGTACAACCGTCTTCTATATCTAGACTAACGAGATCCATCTGTACAACCGTTTTCTATATCTAGACTACCGAGATCCGTCGTTGTACAACCGTCTTCTATATCTAGACTAACGAGATCTCTCGTTGTGCAACCGTCTTTTATATCAAGACTAACGAGATCCGTCTGTACAACCGTCTTTTATATCTAGACTAACGAGATCCGTCGTTGGACAAACGTCTTCAATATCTAGACTAACGAGATCCGTCGTTGTACAACCGTCATCTATATCTAGACTAACGAGATCCATCGTTGTACAACCGTCTTCTATATCTAGACTAGCGAGATACGTCGTTGGACAAACGTCTTCAATATCTAGACTAACGAGAGATACGTCTGTACAACCGCTTTCTATATCTAGACTAACGAGATCCGTCTGTACAACCGTCTTGTATATCTAGACTAACGAGATCCGTCTGTACAACCGTCTTCTATATCTAGACTAACGAGATCCGTCGTTGTACAATCGTCTTCTATATCTAGACTGACGAGATCCGTCGTTGTACAACCGTCTTCTATAACTAGACTAACGAGATCCGTCGTTGTACAACCGTCTTCTCTATCTAGACTAACGAGATCCGTCTGTACAACCGTTTTCTATATCTAGACTACCGAGATCCGTCGTTGTACAACCGTTTTCTATATCTAGACTAACGAGATCCGTCGTTGTACAACCGTCTTCTATATCTAGACTAACGAGATCCGTCGTTGTACAACCGTCTTCTATATCTAGACTAACGAGATCCGTCGTTGTACAACCGTTTTCTATATCTAGACTAACGAGATACGTCGTTGGACAAACGTCTTCAATATCTAGACTAACGAGATCCGTCTGTACAACCGTTTTCTATATCTAGACTAACGAGATCCGTCGTTGTACAACCGTCTTCTATATCTATACTAAAGAGATCCGTCTGTACAACCGTCTTCTATATCTAGACTAACGAGATCCGTCTGTACAACCGTCTTCTATATCCAGACTAACGAGATCCGTCGCTGTACAACCGTCTTCTATATCTAGACTAACGAGATCTCTCGTTGTGCAACCGTCTTCTATATCTAGACTAACGAGATCCGTCTGTACAACCGTCTTCTATATCTAGACTAACGAGATCCGTCGTTGTACAACCGTTTTCCATATCTAGACTAACGAGATCCGTCGTTGTACAACCGTCTTCTATATCTAGACTAACGAGATCCGTCGTTGTACAACCGTCTTCTATATCTAGACTAACGAGATCCGTCGTTGTACAACCGTCTTCTATATCTAGACTAACGAGATACGTCGTTGGACAAACGTCTTCAATATCTAGACTAACGAGATCCGTCTGTACAACCGTCTTCTATATCTACACTAACGAGATCTCTCGTTGTGCAACCGCCTTCTATATCTAGACTAACGAGATCCGTCTGTACAACCGTCTTCTATATCTAGACTACCGAGATCCGTCGTTGTACAACCGTCTTCTATATCTAGACTAACGAGATCTCTCGTTGTGCAACCTTCTTCTATATCTAGACTAACGAGATCCGTCTGTACAACCGTCTTCAATATCTAGACTAACGAGATCCGTCTGTACAACCGTCTTCTATATCTAGACTAACGAGATCCGTCGTTGTACAACCGTCTTCTATATCTCCACTAACGAGATCTCTCGTTGTACAACCGTCTTCTATATCTAGACTAACGAGATCCGTCGTTGTACAACCGTCTTCTATATCTCGACTAACGAGATCTCTCGTTGTACAACCGTCTTCTATATCTAGACTAACGAGATACGTCGTTGGACAAACGTCTTCAATATCTAGACTAACGAGATCCGTCTGTACAACCGTCTTCTATATCTAGACTAACGAGATCCGTCGTTGTACAACCGTCTTCTATATCTATACTAAAGAGATCCGTCTGTACAACCGTCTTCTATATCTAGACTAACGAGATCCGTCTGTACAACCGTCTTCTATATCTAGACTAACGAGATCCGTCGTTGTACAACCGTCTTCTATAACTAGACTAACGAGATCCGTCGTTGTACAACCGTCTTCTATATCTAGACTAACGAGATCCGTCGTTGTTCAACCGTCTTCTATATCTCGACTAACGAGATCTATCGTTGTACAACCGTCTTCTATATCTAGACTAACGAGATACGTCGTTGGATAAACGTCTTCAATATCTAGACCAACGAGATCCGTCTGTACAACTGTCTTCTATATCTAGACTAACGAGATCCGTCTGTACAACCGTCTTCTATATCTAGACTAACGAGATCCGTCGTTGTACAACCGTTTTCTATATCTAGACTAACGAGATCCGTCGTTGTACAACCGTCTTCTATATCTAGACTAACGAGATCCGTCGTTGTACAACCTTCTTCTATATCTAGACTAACGAGATCCGTCGTTGTACAACCGTCTTCTATATCTAGACTAACGAGATCTCTTGTTGTGCAACCGCCTTCTATATCTAGACTAACGAGATCCGTCTGTACAACCGTCTTCTATATCTAGACTAACGAGATCCGTCGTTGTACAACCGTCTTCTATATCTCGACTAACGAGATCTCTCGTTGTACAACCGTCTTCTATATCTAGACTAACGAGATCCGTCGTTGTACAACCGTCTTCTATATCCAGACTAACGAGATCCGTCGTTGTACAACCGTCTTCTATATCTAGACTAACGAGATCCGTCTGTACAACCGTCTTCTATATCTAGACTAACGAGATCCGTCTGTACAACCGTTTTCTATATCTAGACTACCGAGATCCGTCGTTGTACAACCGTCTTCTATATCTAGACTAACGAGATCTCTCGTTGTGCAACCGTCTTCTATATCTAGACTAACGAGATCCGTCTGTACAACCGTCTTCAATATCTAGACTAACGAGATCCGTCTGTACAACCGTCTTCTATATCTAGACTAACGAGATCCGTCGTTGTACAACCGTCTTCTATATCTAGACTAACGAGATCCGTCGTTGTACAAACGTCTTCTATATCTCGACTAACGAGATCTCTCGTTGTACAACCGTCTTCTATATCTAGACTAACGAGATACGTCGTTGGACAAAAGTCTTTAATATCTAGACTAACGAGATCCGTGTGTACAACCGTCTTCTATATCTAGACTAACGAGATCCGTCGTTGTACAACCGTCTTCTATATCTATACTAAAGAGATCCGTCTGTACAACCGTCTTCTATATCTAGACTAACGAGATCCGTCTGTACAACCGTCTTCTATATCTAGACTAACGAGATCCGTCGTTATACAACCGTCTTCTATATCTCGACTAACGAGATCTCTCGTTGTACAATCGTCTTCTATATCTAGACTAACGAGATCCGTCGTTGTACAACCGTCTTCTATATCTCCACTAACGAGATCTCTCGTTGTACAACCGTCTTCTATATCTAGACTAACGAGATCCGTCGTTGTACAACCGTCTTCTATATCTCGACTAACGAGATCTCTCGTTGTACAACCGTCTTCTATATCTAGACTAACGAGATCTCTCGTTGTACAACCGTCTTCAATATCTAGACTAACGAGATCCGTCTGTACAACCGTTTTCTATATCTAGACTACCGAGATCCGTCGTTGTACAACCGTCTTCAATATCTAGACTAACGAGATCCGTCTGTACAACTGTCTTCTATATCTAGACTAACGAGATCCGTCTGTACAACCGTCTTCTATATCTAGACTAACGAGATCCGTCGTTGTACAACCGTTTTCTATATCTAGACTAACGAGATCCGTCGTTGTACAAGCGTCTTCTATATCTAGACTAACGAGATACGTCGTTGGACAAACGTCTTCAATATCTAGACTAACGAGAGATACGTCTGTACAACCGTTTTCTATATCTAGACTAACGAGATCCGTCTGTACAACCGTCTTCTATATCTAGACTAACGAGATCCGTCTGTACAACCGTCTTCTATATCTAGACTAACGAGATCCGTCGTTGTACAATCGTCTTCTATATCTAGACTTACGAGATCCGTCGTTGTACAACCGTCTTCTATATCTAGACTAACGAGATCCGTCTGTACAACCGTCTTCTATATCTAGACTAACGAGATCCATCTGTACAACCGTTTTCTATATCTAGACTACCGAGATCCGTCGTTGTACAACCGTCTTCTATATCTAGACTAACGAGATCTCTCGTTGTGCAACCGTCTTTTATATCAAGACTAACGAGATCCGTCTGTACAACCGTCTTTTATATCTAGACTAACGAGATCCGTCGTTGGACAAACGTCTTCAATATCTAGACTAACGAGATCCGTCGTTGTACAACCGTCATCTATATCTAGACTAACGAGATCCGTCGTTGTACAACCGTCTTCTATATCTAGACTAGCGAGATACGTCGTTGGACAAACGTCTTCAATATCTAGACTAACGAGAGATACGTCTGTACAACCGCTTTCTATATCTAGACTAACGAGATCCGTGTGTACAACCGTCTTCTATATCTAGACTAACGAGATCCGTCTGTACAACCGTCTTCTATATCTAGACTAACGAGATCCGTCGTTGTACAATCGTCTTCTATATCTAGACTGACGAGATCCGTCGTTGTACAACCGTCTTCTATAACTAGACTAACGAGATCCGTCGTTGTACAACCGTCTTCTATATCTAGACTAACGAGATCCGTCTGTACAACCGTTTTCTATATCTAGACTACCGAGATCCGTCGTTGTACAACCGTTTTCTATATCTAGACTAACGAGATCCGTCGTTGTACAACCGTCTTCTATATCTAGACTAACGAGATCCGTCGTTGTACAACCGTCTTCTATATCTAGACTAACGAGATCCGTCGTTGTACAACCGTTTTCTATATCTAGACTAACGAGATACGTCGTTGGACAAACGTCTTCAATATCTAGACTAACGAGATCCGTCTGTACAACCGTTTTCTATATCTAGACTAACGAGATCCGTCGTTGTACAACCGTCTTCTATATCTATACTAAAGAGATCCGTCTGTACAACCGTCTTCTATATCTAGACTAACGAGATCCGTCTGTACAACCGTCTTCAATATCTAGACTAACGAGATCCGTCTGTACAACCGTCTTCTATATCTAGACTAACGAGATCCGTCGTTGTACAACCGTCTTCTATATCTAGACTAACGAGATCCGTCGTTGTACAACCGTCTTCTATATCTCGACTAACGAGATCTCTCGTTGTACAACCGTCTTCTATATCTAGACTAACGAGATACGTCGTTGGACAAAAGTCTTTAATATCTAGACTAACGAGATCCGTGTGTACAACCGTCTTCTATATCTAGACTAACGAGATCCGTCGTTGTACAACCGTCTTCTATATCTATACTAAAGAGATCCGTCTGTACAACCGTCTTCTATATCTAGACTAACGAGATCCGTCTGTACAACCGTCTTCTATATCTAGACTAACGAGATCCGTCGTTATACAACCGTCTTCTATATCTCGACTAACGAGATCTCTCGTTGTACAAACGTCTTCAATATCTAGACTAACGAGATCCGTCTGTACAACTGTCTTCTATATCTAGACTAACGAGATCCGTCTGTACAACCGTCTTCTATATCTAGACTAACGAGATCCGTCGTTGTACAACCGTTTTCTATATCTAGACTAACGAGATCCGTCGTTGTACAACCGTCTTCTATATCTAGACTAACGAGATCCGTCGTTGTACAACCGTCTTCTATATCTCGACTAACGAGATCTCTCGTTGTACAACCGTCTTCTATATCTAGACTAACGAGATCCGTCGTTGTACAAGCGTCTTCTATATCTCGACTAACGAGATCTCTCGTTGTACAACCGTCTTCTATATCTAGACTAACGAGATACGTCGTTGGACAAACGTCTTCAATATCTAGACTAACGAGATCCGTCTGTACAACCGTCTTCTATATCTAGACTAACGAGATCTCTCGTTGTACAACCGTCTTCTATATCTAGACTAACGAGATACGTCGTTGGACAAACGTCTTCTATATCTAGACTAACGAGATCACTCGTTGTGCAACCGTCTTCTATATCTAGACTAACGAGATCCGTCTGTACAACCGTCTTCTATATCTAGACTAACGAGATCCGTCGTTGTACAACCGTTTTCTATATCTAGACTAACGAGATACGTCGTTGGACAAACGTCTTCAATATCTAGACTAACGAGATCCGTCTGTACAACCGTTTTCTATATCTAGACTAACGAGATCCGTCGTTGTACAACCGTCTTCTATATCTATACTAAAGAGATCCGTCTGTACAACCGTCTTCTATATCTAGACTAACGAGATCCGTCTGTACAACCGTCTTCAATATCTAGACTAACGAGATCCGTCTGTACAACCGTCTTCTATATCTAGACTAACGAGATCCGTCGTTGTACAACCGTCTTCTATATCTAGACTAACGAGATCCGTCGTTGTACAAGCGTCTTCTATATCTCGACTAACGAGATCTCTCGTTGTACAACCGTCTTCTATATCTAGACTAACGAGATACGTCGTTGGACAAACGTCTTCAATATCTAGACTAACGAGATCCGTCTGTACAACCGTTTTCTATATCTAGACTAACGAGATCCGTCGTTGTACAACCGTCTTCTATATCTATACTAAAGAGATCCGTCTGTACAACCGTCTTCTATATCTAGACTAACGAGATCCGTCTGTACAACCGTCTTCAATATCTAGACTAACGAGATCCGTCTGTACAACCGTCTTCTATATCTAGACTAACGAGATCCGTCGTTGTACAACCGTCTTCTATATCTCGACTAACGAGATCTCTCGTTGTACAACCGTCTTCTATATCTAGACTAACGAGATACGTCGTTGGACAAAAGTCTTTAATATCTAGACTAACGAGATCCGTGTGTACAACCGTCTTCTATATCTAGACTAACGAGATCCGTCGTTGTACAACCGTCTTCTATATCTATACTAAAGAGATCCGTCTGTACAACCGTCTTCTATATCTAGACTAACGAGATCCGTCTGTACAACCGTCTTCTATATCTAGACTAACGAGATCCGTCGTTATACAACCGTCTTCTATATCTCGACTAACGAGATCTCTCGTTGTACAAACGTCTTCAATATCTAGACTAACGAGATCCGTCTGTACAACTGTCTTCTATATCTAGACTAACGAGATCCGTCTGTACAACCGTCTTCTATATCTAGACTAACGAGATCCGTCGTTGTACAACCGTTTTCTATATCTAGACTAACGAGATCCGTCGTTGTACAACCGTCTTCTATATCTAGACTAACGAGATCCGTCGTTGTACAACCGTCTTCTATATCTCGACTAACGAGATCTCTCGTTGTACAACCGTCTTCTATATCTAGACTAACGAGATCCGTCGTTGTACAAGCGTCTTCTATATCTCGACTAACGAGATCTCTCGTTGTACAACCGTCTTCTATATCTAGACTAACGAGATACGTCGTTGGACAAACGTCTTCAATATCTAGACTAACGAGATCCGTCTGTACAACCGTCTTCTATATCTAGACTAACGAGATCTCTCGTTGTACAACCGTCTTCTATATCTAGACTAACGAGATACGTCGTTGGACAAACGTCTTCTATATCTAGACTAACGAGATCACTCGTTGTGCAACCGTCTTCTATATCTAGACTAACGAGATCCGTCTGTACAACCGTCTTCTATATCTAGACTAACGAGATCCGTCGTTGTACAACCGTCTTCTATATCTCGACTAACGAGATCTCTCGTTGTACAACCGTCTTCTATATCTAGACTAACGAGATCCGTCGTTGTACAACCGTCTTCTATATCTCGACTAACGAGATCTCTCGTTGTACAACCGTCTTCTATATCTAGACTAACGAGATACGTCGTTGGACAAACGTCTTCAATATCTAGACTAACGAGATCCGTCTGTACAACCGTCTTCTATATCTACACTAACGAGATCTCTCGTTGTGCAACCGCCTTCTATACCTAGACTAACGAGATCCGTCTGTACAACCGTCTTCTATATCTAGACTACCGAGATCCGTCGTTGTACAACCGTCTTCTATATCTAGACTAACGAGATCTCTCGTTGTGCAACCTTCTTCTATATCTAGACTAACGAGATCCGTCTGTACAACCGTCTTCAATATCTAGACTAACGAGATCCGTCTGTACAACCGTCTTCTATATCTAGACTAACGAGATCCGTCGTTGTACAACCGTCTTCTATATCTCCACTAACGAGATCTCTCGTTGTACAACCGTCTTCTATATCTAGACTAACGAGATCCGTCGTTGTACAACCGTCTTCTATATCTCGACTAACGAGATCTCTCGTTGTACAACCGTCTTCTATATCTAGACTAACGAGATACGTCGTTGGACAAACGTCTTCAATATCTAGACTAACGAGATCCGTCTGTACAACCGTCTTCTATATCTAGACTAACGAGATCCGTCGTTGTACAACCGTCTTCTATATCTAGACTAACGAGATCCGTCTGTACAACCGTCTTCTATATCTCGACTAACGAGATCTCTCGTTGTACAACCGTCTTCTATATCTAGACTAACGAGATCCGTCGTTGTACAACCGTCTTCTATATCTCGACTAACGAGATCTCTCGTTGTACAACCGTCTTCTATATCTAGACTAACGAGATACGTTGTTGGACAACCGTCTTCTATATCTAGACTAACGAGATCTCTCGTTGTGCAACCGTCTTCTATATCTAGACTAACGAGATCCGTCTGTACAACCGTCTTCTATATCTAGACTAACGAGATCCGTCGTTGTACAACCGTTTTCCATATCTAGACTAACGAGATCCGTCGTTGTACAACCGTCTTCTATATCTAGACTAACGAGATCCGTCGTTGTACAACCGTCTTCTATATCTAGACTAACGAGATCCGTCGTTGTACAACCGTCTTCTATATCTAGACTAACGAGATACGTCGTTGGACAAACGTCTTCAATATCTAGACTAACGAGATCCGTCTGTACAACCGTCTTCTATATCTACACTAACGAGATCTCTCGTTGTGCAACCGCCTTCTATATCTAGACTAACGAGATCCGTCTGTACAACCGTCTTCTATATCTAGACTACCGAGATCCGTCGTTGTACAACCGTCTTCTATATCTAGACTAACGAGATCTCTCGTTGTGCAACCTTCTTCTATATCTAGACTAACGAGATCCGTCGTTGTACAACCGTCTTCTATATCTCGACTACCGAGATCCGTCGTTGTACAACCGTCTTCTATATCTAGACTAACGAGATACGTCGTTGGACAAACGTCTTCAATATCTAGACTAACGAGATCCGTCTGTACAACCGTCTTCTATATCTAGACTACCGAGATCCGTCGTTGTACAACCGTCTTCTATATCTAGACTAACGAGATCTCTCGTTGTGCAACCTTCTTCTATATCTAGACTAACGAGATCCGTCGTTGTACAACCGTCTTCTATATCTCGACTACCGAGATCCGTCGTTGTACAACCGTCTTCTATATCTAGACTAACGAGATCCGACTGTACAACCGTCTTCTATATCTCGACTAACGAGATCTCTCGTTGTACAACCGTCTTCTATATCTAGACTAACGAGATCCGTCGTTGTACAACCGTCTTCTATATCTCGACTAACGAGATCTCTCGTTGTACAACCGTCTTCTATATCTAGACTAACGAGATACGTTGTTGGACAACCGTCTTCTATATCTAGACTAACGAGATCTCTCGTTGTGCAACCGTCTTCTATATCTAGACTAACGAGATCCGTCTGTACAACCGTCTTCTATATCTAGACTAACGAGATCTCTCGTTGTGCAACCTTCTTCTATATCTAGACTAACGAGATCCGTCGTTGTACAACCGTCTTCTATATCTCGACTACCGAGATCCGTCGTTGTACAACCGTCTTCTATATCTAGACTAACGAGATACGTCGTTGGACAAACGTCTTCAATATCTAGACTAACGAGATCCGTCTGTACAACCGTCTTCTATATCTACACTAACGAGATCTCTCGTTGTGCAACCGTCTTCTATATCTAGACTAACGAGATCCGTCTGTACAACCGTCTTCTATATCTAGACTAACGAGATCCGTCGTTGTACAACCGTTTTCCATATCTAGACTAACGAGATCCGTCGTTGTACAACCGTCTTCTATATCTAGACTAACGAGATCCGTCGTTGTACAACCGTCTTCTATATCTAGACTAACGAGATCCGTCGTTGTACAACCGTCTTCTATATCTAGACTAACGAGATCCGTCGTTGTACAACCGTCTTCTATATCACCACTAACGAGATCTCTCGTTGTACAACCGTCTTCTATATCTAGACTAACGAGATCCGTCGTTGTACAACCGTCTTCTATATCTCGACTAACGAGATCTCTCGTTGTACAAACGTCTTCTATATCTAGACTAACGAGATACGTCGTTGGACAAACGTCTTCAATATCTAGACTAACGAGATCCGTCTGTACAACCGTCTTCTATATCTAGACTAACGAGATCCGTCGTTGTACAACCGTCTTCTATATCTAGACTAACGAGATCCGTCGTTGTACAACCGTCTTCTATATCTCGACTAACGAGATCTCTCGTTGTACAACCGTCTTCTATATCTAGACTAACGAGATCCGTCGTTGTACAACCGTCTTCTATATCTAGACTACCGAGATCCGTCGTTGTACAACCGTCTTCTATATCTAGACTAACGAGATCTCTCGTTGTGCAACCTTCTTCTATATCTAGACTAACGAGATCCGTCTGTACAACCGTCTTCAATATCTAGACTAACGAGATCCGTCTGTACAACCGTCTTCTATATCTAGACTAACGAGATCCGTCGTTGTACAACCGTCTTCTATATCTCCACTAACGAGATCTCTCGTTGTACAACCGTCTTCTATATCTAGACTAACGAGATCCGTCGTTGTACAACCGTCTTCTATATCTCGACTAACGAGATCTCTCGTTGTACAACCGTCTTCTATATCTAGACTAACGAGATCTCTCGTTGTACAACCGTCTTCAATATCTAGACTAACGAGATCCGTCTGTACAACCGTTTTCTATATCTAGACTACCGAGATCCGTCGTTGTACAACCGTCTTCAATATCTAGACTAACGAGATCCGTCTGTACAACTGTCTTCTATATCTAGACTAACGAGATCCGTCTGTACAACTGTCTTCTATATCTAGACTAACGAGATCCGTCGTTGTACAACCGTTTTCTATATCTAGACTAACGAGATCCGTCGTTGTACAAGCGTCTTCTATATCTAGACTAACGAGATACGTCGTTGGACAAACGTCTTCAATATCTAGACTAACGAGAGATACGTCTGTACAACCGTTTTCTATATCTAGACTAACGAGATCCGTCTGTACAACCGTCTTCTATATCTAGACTAACGAGATCCGTCTGTACAACCGTCTTCTATATCTAGACTAACGAGATCCGTCGTTGTACAATCGTCTTCTATATCTAGACTTACGAGATCCGTCGTTGTACAACCGTCTTCTATATCTAGACTAACGAGATCCGTCTGTACAACCGTCTTCTATATCTAGACTAACGAGATCCATCTGTACAACCGTTTTCTATATCTAGACTACCGAGATCCGTCGTTGTACAATCGTCTTCTATATCTAGACTGACGAGATCCGTCGTTGTACAACCGTCTTCTATAACTAGACTAACGAGATCCGTCGTTGTACAACCGTCTTCTATATCTAGACTAACGAGATCCGTCTGTACAACCGTCTTCAATATCTAGACTAACGAGACCCGTCTGTACAACCGTCTTCTATATCTAGACTAACGAGATCCGTCGTTGTACAACCGTCTTCTATATCTCCACTAACGAGATCTCTCGTTGTACAACCGTCTTCTATATCTAGACTAACGAGATCCGTCATTGTACAACCGTCTTCTATATCTCGACTAACGAGATCTCTCGTTGTACAAACGTCTTCTATATCTAGACTAACGAGATACGTCGTTGGACAAACGTCTTCAATATCTAGACTAACGAGATCCGTCTGTACAACCGTCTTCTATATCTAGACTAACGAGATCCGTCGTTGTACAACCGTCTTCTATATCTAGACTAACGAGATCCGTCGTTGTACAACCGTCTTCTATATCTCGACTAACGAGATCTCTCATTGTACAACCGTCTTCTATATCTAGACTAACGAGATCCGTCGTTGTACAACCGTCTTCTATATCTAGACTACCGAGATCCGTCGTTGTACAACCGTCTTCTATATCTAGACTTACGAGATCTCTCGTTGTGCAACCTTCTTCTATATCTAGACTAACTAGATCCGTCTGTACAACCGTCTTCAATATCTAGACTAACGAGATCCGTCTGTACAACCGTCTTCTATATCTAGACTAACGAGATCCGTCGTTGTACAACCGTCTTCTATATCTCCACTAACGAGATCTCTCGTTGTACAACCGTCTTCTATATCTAGACTAACGAGATCCGTCGTTGTACAACCGTCTTCTATATCTCGACTAACGAGATCTCTCGTTGTACAACCGTCTTCTATATCTAGACTAACGAGATCTCTCGTTGTACAACCGTCTTCAATATCTAGACTAACGAGATCCGTCTGTACAACCGTTTTCTATATCTAGACTACCGAGATCCGTCGTTGTACAACCGTCTTCAATATCTAGACTAACGAGATCCGTCTGTACAACTGTCTTCTATATCTAGACTAACGAGATCCGTCTGTACAACTGTCTTCTATATCTAGACTAACGAGATCCGTCGTTGTACAACCGTTTTCTATATCTAGACTAACGAGATCCGTCGTTGTACAAGCGTCTTCTATATCTAGACTAACGAGATACGTCGTTGGACAAACGTCTTCAATATCTAGACTAACGAGAGATACGTCTGTACAACCGTTTTCTATATCTAGACTAACGAGATCCGTCTGTACAACCGTCTTCTATATCTAGACTAACGAGATCCGTCTGTACAACCGTCTTCTATATCTAGACTAACGAGATCCGTCGTTGTACAATCGTCTTCTATATCTAGACTTACGAGATCCGTCGTTGTACAACCGTCTTCTATATCTAGACTAACGAGATCCGTCTGTACAACCGTCTTCTATATCTAGACTAACGAGATCCATCTGTACAACCGTTTTCTATATCTAGACTACCGAGATCCGTCGTTGTACAACCGTCTTCTATATCTAGACTAACGAGATCTCTCGTTGTGCAACCGTCTTTTATATCAAGACTAACGAGATCCGTCTGTACAACCGTCTTTTATATCTAGACTAACGAGATCCGTCGTTGGACAAACGTCTTCAATATCTAGACTAACGAGATCCGTCGTTGTACAACCGTCATCTATATCTAGACTAACGAGATCCGTCGTTGTACAACCGTCTTCTATATCTAGACTAGCGAGATACGTCGTTGGACAAACGTCTTCAATATCTAGACTAACGAGAGATACGTCTGTACAACCGCTATCTATATCTAGACTAACGAGATCCGTCTGTACAACCGTCTTCTATATCTAGACTAACGAGATCCGTCTGTACAACCGTCTTCTATATCTAGACTAACGAGATCCGTCGTTGTACAATCGTCTTCTATATCTAGACTGACGAGATCCGTCGTTGTACAACCGTCTTCTATAACTAGACTAACGAGATCCGTCGTTGTACAACCGTCTTCTATATCTAGACTAACGAGATCCGTCTGTACAACCGTTTTCTATATCTAGACTACCGAGATCCGTCGTTGTACAACCGTTTTCTATATCTAGACTAACGAGATCCGTCGTTGTACAACCGTCTTCTATATCTAGACTAACGAGATCCGTCGTTGTACAACCGTCTTCTATATCTAGACTAACGAGATCCGTCGTTGTACAACCGTTTTCTATATCTAGACTAACGAGATACGTCGTTGGACAAACGTCTTCAATATCTAGACTAACGAGATCCGTCTGTACAACCGTTTTCTATATCTAGACTAACGAGATCCGTCGTTGTACAACCGTCTTCTATATCTATACTAAAGAGATCCGTCTGTACAACCGTCTTCTATATCTAGACTAACGAGATCCGTCTGTACAACCGTCTTCTATATCCAGACTAACGAGATCCGTCGCTGTACAACCGTCTTCTATATCTAGACTAACGAGATCTCTCGTTGTGCAACCGTCTTCTATATCTAGACTAACGAGATCCGTCTGTACAACCGTCTTCTATATCTAGACTAACGAGATCCGTCGTTGTACAACCGTTTTCCATATCTAGACTAACGAGATCCGTCGTTGTACAACCGTCTTCTATATCTAGACTAACGAGATCCGTCGTTGTACAACCGTCTTCTATATCTAGACTAACGAGATCCGTCGTTGTACAACCGTCTTCTATATCTAGACTAACGAGATACGTCGTTGGACAAACGTCTTCAATATCTAGACTAACGAGATCCGTCTGTACAACCGTCTTCTATATCTACACTAACGAGATCTCTCGTTGTGCAACCGCCTTCTATATCTAGACTAACGAGATCCGTCTGTACAACCGTCTTCTATATCTAGACTACCGAGATCCGTCGTTGTACAACCGTCTTCTATATCTAGACTAACGAGATCTCTCGTTGTGCAACCTTCTTCTATATCTAGACTAACGAGATCCGTCTGTACAACCGTCTTCAATATCTAGACTAACGAGATCCGTCTGTACAACCGTCTTCTATATCTAGACTAACGAGATCCGTCGTTGTACAACCGTCTTCTATATCTCCACTAACGAGATCTCTCGTTGTACAACCGTCTTCTATATCTAGACTAACGAGATCCGTCGTTGTACAACCGTCTTCTATATCTCGACTAACGAGATCTCTCGTTGTACAACCGTCTTCTATATCTAGACTAACGAGATACGTCGTTGGACAAACGTCTTCAATATCTAGACTAACGAGATCCGTCTGTACAACCGTCTTCTATATCTAGACTAACGAGATCCGTCGTTGTACAACCGTCTTCTATATCTATACTAAAGAGATCCGTCTGTACAACCGTCTTCTATATCTAGACTAACGAGATCCGTCTGTACAACCGTCTTCTATATCTAGACTAACGAGATCCGTCGTTGTACAACCGTCTTCTATAACTAGACTAACGAGATCCGTCGTTGTACAACCGTCTTCTATATCTAGACTAACGAGATCCGTCGTTGTTCAACCGTCTTCTATATCTCGACTAACGAGATCTATCGTTGTACAACCGTCTTCTATATCTAGACTAACGAGATACGTCGTTGGACAAAAGTCTTTAATATCTAGACTAACGAGATCCGTGTGTACAACCGTCTTCTATATCTAGACTAACGAGATCCGTCGTTGTACAACCGTCTTCTATATCTATACTAAAGAGATCCGTCTGTACAACCGTCTTCTATATCTAGACTAACGAGATCCGTCTGTACAACCGTCTTCTATATCTAGACTAACGAGATCCGTCGTTATACAACCGTCTTCTATATCTCGACTAACGAGATCTCTCGTTGTACAAACGTCTTCAATATCTAGACTAACGAGATCCGTCTGTACAACTGTCTTCTATATCTAGACTAACGAGATCCGTCTGTACAACCGTCTTCTATATCTAGACTAACGAGATCCGTCTGTACAACCGTCTTCAATATCTAGACTAACGAGATCCGTCTGTACAACCGTCTTCTATATCTAGACTAACGAGATCCGTCGTTGTACAACCGTCTTCTATATCTCCACTAACGAGATCTCTCGTTGTACAACCGTCTTCTATATCTAGACTAACGAGATCCGTCATTGTACAACCGTCTTCTATATCTCGACTAACGAGATCTCTCGTTGTACAAACGTCTTCTATATCTAGACTAACGAGATACGTCGTTGGACAAACGTCTTCAATATCTAGACTAACGAGATCCGTCTGTACAACCGTCTTCTATATCTAGACTAACGAGATCCGTCGTTGTACAACCGTCTTCTATATCTAGACTAACGAGATCCGTCGTTGTACAACCGTCTTCTATATCTCGACTAACGAGATCTCTCATTGTACAACCGTCTTCTATATCTAGACTAACGAGATCCGTCGTTGTACAACCGTCTTCTATATCTAGACTACCGAGATCCGTCGTTGTACAACCGTCTTCTATATCTAGACTTACGAGATCTCTCGTTGTGCAACCTTCTTCTATATCTAGACTAACTAGATCCGTCTGTACAACCGTCTTCAATATCTAGACTAACGAGATCCGTCTGTACAACCGTCTTCTATATCTAGACTAACGAGATCCGTCGTTGTACAACCGTCTTCTATATCTCCACTAACGAGATCTCTCGTTGTACAACCGTCTTCTATATCTAGACTAACGAGATCCGTCGTTGTACAACCGTCTTCTATATCTCGACTAACGAGATCTCTCGTTGTACAACCGTCTTCTATATCTAGACTAACGAGATCTCTCGTTGTACAACCGTCTTCAATATCTAGACTAACGAGATCCGTCTGTACAACCGTTTTCTATATCTAGACTACCGAGATCCGTCGTTGTACAACCGTCTTCAATATCTAGACTAACGAGATCCGTCTGTACAACTGTCTTCTATATCTAGACTAACGAGATCCGTCTGTACAACTGTCTTCTATATCTAGACTAACGAGATCCGTCGTTGTACAACCGTTTTCTATATCTAGACTAACGAGATCCGTCGTTGTACAAGCGTCTTCTATATCTAGACTAACGAGATACGTCGTTGGACAAACGTCTTCAATATCTAGACTAACGAGAGATACGTCTGTACAACCGTTTTCTATATCTAGACTAACGAGATCCGTCTGTACAACCGTCTTCTATATCTAGACTAACGAGATCCGTCTGTACAACCGTCTTCTATATCTAGACTAACGAGATCCGTCGTTGTACAATCGTCTTCTATATCTAGACTTACGAGATCCGTCGTTGTACAACCGTCTTCTATATCTAGACTAACGAGATCCGTCTGTACAACCGTCTTCTATATCTAGACTAACGAGATCCATCTGTACAACCGTTTTCTATATCTAGACTACCGAGATCCGTCGTTGTACAACCGTCTTCTATATCTAGACTAACGAGATCTCTCGTTGTGCAACCGTCTTTTATATCAAGACTAACGAGATCCGTCTGTACAACCGTCTTTTATATCTAGACTAACGAGATCCGTCGTTGGACAAACGTCTTCAATATCTAGACTAACGAGATCCGTCGTTGTACAACCGTCATCTATATCTAGACTAACGAGATCCGTCGTTGTACAACCGTCTTCTATATCTAGACTAGCGAGATACGTCGTTGGACAAACGTCTTCAATATCTAGACTAACGAGAGATACGTCTGTACAACCGCTATCTATATCTAGACTAACGAGATCCGTCTGTACAACCGTCTTCTATATCTAGACTAACGAGATCCGTCTGTACAACCGTCTTCTATATCTAGACTAACGAGATCCGTCGTTGTACAATCGTCTTCTATATCTAGACTGACGAGATCCGTCGTTGTACAACCGTCTTCTATAACTAGACTAACGAGATCCGTCGTTGTACAACCGTCTTCTATATCTAGACTAACGAGATCCGTCTGTACAACCGTTTTCTATATCTAGACTACCGAGATCCGTCGTTGTACAACCGTTTTCTATATCTAGACTAACGAGATCCGTCGTTGTACAACCGTCTTCTATATCTAGACTAACGAGATCCGTCGTTGTACAACCGTCTTCTATATCTAGACTAACGAGATCCGTCGTTGTACAACCGTTTTCTATATCTAGACTAACGAGATACGTCGTTGGACAAACGTCTTCAATATCTAGACTAACGAGATCCGTCTGTACAACCGTTTTCTATATCTAGACTAACGAGATCCGTCGTTGTACAACCGTCTTCTATATCTATACTAAAGAGATCCGTCTGTACAACCGTCTTCTATATCTAGACTAACGAGATCCGTCTGTACAACCGTCTTCTATATCCAGACTAACGAGATCCGTCGCTGTACAACCGTCTTCTATATCTAGACTAACGAGATCTCTCGTTGTGCAACCGTCTTCTATATCTAGACTAACGAGATCCGTCTGTACAACCGTCTTCTATATCTAGACTAACGAGATCCGTCGTTGTACAACCGTTTTCCATATCTAGACTAACGAGATCCGTCGTTGTACAACCGTCTTCTATATCTAGACTAACGAGATCCGTCGTTGTACAACCGTCTTCTATATCTAGACTAACGAGATCCGTCGTTGTACAACCGTCTTCTATATCTAGACTAACGAGATACGTCGTTGGACAAACGTCTTCAATATCTAGACTAACGAGATCCGTCTGTACAACCGTCTTCTATATCTACACTAACGAGATCTCTCGTTGTGCAACCGCCTTCTATATCTAGACTAACGAGATCCGTCTGTACAACCGTCTTCTATATCTAGACTACCGAGATCCGTCGTTGTACAACCGTCTTCTATATCTAGACTAACGAGATCTCTCGTTGTGCAACCTTCTTCTATATCTAGACTAACGAGATCCGTCTGTACAACCGTCTTCAATATCTAGACTAACGAGATCCGTCTGTACAACCGTCTTCTATATCTAGACTAACGAGATCCGTCGTTGTACAACCGTCTTCTATATCTCCACTAACGAGATCTCTCGTTGTACAACCGTCTTCTATATCTAGACTAACGAGATCCGTCGTTGTACAACCGTCTTCTATATCTCGACTAACGAGATCTCTCGTTGTACAACCGTCTTCTATATCTAGACTAACGAGATACGTCGTTGGACAAACGTCTTCAATATCTAGACTAACGAGATCCGTCTGTACAACCGTCTTCTATATCTAGACTAACGAGATCCGTCGTTGTACAACCGTCTTCTATATCTATACTAAAGAGATCCGTCTGTACAACCGTCTTCTATATCTAGACTAACGAGATCCGTCTGTACAACCGTCTTCTATATCTAGACTAACGAGATCCGTCGTTGTACAACCGTCTTCTATAACTAGACTAACGAGATCCGTCGTTGTACAACCGTCTTCTATATCTAGACTAACGAGATCCGTCGTTGTTCAACCGTCTTCTATATCTCGACTAACGAGATCTATCGTTGTACAACCGTCTTCTATATCTAGACTAACGAGATACGTCGTTGGATAAACGTCTTCAATATCTAGACCAACGAGATCCGTCTGTACAACTGTCTTCTATATCTAGACTAACGAGATCCGTCTGTACAACCGTCTTCTATATCTAGACTAACGAGATCCGTCGTTGTACAACCGTTTTCTATATCTAGACTAACGAGATCCGTCGTTGTACAACCGTCTTCTATATCTAGACTAACGAGATCCGTCGTTGTACAACCTTCTTCTATATCTAGACTAACGAGATCCGTCGTTGTACAACCGTCTTCTATATCTAGACTAACGAGATCTCTCGTTGTGCAACCGCCTTCTATATCTAGACTAACGAGATCCGTCTGTACAACCGTCTTCTATATCTAGACTAACGAGATCCGTCGTTGTACAACCGTCTTCTATATCTCGACTAACGAGATCTCTCGTTGTACAACCGTCTTCTATATCTAGACTAACGAGATCCGTCGTTGTACAACCGTCTTCTATATCCAGACTAACGAGATCCGTCGTTGTACAACCGTCTTCTATATCTAGACTAACGAGATCCGTCTGTACAACCGTCTTCTATATCTAGACTAACGAGATCCGTCTGTACAACCGTTTTCTATATCTAGACTCCCGAGATCCGTCGTTGTACAACCGTCTTCTATATCTAGACTAACGAGATCTCTCGTTGTGCAACCGTCTTCTATATCTAGACTAACGAGATCCGTCTGTACAACCGTCTTCAATATCTAGACTAACGAGATCCGTCTGTACAACCGTCTTCTATATCTAGACTAACGAGATCCGTCGTTGTACAACCGTCTTCTATATCTAGACTAACGAGATCCGTCGTTGTACAAACGTCTTCTATATCTCGACTAACGAGATCTCTCGTTGTACAACCGTCTTCTATATCTAGACTAACGAGATACGTCGTTGGACAAAAGTCTTTAATATCTAGACTAACGAGATCCGTGTGTACAACCGTCTTCTATATCTAGACTAACGAGATCCGTCGTTGTACAACCGTCTTCTATATCTATACTAAAGAGATCCGTCTGTACAACCGTCTTCTATATCTAGACTAACGAGATCCGTCTGTACAACCGTCTTCTATATCTAGACTAACGAGATCCGTCGTTATACAACCGTCTTCTATATCTCGACTAACGAGATCTCTCGTTGTACAATCGTCTTCTATATCTAGACTAACGAGATCCGCCGTTGTACAACCGTCTTCTATATCTCCACTAACGAGATCTCTCGTTGTACAACCGTCTTCTATATCTAGACTAACGAGATCCGTCGTTGTACAACCGTGTTCTATATCTCGACTAACGAGATCTCTCGTTGTACAACCGTCTTCTATATCTAGACTAACGAGATCCGTCGTTGTACAACCGTCTTCTATATCTAGACTAACGAGATCCGTCGTTGCACAACCGTCTTCAATATCTAGACTAACGAGATCCGTCTGAACAACCCTCTTCTATATCAAGACTAACGAGATCCGTCTGTACAACCGTCTTCAATATCTAGACTAACGAGATCCGTCGTTGTACAACCGTCTTCTATATCTAGACTAACGAGATCCGTCGTTGCACAACCGTCTTCAATATCTAGACTAACGAGATCCGTCTGAACAACCCTCTTCTATATCTAGACTAACGAGATCTCTCGTTGTGCAACCGTCTTCTATATCTAGACTAACGAGATCCGTCTGTACAACCGTCTTCTATATCTAGACTAACGAGATCCGTCGTTGTACAACCGTCTTCTATATCTAGACTAACGATATCCGTCGTTGTACAACCGCCTTCTATATCTAGACTAACGAGATCCGTCTGTACAACCGTCTTCTATATCTAGACTAACGAGATCCGTCGTTGTACAACCGTCTTCTATACCTCGACTAACGAGATCTCTCGTTGTACAACCGTCTTCTATATCTAGGCTAACGAGATCCGTCTGTACAACCGTCTTCTATATCTAGACTAACGAGATCCGTCTGTACAAACGTCTTCTATATCTAGACTAACGCGATCCGTCGTTGTACAACCGTCTTCTATATCTCGACTAACGTGTTCTCTCGTTGTACAACCGTCTTCTATATCTAGACTAACGAGATCCGTCGTTGTACAACCGTCTTCTATATCTCGACTAACGAGATCTATCGTTGTACAACCGTCTTCTATATCTAGACTAACGAGATACGTCGTTGGACAAACGTCTTCAATATCTAGACTAACGAGATCCGTCTGTACAACCGTCTTCTATATCTAGACTAACGAGATCCGTCTGTACAACCGTCTTCTATATCTAGACTAACGAGATCCGTCGTTGTACAACCGTCCTCTATATCTCGTCTAACGAGATCTCTCGTTGTACAACCGTCTTCTATATCTAGGCTAACGAGATCCGTCTGTACAACCGTCTTCTATATCTAGACTAACGAGATCCGTCTGTACAACCGTCTTCTATATCTAGAATAACGAGATCCGTCGTTGTACAACCGTCTTCTATATCTCGTCTAACGAGATCTCTCGTTGTACAACCGTCTTCTATATCTAGACTAACGAGATCCGTCGTTGTACAACCGTTTTCTATATCTAGACTAACGAGATCCGTCGTTGTACAACCGTCTTCTATATCTAGACTAACGAGATCCGTCGTTGTACAACCGTCTTCTATATCTAGACTAACGAGATCCGTCGTTGTACAACCGTTTTCTATATCTAGACTACCGAGATCCGTCGTTGTACAACCGTCTTCTATATCTAGACTAACGAGATCTCTCGTTGTGCAACCGCCTTCTATATCTAGACTAACGAGATCCGTCTGTACAACCGTATTCTATATCTAGACTAACGCGATCCGTCGTTGTACAACCGTCTTCTATATCTCGACTAACGAGATCTCTCGTTGTACAACCGTCTTCTATATCTAGACTAACGAGATCCATCGTTGTAGAACCGTCTTCTATATCTAGACTAACGAGATCCGTCTGTACAACCGCCTTCTATATCTAGACTAACGAGATCCGTCTGTACAACCGTTTTCTATATCTAGACTACCGAGATCCGTCGTTGTACAACCGTCTTCTATATCTAGACTAACGAGATCTCTCGTTGTGCAACCGTCTTCTATATCTAGACTAACGAGATCGCTCGTTGTACAACCGTCTTCTATATCTAGACTAACGAGATCCGTCGTTGTACAACCGTCTTCTATATCTCGACTAACGAGATCTCTCGTTGTACAACCGTCTTCTATATCTAGGCTAACGAGATCCGTCTGTACAACCGTCTTCTATATCTAGACTAACGAGATCCGTCGTTGTACAACCGTCTTCTATATCTAGACTAACGAGATCCGTCGTTGCACAACCGTCTTCAATATCTAGACTAACGAGATCCGTCTGAACAACCCTCTTCTATATCAAGACTAACGAGATCCGTCTGTACAACCGTCTTCTATATCTAGACTAACGAGATCCGTCGTTGTACAACCGTCTTCTATATCTAGACTAACGAGATCCGTCGTTGCACAACCGTCTTCAATATCTAGACTAACGAGATCCGTCTGAACAACCCTCTTCTATATCTAGACTAACGAGATCTCTCGTTGTGCAACCGCCTTCTATATCTAGACTAACGAGATCCGTCTGTACAACCGTATTCTATATCTAGACTAACGCGATCCGTCGTTGTACAACCGTCTTCTATATCTCGACTAACGAGATCTCTCGTTGTACAACCGTCTTCTATATCTAGACTAACGAGATCCGTAGTTGTACAACCGTCTTCTATATCTCGACTAACGAGATCTATCGTTGTACAACCGTCTTCTATATCTAGACTAACGAGATACGTCGTTGGACAAACGTCTTCAATATCTAGACTAACGAGATCCGTCGTTGTACAACCGTCTTCTATACCTCGACTAACGAGATCTCTCGTTGTACAACCGTCTTCTATATCTAGGCTAACGAGATCCGTCTGTACAACCGTCTTCTATATCTAGACTAACGAGATCCGTCGTTGTACAAACGTCTTCTATATCTAGACTAACGAGATACGTCGTTGGACAAACGTCTTCAATATCTAGACTAACGAGATCCGTCTGTACAACCGTCTTCTATATCTAGACTAACGAGATCCGTCGTTGTACAACCGTCTTCTATATCTAGACTAACGAGATCCGTCGTTGTACAACCGTCTTCTATATCTCGACTAACGAGATCTCTCGTTGTACAACCGTCTTCTATATCTAGACTAACGAGATCCGTCGTTGTACAACCGTCTTCTATATCTAGACTACCGAGATCCGTCGTTGTACAACCGTCTTCTATATCTAGACTAACGAGATCTCTCGTTGTGCAACCTTCTTCTATATCTAGACTAACGAGATCCGTCTGTACAACCGTCTTCAATATCTAGACTAACGAGATCCGTCTGTACAACCGTCTTCTATATCTAGACTAACGAGATCCGTCGTTGTACAACCGTCTTCTATATCTCCACTAACGAGATCTCTCGTTGTACAACCGTCTTCTATATCTAGACTAACGAGATCCGTCGTTGTACAACCGTCTTCTATATCTCGACTAACGAGATCTCTCGTTGTACAACCGTCTTCTATATCTAGACTAACGAGATCTCTCGTTGTACAACCGTCTTCAATATCTAGACTAACGAGATCCGTCTGTACAACCGTTTTCTATATCTAGACTACCGAGATCCGTCGTTGTACAACCGTCTTCAATATCTAGACTAACGAGATCCGTCTGTACAACTGTCTTCTATATCTAGACTAACGAGATCCGTCTGTACAACTGTCTTCTATATCTAGACTAACGAGATCCGTCGTTGTACAACCGTTTTCTATATCTAGACTAACGAGATCCGTCGTTGTACAAGCGTCTTCTATATCTAGACTAACGAGATACGTCGTTGGACAAACGTCTTCAATATCTAGACTAACGAGAGATACGTCTGTACAACCGTTTTCTATATCTAGACTAACGAGATCCGTCTGTACAACCGTCTTCTATATCTAGACTAACGAGATCCGTCTGTACAACCGTCTTCTATATCTAGACTAACGAGATCCGTCGTTGTACAATCGTCTTCTATATCTAGACTTACGAGATCCGTCGTTGTACAACCGTCTTCTATATCTAGACTAACGAGATCCGTCTGTACAACCGTCTTCTATATCTAGACTAACGAGATCCATCTGTACAACCGTTTTCTATATCTAGACTACCGAGATCCGTCGTTGTACAATCGTCTTCTATATCTAGACTGACGAGATCCGTCGTTGTACAACCGTCTTCTATAACTAGACTAACGAGATCCGTCGTTGTACAACCGTCTTCTATATCTAGACTAACGAGATCCGTCTGTACAACCGTCTTCAATATCTAGACTAACGAGATCCGTCTGTACAACCGTCTTCTATATCTAGACTAACGAGATCCGTCGTTGTACAACCGTCTTCTATATCTCCACTAACGAGATCTCTCGTTGTACAACCGTCTTCTATATCTAGACTAACGAGATCCGTCATTGTACAACCGTCTTCTATATCTCGACTAACGAGATCTCTCGTTGTACAAACGTCTTCTATATCTAGACTAACGAGATACGTCGTTGGACAAACGTCTTCAATATCTAGACTAACGAGATCCGTCTGTACAACCGTCTTCTATATCTAGACTACCGAGATCCGTCGTTGTACAACCGTCTTCTATATCTAGACTAACGAGATCTCTCGTTGTGCAACCGTCTTCTATATCTAGACTAACGAGATCGCTCGTTGTACAACCGTCTTCTATATCTAGACTAACGAGATCCGTCGTTGTACAACCGTCTTCTATATCTCGACTAACGAGATCTCTCGTTGTACAACCGTCTTCTATATCTAGGCTAACGAGATCCGTCTGTACAACCGTCTTCTATATCTAGACTAACGAGATCCGTCGTTGTACAACCGTCTTCTATATCTAGACTAACGAGATCCGTCGTTGCACAACCGTCTTCAATATCTAGACTAACGAGATCCGTCTGAACAACCCTCTTCTATATCAAGACTAACGAGATCCGTCTGTACAACCGTCTTCTATATCTAGACTAACGAGATCCGTCGTTGTACAACCGTCTTCTATATCTAGACTAACGAGATCCGTCGTTGCACAACCGTCTTCAATATCTAGACTAACGAGATCCGTCTGAACAACCCTCTTCTATATCTAGACTAACGAGATCTCTCGTTGTGCAACCGCCTTCTATATCTAGACTAACGAGATCCGTCTGTACAACCGTATTCTATATCTAGACTAACGCGATCCGTCGTTGTACAACCGTCTTCTATATCTCGACTAACGAGATCTCTCGTTGTACAACCGTCTTCTATATCTAGACTAACGAGATCCGTAGTTGTACAACCGTCTTCTATATCTCGACTAACGAGATCTATCGTTGTACAACCGTCTTCTATATCTAGACTAACGAGATACGTCGTTGGACAAACGTCTTCAATATCTAGACTAACGAGATCCGTCGTTGTACAACCGTCTTCTATACCTCGACTAACGAGATCTCTCGTTGTACAACCGTCTTCTATATCTAGGCTAACGAGATCCGTCTGTACAACCGTCTTCTATATCTAGACTAACGAGATCCGTCGTTGGACAAACGTCTTCAATATCTAGACTAACGAGAGATACGTCTGTACAACCGTTTTCTATATCTAGACTAACGAGATCCGTCTGTACAACCGTCTTCTATATCTAGACTAACGAGATCCGTCTGTACAACCGTCTTCTATATCTAGACTAACGAGATCCGTCGTTGTACAATCGTCTTCTATATCTAGACTTACGAGATCCGTCGTTGTACAACCGTCTTCTATATCTAGACTAACGAGATCCGTCTGTACAACCGTCTTCTATATCTAGACTAACGAGATCCATCTGTACAACCGTTTTCTATATCTAGACTACCGAGATCCGTCGTTGTACAACCGTCTTCTATATCTAGACTAACGAGATCTCTCGTTGTGCAACCGTCTTTTATATCAAGACTAACGAGATCCGTCTGTACAACCGTCTTTTATATCTAGACTAACGAGATCCGTCGTTGGACAAACGTCTTCAATATCTAGACTAACGAGATCCGTCGTTGTACAACCGTCATCTATATCTAGACTAACGAGATCCGTCGTTGTACAACCGTCTTCTATATCTAGACTAGCGAGATACGTCGTTGGACAAACGTCTTCAATATCTAGACTAACGAGAGATACGTCTGTACAACCGCTTTCTATATCTAGACTAACGAGATCCGTGTGTACAACCGTCTTCTATATCTAGACTAACGAGATCCGTCTGTACAACCGTCTTCTATATCTAGACTAACGAGATCCGTCGTTGTACAATCGTCTTCTATATCTAGACTGACGAGATCCGTCGTTGTACAACCGTCTTCTATAACTAGACTAACGAGATCCGTCGTTGTACAACCGTCTTCTATATCTAGACTAACGAGATCCGTCTGTACAACCGTTTTCTATATCTAGACTACCGAGATCCGTCGTTGTACAACCGTTTTCTATATCTAGACTAACGAGATCCGTCGTTGTACAACCGTCTTCTATATCTAGACTAACGAGATCCGTCGTTGTACAACCGTCTTCTATATCTAGACTAACGAGATCCGTCGTTGTACAACCGTTTTCTATATCTAGACTAACGAGATACGTCGTTGGACAAACGTCTTCAATATCTAGACTAACGAGATCCGTCTGTACAACCGTTTTCTATATCTAGACTAACGAGATCCGTCGTTGTACAACCGTCTTCTATATCTATACTAAAGAGATCCGTCTGTACAACCGTCTTCTATATCTAGACTAACGAGATCCGTCTGTACAACCGTCTTCAATATCTAGACTAACGAGATCCGTCTGTACAACCGTCTTCTATATCTAGACTAACGAGATCCGTCGTTGTACAACCGTCTTCTATATCTAGACTAACGAGATCCGTCGTTGTACAACCGTCTTCTATATCTCGACTAACGAGATCTCTCGTTGTACAACCGTCTTCTATATCTAGACTAACGAGATACGTCGTTGGACAAAAGTCTTTAATATCTAGACTAACGAGATCCGTGTGTACAACCGTCTTCTATATCTAGACTAACGAGATCCGTCGTTGTACAACCGTCTTCTATATCTATACTAAAGAGATCCGTCTGTACAACCGTCTTCTATATCTAGACTAACGAGATCCGTCTGTACAACCGTCTTCTATATCTAGACTAACGAGATCCGTCGTTATACAACCGTCTTCTATATCTCGACTAACGAGATCTCTCGTTGTACAAACGTCTTCAATATCTAGACTAACGAGATCCGTCTGTACAACTGTCTTCTATATCTAGACTAACGAGATCCGTCTGTACAACCGTCTTCTATATCTAGACTAACGAGATCCGTCGTTGTACAACCGTTTTCTATATCTAGACTAACGAGATCCGTCGTTGTACAACCGTCTTCTATATGTAGACTAACGAGATCCGTCGTTGTACAACCGTCTTCTATATCTCGACTAACGAGATCTCTCGTTGTACAACCGTCTTCTATATCTAGACTAACGAGATCCGTCGTTGTACAAGCGTCTTCTATATCTCGACTAACGAGATCTCTCGTTGTACAACCGTCTTCTATATCTAGACTAACGAGATACGTCGTTGGACAAACGTCTTCAATATCTAGACTAACGAGATCCGTCTGTACAACCGTCTTCTATATCTAGACTAACGAGATCTCTCGTTGTACAACCGTCTTCTATATCTAGACTAACGAGATACGTCGTTGGACAAACGTCTTCTATATCTAGACTAACGAGATCACTCGTTGTGCAACCGTCTTCTATATCTAGACTAACGAGATCCGTCTGTACAAACGTCTTCTATATCTAGACTAACGAGATCCGTCGTTGTACAACCGTCTTCTATATCTCGACTAACGAGATCTCTCGTTGTACAACCGTCTTCTATATCTAGACTAACGAGATCCGTCGTTGTACAACCGTCTTCTATATCTCGACTAACGAGATCTCTCGTTGTACAACCGTCTTCTATATCTAGACTAACGAGATACGTCGTTGGACAAACGTCTTCAATATCTAGACTAACGAGATCCGTCTGTACAACCGTCTTCTATATCTACACTAACGAGATCTCTCGTTGTGCAACCGCCTTCTATACCTAGACTAACGAGATCCGTCTGTACAACCGTCTTCTATATCTAGACTACCGAGATCCGTCGTTGTACAACCGTCTTCTATATCTAGACTAACGAGATCTCTCGTTGTGCAACCTTCTTCTATATCTAGACTAACGAGATCCGTCTGTACAACCGTCTTCAATATCTAGACTAACGAGATCCGTCTGTACAACCGTCTTCTATATCTAGACTAACGAGATCCGTCGTTGTACAACCGTCTTCTATATCTCCACTAACGAGATCTCTCGTTGTACAACCGTCTTCTATATCTAGACTAACGAGATCCGTCGTTGTACAACCGTCTTCTATATCTCGACTAACGAGATCTCTCGTTGTACAACCGTCTTCTATATCTAGACTAACGAGATACGTCGTTGGACAAACGTCTTCAATATCTAGACTAACGAGATCCGTCTGTACAACCGTCTTCTATATCTAGACTAACGAGATCCGTCGTTGTACAACCGTCTTCTATATCTAGACTAACGAGATCCGTCTGTACAACCGTCTTCTATATCTCGACTAACGAGATCTCTCGTTGTACAACCGTCTTCTATATCTAGACTAACGAGATCCGTCGTTGTACAACCGTCTTCTATATCTCGACTAACGAGATCTCTCGTTGTACAACCGTCTTCTATATCTAGACTAACGAGATACGTTGTTGGACAACCGTCTTCTATATCTAGACTAACGAGATCTCTCGTTGTGCAACCGTCTTCTATATCTAGACTAACGAGATCCGTCTGTACAACCGTCTTCTATATCTAGACTAACGAGATCCGTCGTTGTACAACCGTTTTCCATATCTAGACTAACGAGATCCGTCGTTGTACAACCGTCTTCTATATCTAGACTAACGAGATCCGTCGTTGTACAACCGTCTTCTATATCTAGACTAACGAGATCCGTCGTTGTACAACCGTCTTCTATATCTAGACTAACGAGATACGTCGTTGGACAAACGTCTTCAATATCTAGACTAACGAGATCCGTCTGTACAACCGTCTTCTATATCTACACTAACGAGATCTCTCGTTGTGCAACCGCCTTCTATATCTAGACTAACGAGATCCGTCTGTACAACCGTCTTCTATATCTAGACTACCGAGATCCGTCGTTGTACAACCGTCTTCTATATCTAGACTAACGAGATCTCTCGTTGTGCAACCTTCTTCTATATCTAGACTAACGAGATCCGTCGTTGTACAACCGTCTTCTATATCTCGACTACCGAGATCCGTCGTTGTACAACCGTCTTCTATATCTAGACTAACGAGATACGTCGTTGGACAAACGTCTTCAATATCTAGACTAACGAGATCCGTCTGTACAACCGTCTTCTATATCTAGACTACCGAGATCCGTCGTTGTACAACCGTCTTCTATATCTAGACTAACGAGATCTCTCGTTGTGCAACCTTCTTCTATATCTAGACTAACGAGATCCGTCGTTGTACAACCGTCTTCTATATCTCGACTACCGAGATCCGTCGTTGTACAACCGTCTTCTATATCTAGACTAACGAGATCCGACTGTACAACCGTCTTCTATATCTCGACTAACGAGATCTCTCGTTGTACAACCGTCTTCTATATCTAGACTAACGAGATCCGTCGTTGTACAACCGTCTTCTATATCTCGACTAACGAGATCTCTCGTTGTACAACCGTCTTCTATATCTAGACTAACGAGATACGTTGTTGGACAACCGTCTTCTATATCTAGACTAACGAGATCTCTCGTTGTGCAACCGTCTTCTATATCTAGACTAACGAGATCCGTCTGTACAACCGTCTTCTATATCTAGACTAACGAGATCTCTCGTTGTGCAACCTTCTTCTATATCTAGACTAACGAGATCCGTCGTTGTACAACCGTCTTCTATATCTCGACTACCGAGATCCGTCGTTGTACAACCGTCTTCTATATCTAGACTAACGAGATACGTCGTTGGACAAACGTCTTCAATATCTAGACTAACGAGATCCGTCTGTACAACCGTCTTCTATATCTACACTAACGAGATCTCTCGTTGTGCAACCGTCTTCTATATCTAGACTAACGAGATCCGTCTGTACAACCGTCTTCTATATCTAGACTAACGAGATCCGTCGTTGTACAACCGTTTTCCATATCTAGACTAACGAGATCCGTCGTTGTACAACCGTCTTCTATATCTAGACTAACGAGATCCGTCGTTGTACAACCGTCTTCTATATCTAGACTAACGAGATCCGTCGTTGTACAACCGTCTTCTATATCTAGACTAACGAGATCCGTCGTTGTACAACCGTCTTCTATATCACCACTAACGAGATCTCTCGTTGTACAACCGTCTTCTATATCTAGACTAACGAGATCCGTCGTTGTACAACCGTCTTCTATATCTCGACTAACGAGATCTCTCGTTGTACAAACGTCTTCTATATCTAGACTAACGAGATACGTCGTTGGACAAACGTCTTCAATATCTAGACTAACGAGATCCGTCTGTACAACCGTCTTCTATATCTAGACTAACGAGATCCGTCGTTGTACAACCGTCTTCTATATCTAGACTAACGAGATCCGTCGTTGTACAACCGTCTTCTATATCTCGACTAACGAGATCTCTCGTTGTACAACCGTCTTCTATATCTAGACTAACGAGATCCGTCGTTGTACAACCGTCTTCTATATCTAGACTACCGAGATCCGTCGTTGTACAACCGTCTTCTATATCTAGACTAACGAGATCTCTCGTTGTGCAACCTTCTTCTATATCTAGACTAACGAGATCCGTCTGTACAACCGTCTTCAATATCTAGACTAACGAGATCCGTCTGTACAACCGTCTTCTATATCTAGACTAACGAGATCCGTCGTTGTACAACCGTCTTCTATATCTCCACTAACGAGATCTCTCGTTGTACAACCGTCTTCTATATCTAGACTAACGAGATCCGTCGTTGTACAACCGTCTTCTATATCTCGACTAACGAGATCTCTCGTTGTACAACCGTCTTCTATATCTAGACTAACGAGATCTCTCGTTGTACAACCGTCTTCAATATCTAGACTAACGAGATCCGTCTGTACAACCGTTTTCTATATCTAGACTACCGAGATCCGTCGTTGTACAACCGTCTTCAATATCTAGACTAACGAGATCCGTCTGTACAACTGTCTTCTATATCTAGACTAACGAGATCCGTCTGTACAACTGTCTTCTATATCTAGACTAACGAGATCCGTCGTTGTACAACCGTTTTCTATATCTAGACTAACGAGATCCGTCGTTGTACAAGCGTCTTCTATATCTAGACTAACGAGATACGTCGTTGGACAAACGTCTTCAATATCTAGACTAACGAGAGATACGTCTGTACAACCGTTTTCTATATCTAGACTAACGAGATCCGTCTGTACAACCGTCTTCTATATCTAGACGAACGAGATCCGTCTGTACAACCGTCTTCTATATCTAGACTAACGAGATCCGTCGTTGTACAATCGTCTTCTATATCTAGACTTACGAGATCCGTCGTTGTACAACCGTCTTCTATATCTAGACTAACGAGATCCGTCTGTACAACCGTCTTCTATATCTAGACTAACGAGATCCATCTGTACAACCGTTTTCTATATCTAGACTACCGAGATCCGTCGTTGTACAATCGTCTTCTATATCTAGACTGACGAGATCCGTCGTTGTACAACCGTCTTCTATAACTAGACTAACGAGATCCGTCGTTGTACAACCGTCTTCTATATCTAGACTAACGAGATCCGTCTGTACAACCGTCTTCAATATCTAGACTAACGAGATCCGTCTGTACAACCGTCTTCTATATCTAGACTAACGAGATCCGTCGTTGTACAACCGTCTTCTATATCTCCACTAACGAGATCTCTCGTTGTACAACCGTCTTCTATATCTAGACTAACGAGATCCGTCATTGTACAACCGTCTTCTATATCTCGACTAACGAGATCTCTCGTTGTACAAACGTCTTCTATATCTAGACTAACGAGATACGTCGTTGGACAAACGTCTTCAATATCTAGACTAACGAGATCCGTCTGTACAACCGTCTTCTATATCTAGACTAACGAGATCCGTCGTTGTACAACCGTCTTCTATATCTAGACTAACGAGATCCGTCGTTGTACAACCGTCTTCTATATCTCGACTAACGAGATCTCTCGTTGTACAACCGTCTTCTATATCTAGACTAACGAGATCCGTCGTTGTACAACCGTCTTCTATATCTAGACTACCGAGATCCGTCGTTGTACAACCGTCTTCTATATCTAGACTTACGAGATCTCTCGTTGTGCAACCTTCTTCTATATCTAGACTAACGAGATCCGTCTGTACAACCGTCTTCAATATCTAGACTAACGAGATCCGTCTGTACAACCGTCTTCTATATCTAGACTAACGAGATCCGTCGTTGTACAACCGTCTTCTATATCTCCACTAACGAGATCTCTCGTTGTACAACCGTCTTCTATATCTAGACTAACGAGATCCGTCGTTGTACAACCGTCTTCTATATCTCGACTAACGAGATCTCTCGTTGTACAACCGTCTTCTATATCTAGACTAACGAGATCTCTCGTTGTACAACCGTCTTCAATATCTAGACTAACGAGATCCGTCTGTACAACCGTTTTCTATATCTAGACTACCGAGATCCGTCGTTGTACAACCGTCTTCAATATCTAGACTAACGAGATCCGTCTGTACAACTGTCTTCTATATCTAGACTAACGAGATCCGTCTGTACAACTGTCTTCTATATCTAGACTAACGAGATCCGTCGTTGTACAACCGTTTTCTATATCTAGACTAACGAGATCCGTCGTTGTACAAGCGTCTTCTATATCTAGACTAACGAGATACGTCGTTGGACAAACGTCTTCAATATCTAGACTAACGAGAGATACGTCTGTACAACCGTTTTCTATATCTAGACTAACGAGATCCGTCTGTACAACCGTCTTCTATATCTAGACTAACGAGATCCGTCTGTACAACCGTCTTCTATATCTAGACTAACGAGATCCGTCGTTGTACAATCGTCTTCTATATCTAGACTTACGAGATCCGTCGTTGTACAACCGTCTTCTATATCTAGACTAACGAGATCCGTCTGTACAACCGTCTTCTATATCTAGACTAACGAGATCCATCTGTACAACCGTTTTCTATATCTAGACTACCGAGATCCGTCGTTGTACAACCGTCTTCTATATCTAGACTAACGAGATCTCTCGTTGTGCAACCGTCTTTTATATCAAGACTAACGAGATCCGTCTGTACAACCGTCTTTTATATCTAGACTAACGAGATCCGTCGTTGGACAAACGTCTTCAATATCTAGACTAACGAGATCCGTCGTTGTACAACCGTCATCTATATCTAGACTAACGAGATCCGTCGTTGTACAACCGTCTTCTATATCTAGACTAGCGAGATACGTCGTTGGACAAACGTCTTCAATATCTAGACTAACGAGAGATACGTCTGTACAACCGCTTTCTATATCTAGACTAACGAGATCCGTCTGTACAACCGTCTTCTATATCTAGACTAACGAGATCCGTCTGTACAACCGTCTTCTATATCTAGACTAACGAGATCCGTCGTTGTACAATCGTCTTCTATATCTAGACTGACGAGATCCGTCGTTGTACAACCGTCTTCTATAACTAGACTAACGAGATCCGTCGTTGTACAACCGTCTTCTATATCTAGACTAACGAGATCCGTCTGTACAACCGTTTTCTATATCTAGACTACCGAGATCCGTCGTTGTACAACCGTTTTCTATATCTAGACTAACGAGATCCGTCGTTGTACAACCGTCTTCTATATCTAGACTAACGAGATCCGTCGTTGTACAACCGTCTTCTATATCTAGACTAACGAGATCCGTCGTTGTACAACCGTTTTCTATATCTAGACTAACGAGATACGTCGTTGGACAAACGTCTTCAATATCTAGACTAACGAGATCCGTCTGTACAACCGTTTTCTATATCTAGACTAACGAGATCCGTCGTTGTACAACCGTCTTCTATATCTATACTAAAGAGATCCGTCTGTACAACCGTCTTCTATATCTAGACTAACGAGATCCGTCTGTACAACCGTCTTCTATATCCAGACTAACGAGATCCGTCGCTGTACAACCGTCTTCTATATCTAGACTAACGAGATCTCTCGTTGTGCAACCGTCTTCTATATCTAGACTAACGAGATCCGTCTGTACAACCGTCTTCTATATCTACACTAACGAGATCTCTCGTTGTGCAACCGCCTTCTATATCTAGACTAACGAGATCCGTCTGTACAACCGTCTTCTATATCTAGACTACCGAGATCCGTCGTTGTACAACCGTCTTCTATATCTAGACTAACGAGATCTCTCGTTGTGCAACCTTCTTCTATATCTAGACTAACGAGATCCGTCTGTACAACCGTCTTCAATATCTAGACTAACGAGATCCGTCTGTACAACCGTCTTCTATATCTAGACTAACGAGATCCGTCGTTGTACAACCGTCTTCTATATCTCCACTAACGAGATCTCTCGTTGTACAACCGTCTTCTATATCTAGACTAACGAGATCCGTCGTTGTACAACCGTCTTCTATATCTCGACTAACGAGATCTCTCGTTGTACAACCGTCTTCTATATCTAGACTAACGAGATACGTCGTTGGACAAACGTCTTCAATATCTAGACTAACGAGATCCGTCTGTACAACCGTCTTCTATATCTAGACTAACGAGATCCGTCGTTGTACAACCGTCTTCTATATCTATACTAAAGAGATCCGTCTGTACAACCGTCTTCTATATCTAGACTAACGAGATCCGTCTGTACAACCGTCTTCTATATCTAGACTAACGAGATCCGTCGTTGTACAACCGTCTTCTATAACTAGACTAACGAGATCCGTCGTTGTACAACCGTCTTCTATATCTAGACTAACGAGATCCGTCGTTGTTCAACCGTCTTCTATATCTCGACTAACGAGATCTATCGTTGTACAACCGTCTTCTATATCTAGACTAACGAGATACGTCGTTGGATAAACGTCTTCAATATCTAGACCAACGAGATCCGTCTGTACAACTGTCTTCTATATCTAGACTAACGAGATCCGTCTGTACAACCGTCTTCTATATCTAGACTAACGAGATCCGTCGTTGTACAACCGTTTTCTATATCTAGACTAACGAGATCCGTCGTTGTACAACCGTCTTCTATATCTAGACTAACGAGATCCGTCGTTGTACAACCTTCTTCTATATCTAGACTAACGAGATCCGTCGTTGTACAACCGTCTTCTATATCTAGACTAACGAGATCTCTCGTTGTGCAACCGCCTTCTATATCTAGACTAACGAGATCCGTCTGTACAACCGTCTTCTATATCTAGACTAACGAGATCCGTCGTTGTACAACCGTCTTCTATATCTCGACTAACGAGATCTCTCGTTGTACAACCGTCTTCTATATCTAGACTAACGAGATCCGTCGTTGTACAACCGTCTTCTATATCCAGACTAACGAGATCCGTCGTTGTACAACCGTCTTCTATATCTAGACTAACGAGATCCGTCTGTACAACCGTCTTCTATATCTAGACTAACGAGATCCGTCTGTACAACCGTTTTCTATATCTAGACTCCCGAGATCCGTCGTTGTACAACCGTCTTCTATATCTAGACTAACGAGATCTCTCGTTGTGCAACCGTCTTCTATATCTAGACTAACGAGATCCGTCTGTACAACCGTCTTCAATATCTAGACTAACGAGATCCGTCTGTACAACCGTCTTCTATATCTAGACTAACGAGATCCGTCGTTGTACAACCGTCTTCTATATCTAGACTAACGAGATCCGTCGTTGTACAAACGTCTTCTATATCTCGACTAACGAGATCTCTCGTTGTACAACCGTCTTCTATATCTAGACTAACGAGATACGTCGTTGGACAAAAGTCTTTAATATCTAGACTAACGAGATCCGTGTGTACAACCGTCTTCTATATCTAGACTAACGAGATCCGTCGTTGTACAACCGTCTTCTATATCTATACTAAAGAGATCCGTCTGTACAACCGTCTTCTATATCTACACTAACGAGATCCGTCTGTACAACCGTCTTCTATATCTAGACTAACGAGATCCGTCGTTATACAACCGTCTTCTATATCTCGACTAACGAGATCTCTCGTTGTACAATCGTCTTCTATATCTAGACTAACGAGATCCGTCGTTGTACAACCGTCTTCTATATCTCCACTAACGAGATCTCTCGTTGTACAACCGTCTTCTATATCTAGACTAACGAGATCCGTCTGTACAACCGTCTTCTATATCTAGACTAACGAGATCCGTCGTTGTACAACCGTCTTCTATATCTAGACTAACGATATCCGTCGTTGTACAACCGCCTTCTATATCTAGACTAACGAGATCCGTCTGTACAACCGTCTTCTATATCTAGACTAACGAGATCCGTCGTTGTACAACCGTCTTCTATACCTCGACTAACGAGATCTCTCGTTGTACAACCGTCTTCTATATCTAGACTAACGAGATCTCTCGTTGTGCAACCGCCTTCTATATCTAGACTAACGAGATCCGTCTGTACAACCGTATTCTATATCTAGACTAACGCGATCCGTCGTTGTACAACCGTCTTCTATATCTCGACTAACGAGATCTCTCGTTGTACAACCGTCTTCTATATCTAGACTAACGAGATCCATCGTTGTAGAACCGTCTTCTATATCTAGACTAACGAGATCCGTCTGTACAACCGCCTTCTATATCTAGACTAACGAGATCCGTCTGTACAACCGTTTTCTATATCTAGACTACCGAGATCCGTCGTTGTACAACCGTCTTCTATATCTAGACTAACGAGATCTCTCGTTGTGCAACCGTCTTCTATATCTAGACTAACGAGATCGCTCGTTGTACAACCGTCTTCTATATCTAGACTAACGAGATCCGTCGTTGTACAACCGTCTTCTATATCTCGACTAACGAGATCTCTCGTTGTACAACCGTCTTCTATATCTAGGCTAACGAGATCCGTCTGTACAACCGTCTTCTATATCTAGACTAACGAGATCCGTCGTTGTACAACCGTCTTCTATATCTAGACTAACGAGATCCGTCGTTGCACAACCGTCTTCAATATCTAGACTAACGAGATCCGTCTGAACAACCCTCTTCTATATCAAGACTAACGAGATCCGTCTGTACAACCGTCTTCTATATCTAGACTAACGAGATCCGTCGTTGTACAACCGTCTTCTATATCTAGACTAACGAGATCCGTCGTTGCACAACCGTCTTCAATATCTAGACTAACGAGATCCGTCTGAACAACCCTCTTCTATATCTAGACTAACGAGATCTCTCGTTGTGCAACCGCCTTCTATATCTAGACTAACGAGATCCGTCTGTACAACCGTATTCTATATCTAGACTAACGCGATCCGTCGTTGTACAACCGTCTTCTATATCTCGACTAACGAGATCTCTCGTTGTACAACCGTCTTCTATATCTAGACTAACGAGATCCGTAGTTGTACAACCGTCTTCTATATCTCGACTAACGAGATCTATCGTTGTACAACCGTCTTCTATATCTAGACTAACGAGATACGTCGTTGGACAAACGTCTTCAATATCTAGACTAACGAGATCCGTCGTTGTACAACCGTCTTCTATACCTCGACTAACGAGATCTCTCGTTGTACAACCGTCTTCTATATCTAGGCTAACGAGATCCGTCTGTACAACCGTCTTCTATATCTAGACTAACGAGATCCGTCGTTGGACAAACGTCTTCAATATCTAGACTAACGAGAGATACGTCTGTACAACCGTTTTCTATATCTAGACTAACGAGATCCGTCTGTACAACCGTCTTCTATATCTAGACTAACGAGATCCGTCGTTGGACAACCGTCTCCTATATCTCGACTAACGAGATCTCTCGTTGTACAACCGTCTTCTATATCTAGGCTAACGAGATCCGTCTGTACAACCGCCTTCTATATCTAGACTAACGAGATCCGTCTGTACAACCGTTTTCTATATCTAGACTACCGAGATCCGTCGTTGTACAACCGTCTTCTATATCTAGACTAACGAGATCTCTCGTTGTGCAACCGTCTTCTATATCTAGACTAACGAGATCACTCGTTGTGCAACCGTCTTCTATATCTAGACTAACGAGATCGCTCGTTGTACAACCGTCTTCTATATCTAGACTAACGAGATCTATCGTTGTACAACCGTCTTCTATACCTAGACTAACGAGATACGTCGTTGGACAAACGTCTTCAATATCTAGACTAACGAGATCCGTCTGTACAACCGTCTTCTATATCTAGACTAACGAGATCCGTCTGTACAACCGTCTTCTATATCTAGACTAACGAGATCCGTCGTTGTACAACCGTCTTCTATATCTCGACTAACGAGATCTCTCGTTGTACAACCGTCTTCTATATCTAGGCTAACGAGATCCGTCTGTACAACCGTCTTCTATATCTAGACTAACGAGATCCGTCTGTACAACCGTCTTCTATATCTAGACTAACGAGATCCATCGTTGTAGAACCGTCTTCTATATCTAGACTAACGAGATCCGTCTGTACAACCGCCTTCTATATCTAGACTAACGAGATCCGTCTGTACAACCGTTTTCTATATCTAGACTACCGAGATCCGTCGTTGTACAACCGTCTTCTATATCTAGACTAACGAGATCTCTCGTTGTGCAACCGTCTTCTATATCTAGACTAACGAGATCGCTCGTTGTACAACCGTCTTCTATATCTAGACTAACGAGATCCGTCGTTGTACAACCGTCTTCTATATCTCGACTAACGAGATCTCTCGTTGTACAACCGTGTTCTATATCTAGGCTAACGAGATCCGTCTGTACAACCGTCTTCTATATCTAGACTAACGAGATCCGTCGTTGTACAACCGTCTTCTATATCTAGACTAACGAGATCCGTCGTTGCACAACCGTCTTCAATATCTAGACTAACGAGATCCGTCTGAACAACCCTCTTCTATATCAAGACTAACGAGATCCGTCTGTACAACCGTCTTCTATATCTAGACTAACGAGATCCGTCGTTGTACAACCGTCTTCTATATCTAGACTAACGAGATCCGTCGTTGCACAACCGTCTTCAATATCTAGACTAACGAGATCCGTCTGAACAACCCTCTTCTATATCTAGACTAACGAGATCTCTCGTTGTACAACCGTCTTCTATATCTAGACTAACGAGATCCGTCTGTACAACCGTCTTCTATATCTAGACTAACGAGATCCGTCGTTGTACAACCGTCTTCTATACCTCGACTAACGAGATCTCTCGTTGTACAACCGTCTTCTATATCTAGGCTAACGAGATCCGTCTGTACAACCGTCTTCTATATCTAGACTAACGAGATCCGTCTGTACAACCGTCTTCTATATCTAGACTAACGCGATCCGTCGTTGTACAACCGTCTTCTATATCTCGACTAACGAGATCTCTCGTTGTACAACCGTCTTCTATATCTAGACTAACGAGATCCGTCGTTGTACAACCGTCTTCTATATCTAGACTAACGAGATCCGTCGTTGGACAAACGTCTTCAATATCTAGACTAACGAGATCCGTCTGTACAACCGTCTTCTATATCTAGACTAACGAGATCCGTCGTTGTACAACCGTCTTCTATATCTCGACTAACGAGATCTCTCGTTGTACAACCGTCTTCTATATCTAGGCTAACGAGATCCGTCTGTACAACCGTCTTCTATATCTAGACTAACGAGATCCGTCTGTACAACCGTCTTCTATATCTAGAATAACGAGATCCGTCGTTGTACAACCGTCTTCAATATCTAGACTAACGAGATCCGTCTGTACAACCGTCTTCTATATCTAGACTAACGAGATCCGTCTGTACAACCGTCTTCTATATCTAGAATAACGAGATCCGTCGTTGTACAACCGTCTTCTATATCTCGTCTAACGAGATCTCTCGTTGTACAACCGTCTTCTATATCTAGGCTAACGAGATCCGTCTGTACAACCGTCTTCTATATCTAGACTAACGAGATCCGTCGTTGTACAACCGTCTTCTATATCTAGACTAACGAGATCCGTCGTTGCACAACCGTCTTCAATATCTAGACTAACGAGATCCGTCTGAACAACCCTCTTCTATATCAAGACTAACGAGATCCGTCTGTACAACCGTCTTCTATATCTAGACTAACGAGATCCGTCGTTGTACAACCGTCTTCTATATCTAGACTAACGAGATCCGTCGTTGTACAACCTTCTTCTATATCTAGACTAACGAGATCCGTCGTTGTACAACCGTCTTCTATATCTAGACTAACGAGATCTCTCGTTGTGCAACCGCCTTCTATATCTAGACTAACGAGATCCGTCTGTACAACCGTCTTCTATATCTAGACTAACGAGATCCGTCGTTGTACAACCGTCTTCTATATCTCGACTAACGAGATCTCTCGTTGTACAACCGTCTTCTATATCTAGACTAACGAGATCCGTCGTTGTACAACCGTCTTCTATATCCAGACTAACGAGATCCGTCGTTGTACAACCGTCTTCTATATCTAGACTAACGAGATCCGTCTGTACAACCGTCTTCTATATCTAGACTAACGAGATCCGTCTGTACAACCGTTTTCTATATCTAGACTCCCGAGATCCGTCGTTGTACAACCGTCTTCTATATCTAGACTAACGAGATCTCTCGTTGTGCAACCGTCTTCTATATCTAGACTAACGAGATCCGTCTGTACAACCGTCTTCAATATCTAGACTAACGAGATCCGTCTGTACAACCGTCTTCTATATCTAGACTAACGAGATCCGTCGTTGTACAACCGTCTTCTATATCTAGACTAACGAGATCCGTCGTTGTACAAACGTCTTCTATATCTCGACTAACGAGATCTCTCGTTGTACAACCGTCTTCTATATCTAGACTAACGAGATACGTCGTTGGACAAAAGTCTTTAATATCTAGACTAACGAGATCCGTGTGTACAACCGTCTTCTATATCTAGACTAACGAGATCCGTCGTTGTACAACCGTCTTCTATATCTATACTAAAGAGATCCGTCTGTACAACCGTCTTCTATATCTACACTAACGAGATCCGTCTGTACAACCGTCTTCTATATCTAGACTAACGAGATCCGTCGTTATACAACCGTCTTCTATATCTCGACTAACGAGATCTCTCGTTGTACAATCGTCTTCTATATCTAGACTAACGAGATCCGTCGTTGTACAACCGTCTTCTATATCTCCACTAACGAGATCTCTCGTTGTACAACCGTCTTCTATATCTAGACTAACGAGATCCGTCTGTACAACCGTCTTCTATATCTAGACTAACGAGATCCGTCGTTGTACAACCGTCTTCTATATCTAGACTAACGATATCCGTCGTTGTACAACCGCCTTCTATATCTAGACTAACGAGATCCGTCTGTACAACCGTCTTCTATATCTAGACTAACGAGATCCGTCGTTGTACAACCGTCTTCTATACCTCGACTAACGAGATCTCTCGTTGTACAACCGTCTTCTATATCTAGACTAACGAGATCTCTCGTTGTGCAACCGCCTTCTATATCTAGACTAACGAGATCCGTCTGTACAACCGTATTCTATATCTAGACTAACGCGATCCGTCGTTGTACAACCGTCTTCTATATCTCGACTAACGAGATCTCTCGTTGTACAACCGTCTTCTATATCTAGACTAACGAGATCCATCGTTGTAGAACCGTCTTCTATATCTAGACTAACGAGATCCGTCTGTACAACCGCCTTCTATATCTAGACTAACGAGATCCGTCTGTACAACCGTTTTCTATATCTAGACTACCGAGATCCGTCGTTGTACAACCGTCTTCTATATCTAGACTAACGAGATCTCTCGTTGTGCAACCGTCTTCTATATCTAGACTAACGAGATCGCTCGTTGTACAACCGTCTTCTATATCTAGACTAACGAGATCCGTCGTTGTACAACCGTCTTCTATATCTCGACTAACGAGATCTCTCGTTGTACAACCGTCTTCTATATCTAGGCTAACGAGATCCGTCTGTACAACCGTCTTCTATATCTAGACTAACGAGATCCGTCGTTGTACAACCGTCTTCTATATCTAGACTAACGAGATCCGTCGTTGCACAACCGTCTTCAATATCTAGACTAACGAGATCCGTCTGAACAACCCTCTTCTATATCAAGACTAACGAGATCCGTCTGTACAACCGTCTTCTATATCTAGACTAACGAGATCCGTCGTTGTACAACCGTCTTCTATATCTAGACTAACGAGATCCGTCGTTGCACAACCGTCTTCAATATCTAGACTAACGAGATCCGTCTGAACAACCCTCTTCTATATCTAGACTAACGAGATCTCTCGTTGTGCAACCGCCTTCTATATCTAGACTAACGAGATCCGTCTGTACAACCGTATTCTATATCTAGACTAACGCGATCCGTCGTTGTACAACCGTCTTCTATATCTCGACTAACGAGATCTCTCGTTGTACAACCGTCTTCTATATCTAGACTAACGAGATCCGTAGTTGTACAACCGTCTTCTATATCTCGACTAACGAGATCTATCGTTGTACAACCGTCTTCTATATCTAGACTAACGAGATACGTCGTTGGACAAACGTCTTCAATATCTAGACTAACGAGATCCGTCGTTGTACAACCGTCTTCTATACCTCGACTAACGAGATCTCTCGTTGTACAACCGTCTTCTATATCTAGGCTAACGAGATCCGTCTGTACAACCGTCTTCTATATCTAGACTAACGAGATCCGTCGTTGGACAAACGTCTTCAATATCTAGACTAACGAGAGATACGTCTGTACAACCGTTTTCTATATCTAGACTAACGAGATCCGTCTGTACAACCGTCTTCTATATCTAGACTAACGAGATCCGTCGTTGGACAACCGTCTCCTATATCTCGACTAACGAGATCTCTCGTTGTACAACCGTCTTCTATATCTAGGCTAACGAGATCCGTCTGTACAACCGCCTTCTATATCTAGACTAACGAGATCCGTCTGTACAACCGTTTTCTATATCTAGACTACCGAGATCCGTCGTTGTACAACCGTCTTCTATATCTAGACTAACGAGATCTCTCGTTGTGCAACCGTCTTCTATATCTAGACTAACGAGATCACTCGTTGTGCAACCGTCTTCTATATCTAGACTAACGAGATCGCTCGTTGTACAACCGTCTTCTATATCTAGACTAACGAGATCTATCGTTGTACAACCGTCTTCTATACCTAGACTAACGAGATACGTCGTTGGACAAACGTCTTCAATATCTAGACTAACGAGATCCGTCTGTACAACCGTCTTCTATATCTAGACTAACGAGATCCGTCTGTACAACCGTCTTCTATATCTAGACTAACGAGATCCGTCGTTGTACAACCGTCTTCTATATCTCGACTAACGAGATCTCTCGTTGTACAACCGTCTTCTATATCTAGGCTAACGAGATCCGTCTGTACAACCGTCTTCTATATCTAGACTAACGAGATCCGTCTGTACAACCGTCTTCTATATCTAGACTAACGAGATCCATCGTTGTAGAACCGTCTTCTATATCTAGACTAACGAGATCCGTCTGTACAACCGCCTTCTATATCTAGACTAACGAGATCCGTCTGTACAACCGTTTTCTATATCTAGACTACCGAGATCCGTCGTTGTACAACCGTCTTCTATATCTAGACTAACGAGATCTCTCGTTGTGCAACCGTCTTCTATATCTAGACTAACGAGATCGCTCGTTGTACAACCGTCTTCTATATCTAGACTAACGAGATCCGTCGTTGTACAACCGTCTTCTATATCTCGACTAACGAGATCTCTCGTTGTACAACCGTGTTCTATATCTAGGCTAACGAGATCCGTCTGTACAACCGTCTTCTATATCTAGACTAACGAGATCCGTCGTTGTACAACCGTCTTCTATATCTAGACTAACGAGATCCGTCGTTGCACAACCGTCTTCAATATCTAGACTAACGAGATCCGTCTGAACAACCCTCTTCTATATCAAGACTAACGAGATCCGTCTGTACAACCGTCTTCTATATCTAGACTAACGAGATCCGTCGTTGTACAACCGTCTTCTATATCTAGACTAACGAGATCCGTCGTTGCACAACCGTCTTCAATATCTAGACTAACGAGATCCGTCTGAACAACCCTCTTCTATATCTAGACTAACGAGATCTCTCGTTGTACAACCGTCTTCTATATCTAGACTAACGAGATCCGTCTGTACAACCGTCTTCTATATCTAGACTAACGAGATCCGTCGTTGTACAACCGTCTTCTATACCTCGACTAACGAGATCTCTCGTTGTACAACCGTCTTCTATATCTAGGCTAACGAGATCCGTCTGTACAACCGTCTTCTATATCTAGACTAACGAGATCCGTCTGTACAACCGTCTTCTATATCTAGACTAACGCGATCCGTCGTTGTACAACCGTCTTCTATATCTCGACTAACGAGATCTCTCGTTGTACAACCGTCTTCTATATCTAGACTAACGAGATCCGTCGTTGTACAACCGTCTTCTATATCTAGACTAACGAGATCCGTCGTTGGACAAACGTCTTCAATATCTAGACTAACGAGATCCGTCTGTACAACCGTCTTCTATATCTAGACTAACGAGATCCGTCGTTGTACAACCGTCTTCTATATCTCGACTAACGAGATCTCTCGTTGTACAACCGTCTTCTATATCTAGGCTAACGAGATCCGTCTGTACAACCGTCTTCTATATCTAGACTAACGAGATCCGTCTGTACAACCGTCTTCTATATCTAGAATAACGAGATCCGTCGTTGTACAACCGTCTTCAATATCTAGACTAACGAGATCCGTCTGTACAACCGTCTTCTATATCTAGACTAACGAGATCCGTCTGTACAACCGTCTTCTATATCTAGAATAACGAGATCCGTCGTTGTACAACCGTCTTCTATATCTCGTCTAACGAGATCTCTCGTTGTACAACCGTCTTCTATATCTAGGCTAACGAGATCCGTCTGTACAACCGTCTTCTATATCTAGACTAACGAGATCCGTCGTTGTACAACCGTCTTCTATATCTAGACTAACGAGATCCGTCGTTGCACAACCGTCTTCAATATCTAGACTAACGAGATCCGTCTGAACAACCCTCTTCTATATCAAGACTAACGAGATCCGTCTGTACAACCGTCTTCTATATCTAGACTAACGAGATCCGTCGTTGTACAACCGTCTTCTATATCTAGACTAACGAGATCCGTCGTTGTACAACCTTCTTCTATATCTAGACTAACGAGATCCGTCGTTGTACAACCGTCTTCTATATCTAGACTAACGAGATCTCTCGTTGTGCAACCGCCTTCTATATCTAGACTAACGAGATCCGTCTGTACAACCGTCTTCTATATCTAGACTAACGAGATCCGTCGTTGTACAACCGTCTTCTATATCTCGACTAACGAGATCTCTCGTTGTACAACCGTCTTCTATATCTAGACTAACGAGATCCGTCGTTGTACAACCGTCTTCTATATCCAGACTAACGAGATCCGTCGTTGTACAACCGTCTTCTATATCTAGACTAACGAGATCCGTCTGTACAACCGTCTTCTATATCTAGACTAACGAGATCCGTCTGTACAACCGTTTTCTATATCTAGACTCCCGAGATCCGTCGTTGTACAACCGTCTTCTATATCTAGACTAACGAGATCTCTCGTTGTGCAACCGTCTTCTATATCTAGACTAACGAGATCCGTCTGTACAACCGTCTTCAATATCTAGACTAACGAGATCCGTCTGTACAACCGTCTTCTATATCTAGACTAACGAGATCCGTCGTTGTACAACCGTCTTCTATATCTAGACTAACGAGATCCGTCGTTGTACAAACGTCTTCTATATCTCGACTAACGAGATCTCTCGTTGTACAACCGTCTTCTATATCTAGACTAACGAGATACGTCGTTGGACAAAAGTCTTTAATATCTAGACTAACGAGATCCGTGTGTACAACCGTCTTCTATATCTAGACTAACGAGATCCGTCGTTGTACAACCGTCTTCTATATCTATACTAAAGAGATCCGTCTGTACAACCGTCTTCTATATCTACACTAACGAGATCCGTCTGTACAACCGTCTTCTATATCTAGACTAACGAGATCCGTCGTTATACAACCGTCTTCTATATCTCGACTAACGAGATCTCTCGTTGTACAATCGTCTTCTATATCTAGACTAACGAGATCCGTCGTTGTACAACCGTCTTCTATATCTCCACTAACGAGATCTCTCGTTGTACAACCGTCTTCTATATCTAGACTAACGAGATCCGTCTGTACAACCGTCTTCTATATCTAGACTAACGAGATCCGTCGTTGTACAACCGTCTTCTATATCTAGACTAACGATATCCGTCGTTGTACAACCGCCTTCTATATCTAGACTAACGAGATCCGTCTGTACAACCGTCTTCTATATCTAGACTAACGAGATCCGTCGTTGTACAACCGTCTTCTATACCTCGACTAACGAGATCTCTCGTTGTACAACCGTCTTCTATATCTAGACTAACGAGATCTCTCGTTGTGCAACCGCCTTCTATATCTAGACTAACGAGATCCGTCTGTACAACCGTATTCTATATCTAGACTAACGCGATCCGTCGTTGTACAACCGTCTTCTATATCTCGACTAACGAGATCTCTCGTTGTACAACCGTCTTCTATATCTAGACTAACGAGATCCATCGTTGTAGAACCGTCTTCTATATCTAGACTAACGAGATCCGTCTGTACAACCGCCTTCTATATCTAGACTAACGAGATCCGTCTGTACAACCGTTTTCTATATCTAGACTACCGAGATCCGTCGTTGTACAACCGTCTTCTATATCTAGACTAACGAGATCTCTCGTTGTGCAACCGTCTTCTATATCTAGACTAACGAGATCGCTCGTTGTACAACCGTCTTCTATATCTAGACTAACGAGATCCGTCGTTGTACAACCGTCTTCTATATCTCGACTAACGAGATCTCTCGTTGTACAACCGTCTTCTATATCTAGGCTAACGAGATCCGTCTGTACAACCGTCTTCTATATCTAGACTAACGAGATCCGTCGTTGTACAACCGTCTTCTATATCTAGACTAACGAGATCCGTCGTTGCACAACCGTCTTCAATATCTAGACTAACGAGATCCGTCTGAACAACCCTCTTCTATATCAAGACTAACGAGATCCGTCTGTACAACCGTCTTCTATATCTAGACTAACGAGATCCGTCGTTGTACAACCGTCTTCTATATCTAGACTAACGAGATCCGTCGTTGCACAACCGTCTTCAATATCTAGACTAACGAGATCCGTCTGAACAACCCTCTTCTATATCTAGACTAACGAGATCTCTCGTTGTGCAACCGCCTTCTATATCTAGACTAACGAGATCCGTCTGTACAACCGTATTCTATATCTAGACTAACGCGATCCGTCGTTGTACAACCGTCTTCTATATCTCGACTAACGAGATCTCTCGTTGTACAACCGTCTTCTATATCTAGACTAACGAGATCCGTAGTTGTACAACCGTCTTCTATATCTCGACTAACGAGATCTATCGTTGTACAACCGTCTTCTATATCTAGACTAACGAGATACGTCGTTGGACAAACGTCTTCAATATCTAGACTAACGAGATCCGTCGTTGTACAACCGTCTTCTATACCTCGACTAACGAGATCTCTCGTTGTACAACCGTCTTCTATATCTAGGCTAACGAGATCCGTCTGTACAACCGTCTTCTATATCTAGACTAACGAGATCCGTCGTTGGACAAACGTCTTCAATATCTAGACTAACGAGAGATACGTCTGTACAACCGTTTTCTATATCTAGACTAACGAGATCCGTCTGTACAACCGTCTTCTATATCTAGACTAACGAGATCCGTCGTTGGACAACCGTCTCCTATATCTCGACTAACGAGATCTCTCGTTGTACAACCGTCTTCTATATCTAGGCTAACGAGATCCGTCTGTACAACCGCCTTCTATATCTAGACTAACGAGATCCGTCTGTACAACCGTTTTCTATATCTAGACTACCGAGATCCGTCGTTGTACAACCGTCTTCTATATCTAGACTAACGAGATCTCTCGTTGTGCAACCGTCTTCTATATCTAGACTAACGAGATCACTCGTTGTGCAACCGTCTTCTATATCTAGACTAACGAGATCGCTCGTTGTACAACCGTCTTCTATATCTAGACTAACGAGATCTATCGTTGTACAACCGTCTTCTATATCTAGACTAACGAGATACGTCGTTGGACAAACGTCTTCAATATCTAGACTAACGAGATCCGTCTGTACAACCGTCTTCTATATCTAGACTAACGAGATCCGTCTGTACAACCGTCTTCTATATCTAGACTAACGAGATCCATCGTTGTAGAACCGTCTTCTATATCTAGACTAACGAGATCCGTCTGTACAACCGCCTTCTATATCTAGACTAACGAGATCCGTCTGTACAACCGTTTTCTATATCTAGACTACCGAGATCCGTCGTTGTACAACCGTCTTCTATATCTAGACTAACGAGATCTCTCGTTGTGCAACCGTCTTCTATATCTAGACTAACGAGATCGCTCGTTGTACAACCGTCTTCTATATCTAGACTAACGAGATCCGTCGTTGTACAACCGTCTTCTATATCTCGACTAACGAGATCCGTCTGTACAACCGTCTTCTATATCTAGACTAACGAGATCCGTCGTTGTACAACCGTCTTCTATATCTCGACTAACGAGATCTCTCGTTGTACAACCGTCTTCTATATCTAGGCTAACGAGATCCGTCTGTACAACCGTCTTCTATATCTAGACTAACGAGATCCGTCTGTACAACCGTCTTCTATATCTAGACTAACGAGATCCATCGTTGTAGAACCGTCTTCTATATCTAGACTAACGAGATCCGTCTGTACAACCGCCTTCTATATCTAGACTAACGAGATCCGTCTGTACAACCGTTTTCTATATCTAGACTACCGAGATCCGTCGTTGTACAACCGTCTTCTATATCTAGACTAACGAGATCTCTCGTTGTGCAACCGTCTTCTATATCTAGACTAACGAGATCGCTCGTTGTACAACCGTCTTCTATATCTAGACTAACGAGATCCGTCGTTGTACAACCGTCTTCTATATCTCGACTAACGAGATCTCTCGTTGTACAACCGTCTTCTATATCTAGGCTAACGAGATCCGTCTGTACAACCGTCTTCTATATCTAGACTAACGAGATCCGTCGTTGTACAACCGTCTTCTATATCTAGACTAACGAGATCCGTCGTTGCACAACCGTCTTCAATATCTAGACTAACGAGATCCGTCTGAACAACCCTCTTCTATATCAAGACTAACGAGATCCGTCGTTGTACAACCGTCTTCTATATCTCGACTAACGAGATCCGTCTGTACAACCGTCTTCTATATCTAGACTAACGAGATCTCTCGTTGTACAACCGTCTTCTATATCTAGACTAACGAGATCCGTCTGAACAACCCTCTTCTATATCTAGACTAACGAGATCTCTCGTTGTACAACCGTCTTCTATATCTAGACTAACGAGATCCGTCTGTACAACCGTCTTCTATATCTAGACTAACGAGATCCGTCGTTGTACAACCGTCTTCTATATCTCGACTAACGAGATCTCTCGTTGTACAACCGTCTTCTATATCTAGGCTAACGAGATCCGTCTGTACAACCGTCTTCTATATCTAGACTAACGAGATCCGTCTGTACAACCGTCTTCTATATCTAGAATAACGAGATCCGTCGTTGTACAACCGTCTTCAATATCTAGACTAACGAGATCCGTCTGTACAACCGTCTTCTATATCTAGACTAACGAGATCCGTCTGTACAACCGTCTTCTATATCTAGAATAACGAGATCCGTCGTTGTACAACCGTCTTCTATATCTCGTCTAACGAGATCTCTCGTTGTACAACCGTCTTCTATATCTAGGCTAACGAGATCCGTCTGTACAACCGTCTTCTATATCTAGACTAACGAGATCCGTCGTTGTACAACCGTCTTCTATATCTAGACTAACGAGATCCGTCGTTGCACAACCGTCTTCAATATCTAGACTAACGAGATCCGTCTGAACAACCCTCTTCTATATCAAGACTAACGAGATCCGTCTGTACAACCGTCTTCTATATCTAGACTAACGAGATCCGTCGTTGTACAACCGTCTTCTATATCTAGACTAACGAGATCCGTCGTTGCACAACCGTCTTCAATATCTAGACTAACGAGATCCGTCTGAACAACCCTCTTCTATATCTAGACTAACGAGATCTCTCGTTGTACAACCGTCTTCTATATCTAGACTAACGAGATCCGTCTGTACAACCGTCTTCTATATCTAGACTAACGAGATCCGTCGTTGTACAACCGTCTTCTATACCTCGACTAACGAGATCTCTCGTTGTACAACCGTCTTCTATATCTAGGCTAACGAGATCCGTCTGTACAACCGTCTTCTATATCTAGACTAACGAGATCCGTCTGTACAACCGTCTTCTATATCTAGACTAACGCGATCCGTCGTTGTACAACCGTCTTCTATATCTCGACTAACGAGATCTCTCGTTGTACAACCGTCTTCTATATCTAGACTAACGAGATCCGTCGTTGTACAACCGTCTTCTATATCTAGACTAACGAGATCCGTCGTTGGACAAACGTCTTCAATATCTAGACTAACGAGATCCGTCTGTACAACCGTCTTCTATATCTAGACTAACGAGATCCGTCGTTGTACAACCGTCTTCTATATCTCGACTAACGAGATCTCTCGTTGTACAACCGTCTTCTATATCTAGGCTAACGAGATCCGTCTGTACAACCGTCTTCTATATCTAGACTAACGAGATCCGTCTGTACAACCGTCTTCTATATCTAGAATAACGAGATCCGTCGTTGTACAACCGTCTTCAATATCTAGACTAACGAGATCCGTCTGTACAACCGTCTTCTATATCTAGACTAACGAGATCCGTCTGTACAACCGTCTTCTATATCTAGAATAACGAGATCCGTCGTTGTACAACCGTCTTCTATATCTAGACTAACGTGATCCGTTGTTGTACAACCGTCTTCTATATCTAGACTAACGAGATCCGTCGTTGTACAACCGTCTTCTATATCTAGACTAACGAGATCCGTCTGTACAACCGTCTTCTATATCTTGACTAACGAGATCCGTCGTTGTACAACCGTTTTCTATATCTAGACTAACGAGATCCGTCGTTGTACAACCGTCTTCTATATCTAGACTAACGAGATCCGTCGTTGTACAACCGTCTTCTATATCTAGACTAACGAGATACGTCGTTGGACAAACGTCTTCAATATCTAGACTAACAAGATCCGTCTGTACAACCGTTTTCTATATCTAGACTACCGAGATCCGTCGTTGTACAACCGTCTTCTATATCTAGACTAACGAGATCTCTCGTTGTGCAACCGCCTTCTATATCTAGACTAACGAGATCCGTCTGTACAACCGTCTTCTATATCTAGACTAACGCGATCCGTCGTTGTCCAACCGTCTTCTATATCTCGACTAACGAGATCTCTCGTTGTACAACCGTCTTCTATATCTAGACTAACGAGATCCGTCGTTGTACAACCGTCTTCTATATCTCGACTAACGAGATCTATCGTTGTACAACCGTCTTCTATATCTAGACTAACGAGATCCGTCGTTGTACAACCGTCTTCTATATCTATACTAAAGAGATCCGTCTGTACAACCGTCTTCTATATCTAGACTAACGAGATCCGTCGTTGTACAACCGTCTTCTATATCTAGACTAACGAGATCCGTCGTTGTACAACCGTCTTCTATATCTAGACTAACGATATCCGTCGTTGTACAACCGTCTTCTATATCTAGACTAAGGAGATCCGTCTGTACAACCGTCTTCTATATCTAGACTAACGAGATCCGTCGTTGTACAACCGTCTTCTATATCTCGACTAACGAGATCTCTCGTTGTACAACCGTCTTCTATATCTAGGCTAACGAGGTCCGTCTGTACAACCGTCTTCTATATCTAGACTAACGAGATCCGTCGTTGTACAACCGTCTTCTATATCTAGTCTAACGAGATCCGTCGTTGGACAAACGTCTTCAATATCTAGACTAACGTGATCCGTCTGTACAACCGTCTTCTATATCTAGACTAACGAGATACGTCGTTGTACAAGCGTCTTCTATATCCAGACTAACGAGATCCGTCGTTGTACAACCGTCATCTATATCTAGACTAACGAGATCCGTCGTTGTACAACCGTCTTCTATGTCTAGACTAGCGAGATACGTCGTTAGACAAACGTCTTCTATATCTAGACTAACGAGATCCGTCGTTGTACAACCGTTTTCTATATCTAGACTACCGAGATCCGTCGTTGTACAACCGTCTTCTATATCTAGACTAACGAGATCTCTCGTTTTGCAACCGCCTTCTATATCTAGACTAACGAGATCCGTCTGTACAACAGTCTTCTATATCTCGACTAACGAGATCTATCGTTGTACAACCGTCTTCTATATCTAGACTAACGAGATACGTCGTTGGACAAACGTCTTCAATATCTAGACTAACGAGATCCGTCTGTACAACCGTCTTCTATATCTAGACTAACGAGATCCGTCTGTACAACCGTCTTCTATATCTAGACTAACGAGATCCGTCGTTGTACAACCGTCTTCTATATCTCGACTAACGAGATCTCTCGTTGTACAACCGTCTTCTATATCTAGGCTAACGAGATCCGTCTGTACAACCGTCTTCTATATCTAGACTAACGAGATCCGTCTGTACAACCGTCTTCTATATCTAGACTAACGAGATCCATCGTTGTAGAACCGTCTTCTATATCTAGACTAACGAGATCCGTCTGTACAACCGCCTTCTATATCTAGACTAACGAGATCCGTCTGTACAACCGTTTTCTATATCTAGACTACCGAGATCCGTCGTTGTACAACCGTCTTCTATATCTAGACTAACGAGATCTCTCGTTGTGCAACCGTCTTCTATATCTAGACTAACGAGATCGCTCGTTGTACAACCGTCTTCTATATCTAGACTAACGAGATCCGTCGTTGTACAACCGTCTTCTATATCTCGACTAACGAGATCTCTCGTTGTACAACCGTCTTCTATATCTAGGCTAACGAGATCCGTCTGTACAACCGTCTTCTATATCTAGACTAACGAGATCCGTCGTTGTACAACCGTCTTCTATATCTAGACTAACGAGATCCGTCGTTGCACAACCGTCTTCAATATCTAGACTAACGAGATCCGTCTGAACAACCCTCTTCTATATCAAGACTAACGAGATCCGTCTGTACAACCGTCTTCTATATCTAGGCTAACGAGATCCGTCGTTGTACAACCGTCTTCTATATCTAGACTAACGAGATCCGTCGTTGCACAACCGTCTTCAATATCTAGACTAACGAGATCCGTCTGAACAACCCTCTTCTATATCTAGACTAACGAGATCTCTCGTTGTGCAACCGTCTTCTATATCTAGACTAACGAGATCCGTCTATACAACCGTCTTCTATATCTAGACTAACGAGATCCGTCGTTGTACAACCGTCTTCTATATCTAGACTAACGATATCCGTCGTTGTACAACCGTCTTCTATATCTAGACTAACGAGATCCGTCTGTACAACCGTCTTCTATATCTAGACTAACGAGATCCGTCGTTGTACAACCGTCTTCTATACCTCGACTAACGAGATCTCTCGTTGTACAACCGTCTTCTATATCTAGGCTTACGAGATCCGTCTGTACAACCGTCTTCTATATGTAGACTAACGAGATCCGTCGTTGTACAACCGTCTTCTATATCTCGACTAACGAGATCTCTCGTTGTACAACCGTCTTCTATATCTAGACTAACGAGATCCGTCGTTGTACAAGCGTCTTCTATATCTCGACTAACGAGATCTCTCGTTGTACAACCGTCTTCTATATCTAGACTAACGAGATACGTCGTTGGACAAACGTCTTCAATATCTAGACTAACGAGATCCGTCTGTACAACCGTCTTCTATATCTAGACTAACGAGATCTCTCGTTGTACAACCGTCTTCTATATCTAGACTAACGAGATACGTCGTTGGACAAACGTCTTCTATATCTAGACTAACGAGATCACTCGTTGTGCAACCGTCTTCTATATCTAGACTAACGAGATCCGTCTGTACAAACGTCTTCTATATCTAGACTAACGAGATCCGTCGTTGTACAACCGTCTTCTATATCTCGACTAACGAGATCTCTCGTTGTACAACCGTCTTCTATATCTAGGCTTACGAGATCCGTCTGTACAACCGTCTTCTATATCTAGACTAACGAGATCCGTCTGTACAACCGTTTTCTATATCTAGACTAACGAGATCCGTCGTTGTACAACCGTCTTCTATATCTATACTAAAGAGATCCGTCTGTACAACCGTCTTCTATATCTAGACTAACGAGATCCGTCTGTACAACCGTCTTCAATATCTAGACTAACGAGATCCGTCTGTACAACCGTCTTCTATATCTAGACTAACGAGATCCGTCGTTGTACAACCGTCTTCTATATCTAGACTAACGAGATCCGTCGTTGTACAACCGTCTTCTATATCTCGACTAACGAGATCTCTCGTTGTACAACCGTCTTCTATATCTAGACTAACGAGATACGTCGTTGGACAAAAGTCTTTAATATCTAGACTAACGAGATCCGTGTGTACAACCGTCTTCTATATCTAGACTAACGAGATCCGTCGTTGTACAACCGTCTTCTATATCTATACTAAAGAGATCCGTCTGTACAACCGTCTTCTATATCTAGACTAACGAGATCCGTCTGTACAACCGTCTTCTATATCTAGACTAACGAGATCCGTCGTTATACAACCGTCTTCTATATCTCGACTAACGAGATCTCTCGTTGTACAAACGTCTTCAATATCTAGACTAACGAGATCCGTCTGTACAACTGTCTTCTATATCTAGACTAACGAGATCCGTCTGTACAACCGTCTTCTATATCTAGACTAACGAGATCCGTCGTTGTACAACCGTTTTCTATATCTAGACTAACGAGATCCGTCGTTGTACAACCGTCTTCTATATGTAGACTAACGAGATCCGTCGTTGTACAACCGTCTTCTATATCTCGACTAACGAGATCTCTCGTTGTACAACCGTCTTCTATATCTAGACTAACGAGATCCGTCGTTGTACAAGCGTCTTCTATATCTCGACTAACGAGATCTCTCGTTGTACAACCGTCTTCTATATCTAGACTAACGAGATACGTCGTTGGACAAACGTCTTCAATATCTAGACTAACGAGATCCGTCTGTACAACCGTCTTCTATATCTAGACTAACGAGATCTCTCGTTGTACAACCGTCTTCTATATCTAGACTAACGAGATACGTCGTTGGACAAACGTCTTCTATATCTAGACTAACGAGATCACTCGTTGTGCAACCGTCTTCTATATCTAGACTAACGAGATCCGTCTGTACAAACGTCTTCTATATCTAGACTAACGAGATCCGTCGTTGTACAACCGTCTTCTATATCTCGACTAACGAGATCTCTCGTTGTACAACCGTCTTCTATATCTAGACTAACGAGATCCGTCGTTGTACAACCGTCTTCTATATCTCGACTAACGAGATCTCTCGTTGTACAACCGTCTTCTATATCTAGACTAACGAGATACGTCGTTGGACAAACGTCTTCAATATCTAGACTAACGAGATCCGTCTGTACAACCGTCTTCTATATCTACACTAACGAGATCTCTCGTTGTGCAACCGCCTTCTATACCTAGACTAACGAGATCCGTCTGTACAACCGTCTTCTATATCTAGACTACCGAGATCCGTCGTTGTACAACCGTCTTCTATATCTAGACTAACGAGATCTCTCGTTGTGCAACCTTCTTCTATATCTAGACTAACGAGATCCGTCTGTACAACCGTCTTCAATATCTAGACTAACGAGATCCGTCTGTACAACCGTCTTCTATATCTAGACTAACGAGATCCGTCGTTGTACAACCGTCTTCTATATCTCCACTAACGAGATCTCTCGTTGTACAACCGTCTTCTATATCTAGACTAACGAGATCCGTCGTTGTACAACCGTCTTCTATATCTCGACTAACGAGATCTCTCGTTGTACAACCGTCTTCTATATCTAGACTAACGAGATACGTCGTTGGACAAACGTCTTCAATATCTAGACTAACGAGATCCGTCTGTACAACCGTCTTCTATATCTAGACTAACGAGATCCGTCGTTGTACAACCGTCTTCTATATCTAGACTAACGAGATCCGTCTGTACAACCGTCTTCTATATCTCGACTAACGAGATCTCTCGTTGTACAACCGTCTTCTATATCTAGACTAACGAGATCCGTCGTTGTACAACCGTCTTCTATATCTCGACTAACGAGATCTCTCGTTGTACAACCGTCTTCTATATCTAGACTAACGAGATACGTTGTTGGACAACCGTCTTCTATATCTAGACTAACGAGATCTCTCGTTGTGCAACCGTCTTCTATATCTAGACTAACGAGATCCGTCTGTACAACCGTCTTCTATATCTAGACTAACGAGATCCGTCGTTGTACAACCGTTTTCCATATCTAGACTAACGAGATCCGTCGTTGTACAACCGTCTTCTATATCTAGACTAACGAGATCCGTCGTTGTACAACCGTCTTCTATATCTAGACTAACGAGATCCGTCGTTGTACAACCGTCTTCTATATCTAGACTAACGAGATACGTCGTTGGACAAACGTCTTCAATATCTAGACTAACGAGATCCGTCTGTACAACCGTCTTCTATATCTACACTAACGAGATCTCTCGTTGTGCAACCGCCTTCTATATCTAGACTAACGAGATCCGTCTGTACAACCGTCTTCTATATCTAGACTACCGAGATCCGTCGTTGTACAACCGTCTTCTATATCTAGACTAACGAGATCTCTCGTTGTGCAACCTTCTTCTATATCTAGACTAACGAGATCCGTCGTTGTACAACCGTCTTCTATATCTCGACTACCGAGATCCGTCGTTGTACAACCGTCTTCTATATCTAGACTAACGAGATACGTCGTTGGACAAACGTCTTCAATATCTAGACTAACGAGATCCGTCTGTACAACCGTCTTCTATATCTAGACTACCGAGATCCGTCGTTGTACAACCGTCTTCTATATCTAGACTAACGAGATCTCTCGTTGTGCAACCTTCTTCTATATCTAGACTAACGAGATCCGTCGTTGTACAACCGTCTTCTATATCTCGACTACCGAGATCCGTCGTTGTACAACCGTCTTCTATATCTAGACTAACGAGATCCGACTGTACAACCGTCTTCTATATCTCGACTAACGAGATCTCTCGTTGTACAACCGTCTTCTATATCTAGACTAACGAGATCCGTCGTTGTACAACCGTCTTCTATATCTCGACTAACGAGATCTCTCGTTGTACAACCGTCTTCTATATCTAGACTAACGAGATACGTTGTTGGACAACCGTCTTCTATATCTAGACTAACGAGATCTCTCGTTGTGCAACCGTCTTCTATATCTAGACTAACGAGATCCGTCTGTACAACCGTCTTCTATATCTAGACTAACGAGATCTCTCGTTGTGCAACCTTCTTCTATATCTAGACTAACGAGATCCGTCGTTGTACAACCGTCTTCTATATCTCGACTACCGAGATCCGTCGTTGTACAACCGTCTTCTATATCTAGACTAACGAGATACGTCGTTGGACAAACGTCTTCAATATCTAGACTAACGAGATCCGTCTGTACAACCGTCTTCTATATCTACACTAACGAGATCTCTCGTTGTGCAACCGTCTTCTATATCTAGACTAACGAGATCCGTCTGTACAACCGTCTTCTATATCTAGACTAACGAGATCCGTCGTTGTACAACCGTTTTCCATATCTAGACTAACGAGATCCGTCGTTGTACAACCGTCTTCTATATCTAGACTAACGAGATCCGTCGTTGTACAACCGTCTTCTATATCTAGACTAACGAGATCCGTTGTTGTACAACCGTCTTCTATATCTAGACTAACGAGATCCGTCGTTGTACAACCGTCTTCTATATCACCACTAACGAGATCTCTCGTTGTACAACCGTCTTCTATATCTAGACTAACGAGATCCGTCGTTGTACAACCGTCTTCTATATCTCGACTAACGAGATCTCTCGTTGTACAAACGTCTTCTATATCTAGACTAACGAGATACGTCGTTGGACAAACGTCTTCAATATCTAGACTAACGAGATCCGTCTGTACAACCGTCTTCTATATCTAGACTAACGAGATCCGTCGTTGTACAACCGTCTTCTATATCTAGACTAACGAGATCCGTCGTTGTACAACCGTCTTCTATATCTCGACTAACGAGATCTCTCGTTGTACAACCGTCTTCTATATCTAGACTAACGAGATCCGTCGTTGTACAACCGTCTTCTATATCTAGACTACCGAGATCCGTCGTTGTACAACCGTCTTCTATATCTAGACTAACGAGATCTCTCGTTGTGCAACCTTCTTCTATATCTAGACTAACGAGATCCGTCTGTACAACCGTCTTCAATATCTAGACTAACGAGATCCGTCTGTACAACCGTCTTCTATATCTAGACTAACGAGATCCGTCGTTGTACAACCGTCTTCTATATCTCCACTAACGAGATCTCTCGTTGTACAACCGTCTTCTATATCTAGACTAACGAGATCCGTCGTTGTACAACCGTCTTCTATATCTCGACTAACGAGATCTCTCGTTGTACAACCGTCTTCTATATCTAGACTAACGAGATCTCTCGTTGTACAACCGTCTTCAATATCTAGACTAACGAGATCCGTCTGTACAACCGTTTTCTATATCTAGACTACCGAGATCCGTCGTTGTACAACCGTCTTCAATATCTAGACTAACGAGATCCGTCTGTACAACTGTCTTCTATATCTAGACTAACGAGATCCGTCTGTACAACTGTCTTCTATATCTAGACTAACGAGATCCGTCGTTGTACAACCGTTTTCTATATCTAGACTAACGAGATCCGTCGTTGTACAAGCGTCTTCTATATCTAGACTAACGAGATACGTCGTTGGACAAACGTCTTCAATATCTAGACTAACGAGAGATACGTCTGTACAACCGTTTTCTATATCTAGACTAACGAGATCCGTCTGTACAACCGTCTTCTATATCTAGACTAACGAGATCCGTCTGTACAACCGTCTTCTATATCTAGACTAACGAGATCCGTCGTTGTACAATCGTCTTCTATATCTAGACTTACGAGATCCGTCGTTGTACAACCGTCTTCTATATCTAGACTAACGAGATCCGTCTGTACAACCGTCTTCTATATCTAGACTAACGAGATCCATCTGTACAACCGTTTTCTATATCTAGACTACCGAGATCCGTCGTTGTACAATCGTCTTCTATATCTAGACTGACGAGATCCGTCGTTGTACAACCGTCTTCTATAACTAGACTAACGAGATCCGTCGTTGTACAACCGTCTTCTATATCTAGACTAACGAGATCCGTCTGTACAACCGTCTTCAATATCTAGACTAACGAGATCCGTCTGTACAACCGTCTTCTATATCTAGACTAACGAGATCCGTCGTTGTACAACCGTCTTCTATATCTCCACTAACGAGATCTCTCGTTGTACAACCGTCTTCTATATCTAGACTAACGAGATCCGTCATTGTACAACCGTCTTCTATATCTCGACTAACGAGATCTCTCGTTGTACAAACGTCTTCTATATCTAGACTAACGAGATACGTCGTTGGACAAACGTCTTCAATATCTAGACTAACGAGATCCGTCTGTACAACCGTCTTCTATATCTAGACTAACGAGATCCGTCGTTGTACAACCGTCTTCTATATCTAGACTAACGAGATCCGTCGTTGTACAACCGTCTTCTATATCTCGACTAACGAGATCTCTCGTTGTACAACCGTCTTCTATATCTAGACTAACGAGATCCGTCGTTGTACAACCGTCTTCTATATCTAGACTACCGAGATCCGTCGTTGTACAACCGTCTTCTATATCTAGACTTACGAGATCTCTCGTTGTGCAACCTTCTTCTATATCTAGACTAACGAGATCCGTCTGTACAACCGTCTTCAATATCTAGACTAACGAGATCCGTCTGTACAACCGTCTTCTATATCTAGACTAACGAGATCCGTCGTTGTACAACCGTCTTCTATATCTCCACTAACGAGATCTCTCGTTGTACAACCGTCTTCTATATCTAGACTAACGAGATCCGTCGTTGTACAACCGTCTTCTATATCTCGACTAACGAGATCTCTCGTTGTACAACCGTCTTCTATATCTAGACTAACGAGATCTCTCGTTGTACAACCGTCTTCAATATCTAGACTAACGAGATCCGTCTGTACAACCGTTTTCTATATCTAGACTACCGAGATCCGTCGTTGTACAACCGTCTTCAATATCTAGACTAACGAGATCCGTCTGTACAACTGTCTTCTATATCTAGACTAACGAGATCCGTCTGTACAACTGTCTTCTATATCTAGACTAACGAGATCCGTCGTTGTACAACCGTTTTCTATATCTAGACTAACGAGATCCGTCGTTGTACAAGCGTCTTCTATATCTAGACTAACGAGATACGTCGTTGGACAAACGTCTTCAATATCTAGACTAACGAGAGATACGTCTGTACAACCGTTTTCTATATCTAGACTAACGAGATCCGTCTGTACAACCGTCTTCTATATCTAGACTAACGAGATCCGTCTGTACAACCGTCTTCTATATCTAGACTAACGAGATCCGTCGTTGTACAATCGTCTTCTATATCTAGACTTACGAGATCCGTCGTTGTACAACCGTCTTCTATATCTAGACTAACGAGATCCGTCTGTACAACCGTCTTCTATATCTAGACTAACGAGATCCATCTGTACAACCGTTTTCTATATCTAGACTACCGAGATCCGTCGTTGTACAACCGTCTTCTATATCTAGACTAACGAGATCTCTCGTTGTGCAACCGTCTTTTATATCAAGACTAACGAGATCCGTCTGTACAACCGTCTTTTATATCTAGACTAACGAGATCCGTCGTTGGACAAACGTCTTCAATATCTAGACTAACGAGATCCGTCGTTGTACAACCGTCATCTATATCTAGACTAACGAGATCCGTCGTTGTACAACCGTCTTCTATATCTAGACTAGCGAGATACGTCGTTGGACAAACGTCTTCAATATCTAGACTAACGAGAGATACGTCTGTACAACCGCTTTCTATATCTAGACTAACGAGATCCGTCTGTACAACCGTCTTCTATATCTAGACTAACGAGATCCGTCTGTACAACCGTCTTCTATATCTAGACTAACGAGATCCGTCGTTGTACAATCGTCTTCTATATCTAGACTGACGAGATCCGTCGTTGTACAACCGTCTTCTATAACTAGACTAACGAGATCCGTCGTTGTACAACCGTCTTCTATATCTAGACTAACGAGATCCGTCTGTACAACCGTTTTCTATATCTAGACTACCGAGATCCGTCGTTGTACAACCGTTTTCTATATCTAGACTAACGAGATCCGTCGTTGTACAACCGTCTTCTATATCTAGACTAACGAGATCCGTCGTTGTACAACCGTCTTCTATATCTAGACTAACGAGATCCGTCGTTGTACAACCGTTTTCTATATCTAGACTAACGAGATACGTCGTTGGACAAACGTCTTCAATATCTAGACTAACGAGATCCGTCTGTACAACCGTTTTCTATATCTAGACTAACGAGATCCGTCGTTGTACAACCGTCTTCTATATCTATACTAAAGAGATCCGTCTGTACAACCGTCTTCTATATCTAGACTAACGAGATCCGTCTGTACAACCGTCTTCTATATCCAGACTAACGAGATCCGTCGCTGTACAACCGTCTTCTATATCTAGACTAACGAGATCTCTCGTTGTGCAACCGTCTTCTATATCTAGACTAACGAGATCCGTCTGTACAACCGTCTTCTATATCTACACTAACGAGATCTCTCGTTGTGCAACCGCCTTCTATATCTAGACTAACGAGATCCGTCTGTACAACCGTCTTCTATATCTAGACTACCGAGATCCGTCGTTGTACAACCGTCTTCTATATCTAGACTAACGAGATCTCTCGTTGTGCAACCTTCTTCTATATCTAGACTAACGAGATCCGTCTGTACAACCGTCTTCAATATCTAGACTAACGAGATCCGTCTGTACAACCGTCTTCTATATCTAGACTAACGAGATCCGTCGTTGTACAACCGTCTTCTATATCTCCACTAACGAGATCTCTCGTTGTACAACCGTCTTCTATATCTAGACTAACGAGATCCGTCGTTGTACAACCGTCTTCTATATCTCGACTAACGAGATCTCTCGTTGTACAACCGTCTTCTATATCTAGACTAACGAGATACGTCGTTGGACAAACGTCTTCAATATCTAGACTAACGAGATCCGTCTGTACAACCGTCTTCTATATCTAGACTAACGAGATCCGTCGTTGTACAACCGTCTTCTATATCTATACTAAAGAGATCCGTCTGTACAACCGTCTTCTATATCTAGACTAACGAGATCCGTCTGTACAACCGTCTTCTATATCTAGACTAACGAGATCCGTCGTTGTACAACCGTCTTCTATAACTAGACTAACGAGATCCGTCGTTGTACAACCGTCTTCTATATCTAGACTAACGAGATCCGTCGTTGTTCAACCGTCTTCTATATCTCGACTAACGAGATCTATCGTTGTACAACCGTCTTCTATATCTAGACTAACGAGATACGTCGTTGGATAAACGTCTTCAATATCTAGACCAACGAGATCCGTCTGTACAACTGTCTTCTATATCTAGACTAACGAGATCCGTCTGTACAACCGTCTTCTATATCTAGACTAACGAGATCCGTCGTTGTACAACCGTTTTCTATATCTAGACTAACGAGATCCGTCGTTGTACAACCGTCTTCTATATCTAGACTAACGAGATCCGTCGTTGTACAACCTTCTTCTATATCTAGACTAACGAGATCCGTCGTTGTACAACCGTCTTCTATATCTAGACTAACGAGATCTCTCGTTGTGCAACCGCCTTCTATATCTAGACTAACGAGATCCGTCTGTACAACCGTCTTCTATATCTAGACTAACGAGATCCGTCGTTGTACAACCGTCTTCTATATCTCGACTAACGAGATCTCTCGTTGTACAACCGTCTTCTATATCTAGACTAACGAGATCCGTCGTTGTACAACCGTCTTCTATATCTAGACTAACGAGATCCGTCTGTACAACCGTCTTCTATATCTAGACTAACGAGATCCGTCTGTACAACCGTCTTCTATATCTATACTAAAGAGATCCGTCTGTACAACCGTCTTCTATATCTAGACTAACGAGATCCGTCGTTGTACAACCGTCTTCTATATCTAGACTAACGAGATCCGTCGTTGCACAACCGTCTTCAATATCTAGACTAACGAGATCCGTCTGTACAACCGTCTTCTATATCTAGACTAACGAGATCCGTCGTTGTACAACCGTCTTCTATATCTCCACTAACGAGATCTCTCGTTGTACAACCGTCTTCTATATCTAGACTAACGAGATCCGTCGTTGTACAACCGTCTTCTATATCTCGACTAACGAGATCTCTCGTTGTACAACCGTCTTCTATATCTAGACTAACGAGATACGTCGTTGGACAAACGTCTTCAATATCTAGACTAACGAGATCCGTCTGTACAACCGTCTTCTATATCTAGACTAACGAGATCCGTCGTTGTACAACCGTCTTCTATATCTATACTAAAGAGATCCGTCTGTACAACCGTCTTCTATATCTAGACTAACGAGATCCGTCTGTACAACCGTCTTCTATATCTAGACTAACGAGATCCGTCGTTGTACAACCGTCTTCTATAACTAGACTAACGAGATCCGTCGTTGTACAACCGTCTTCTATATCTAGACTAACGAGATCCGTCGTTGTTCAACCGTCTTCTATATCTCGACTAACGAGATCTATCGTTGTACAACCGTCTTCTATATCTAGACTAACGAGATACGTCGTTGGATAAACGTCTTCAATATCTAGACCAACGAGATCCGTCTGTACAACTGTCTTCTATATCTAGACTAACGAGATCCGTCTGTACAACCGTCTTCTATATCTAGACTAACGAGATCCGTCGTTGTACAACCGTTTTCTATATCTAGACTAACGAGATCCGTCGTTGTACAACCGTCTTCTATATCTAGACTAACGAGATCCGTCGTTGTACAACCTTCTTCTATATCTAGACTAACGAGATCCGTCGTTGTACAACCGTCTTCTATATCTAGACTAACGAGATCTCTCGTTGTGCAACCGCCTTCTATATCTAGACTAACGAGATCCGTCTGTACAACCGTCTTCTATATCTAGACTAACGAGATCCGTCGTTGTACAACCGTCTTCTATATCTCGACTAACGAGATCTCTCGTTGTACAACCGTCTTCTATATCTAGACTAACGAGATCCGTCGTTGTACAACCGTCTTCTATATCCAGACTAACGAGATCCGTCGTTGTACAACCGTCTTCTATATCTAGACTAACGAGATCCGTCTGTACAACCGTCTTCTATATCTAGACTAACGAGATCCGTCTGTACAACCGTTTTCTATATCTAGACTCCCGAGATCCGTCGTTGTACAACCGTCTTCTATATCTAGACTAACGAGATCTCTCGTTGTGCAACCGTCTTCTATATCTAGACTAACGAGATCCGTCTGTACAACCGTCTTCAATATCTAGACTAACGAGATCCGTCTGTACAACCGTCTTCTATATCTAGACTAACGAGATCCGTCGTTGTACAACCGTCTTCTATATCTAGACTAACGAGATCCGTCGTTGTACAAACGTCTTCTATATCTCGACTAACGAGATCTCTCGTTGTACAACCGTCTTCTATATCTAGACTAACGAGATACGTCGTTGGACAAAAGTCTTTAATATCTAGACTAACGAGATCCGTGTGTACAACCGTCTTCTATATCTAGACTAACGAGATCCGTCGTTGTACAACCGTCTTCTATATCTATACTAAAGAGATCCGTCTGTACAACCGTCTTCTATATCTACACTAACGAGATCCGTCTGTACAACCGTCTTCTATATCTAGACTAACGAGATCCGTCGTTATACAACCGTCTTCTATATCTCGACTAACGAGATCTCTCGTTGTACAATCGTCTTCTATATCTAGACTAACGAGATCCGTCGTTGTACAACCGTCTTCTATATCTCCACTAACGAGATCTCTCGTTGTACAACCGTCTTCTATATCTAGACTAACGAGATCCGTCTGTACAACCGTCTTCTATATCTAGACTAACGAGATCCGTCGTTGTACAACCGTCTTCTATATCTAGACTAACGATATCCGTCGTTGTACAACCGCCTTCTATATCTAGACTAACGAGATCCGTCTGTACAACCGTCTTCTATATCTAGACTAACGAGATCCGTCGTTGTACAACCGTCTTCTATACCTCGACTAACGAGATCTCTCGTTGTACAACCGTCTTCTATATCTAGACTAACGAGATCTCTCGTTGTGCAACCGCCTTCTATATCTAGACTAACGAGATCCGTCTGTACAACCGTATTCTATATCTAGACTAACGCGATCCGTCGTTGTACAACCGTCTTCTATATCTCGACTAACGAGATCTCTCGTTGTACAACCGTCTTCTATATCTAGACTAACGAGATCCATCGTTGTAGAACCGTCTTCTATATCTAGACTAACGAGATCCGTCTGTACAACCGCCTTCTATATCTAGACTAACGAGATCCGTCTGTACAACCGTTTTCTATATCTAGACTACCGAGATCCGTCGTTGTACAACCGTCTTCTATATCTAGACTAACGAGATCTCTCGTTGTGCAACCGTCTTCTATATCTAGACTAACGAGATCGCTCGTTGTACAACCGTCTTCTATATCTAGACTAACGAGATCCGTCGTTGTACAACCGTCTTCTATATCTCGACTAACGAGATCTCTCGTTGTACAACCGTCTTCTATATCTAGGCTAACGAGATCCGTCTGTACAACCGTCTTCTATATCTAGACTAACGAGATCCGTCGTTGTACAACCGTCTTCTATATCTAGACTAACGAGATCCGTCGTTGCACAACCGTCTTCAATATCTAGACTAACGAGATCCGTCTGAACAACCCTCTTCTATATCAAGACTAACGAGATCCGTCTGTACAACCGTCTTCTATATCTAGACTAACGAGATCCGTCGTTGTACAACCGTCTTCTATATCTAGACTAACGAGATCCGTCGTTGCACAACCGTCTTCAATATCTAGACTAACGAGATCCGTCTGAACAACCCTCTTCTATATCTAGACTAACGAGATCTCTCGTTGTGCAACCGCCTTCTATATCTAGACTAACGAGATCCGTCTGTACAACCGTATTCTATATCTAGACTAACGCGATCCGTCGTTGTACAACCGTCTTCTATATCTCGACTAACGAGATCTCTCGTTGTACAACCGTCTTCTATATCTAGACTAACGAGATCCGTAGTTGTACAACCGTCTTCTATATCTCGACTAACGAGATCTATCGTTGTACAACCGTCTTCTATATCTAGACTAACGAGATACGTCGTTGGACAAACGTCTTCAATATCTAGACTAACGAGATCCGTCGTTGTACAACCGTCTTCTATACCTCGACTAACGAGATCTCTCGTTGTACAACCGTCTTCTATATCTAGGCTAACGAGATCCGTCTGTACAACCGTCTTCTATATCTAGACTAACGAGATCCGTCGTTGGACAAACGTCTTCAATATCTAGACTAACGAGAGATACGTCTGTACAACCGTTTTCTATATCTAGACTAACGAGATCCGTCTGTACAACCGTCTTCTATATCTAGACTAACGAGATCCGTCGTTGGACAACCGTCTCCTATATCTCGACTAACGAGATCTCTCGTTGTACAACCGTCTTCTATATCTAGGCTAACGAGATCCGTCTGTACAACCGCCTTCTATATCTAGACTAACGAGATCCGTCTGTACAACCGTTTTCTATATCTAGACTACCGAGATCCGTCGTTGTACAACCGTCTTCTATATCTAGACTAACGAGATCTCTCGTTGTGCAACCGTCTTCTATATCTAGACTAACGAGATCACTCGTTGTGCAACCGTCTTCTATATCTAGACTAACGAGATCGCTCGTTGTACAACCGTCTTCTATATCTAGACTAACGAGATCTATCGTTGTACAACCGTCTTCTATACCTAGACTAACGAGATACGTCGTTGGACAAACGTCTTCAATATCTAGACTAACGAGATCCGTCTGTACAACCGTCTTCTATATCTAGACTAACGAGATCCGTCTGTACAACCGTCTTCTATATCTAGACTAACGAGATCCGTCGTTGTACAACCGTCTTCTATATCTCGACTAACGAGATCTCTCGTTGTACAACCGTCTTCTATATCTAGGCTAACGAGATCCGTCTGTACAACCGTCTTCTATATCTAGACTAACGAGATCCGTCTGTACAACCGTCTTCTATATCTAGACTAACGAGATCCATCGTTGTAGAACCGTCTTCTATATCTAGACTAACGAGATCCGTCTGTACAACCGCCTTCTATATCTAGACTAACGAGATCCGTCTGTACAACCGTTTTCTATATCTAGACTACCGAGATCCGTCGTTGTACAACCGTCTTCTATATCTAGACTAACGAGATCTCTCGTTGTGCAACCGTCTTCTATATCTAGACTAACGAGATCGCTCGTTGTACAACCGTCTTCTATATCTAGACTAACGAGATCCGTCGTTGTACAACCGTCTTCTATATCTCGACTAACGAGATCTCTCGTTGTACAACCGTGTTCTATATCTAGGCTAACGAGATCCGTCTGTACAACCGTCTTCTATATCTAGACTAACGAGATCCGTCGTTGTACAACCGTCTTCTATATCTAGACTAACGAGATCCGTCGTTGCACAACCGTCTTCAATATCTAGACTAACGAGATCCGTCTGAACAACCCTCTTCTATATCAAGACTAACGAGATCCGTCTGTACAACCGTCTTCTATATCTAGACTAACGAGATCCGTCGTTGTACAACCGTCTTCTATATCTAGACTAACGAGATCCGTCGTTGCACAACCGTCTTCAATATCTAGACTAACGAGATCCGTCTGAACAACCCTCTTCTATATCTAGACTAACGAGATCTCTCGTTGTACAACCGTCTTCTATATCTAGACTAACGAGATCCGTCTGTACAACCGTCTTCTATATCTAGACTAACGAGATCCGTCGTTGTACAACCGTCTTCTATACCTCGACTAACGAGATCTCTCGTTGTACAACCGTCTTCTATATCTAGGCTAACGAGATCCGTCTGTACAACCGTCTTCTATATCTAGACTAACGAGATCCGTCTGTACAACCGTCTTCTATATCTAGACTAACGCGATCCGTCGTTGTACAACCGTCTTCTATATCTCGACTAACGAGATCTCTCGTTGTACAACCGTCTTCTATATCTAGACTAACGAGATCCGTCGTTGTACAACCGTCTTCTATATCTAGACTAACGAGATCCGTCGTTGGACAAACGTCTTCAATATCTAGACTAACGAGATCCGTCTGTACAACCGTCTTCTATATCTAGACTAACGAGATCCGTCGTTGTACAACCGTCTTCTATATCTCGACTAACGAGATCTCTCGTTGTACAACCGTCTTCTATATCTAGGCTAACGAGATCCGTCTGTACAACCGTCTTCTATATCTAGACTAACGAGATCCGTCTGTACAACCGTCTTCTATATCTAGAATAACGAGATCCGTCGTTGTACAACCGTCTTCAATATCTAGACTAACGAGATCCGTCTGTACAACCGTCTTCTATATCTAGACTAACGAGATCCGTCTGTACAACCGTCTTCTATATCTAGAATAACGAGATCCGTCGTTGTACAACCGTCTTCTATATCTCGTCTAACGAGATCTCTCGTTGTACAACCGTCTTCTATATCTAGGCTAACGAGATCCGTCTGTACAACCGTCTTCTATATCTAGACTAACGAGATCCGTCGTTGTACAACCGTCTTCTATATCTAGACTAACGAGATCCGTCGTTGCACAACCGTCTTCAATATCTAGACTAACGAGATCCGTCTGAACAACCCTCTTCTATATCAAGACTAACGAGATCCGTCTGTACAACCGTCTTCTATATCTAGACTAACGAGATCCGTCGTTGTACAACCGTCTTCTATATCTAGACTAACGAGATCCGTCGTTGTACAACCTTCTTCTATATCTAGACTAACGAGATCCGTCGTTGTACAACCGTCTTCTATATCTAGACTAACGAGATCTCTCGTTGTGCAACCGCCTTCTATATCTAGACTAACGAGATCCGTCTGTACAACCGTCTTCTATATCTAGACTAACGAGATCCGTCGTTGTACAACCGTCTTCTATATCTCGACTAACGAGATCTCTCGTTGTACAACCGTCTTCTATATCTAGACTAACGAGATCCGTCGTTGTACAACCGTCTTCTATATCCAGACTAACGAGATCCGTCGTTGTACAACCGTCTTCTATATCTAGACTAACGAGATCCGTCTGTACAACCGTCTTCTATATCTAGACTAACGAGATCCGTCTGTACAACCGTTTTCTATATCTAGACTCCCGAGATCCGTCGTTGTACAACCGTCTTCTATATCTAGACTAACGAGATCTCTCGTTGTGCAACCGTCTTCTATATCTAGACTAACGAGATCCGTCTGTACAACCGTCTTCAATATCTAGACTAACGAGATCCGTCTGTACAACCGTCTTCTATATCTAGACTAACGAGATCCGTCGTTGTACAACCGTCTTCTATATCTAGACTAACGAGATCCGTCGTTGTACAAACGTCTTCTATATCTCGACTAACGAGATCTCTCGTTGTACAACCGTCTTCTATATCTAGACTAACGAGATACGTCGTTGGACAAAAGTCTTTAATATCTAGACTAACGAGATCCGTGTGTACAACCGTCTTCTATATCTAGACTAACGAGATCCGTCGTTGTACAACCGTCTTCTATATCTATACTAAAGAGATCCGTCTGTACAACCGTCTTCTATATCTACACTAACGAGATCCGTCTGTACAACCGTCTTCTATATCTAGACTAACGAGATCCGTCGTTATACAACCGTCTTCTATATCTCGACTAACGAGATCTCTCGTTGTACAATCGTCTTCTATATCTAGACTAACGAGATCCGTCGTTGTACAACCGTCTTCTATATCTCCACTAACGAGATCTCTCGTTGTACAACCGTCTTCTATATCTAGACTAACGAGATCCGTCTGTACAACCGTCTTCTATATCTAGACTAACGAGATCCGTCGTTGTACAACCGTCTTCTATATCTAGACTAACGATATCCGTCGTTGTACAACCGCCTTCTATATCTAGACTAACGAGATCCGTCTGTACAACCGTCTTCTATATCTAGACTAACGAGATCCGTCGTTGTACAACCGTCTTCTATACCTCGACTAACGAGATCTCTCGTTGTACAACCGTCTTCTATATCTAGACTAACGAGATCTCTCGTTGTGCAACCGCCTTCTATATCTAGACTAACGAGATCCGTCTGTACAACCGTATTCTATATCTAGACTAACGCGATCCGTCGTTGTACAACCGTCTTCTATATCTCGACTAACGAGATCTCTCGTTGTACAACCGTCTTCTATATCTAGACTAACGAGATCCATCGTTGTAGAACCGTCTTCTATATCTAGACTAACGAGATCCGTCTGTACAACCGCCTTCTATATCTAGACTAACGAGATCCGTCTGTACAACCGTTTTCTATATCTAGACTACCGAGATCCGTCGTTGTACAACCGTCTTCTATATCTAGACTAACGAGATCTCTCGTTGTGCAACCGTCTTCTATATCTAGACTAACGAGATCGCTCGTTGTACAACCGTCTTCTATATCTAGACTAACGAGATCCGTCGTTGTACAACCGTCTTCTATATCTCGACTAACGAGATCTCTCGTTGTACAACCGTCTTCTATATCTAGGCTAACGAGATCCGTCTGTACAACCGTCTTCTATATCTAGACTAACGAGATCCGTCGTTGTACAACCGTCTTCTATATCTAGACTAACGAGATCCGTCGTTGCACAACCGTCTTCAATATCTAGACTAACGAGATCCGTCTGAACAACCCTCTTCTATATCAAGACTAACGAGATCCGTCTGTACAACCGTCTTCTATATCTAGACTAACGAGATCCGTCGTTGTACAACCGTCTTCTATATCTAGACTAACGAGATCCGTCGTTGCACAACCGTCTTCAATATCTAGACTAACGAGATCCGTCTGAACAACCCTCTTCTATATCTAGACTAACGAGATCTCTCGTTGTGCAACCGCCTTCTATATCTAGACTAACGAGATCCGTCTGTACAACCGTATTCTATATCTAGACTAACGCGATCCGTCGTTGTACAACCGTCTTCTATATCTCGACTAACGAGATCTCTCGTTGTACAACCGTCTTCTATATCTAGACTAACGAGATCCGTAGTTGTACAACCGTCTTCTATATCTCGACTAACGAGATCTATCGTTGTACAACCGTCTTCTATATCTAGACTAACGAGATACGTCGTTGGACAAACGTCTTCAATATCTAGACTAACGAGATCCGTCGTTGTACAACCGTCTTCTATACCTCGACTAACGAGATCTCTCGTTGTACAACCGTCTTCTATATCTAGGCTAACGAGATCCGTCTGTACAACCGTCTTCTATATCTAGACTAACGAGATCCGTCGTTGGACAAACGTCTTCAATATCTAGACTAACGAGAGATACGTCTGTACAACCGTTTTCTATATCTAGACTAACGAGATCCGTCTGTACAACCGTCTTCTATATCTAGACTAACGAGATCCGTCGTTGGACAACCGTCTCCTATATCTCGACTAACGAGATCTCTCGTTGTACAACCGTCTTCTATATCTAGGCTAACGAGATCCGTCTGTACAACCGCCTTCTATATCTAGACTAACGAGATCCGTCTGTACAACCGTTTTCTATATCTAGACTACCGAGATCCGTCGTTGTACAACCGTCTTCTATATCTAGACTAACGAGATCTCTCGTTGTGCAACCGTCTTCTATATCTAGACTAACGAGATCACTCGTTGTGCAACCGTCTTCTATATCTAGACTAACGAGATCGCTCGTTGTACAACCGTCTTCTATATCTAGACTAACGAGATCTATCGTTGTACAACCGTCTTCTATATCTAGACTAACGAGATACGTCGTTGGACAAACGTCTTCAATATCTAGACTAACGAGATCCGTCTGTACAACCGTCTTCTATATCTAGACTAACGAGATCCGTCTGTACAACCGTCTTCTATATCTAGACTAACGAGATCCATCGTTGTAGAACCGTCTTCTATATCTAGACTAACGAGATCCGTCTGTACAACCGCCTTCTATATCTAGACTAACGAGATCCGTCTGTACAACCGTTTTCTATATCTAGACTACCGAGATCCGTCGTTGTACAACCGTCTTCTATATCTAGACTAACGAGATCTCTCGTTGTGCAACCGTCTTCTATATCTAGACTAACGAGATCGCTCGTTGTACAACCGTCTTCTATATCTAGACTAACGAGATCCGTCGTTGTACAACCGTCTTCTATATCTCGACTAACGAGATCCGTCTGTACAACCGTCTTCTATATCTAGACTAACGAGATCCGTCGTTGTACAACCGTCTTCTATATCTCGACTAACGAGATCTCTCGTTGTACAACCGTCTTCTATATCTAGGCTAACGAGATCCGTCTGTACAACCGTCTTCTATATCTAGACTAACGAGATCCGTCTGTACAACCGTCTTCTATATCTAGACTAACGAGATCCATCGTTGTAGAACCGTCTTCTATATCTAGACTAACGAGATCCGTCTGTACAACCGCCTTCTATATCTAGACTAACGAGATCCGTCTGTACAACCGTTTTCTATATCTAGACTACCGAGATCCGTCGTTGTACAACCGTCTTCTATATCTAGACTAACGAGATCTCTCGTTGTGCAACCGTCTTCTATATCTAGACTAACGAGATCGCTCGTTGTACAACCGTCTTCTATATCTAGACTAACGAGATCCGTCGTTGTACAACCGTCTTCTATATCTCGACTAACGAGATCTCTCGTTGTACAACCGTCTTCTATATCTAGGCTAACGAGATCCGTCTGTACAACCGTCTTCTATATCTAGACTAACGAGATCCGTCGTTGTACAACCGTCTTCTATATCTAGACTAACGAGATCCGTCGTTGCACAACCGTCTTCAATATCTAGACTAACGAGATCCGTCTGAACAACCCTCTTCTATATCAAGACTAACGAGATCCGTCGTTGTACAACCGTCTTCTATATCTCGACTAACGAGATCCGTCTGTACAACCGTCTTCTATATCTAGACTAACGAGATCTCTCGTTGTACAACCGTCTTCTATATCTAGACTAACGAGATCCGTCTGAACAACCCTCTTCTATATCTAGACTAACGAGATCTCTCGTTGTACAACCGTCTTCTATATCTAGACTAACGAGATCCGTCTGTACAACCGTCTTCTATATCTAGACTAACGAGATCCGTCGTTGTACAACCGTCTTCTATATCTCGACTAACGAGATCTCTCGTTGTACAACCGTCTTCTATATCTAGGCTAACGAGATCCGTCTGTACAACCGTCTTCTATATCTAGACTAACGAGATCCGTCTGTACAACCGTCTTCTATATCTAGAATAACGAGATCCGTCGTTGTACAACCGTCTTCAATATCTAGACTAACGAGATCCGTCTGTACAACCGTCTTCTATATCTAGACTAACGAGATCCGTCTGTACAACCGTCTTCTATATCTAGAATAACGAGATCCGTCGTTGTACAACCGTCTTCTATATCTCGTCTAACGAGATCTCTCGTTGTACAACCGTCTTCTATATCTAGGCTAACGAGATCCGTCTGTACAACCGTCTTCTATATCTAGACTAACGAGATCCGTCGTTGTACAACCGTCTTCTATATCTAGACTAACGAGATCCGTCGTTGCACAACCGTCTTCAATATCTAGACTAACGAGATCCGTCTGAACAACCCTCTTCTATATCAAGACTAACGAGATCCGTCTGTACAACCGTCTTCTATATCTAGACTAACGAGATCCGTCGTTGTACAACCGTCTTCTATATCTAGACTAACGAGATCCGTCGTTGCACAACCGTCTTCAATATCTAGACTAACGAGATCCGTCTGAACAACCCTCTTCTATATCTAGACTAACGAGATCTCTCGTTGTACAACCGTCTTCTATATCTAGACTAACGAGATCCGTCTGTACAACCGTCTTCTATATCTAGACTAACGAGATCCGTCGTTGTACAACCGTCTTCTATACCTCGACTAACGAGATCTCTCGTTGTACAACCGTCTTCTATATCTAGGCTAACGAGATCCGTCTGTACAACCGTCTTCTATATCTAGACTAACGAGATCCGTCTGTACAACCGTCTTCTATATCTAGACTAACGCGATCCGTCGTTGTACAACCGTCTTCTATATCTCGACTAACGAGATCTCTCGTTGTACAACCGTCTTCTATATCTAGACTAACGAGATCCGTCGTTGTACAACCGTCTTCTATATCTAGACTAACGAGATCCGTCGTTGGACAAACGTCTTCAATATCTAGACTAACGAGATCCGTCTGTACAACCGTCTTCTATATCTAGACTAACGAGATCCGTCGTTGTACAACCGTCTTCTATATCTCGACTAACGAGATCTCTCGTTGTACAACCGTCTTCTATATCTAGGCTAACGAGATCCGTCTGTACAACCGTCTTCTATATCTAGACTAACGAGATCCGTCTGTACAACCGTCTTCTATATCTAGAATAACGAGATCCGTCGTTGTACAACCGTCTTCAATATCTAGACTAACGAGATCCGTCTGTACAACCGTCTTCTATATCTAGACTAACGAGATCCGTCTGTACAACCGTCTTCTATATCTAGAATAACGAGATCCGTCGTTGTACAACCGTCTTCTATATCTAGACTAACGTGATCCGTTGTTGTACAACCGTCTTCTATATCTAGACTAACGAGATCCGTCGTTGTACAACCGTCTTCTATATCTAGACTAACGAGATCCGTCTGTACAACCGTCTTCTATATCTTGACTAACGAGATCCGTCGTTGTACAACCGTTTTCTATATCTAGACTAACGAGATCCGTCGTTGTACAACCGTCTTCTATATCTAGACTAACGAGATCCGTCGTTGTACAACCGTCTTCTATATCTAGACTAACGAGATACGTCGTTGGACAAACGTCTTCAATATCTAGACTAACAAGATCCGTCTGTACAACCGTTTTCTATATCTAGACTACCGAGATCCGTCGTTGTACAACCGTCTTCTATATCTAGACTAACGAGATCTCTCGTTGTGCAACCGCCTTCTATATCTAGACTAACGAGATCCGTCTGTACAACCGTCTTCTATATCTAGACTAACGCGATCCGTCGTTGTCCAACCGTCTTCTATATCTCGACTAACGAGATCTCTCGTTGTACAACCGTCTTCTATATCTAGACTAACGAGATCCGTCGTTGTACAACCGTCTTCTATATCTCGACTAACGAGATCTATCGTTGTACAACCGTCTTCTATATCTAGACTAACGAGATCCGTCGTTGTACAACCGTCTTCTATATCTATACTAAAGAGATCCGTCTGTACAACCGTCTTCTATATCTAGACTAACGAGATCCGTCGTTGTACAACCGTCTTCTATATCTAGACTAACGAGATCCGTCGTTGTACAACCGTCTTCTATATCTAGACTAACGATATCCGTCGTTGTACAACCGTCTTCTATATCTAGACTAAGGAGATCCGTCTGTACAACCGTCTTCTATATCTAGACTAACGAGATCCGTCGTTGTACAACCGTCTTCTATATCTCGACTAACGAGATCTCTCGTTGTACAACCGTCTTCTATATCTAGGCTAACGAGGTCCGTCTGTACAACCGTCTTCTATATCTAGACTAACGAGATCCGTCGTTGTACAACCGTCTTCTATATCTAGTCTAACGAGATCCGTCGTTGGACAAACGTCTTCAATATCTAGACTAACGTGATCCGTCTGTACAACCGTCTTCTATATCTAGACTAACGAGATACGTCGTTGTACAAGCGTCTTCTATATCCAGACTAACGAGATCCGTCGTTGTACAACCGTCATCTATATCTAGACTAACGAGATCCGTCGTTGTACAACCGTCTTCTATGTCTAGACTAGCGAGATACGTCGTTAGACAAACGTCTTCTATATCTAGACTAACGAGATCCGTCGTTGTACAACCGTTTTCTATATCTAGACTACCGAGATCCGTCGTTGTACAACCGTCTTCTATATCTAGACTAACGAGATCTCTCGTTTTGCAACCGCCTTCTATATCTAGACTAACGAGATCCGTCTGTACAACAGTCTTCTATATCTCGACTAACGAGATCTATCGTTGTACAACCGTCTTCTATATCTAGACTAACGAGATACGTCGTTGGACAAACGTCTTCAATATCTAGACTAACGAGATCCGTCTGTACAACCGTCTTCTATATCTAGACTAACGAGATCCGTCTGTACAACCGTCTTCTATATCTAGACTAACGAGATCCGTCGTTGTACAACCGTCTTCTATATCTCGACTAACGAGATCTCTCGTTGTACAACCGTCTTCTATATCTAGGCTAACGAGATCCGTCTGTACAACCGTCTTCTATATCTAGACTAACGAGATCCGTCTGTACAACCGTCTTCTATATCTAGACTAACGAGATCCATCGTTGTAGAACCGTCTTCTATATCTAGACTAACGAGATCCGTCTGTACAACCGCCTTCTATATCTAGACTAACGAGATCCGTCTGTACAACCGTTTTCTATATCTAGACTACCGAGATCCGTCGTTGTACAACCGTCTTCTATATCTAGACTAACGAGATCTCTCGTTGTGCAACCGTCTTCTATATCTAGACTAACGAGATCGCTCGTTGTACAACCGTCTTCTATATCTAGACTAACGAGATCCGTCGTTGTACAACCGTCTTCTATATCTCGACTAACGAGATCTCTCGTTGTACAACCGTCTTCTATATCTAGGCTAACGAGATCCGTCTGTACAACCGTCTTCTATATCTAGACTAACGAGATCCGTCGTTGTACAACCGTCTTCTATATCTAGACTAACGAGATCCGTCGTTGCACAACCGTCTTCAATATCTAGACTAACGAGATCCGTCTGAACAACCCTCTTCTATATCAAGACTAACGAGATCCGTCTGTACAACCGTCTTCTATATCTAGGCTAACGAGATCCGTCGTTGTACAACCGTCTTCTATATCTAGACTAACGAGATCCGTCGTTGCACAACCGTCTTCAATATCTAGACTAACGAGATCCGTCTGAACAACCCTCTTCTATATCTAGACTAACGAGATCTCTCGTTGTGCAACCGTCTTCTATATCTAGACTAACGAGATCCGTCTATACAACCGTCTTCTATATCTAGACTAACGAGATCCGTCGTTGTACAACCGTCTTCTATATCTAGACTAACGATATCCGTCGTTGTACAACCGTCTTCTATATCTAGACTAACGAGATCCGTCTGTACAACCGTCTTCTATATCTAGACTAACGAGATCCGTCGTTGTACAACCGTCTTCTATACCTCGACTAACGAGATCTCTCGTTGTACAACCGTCTTCTATATCTAGGCTTACGAGATCCGTCTGTACAACCGTCTTCTATATCTAGACTAACGAGATCCGTCTGTACAACCGTCTTCTATATCTAGACTAACGCGATCCGTCGTTGTACAACCGTCTTCTATATCTCGACTAACGAGATCTCTCGTTGTACAACCGTCTTCTATATCTAGACTAACGAGATCCGTCGTTGTACAACCGTCTTCTATATCTCGACTAACGAGATCTATCGTTGTACAACCGTCTTCTATATCTAGACTAACGAGATACGTCGTTGGACAAACGTCTTCAATATCTAGACTAACGAGATCCGTCTGTACAACCGTCTTCTATATCTAGACTAACGAGATCCGTCTGTACAACCGTCTTCTATATCTAGACTAACGAGATCCGTCGTTGTACAACCGTCTTCTATATCTCGACTAACGAGATCTCTCGTTGTACAACCGTCTTCTATATCTAGGCTAACGAGATCCGTCTGTACAACCGTCTTCTATATCTAGACTAACGAGATCCGTCTGTACAACCGTCTTCTATATCTAGAATAACGAGATCCGTCGTTGTACAACCGTCTTCTATATCTCGTCTAACGAGATCTCTCGTTGTACAACCGTCTTCTATATCTAGACTAACGAGATCCGTCGTTGTACAACCGTTTTCTATATCTAGACTAACGAGATCCGTCGTTGTACAACCGTCTTCTATATCTAGACTAACGAGATCCGTCGTTGCACAACCGTCTTCAATATCTAGACTAACGAGATCCGTCTGAACAACCCTCTTCTATATCTAGACTAACGAGATCTCTCGTTGTGCAACCGTCTTCTATATCTAGACTAACGAGATCCGTCTGTACAACCGTCTTCTATATCTAGACTAACGAGATCCGTCGTTGTACAACCGTCTTCTATATCTAGACTAACGATATCCGTCGTTGTACAACCGTCTTCTATATCTAGACTAACGAGATCCGTCTGTACAACCGTCTTCTATATCTAGACTAACGAGATCCGTCGTTGTACAACCGTCTTCTATACCTCGACTAACGAGATCTCTCGTTGTACAACCGTCTTCTATATCTAGGCTTACGAGATCCGTCTGTACAACCGTCTTCTATATCTAGACTAACGAGATCCGTCTGTACAACCGTCTTCTATATCTAGACTAACGCGATCCGTCGTTGTACAACCGTCTTCTATACCTCGACTAACGAGATCTCTCGTTGTACAACCGTCTTCTATATCTAGGCTTACGAGATCCGTCTGTACAACCGTCTTCTATATCTAGACTAACGAGATCCGTCTGTACAACCGTCTTCTATATCTAGACTAACGCGATCCGTCGTTGTACAACCGTCTTCTATATCTCGACTAACGAGATCTCTCGTTGTACAACCGTCTTCTATATCTAGACTAACGAGATCCGTCGTTGTACAACCGTCTTCTATATCTCGACTAACGAGATCTATCGTTGTACAACCGTCTTCTATATCTAGACTAACGAGATACGTCGTTGGACAAACGTCTTCAATATCTAGACTAACGAGATCCGTCTGTACAACCGTCTTCTATATCTAGACTAACGAGATCCGTCTGTACAACCGTCTTCTATATCTAGACTAACGAGATCCGTCGTTGTACAACCGTCTTCTATATCTCGACTAACGAGATCTCTCGTTGTACAACCGTCTTCTATATCTAGGCTAACGAGATCCGTCTGTACAACCGTCTTCTATATCTAGACTAACGAGATCCGTCTGTACAACCGTCTTCTATATCTAGAATAACGAGATCCGTCGTTGTACAACCGTCTTCTATATCTCGTCTAACGAGATCTCTCGTTGTACAACCGTCTTCTATATCTAGACTAACGAGATCCGTCGTTGTACAACCGTTTTCTATATCTAGACTAACGAGATCCGTCGTTGTACAACCGTCTTCTATATCTAGACTAACGAGATCCGTCGTTGTACAACCGTCTTCTATATCTAGACTAACGAGATCCGTCGTTGTACAACCGTTTTCTATATCTAGACTACCGAGATCCGTCGTTGTACAACCGTCTTCTATATCTAGACTAACGAGATCTCTCGTTGTGCAACCGCCTTCTATATCTAGACTAACGAGATCCGTCTGTACAACCGTATTCTATATCTAGACTAACGCGATCCGTCGTTGTACAACCGTCTTCTATATCTCGACTAACGAGATCTCTCGTTGTACAACCGTCTTCTATATCTAGACTAACGAGATCCGTCGTTGTACAACCGTCTTCTATATCTCGACTAACGAGATCTATCGTTGTACAACCGTCTTCTATATCTAGACTAACGAGATACGTCGTTGGACAAACGTCTTCAATATCTAGACTAACGAGATCCGTCGTTGTACAACCGTCTTCTATACCTCGACTAACGAGATCTCTCGTTGTACAACCGTCTTCTATATCTAGGCTAACGAGATCCGTCTGTACAACCGTCTTCTATATCTAGACTAACGAGATCCGTCGTTGGACAAACGTCTTCAATATCTAGACTAACGAGAGATACGTCTGTACAACCGTTTTCTATATCTAGACTAACGAGATCCGTCTGTACAACCGTCTTCTATATCTAGACTAACGAGATCCGTCGTTGGACAACCGTCTTCTATATCTCGACTAACGAGATCTCTCGTTGTACAACCGTCTTCTATATCTAGGCTAACGAGATCCGTCTGTACAACCGCCTTCTATATCTAGACTAACGAGATCCGTCTGTACAACCGTTTTCTATATCTAGACTACCGAGATCCGTCGTTGTACAACCGTCTTCTATATCTAGACTAACGAGATCTCTCGTTGTGCAACCGTCTTCTATATCTAGACTAACGAGATCCGTCTGTACAACCGTCTTCAATATCTAGACTAACGAGATCCGTCTGTACAACCGTCTTCTATATCTAGACTAACGAGATCCGTCGTTGTACAACCGTCTTCTATATCTCGACTAACGAGATCGCTCGTTGTACAACCGTCTTCTATATCTAGACTAACGAGATCCGTCGTTGTACAACCGTCTTCTATATCACGACTAACGAGATCTCTCGTTGTACAACCGTCTTCTATATCTAGACTAACGAGATCCGTCGTTGTACAACCGTCTTCTATATCTATACTAAAGAGATCCGTCTGTACAGCCGTCTTCTATATCTAGACTAACGAGATCCGTCTGTACAACCGTCTTCTATATCTAGACTAACGAGATCCGTCGTTGTACAACCGTCTTCTATATCTCGACTAACGAGATCTCTCGTTGTACAACCGTCTTCTATATCTAGACTAACGAGATACGTCGTTGGACAAACGTCTTTAATATCTAGACTAACGAGATCCGTCTGTACAAACGTATTCTATATCTAGACTAACTAGATCCGTCGTTGTACAACCGTCTTCTATATCTATACTAAAGAGATCCGTCTGTACAACCGTCTTCTATATCTAGACTAACGAGATCCGTCTGTACAACCGTCTTCTATATCTAGACTAACGAGATCCGTCGTTGTACAACCGTCTTCTATATCCAGACTAACGAGATCCGTCGTTGTACAACCGTCTTCTATATCTAGGCTAACGAGATCCGTCTGTACATCCATCTTCTATATCTAGACTAACGAGATCCGTCTGTACAACCGTTTTCTATATCTAGACTACCGAGATCCGTCGTTGTACAACCGTCTTCTATATCTAGACTAACGAGATCTCTCGTTGTGCAACCGTCTTCTATATCTAGACTAACGAGATCCGTCTGTACAACCGTCTTCTATATCTAGACTAACGAGATCCGTCGTTGTACAACCGTCTTCTATATCTAGACTAACGATATCCGTCGTTGTTCAACCGTCTTCTATATCTAGACTAACGAGATCCGTCTGTACGACCGTCTTCTATATCTAGACTAACGAGATCCGTCGTTGTACAACCGTCTTCTATATCTCGACTAACGAGATCTCTCGTTGTACAACCGTCTTCTATATCTAGACTAACGAGATCCGTCGTTGTACAACCGTCTTCTATATCTCGACTAACGAGATCTATCGTTGTACAACCGTCTTCTATATCTAGACTAACGAGATCCGTCGTTGTACAACCGTCTTCTATATCTATACTAAAGAGATCCGTCTGTACAACCGTCTTCTATATCTAGACTAACGAGATCCGTCGTTGTACAACCGTCTTCTATATCTAGACTAACGAGATCCGTCGTTGTACAACCGTCTTCTATATCTAGACTAACGATATCCGTCGTTGTACAACCGTCTTCTATATCTAGACTAACGAGATCCGTCTGTACAACCGTCTTCTATATCTAGACTAACGAGATCCGTCGTTGTACAACCGTCTTCTATATCTCGACTAACGAGATCTCTCGTTGTACAACCGTCTTCTATATCTAGGCTAACGAGATCCGTCTGTACAACCGTCTTCTATATCTAGACTAACGAGATACGTCGTTGTACAAGCGTCTTCTATATCCAGACTAACGAGATCCGTCGTTGTACAACCGTCATCTATATCTAGACTAACGAGATCCGTCGTTGTACAACCGTCTTCTATGTCTAGACTAGCGAGATACGTCGTTGGACAAACGTCTTCTATATCTAGACTAACGAGATCCGTCGTTGTACAACCGTTTTCTATATCTAGACTACCGAGATCCGTCGTTGTACAACCGTTTTCTATATCTAGACTAACGCGATCCGTCGTTGTTCAACCGTCTTCTATATCTCGACTAACGAGATCTCTCGTTGTACAACCGTCTTCTATATCTAGACTAACGAGATCCGTCGTTGTACAACCGTCTTCTATATCTCGACTAACGAGATCTATCGTTGTACAACCGTCTTCTATATCTAGACTAACGAGATCCGTCGTTGGACAAACGTCTTCAATATCTAGACTAACGTGATCCGTCTGTACAACCGTCTTCTATACCTCGACTAACGAGATCTCTCGTTGTACAACCGTCTTCTATATCTAGGCTAACGAGATCCGTCTGTACAACCGTCTTCTATATCTAGACTAACGAGATCCGTCGTTGGACAAACGTCTTCAATATCTAGACTAACGAGAGATACGTCTGTACAACCGTTTTCTATATCTAGACTAACGAGATCAGTCTGTACAACCGTCTTCTATATCTAGATTAACGAGATCCGTCGTTGGACAACCGTCTTCTATATCTCGACTAACGAGATCTCTCGTTGTACAACCGTCTTCTATATCTAGGCTAACGAGATCCGTCTGTACAACCGCCTTCTATATCTAGACTAACGAGATCCGTCTGTACAACCGTTTTCTATATCTAGACTACCGAGATCCGTCGTTGTACAACCGTCTTCTATATCTAGACTAACGAGATCTCTCGTTGTGCAACCGTCTTCTATATCTAGACTAACGAGATCCGTCTGTACAACCGTCTTCAATATCTAGACTAACGAGATCCGTCTGTACAACCGTCTTCTATATCTAGACTAACGAGATCCGTCGTTGTACAACCGTCTTCTATATCTCGACTAACGAGATCGCTCGTTGTACAACCGTCTTCTATATCTAGACTAACGAGATCCGTCGTTGTACAACCGTCTTCTATATCACGACTAACGAGATCTCTCGTTGTACAACCGTCTTCTATATCTAGACTAACGAGATCCGTCGTTGTACAACCGTCTTCTATATCTATACTAAAGAGATCCGTCTGTACAGCCGTCTTCTATATCTAGACTAACGAGATCCGTCTGTACAACCGTCTTCTATATCTAGACTAACGAGATCCGTCGGTGTACAACCGTCTTCTATATCTCGACTAACGAGATCTCTCGTTGTACAACCGTCTTCTATATCTAGACTAACGAGATACGTCGTTGGACAAACGTCTTTAATATCTAGACTAACGGGATCCGTCTGTACAAACGTATTCTATATCTAGACTAACGAGATCCGTCGTTGTACAACCGTCTTCTATATCTATACTAAAGAGATCCGTCTGTACAACCGTCTTCTATATCTAGACTAACGAGATCCGTCTGTACAACCGTCTTCTATATCTAGACTAACGAGATCCGTCGTTGTACAACCGTCTTCTATATCCAGACTAACGAGATCCGTCGTTGTACAACCGTCTTCTATATCTAGGCTAACGAGATCCGTCTGTACATCCATCTTCTATATCTAGACTAACGAGATCCGTCTGTACAACCGTTTTCTATATCTAGACTACCGAGATCCGTCGTTGTACAACCGTCTTCTATATCTAGACTAACGAGATCTCTCGTTGTGCAACCGTCTTCTATATCTAGACTAACGAGATCCGTCTGTACAACCGTCTTCTATATCTAGACTAACGAGATCCGTCGTTGTACAACCGTCTTCTATATCTAGACTAACGATATCCGTCGTTGTTCAACCGTCTTCTATATCTAGACTAACGAGATCCGTCTGTACGACCGTCTTCTATATCTAGACTAACGAGATCCGTCGTTGTACAACCGTCTTCTATATCTCGACTAACGAGATCTCTCGTTGTACAACCGTCTTCTATATCTAGACTAACGAGATCCGTCGTTGTACAACCGTCTTCTATATCTCGACTAACGAGATCTATCGTTGTACAACCGTCTTCTATATCTAGACTAACGAGATCCGTCGTTGTACAACCGTCTTCTATATCTATACTAAAGAGATCCGTCTGTACAACCGTCTTCTATATCTAGACTAACGAGATCCGTCGTTGTACAACCGTCTTCTATATCTAGACTAACGAGATCCGTCGTTGTACAACCGTCTTCTATATCTAGACTAACGATATCCGTCGTTGTACAACCGTCTTCTATATCTAGACTAACGAGATCCGTCTGTACAACCGTCTTCTATATCTAGACTAACGAGATCCGTCGTTGTACAACCGTCTTCTATATCTCGACTAACGAGATCTCTCGTTGTACAACCGTCTTCTATATCTAGGCTAACGAGATCCGTCTGTACAACCGTCTTCTATATCTATACTAACGAGATCCGTCGTTGTACAACCGTCTTCTATATCTAGACTAACGAGATCCGTCGTTGGACAAACGTCTTCAATATCTAGACTAACGTGATCCGTCTGTACAACCGTCTTCTATATCTAGACTAACGAGATACGTCGTTGTACAAGCGTCTTCTATATCCAGACTAACGAGATCCGTCGTTGTACAACCGTCATCTATATCTAGACTAACGAGATCCGTCGTTGTACAACCGTCTTCTATGTCTAGACTAGCGAGATACGTCGTTGGACAAACGTCTTCTATATCTAGACTAACGAGATCCGTCGTTGTACAACCGTTTTCTATATCTAGACTACCGAGATCCGTCGTTGTACAACCGTCTTCTATATCTAGACTAACGAGATCTCTCGTTGTGCAACCGCCTTCTATATCTAGACTAACGAGATCCGTCTGTACAACCGTCTTCTATATCTAGACTAACGCGATCCGTCGTTGTACAACCGTCTTCTATATCTCGACTAACGAGATCTCTCGTTGTACAACCGTCTTCTATATCTAGACTAACGAGATCCGTCGTTGTACAACCGTCTTCTATATCTCGACTAACGAGATCTATCGTTGTACAACCGTCTTCTATATCTAGACTAACGAGATCCGTCGTTGGACAAACGTCTTCAATATCTAGACTAACGTGATCCGTCTGTACAACCGTCTTCTATATCTAGACTAACGAGATACGTCGTTGTACAAGCGTCTTCTATATCCAGACTAACGAGATCCGTCGTTGTACAACCGTCATCTATATCTAGACTAACGAGATCCGTCGTTGTACAACCGTCTTCTATGTCTAGACTAGCGAGATACGTCGTTGGACAAACGTCTTCTATATCTAGACTAACGAGATCCGTCGTTGTACAACCGTTTTCTATATCTAGACTACCGAGATCCGTCGTTGTACAACCGTCTTCTATATCTAGACTAACGAGATCTCTCGTTGTGCAACCGCCTTCTATATCTAGACTAACGAGATCCGTCTGTACAACCGTCTTCTATATCTAGACTAACGCGATCCGTCGTTGTACAACCGTCTTCTATATCTCGACTAACGAGATCTCTCGTTGTACAACCGTCTTCTATATCTAGACTAACGAGATCCGTCGTTGTACAACCGTCTTCTATATCTCGACTAACGAGATCTATCGTTGTACAACCGTCTTCTATATCTAGACTAACGAGATCCGTCGTTGTACAACCGTCTTCTATATCTCGACTAACGAGATCTCTCGTTGTACAACCGTCTTCTATATCTAGGCTAACGAGATCCGTCTGTACAACCGTCTTCTATATCTATACTAACGAGATCCGTCGTTGTACAACCGTCTTCTATATCTAGACTAACGAGATCCGTCGTTGGACAAACGTCTTCAATATCTAGACTAACGTGATCCGTCTGTACAACCGTCTTCTATATCTAGACTAACGAGATACGTCGTTGTACAAGCGTCTTCTATATCCAGACTAACGAGATCCGTCGTTGTACAACCGTCATCTATATCTAGACTAACGAGATCCGTCGTTGTACAACCGTCTTCTATGTCTAGACTAGCGAGATACGTCGTTGGACAAACGTCTTCTATATCTAGACTAACGAGATCCGTCGTTGTACAACCGTTTTCTATATCTAGACTACCGAGATCCGTCGTTGTACAACCGTCTTCTATATCTAGACTAACGAGATCTCTCGTTGTGCAACCGCCTTCTATATCTAGACTAACGAGATCCGTCTGTACAACCGTCTTCTATATCTAGACTAACGCGATCCGTCGTTGTACAACCGTCTTCTATATCTCGACTAACGAGATCTCTCGTTGTACAACCGTCTTCTATATCTAGACTAACGAGATCCGTCGTTGTACAACCGTCTTCTATATCTCGACTAACGAGATCTATCGTTGTACAACCGTCTTCTATATCTAGACTAACGAGATCCGTCGTTGGACAAACGTCTTCAATATCTAGACTAACGTGATCCGTCTGTACAACCGTCTTCTATATCTAGACTAACGAGATACGTCGTTGTACAAGCGTCTTCTATATCCAGACTAACGAGATCCGTCGTTGTACAACCGTCATCTATATCTAGACTAACGAGATCCGTCGTTGTACAACCGTCTTCTATGTCTAGACTAGCGAGATACGTCGTTGGACAAACGTCTTCTATATCTAGACTAACGAGATCCGTCGTTGTACAACCGTTTTCTATATCTAGACTACCGAGATCCGTCGTTGTACAACCGTCTTCTATATCTAGACTAACGAGATCTCTCGTTGTGCAACCGCCTTCTATATCTAGACTAACGAGATCCGTCTGTACAACCGTCTTCTATATCTAGACTAACGCGATCCGTCGTTGTACAACCGTCTTCTATATCTCGACTAACGAGATCTCTCGTTGTACAACCGTCTTCTATATCTAGACTAACGAGATCCGGCGTTGTACAACCGTCTTCTATATCTCGACTAACGAGATCTATCGTTGTACAACCGTCTTCTATATCTTTTTTTTTTTTTTTTTTTTTTTTTTTAGAGGGGGAAAATGCTTTATGCATACCCCGGTACGAATACCGGGGTTATGTGGGACTCGCCACCCTAATGGTGGGATACCCACTAAAAACCCCCTCTCTAAGTCCGCCTGACACGTGCCTACCCCGCTGTGGTGGGAACTTCAAGGCATTACTACCACCACAGCGTCCGTATCGGTGTGGCCACACCTCCTATGTACAATTTATATATAAATACTTACTTACCTAAATAAATAGATAAATAAATAACAAACAAATATGTACACATTCACCACCCAGACGTACACAGCATTCATACCCACACAAGCCGGAATAAATACGCGGTACATCCATTCACACAAACAAAAAACGGGATAATTTACGCGCCGCCCACCTTACGTCTCCGGAATAAATAAAATAAATACCCCGTGTCGACCCGCCTTTATTGGAGGTGAGGAGGACCCAGCCTCCTCACCCTTTTACTGGGAGGGGGTCTAACCCCTTGGCCCGCCCCACCCCTCTTTCTCTTCAGGGCCCGTCTTCTTCTTTCCGTGGCCCTCCTTAGGGCTGCTTCTTTGGCCGCCGCCGCCCGGGCGTCCCTCGCGGCTTTTTCCGCCAGGGCCTCTCTCCGGGCCTTCGCACCCATGACAGTGGATGCGAAGGTCCGGAGCTGCTCCCACTTATTGTCCGCCCCCATCGCGAGGCGGACCACTGTACTGGGGTCCAACGGGGCCCCCAAGGCCTCGGCCAATGCCCGGCGCTCTTCCTCGAACACCGGGCATGCCGTGAGGACGTGCTCGGCGTCATCCCACGCCGCCCCGCACTCCTCACACGCCCCAGTAGGGGCCTTCCCTATTCTCTTCCTGAAGGCCCCGAAGGACCCATGTCCGGTCAGGAGCTGGGTTAACCAGTAATCTGGCTGCCGCGCCAGCCCAGCTCCCGCCGCGAACGTCCGGACGTCCGGCACCAGCCTCCACGTCCAATACGTGGGGCCCATTCCGTCCCAGGCCTCCTGCCACTTACCCATGGCGGCGACCAGGGCAGTGCGCCTGCTCAGCGCCTGCTTGGCCCTCAACTCTTTTGGGTCCCGCATTAGGGCCGGGTTCGCCCTATCCCGCGCCCTCTCGTCGTGTACTTCCCTCCACATAGCCACCTTAATTTCCAGCGGCAACCTCCCCGCGAGGACACAGAGTGCCTGCCGCGACACCGTCCGATAGGCCGCCGATGTCCTGATGAGGGCAGATCGCTGGGCCCGTCGGATGGAGGTGAGGTTTACTCCCACCTTCAAGGCCGACGCCCATGCCGGGGCGGCATACGTCAGCACTGACTCCCAAACGTTATAGTATAGCCGCCTCGAAGCGATCGAGGGACCCCTAACGTTTGGGAGCAGCGCCGACAGGGCTCCGACAACCTTGTCCGCCCTGATGACCGCCCCGTCGAGGTGCGTCTTAAACCTCCGACGGCAGTCCAGCGTGACCCCCAGGTACTTGGCCGACTGTGCAGCCGCCACCACCGATCCCATCACCGGGAATTCCCTACCCTTGTCCGCGCGGAGTCCCGCCAGGACGATGACCTCGGATTTATCCGAGGCCATCTCCAGGCCAGTGGACTCGAACCAGGCCCTAACCCTCCCGAGCGTTTCGGCCATCATCGCCTCGACCTGGGTCACGTCCCTAGCTGAGAACATGACAGCCAGGTCGTCGGCATAAGCGATGGCCTTGACAAAACGCCCGGGACCAATGGTCTTAAGAACCCCGTCGTATACGAGGTTCCACAGGAAAGGGCCTAGGACCGAGCCCTGAGGTACCCCCGCGCAGACTCGGGTCGTGACCTCGTCGTGCTGCGTGTGCACCGTGATATAGCGGTCGGAGAAATAGTCTCGAAGGACTCTCCTGACCGCTGGTTGCACGCGCCTCACGACGAGTTCCCGCATGATGGACTCCCAGCGGATGGCGTTGAAAGCGTTACGCACGTCGATCAACACCATCACGCAGAGCCTCGGTTTGGTGGTAGCCACACAGCCTTCGGCAAACGCCATGACTTCCCTGGCGGCCTCCACTGTCCCGACCCCTCTCCTGAAACCGAACTGGTTCGGGGAGAAGGGGTCCCGACCGATCTGCCTCTCCATCAGCTCTTTTATAGCGTACTCCCACACTTTACTCAGTGCTGGGAGCACGCTAATCGGACGGTACGCGCCAGGCTCGGTGGGCTGCTTGCCAGACTTTGGGACCAGCACCACCCGAGCCCTTTTCCACGTCCCAGGGATGGATCCCCTCCTTAGGGTGTCGAGGAAAGCTTCCGCGAGCTCCTGCCGAAACGCCCTCGACACCACTACCGCGACCTCAGCGGGGACCGCGTCCAGGCCCGGGGCTTTGTTCGGCTTGAGGCGGGATATGGCCTCCTCGACCATTTCCACATCCACCTCAGGGGCCGTCAACAAAGCCCTCAGGGCCCCATCCTCGGGGACATCCCCACGGCGTGGGGGGAGGGGGAGGGGGGGGGGGAGGTACCGTGACAAAGAGGCCGTCCAGAACCCGCCCGACCTGAGCCGGGGTCATTACCATCCTCGGTGGTCGCCCACCGAGTTTGGACATAACCGCCTTGTACGGCCTCCCCCAGGGGTCCAGGTCGACCTGGGCACACATGCCCAGCCACTGGGCCTCCTTTGCCCTCCAAATGGCGACCTGCACCCCCCTCCGAGCCACGGAGTAGGCCACCCGCGCCTCCTCCGCCTCCGGGCCGCCCCTCCTCCTTCGCTTCTTCATTTTGCGCCTCGCCTTCAGGGAGGCTGCCCGCGCCACGGCCACCTCGCTACACCACCACCCGTTGGGCTTGCGGGTCCCACGGGGGAGAGACTTCCTGGGCAGCACTTGCCTGCAGGTCGCCTCGAGGGCTCTTTGCATCCTGTCCGCCCTCGGCTCCCCCGGAGAGCCAGGCTCACCTTCGTCACCGACATCCCGCCGCCCGTGCAACAGCCCGAACTGCGTCACCACCTCGGCAGCATCCATCTCCCTCGTGGAGTATGGCTGCCAAGGGGCCGCCCCGACCGTAGATCTTGTCCTCCTGATGGTATGGAGGACGTATCTATGGTCGGAGAACGAGTCTTGCCCGAGGACCTCGCTCTTGGTTCCTCTGGCTGTCGCACGGTCCGCGGACAGGATGTCGATGAATGACCTCCTACCGTTCCTCTCGAAGGTGAACCTGTACCTCTCCGGGATCTTTACCGGGACCAGGCCAAGCCCGGCCAGCAGGTCGAGGATCGCCGTCCCCTTCCTGTCTAACCGGGCACCCCCCCAGGCCGGGGACCTGGCGTTCCAGTCACCTGCCAGGAGCACGCCCATGCCCGAGGACCTCATCTCAGCGATGCCGCCCTCGATGGTGTTCAGAAATGATCTAAACTCCTCCAAGTTGGTTTTGGGTGAACAGTAGCAGCTCACCAGCACTTTACCTTCCCAACTAACAGCAACCACCCCGTCTGCCACTACGGGGCGCGCCATCGTTGGGAAGTGGCCGTTGAACCCTGTCACCCAAATGGAGGCATCTCCGGCCGCATCGTTGAACCAGTAGTTCAACTGGCGATACGGCTCGGAGATGATCACCACATCCACCGAGAGCTGAGACATCAGATGCTCCATGAGGTCCTGGGCTAGGCGGCACCTGTTCAGGTTGATCTGGGCAACCTTAAGGGCCATTCCCGGCGCTGGTTCCCCCTCGACCCTTGGGCTCCGTCCTGGGCGCGACTCCTCTGGGCGGCCTGTTGAACGGGCATGCCAGCGATGCCGTCACGTGCGCCGTGCCTGGGCCCTTACGCCCCTCCTTCAGGCACACGGCGCACCTAGGAGGGTTGGGGCATTTAGCGATCAGGTGGTCCGAAGCCCCGCACCTCCTGCAGAGCTCGCACCCCTCCCTGACCGCCCCGCAGTCCCTGGCCATATGGCCGATGAGGTGACACCTATAGCACCTCGTGCTTTTCGGCAGAACCCTGGCCTCCGCCCAGGACAGGCCCGACCTGAAACGGGCCCCTCCCTCCCCGAGGTTCTTAAGGAGGTTCAGCGGGACCTCGACCACGGCTGCTTGGGTGCCCCTAGGGCCCAGCCTCAACATCTTGAGCCGGAGGTCCCCCGGGTCCACCTTAAGGGCGACCCCTAGGTCTCGGAGAACCTCCGGGCCCTCGACCGAGGGGTCCAGGTCCCTAACCTCCAGGGACACCCTGTTTTGGAGCGGGGTGCACTCCAACCCCGCCCCAATTTTCTCCTTGATGGCCTGCGTCAAGGCTTCCACGCTGGCCCCCTTCTCCACCTCGAGGAGGATGTGGCCCTGCTGGGTCTTTTTCACCCCCCTAACCCCATCGAGGGTCTCCCTCCCCTTGGACAGCAACAACTTATACGTGTCCAAGTAGGTTGCTGTGGGGGGGACCTTCACCAGCACCGCCTCCGGTCGTTTCCTCACCGGAGGCGGGGGCTTCGGGGGGATCTTTCGACCCGCCTGCTGTTGCGAGGTTAGCCGGTGTGGAGATTCTCTCTGAGAATCTGGCTGCACTGCGCGGTTGTCCTCGAACGGATCGTTCGCCGGGCTCCGATAGTTCGGGTGAAGATGCCGGGAACGGGATTCTCGGGTCGAGCCGAGAGGTAGTGGATCGTTGACGGTTAAAGAGTTAGAACTCACCGTAGGTTTAACAAAGGTTTATTTGAGCTGACACTTCGACGAGCGATCACGGTTGTGATCGCGTAACTGATCTTTTACAATAACTCCTACTGATAATTCCGCTGGGGGTTTATATACAATAATTGAGGTCGCGGTTTGGTGATCACGGGGGGAGGCCTACTGGTCTCCGCCTGTCGATCTCGGCCTTGCAACGCATGCGGTCTACTTTGGTTGCGCATCTTGCTGAGCTTGCTGGTGTCTGTTGCAACAGGTGTTATGGTTATGTGTCGTTACATAACACTGCCCCTGTTCTTTCGGGGGATTTTTAGGGTTCGGCGTCCCGGACGCCCCTCCCCGACCCCCCTGTGGGCCCTGGGGCCCCTTCTGCCGCCTGGGTGGCTGGACTCGCCACTGCTGCTGTTGCTGTTGTTGTTGCAGCTGCAGTTGCAGTTGCTGTTGTTGCTGCAACTGCTGCTGCCAGGCCCCGAGCGCCTGCAGCTGTTGGACCTGGGGGTCCCCGGGATCCCCAGGTACGCCGTGCGCCTGCCCTAATGTGGGCCACTTTGACCACCACTGCAGCTGCACGTCCTGCATGGTAGGCTGCAGTAGTGGCCATTGCGGTGGGGGCGATCCCTTCCCCGGCTCCCCCTGGGTGGGCATCTGAGGTCCAGCGGGGAGGGGGGGTCTCTGGGCCAGGAGGTCCTTCCTCCTCTGCTCCTTTCTGTCCCTCCTCGCCTGCCCTTTCGTCCTCGGCGTCTTCTTCCCCGCCCCGGCTCCAGCGCCAGCGCCAGGCCTCGATGACGGTGACCCGTCGGACCCGCGGGGGGTCTGGGCCGGGTTACATTGCCCCAGCGGCGTGGCTGGGCGCTCCGGATCCGTAGCCCCCACTGGGGTCCCCACCTCCTCGCAGGCCCTCTTCTTGCTCCCCTCCTGCGGGGATGCAGGGGAGTCCCTAGCCCTCTTCGATCCTCCCTGGCCTCCATCCTTCCCCCCCGCTGGATCTTCTCCTCCCTTCCCCCCGGGCTTCCCCTTAAGTGGGGTGACCTGGGGGTGAGGGAGCTTCCCCTTGCCGCCTACGCCTGGCGGGGGGGAGTGCTGCGTCGCCGCGTCCCTCGTGGGCCTTGCCGGTGGCGCGGGGGGAGGGGGAACCTCCGTCCCCCTCCCAGTCTCGCCGTCCGCGATAGCATCCGCGACTGCGGTTGCCGCCCTCTGGCATCTCCTGATCACTTTCGAGATCAGGTCGACAACTTTGTTCGCCGAGACGACCTTCGACGACGCCTTTCTGTCGCTGTACTCCGCGGTCGCCTTCGCGCAGTCGCGGATGACGGCCCCCAGCAGGTTTGCCACCTCCGCCAGACGGCGCGCTCCCTCCCCAGGGGTCGCCTCCCCCCCACCCTGTGTATCAGGTCCCCTTGCTGCACCGCCCTGTTGTTGCAGCAGGGGGGCGCCCCCGAGCTTTGTGAGGTTCCTCGGCTCCCCCTCCCGCGTTACGCTGGGGCCTAGCCCCCACCCCTTCAGCGTGGGTCCCTTCACTCTCGAGGCCGAGCAAGACCTGCCCTCCTTCTTCTCGGCGGCCTTATTGGTGGAGGGACCCGCCAGCTCGCTCGGGGTCCCCATCCCACTGGTCCCCGCAAGCTCCCCCGTTTCGTCCCCCGGGGGGCCCGTGCTCTCCTTCGAGGGGGGTGTCCTGGCCAGCGCCTTCCCCCTGAAGATGTCGGCCAGTCCCCCCCCGGCCCCCTTGGTCTGTGGAGTATCCCTACCCCCACCACAACCCAATTGTCCCGTCCTACTACTCCCCTTACTCACCGGAGATGGTGTCTCGGGGATCAGGAGCGGTCCCAGGTCCTCGTTCCTCGGTCGGAGGACCGCCTCCGCTTCGTCCTGGGGGAGAATCCCGTAGAGGATCTCCTCCAGCGTCCTCTCCTCCCCCTCCTTCGATCCAGGTGGTGGTCCCGAGCCTCCCTTGCTCGTTCCCACCCCCCTGTTTGTCCAATCCGTGTCCTTTGTCTCGCCATGGTCCGCAGCTGTTGCATTTTCCGGGGCTGTCGCCCCGGTGGCACCGGCCCGCCGCATCAGCTCGGTGTCGTCGGGCTGAACTCTTACACCCTCCTCGCTGCCGACGGGGCGAGAGAGGGGGGACGGCCTAATGCCTCCAACCGCCTGTTTGACATCCGAGGCCAGGCTGGTTGTACTCATCATTCCATCTGTGTCTTAGGGGCGACGACCCCACCGCCCAGCGGATTTCGCCCACACGACGGCCCTGGAGTTATGGCCGCCCGCGGCACTGCCGACCCCATTGTCGGAGAGACCCCTTACCGCCGCTGGGTCCTACCACAGGGCTATGCCCTCCCCCTAAACCCCTAAACGGCCACAGCTCCCATCCACACACAGGCACACACTCACGCACCCACCCACCTACACTACCACGCACCCCGCTGTGGCCGGGCTATACCAATGGTGGGATGCCATCCCCCCCAAGGGAGCTGGTCCGCGGCAGGGCCTTCGCCTTCCACGTGAGGTTTTTAGGCCCCAGGGTCAGCTTATAGCTTCTGCTAACCGGGGCGCATCGCCGCCCCTCCCCCGTCCCGGCCTGGCCACCGCGAAGTGAACCATCCCGGGCAGGCGAAGTGCGACTCCACACCCCGGCCATTCCCCTATCCGCCACCTGGAGACGCGCTCGGTCGGTGCTCAACCTAGATCGGCCGAGGCCGATCCAGTCCCCCGCTCCCCTTCACGGGGATAGGGGGACGCCGAGAACCGTCTTCTATATCTAGACTAACGAGATACGTCGTTGGACAAACGTCTTCAATATCTAGACTAACGAGATCCGTCTGTACAACCGTCTTCTATATCTAGACTAACGAGATCCGTCTGTACAACCGTCTTCTATATCTAGACTAACGAGATCCGTCGTTGTACAACCGTCTTTAATATCTAGACTAACGAGATCCGTCTGTACAAACGTATTCTATATCTAGACTAACGAGATCCGTCGTTGTACAACCGTCTTCTATATCTATACTAAAGAGATCCGTCTGTACAACCGTCTTCTATATCTAGACTAACGAGATCCGTCTGTACAACCGTCTTCTATATCTAGACTAACGAGATCCGTCGTTGTACAACCGTCTTCTATATCCAGACTAACGAGATCCGTCGTTGTACAACCGTCTTCTATATCTAGGCTAACGAGATCCGTCTGTACATCCATCTTCTATATCTAGACTAACGAGATCCGTCTGTACAACCGTTTTCTATATCTAGACTACCGAGATCCGTCGTTGTACAACCGTCTTCTATATCTAGAATAACGAGATCTCTCGTTGTGCAACCGTCTTCTATATCTAGACTAACGAGATACGTCGTTGGACAAACGTCTTTAATATCTAGACTAACGAGATCCGTCTGTACAAACGTATTCTATATCTAGACTAACGAGATCCGTCGTTGTACAACCGTCTTCTATATCTATACTAAAGAGATCCGTCTGTACAACCGTCTTCTATATCTAGACTAACGAGATCCGTCTGTACAACCGTCTTCTATATCTAGACTAACGAGATCCGTCGTTGTACAACCGTCTTCTATATCCAGACTAACGAGATCCGTCGTTGTACAACCGTCTTCTATATCTAGGCTAACGAGATCCGTCTGTACATCCATCTTCTATATCTAGACTAACGAGATCCGTCTGTACAACCGTTTTCTATATCTAGACTACCGAGATCCGTCGTTGTACAACCGTCTTCTATATCCAGAATAACGAGATCTCTCGTTGTGCAACCGTCTTCTATATCTAGACTAACGAGATCCGTCTGTACAACCGTCTTCTATATCTAGACTAACGAGATCCGTCGTTGTACAACCGTCTTCTATATCTAGACTAACGATATCCGTCGTTGTTCAACCGTCTTCTATATCTAGACTAACGAGATCCGTCTGTACAACCGTCTTCTATATCTAGACTAACGAGATCCGTCGTTGTACAACCGTCTTCTATATCTCGACTAACGAGATCTCTCGTTGTACAACCGTCTTCTATATCTAGGCTAACGAGATCCGTCTGTACAACCGTCTTCTATATCTAGACTAACGAGATCCGTCGTTGTACAACCGTCTTCTATATCTAGACTAACGAGATCCGTCGTTGCACAACCGTCTTCAATATCTAGACTAACGAGATCCGTCTGAACAACCCTCTTCTATATCAAGACTAACGAGATCCGTCTGTACAACCGTCTTCTATATCTAGACTAACGAGATCCGTCGTTGTACAACCGTCTTCTATATCTAGACTAACGAGATCCGTCGTTGCACAACCGTCTTCAATATCTAGACTAACGAGATCCGTCTGAACAACCCTCTTCTATATCTAGACTAACGAGATCTCTCGTTGTGCAACCGTCTTCTATATCTAGACTAACGAGATCCGTCGTTGTACAACCGTCTTCTATATCTAGACTAACGATATCCGTCGTTGTACAACCGTCTTCTATATCTAGACTAACGAGATCCGTCTGTACAACCGTCTTCTATATCTAGACTAACGAGATCCGTCGTTGTACAACCGTCTTCTATACCTCGACTAACGAGATCTCTCGTTGTACAACCGTCTTCTATATCTAGACTAACGAGATACGTCGTTGGACAAACGTCTTTAATATCTAGACTAACGAGATCCGTCTGTACAAACGTATTCTATATCTAGACTAACGAGATCCGTCGTTGTACAACCGTCTTCTATATCTATACTAAAGAGATCCGTCTGTACAACCGTCTTCTATATCTAGACTAACGAGATCCGTCTGTACAACCGTCTTCTATATCTAGACTAACGAGATCCGTCGTTGTACAACCGTCTTCTATATCCAGACTAACGAGATCCGTCGTTGTACAACCGTCTTCTATATCTAGGCTAACGAGATCCGTCTGTACATCCATCTTCTATATCTAGACTAACGAGATCCGTCTGTACAACCGTTTTCTATATCTAGACTACCGAGATCCGTCGTTGTACAACCGTCTTCTATATCCAGAATAACGAGATCTCTCGTTGTGCAACCGTCTTCTATATCTAGACTAACGAGATCCGTCTGTACAACCGTCTTCTATATCTAGACTAACGAGATCCGTCGTTGTACAACCGTCTTCTATATCTAGACTAACGATATCCGTCGTTGTTCAACCGTCTTCTATATCTAGACTAACGAGATCCGTCTGTACAACCGTCTTCTATATCTAGACTAACGAGATCCGTCGTTGTACAACCGTCTTCTATATCTCGACTAACGAGATCTCTCGTTGTACAACCGTCTTCTATATCTAGGCTAACGAGATCCGTCTGTACAACCGTCTTCTATATCTAGACTAACGAGATCCGTCGTTGTACAACCGTCTTCTATATCTAGACTAACGAGATCCGTCGTTGCACAACCGTCTTCAATATCTAGACTAACGAGATCCGTCTGAACAACCCTCTTCTATATCAAGACTAACGAGATCCGTCTGTACAACCGTCTTCTATATCTAGACTAACGAGATCCGTCGTTGTACAACCGTCTTCTATATCTAGACTAACGAGATCCGTCGTTGCACAACCGTCTTCAATATCTAGACTAACGAGATCCGTCTGAACAACCCTCTTCTATATCTAGACTAACGAGATCTCTCGTTGTGCAACCGTCTTCTATATCTAGACTAACGAGATCCGTCGTTGTACAACCGTCTTCTATATCTAGACTAACGATATCCGTCGTTGTACAACCGTCTTCTATATCTAGACTAACGAGATCCGTCTGTACAACCGTCTTCTATATCTAGACTAACGAGATCCGTCGTTGTACAACCGTCTTCTATACCTCGACTAACGAGATCTCTCGTTGTACAACCGTCTTCTATATCTAGACTAACGAGATACGTCGTTGGACAAACGTCTTTAATATCTAGACTAACGAGATCCGTCTGTACAAACGTATTCTATATCTAGACTAACGAGATCCGTCGTTGTACAACCGTCTTCTATATCTATACTAAAGAGATCCGTCTGTACAACCGTCTTCTATATCTAGACTAACGAGATCCGTCTGTACAACCGTCTTCTATATCTAGACTAACGAGATCCGTCGTTGTACAACCGTCTTCTATATCCAGACTAACGAGATCCGTCGTTGTACAACCGTCTTCTATATCTAGGCTAACGAGATCCGTCTGTACATCCATCTTCTATATCTAGACTAACGAGATCCGTCTGTACAACCGTTTTCTATATCTAGACTACCGAGATCCGTCGTTGTACAACCGTCTTCTATATCCAGAATAACGAGATCTCTCGTTGTGCAACCGTCTTCTATATCTAGACTAACGAGATCCGTCTGTACAACCGTCTTCTATATCTAGACTAACGAGATCCGTCGTTGTACAACCGTCTTCTATATCTAGACTAACGATATCCGTCGTTGTTCAACCGTCTTCTATATCTAGACTAACGAGATCCGTCTGTACAACCGTCTTCTATATCTAGACTAACGAGATCCGTCGTTGTACAACCGTCTTCTATATCTCGACTAACGAGATCTCTCGTTGTACAACCGTCTTCTATATCTAGGCTAACGAGATCCGTCTGTACAACCGTCTTCTATATCTAGACTAACGAGATCCGTCGTTGTACAACCGTCTTCTATATCTAGACTAACGAGATCCGTCGTTGCACAACCGTCTTCAATATCTAGACTAACGAGATCCGTCTGAACAACCCTCTTCTATATCAAGACTAACGAGATCCGTCTGTACAACCGTCTTCTATATCTAGACTAACGAGATCCGTCGTTGTACAACCGTCTTCTATATCTAGACTAACGAGATCCGTCGTTGCACAACCGTCTTCAATATCTAGACTAACGAGATCCGTCTGAACAACCCTCTTCTATATCTAGACTAACGAGATCTCTCGTTGTGCAACCGTCTTCTATATCTAGACTAACGAGATCCGTCGTTGTACAACCGTCTTCTATATCTAGACTAACGATATCCGTCGTTGTACAACCGTCTTCTATATCTAGACTAACGAGATCCGTCTGTACAACCGTCTTCTATATCTAGACTAACGAGATCCGTCGTTGTACAACCGTCTTCTATACCTCGACTAACGAGATCTCTCGTTGTACAACCGTCTTCTATATCTAGGCTAACGAGATCCGTCTGTACAACCGTCTTCTATATCCAGACTAACGAGATCCGTCGTTGTACAACCGTCATCTATATCTAGACTAACGAGATCCGTCGGTGTACAACCGTCTTCTATATATAGGCTAACGAGATCCGTCTGTACATCCGTCTTCTATATCTAGACTAACGAGATCCGTCGTTGTACAACCGTCTTCTATATCTAGACTAACGAGATCCGTCTGTACAACCGTCTTCTATATCTAGGCTAACGAGATCCGTCGTTGTACAACCGTCTTCTATATCTCGACTAACGAGATCTCTCGTTGTACAAACGTCTTCAATATCTAGACTAACGAGATCCGTCTGTACAACCGTCTTCTATATCTAGACTAACGAGATCCGTCTGTACAACCGTCTTCTATATCTAGACTAACGAGATCCGTCGTTGTACAACCGTCTTCTATATCTCGACTAACGAGATCTCTCGTTGTACAACCGTCTTCTATATCTAGCCTAACGAGATACGTCGTTGGACAAACGTCTTTAATATCTAGACTAACGAGATCCGTCTGTACAAACGTATTCTATATCTAGACTAACGAGATCCGTCTGTACAACCGTCTTCTATATCTAGACTAACGAGATCCGTCGTTGTACAACCGTCTTCTATATCTAGACTAACGATATCCGTCGTTGTTCAACCGTCTTCTATATCTAGACTAACGAGATCCGTCTGTACAACCGTCTTCTATATCTAGGCTAACGAGATCCGTCTGTACAACCGTCTTCTATATCTAGACTAACGAGATCCGTCGTTGTACAACCGTCTTCTATATCTAGACTAACGAGATCCGTCGTTGCACAACCGTCTTCAATATCTAGACTAACGAGATCCGTCTGAACAACCCTCTTCTATATCAAGACTAACGAGATCCGTCTGTACAACCGTCTTCTATATCTAGACTAACGAGATCCGTCGTTGTACAACCGTCTTCTATATCTAGACTAACGAGATCCGTCGTTGCACAACCGTCTTCAATATCTAGACTAACGAGATCCGTCTGAACAACCCTCTTCTATATCTAGACTAACGAGATCTCTCGTTGTGCAACCGTCTTCTATATCTAGACTAACGAGATCCGTCGTTGTACAACCGTCTTCTATATCTAGACTAACGATATCCGTCGTTGTACAACCGTCTTCTATATCTAGACTAACGAGATCCGTCTGTACAACCGTCTTCTATATCTAGACTAACGAGATCCGTCGTTGTACAACCGTCTTCTATACCTCGACTAACGAGATCTCTCGTTGTACAACCGTCTTCTATATCTAGGCTAACGAGATCCGTCTGTACAACCGTCTTCTATATCCAGACTAACGAGATCCGTCGTTGTACAACCGTCATCTATATCTAGACTAACGAGATCCGTCGGTGTACAACCGTCTTCTATGTCTAGACTAGCGAGATACGTCGTTGGACAAACGTCTTCTATATCTAGACTAACGAGATCCGTCGTTGTACAACCGTTTTCTATATCCAGACTAACAAGATCCGTCGTTGTACAACCGTCTTCTATATATAGGCTAACGAGATCCGTCTGTACATCCGTCTTCTATATCTAGACTAACGAGATCCGTCGTTGTACAACCGTCTTCTATATCTAGACTAACGAGATCCGTCTGTACAACCGTCTTCTATATCTAGGCTAACGAGATCCGTCGTTGTACAACCGTCTTCTATATCTCGACTAACGAGATCTCTCGTTGTACAAACGTCTTCAATATCTAGACTAACGAGATCCGTCTGTACAACCGTCTTCTATATCTAGACTAACGAGATCCGTCTGTACAACCGTCTTCTATATCTAGACTAACGAGATCCGTCGTTGTACAACCGTCTTCTATATCTCGACTAACGAGATCTCTCGTTGTACAACCGTCTTCTATATCTAGGCTAACGAGATCCGTCTGTACAACCGCCTTCTATATCTAGACTAACGAGATCCGTCGTTGGACAAACGTCTTCTATATCTAGACTAACGAGATCCGTCGTTGTACAACCGTTTTCTATATCCAGACTAACAAGATCCGTCGTTGTACAACCGTCTTCTATATATAGGCTAACGAGATCCGTCTGTACATCCGTCTTCTATATCTAGACTAACGAGATCCGTCGTTGTACAACCGTCTTCTATATCTAGACTAACGAGATCCGTCTGTACAACCGTCTTCTATATCTAGGCTAACGAGATCCGTCGTTGTACAACCGTCTTCTATATCTAGACTAACGAGATACGTCGTTGGACAAACGTCTTCAATATCTAGACTAACGAGATCCGTCTGTACAACCGTCTTCTATATCTAGACTAACGAGATCCGTCTGTACAACCGTCTTCTATATCTAGACTAACGAGATCCGTCGTTGTACAACCGTCTTCTATATCTCGACTAACGAGATCTCTCGTTGTACAACCGTCTTCTATATCTAGGCTAACGAGATCCGTCTGTACAACCGTTTTCTATATCTAGACTACCGAGATCCGTCGTTGTACAACCGTCTTCTATATCTAGACTAACGAGATCTCTCGTTGTGCAACCGTCTTCTATATCTAGACTAACGAGATCCGTCTGTACAACCGTCTGCAATATCTAGACTAACGAGATCCGTCTGTACAACCGTCTTCTATATCTAGACTAACGAGATCCGTTGTTGTACAACCGTCTTCTATATCTCGACTAACGAGATCGCTCGTTGTACAACCGTCTTCTATATCTAGACTAACGAGATCCGTCGTTGTACAACCGTCTTCTATATCTCGACTAACGAGATCTCTCGTTGTACAACCGTCTTCTATATCTAGACTAACGAGATCCGTCGTTGTACGACCGTCTTCTATATCTATACTAAAGAGATCCGTCTGTACAGCCGTCTTCTATATCTAGACTAACGAGATCCGTCTGTACAACCGTCTTCTATATCTAGACTAACGAGATCCGTCGTTGTACAACCGTCTTCTATATCTCGACTAACGAGATCTCTCGTTGTACAACCGTCTTCTATATCTAGACTAACGAGATACGTCGTTGGACAAACGTCTTTAATTCTAGACTAACGAGATCCGTCTGTACAAACGTATTCAATATCTAGACTAACGAGATCCGTCGTTGTACAACCGTCTTCTATATCTATACTAAAGAGATCCGTCTGTACAACCGTCTTCTATATCTAGACTAACGAGATCCGTCTGTACAACCGTCTTCTATATCTAGACTAACGAGATCCGTCGTTGTACAACCGTCTTCTATATCCAGACTAACGAGATCCGTCGTTGTACAACCGTCTTCTATATCTAGGCTAACGAGATCCGTCTGTACATCCATCTTCTATATCTAGACTAACGAGATCCGTCTGTACAACCGTTTTCTATATCTAGACTACCGAGATCCGTCGTTGTACAACCGTCTTCTATATCTAGAATAACGAGATCTCTCGTTGTGCAACCGTCTTCTATATCTAGACTAACGAGATCCGTCGTTGTACAACCGTTTTCTATATCTAGACTAACGAGATCCGTCGTTGTGCAACCGCCTTCTATATCTTGACTAACGAGATCCGTCTGTACAACCGTCTTCTATATCTAGACTAACGCGATCCGTCGTTGTACAACCGTCTTCTATATCTCGACTAACGAGATCTCTCGTTGTACAACCGTCTTCTATATCTAGACTAACGAGATCCGTCGTTGTACAACCGTCTTCTATATCTCGACTAACGAGATCTATCGTTGTACAACCGTCTTCTATATCTAGACTAACGAGATACGTCGTTGGACAAACGTCTTCAATATCTAGACTAACGAGATCCGTCGTTGTACAACCGTCTTCTATACCTCGACTAACGAGATCTCTCGTTGTACAACCGTCTTCTATATCTAGGCTAACGAGATCCGTCTGTACAACCGTCTTCTATATCTAGACTAACGAGATCCGTCGTTGGACAAACGTCTTCAATATCTAGACTAACGAGAGATACGTCTGTACAACCGTTTTCTATATCTAGACTAACGAGATCCGTCTGTACAACCGTCTTCTATATCTAGACTAACGAGATCCGTCGTTGGACAAACGTCTTCAATATCTAGACTAACGAGAGATACGTCTGTACAACCGTTTTCTATATCTAGACTAACGAGATCTCTCGTTGTGCAACCGTCTTCTATATCTAGACTAACGAGATCCGTCGTTGTACAACCGTCTTCTATATCTAGACTAACGATATCCGTCGTTGTACAACCGTCTTCTATATCTAGACTAACGAGATCCGTCTGTACAACCGTCTTCTATATCTAGACTAACGAGATCCGTCGTTGTACAACCGTCTTCTATACCTCGACTAACGAGATCTCTCGTTGTACAACCGTCTTCTATATCTAGGCTAACGAGATCCGTCTGTACAACCGTCTTCTATATCCAGACTAACGAGATCCGTCGTTGTACAACCGTCATCTATATCTAGACTAACGAGATCCGTCGGTGTACAACCGTCTTCTATATATAGGCTAACGAGATCCGTCTGTACATCCGTCTTCTATATCTAGACTAACGAGATCCGTCGTTGTACAACCGTCTTCTATATCTAGACTAACGAGATCCGTCTGTACAACCGTCTTCTATATCTAGGCTAACGAGATCCGTCGTTGTACAACCGTCTTCTATATCTCGACTAACGAGATCTCTCGTTGTACAAACGTCTTCAATATCTAGACTAACGAGATCCGTCTGTACAACCGTCTTCTATATCTAGACTAACGAGATCCGTCTGTACAACCGTCTTCTATATCTAGACTAACGAGATCCGTCGTTGTACAACCGTCTTCTATATCTCGACTAACGAGATCTCTCGTTGTACAACCGTCTTCTATATCTAGCCTAACGAGATACGTCGTTGGACAAACGTCTTTAATATCTAGACTAACGAGATCCGTCTGTACAAACGTCTTCTATATCTAGGCTAACGAGATCCGTCTGTACAACCGCCTTCTATATCTAGACTAACGAGATCCGTCTGTACAACCGTTTTCTATATCTAGACTACCGAGATCCGTCGTTGTACAACCGTCTTCTATATCTAGACTAACGAGATCTCTCGTTGTGCAACCGTCTTCTATATCTAGACTAACGAGATCCGTCTGTACAACCGTCTGCAATATCTAGACTAACGAGATCCGTCTGTACAACCGTCTTCTATATCTAGACTAACGAGATCCGTTGTTGTACAACCGTCTTCTATATCTCGACTAACGAGATCGCTCGTTGTACAACCGTCTTCTATATCTAGACTAACGAGATCCGTCGTTGTACAACCGTCTTCTATATCTCGACTAACGAGATCTCTCGTTGTACAACCGTCTTCTATATCTAGACTAACGAGATCCGTCGTTGTACGACCGTCTTCTATATCTATACTAAAGAGATCCGTCTGTACAGCCGTCTTCTATATCTAGACTAACGAGATCCGTCTGTACAACCGTCTTCTATATCTAGACTAACGAGATCCGTCGTTGTACAACCGTCTTCTATATCTCGACTAACGAGATCTCTCGTTGTACAACCGTCTTCTATATCTAGACTAACGAGATACGTCGTTGGACAAACGTCTTTAATTCTAGACTAACGAGATCCGTCTGTACAAACGTATTCAATATCTAGACTAACGAGATCCGTCGTTGTACAACCGTCTTCTATATCTATACTAAAGAGATCCGTCTGTACAACCGTCTTCTATATCTAGACTAACGAGATCCGTCTGTACAACCGTCTTCTATATCTAGACTAACGAGATCCGTCGTTGTACAACCGTCTTCTATATCTAGGCTAACGAGATCCGTCTGTACATCCATCTTCTATATCTAGACTAACGAGATCCGTCTGTACAACCGTTTTCTATATCTAGACTACCGAGATCCGTCGTTGTACAACCGTCTTCTATATCTAGAATAACGAGATCTCTCGTTGTGCAACCGTCTTCTATATCTAGACTAACGAGATCCGTCGTTGTACAACCGTTTTCTATATCTAGACTAACGAGATCCGTCGTTGTGCAACCGCCTTCTATATCTTGACTAACGAGATCCGTCTGTACAACCGTCTTCTATATCTAGACTAACGCGATCCGTCGTTGTACAACCGTCTTCTATATCTCGACTAACGAGATCTCTCGTTGTACAACCGTCTTCTATATCTAGACTAACGAGATCCGTCGTTGTACAACCGTCTTCTATATCTCGACTAACGAGATCTATCGTTGTACAACCGTCTTCTATATCTAGACTAACGAGATACGTCGTTGGACAAACGTCTTCAATATCTAGACTAACGAGATCCGTCGTTGTACAACCGTCTTCTATACCTCGACTAACGAGATCTCTCGTTGTACAACCGTCTTCTATATCTAGGCTAACGAGATCCGTCTGTACAACCGTCTTCTATATCTAGACTAACGAGATCCGTCGTTGGACAAACGTCTTCAATATCTAGACTAACGAGAGATACGTCTGTACAACCGTTTTCTATATCTAGACTAACGAGATCCGTCTGTACAACCGTCTTCTATATCTAGACTAACGAGATCCGTCGTTGGACAAACGTCTTCAATATCTAGACTAACGAGAGATACGTCTGTACAACCGTTTTCTATATCTAGACTAACGAGATCTCTCGTTGTGCAACCGTCTTCTATATCTAGACTAACGAGATCCGTCGTTGTACAACCGTCTTCTATATCTAGACTAACGATATCCGTCGTTGTACAACCGTCTTCTATATCTAGACTAACGAGATCCGTCTGTACAACCGTCTTCTATATCTAGACTAACGAGATCCGTCGTTGTACAACCGTCTTCTATACCTCGACTAACGAGATCTCTCGTTGTACAACCGTCTTCTATATATAGGCTAACGAGATCCGTCTGTACATCCGTCTTCTATATCTAGACTAACGAGATCCGTCGTTGTACAACCGTCTTCTATATCTAGACTAACGAGATCCGTCTGTACAACCGTCTTCTATATCTAGGCTAACGAGATCCGTCGTTGTACAACCGTCTTCTATATCTCGACTAACGAGATCTCTCGTTGTACAAACGTCTTCAATATCTAGACTAACGAGATCCGTCTGTACAACCGTCTTCTATATCTAGACTAACGAGATCCGTCTGTACAACCGTCTTCTATATCTAGACTAACGAGATCCGTCGTTGTACAACCGTCTTCTATATCTCGACTAACGAGATCTCTCGTTGTACAACCGTCTTCTATATCTAGCCTAACGAGATACGTCGTTGGACAAACGTCTTTAATATCTAGACTAACGAGATCCGTCTGTACAAACGTATTCTATATCTAGACTAACGAGATCCGTCTGTACAACCGTCTTCTATATCTAGACTAACGAGATCCGTCGTTGTACAACCGTCTTCTATATCTAGACTAACGATATCCGTCGTTGTTCAACCGTCTTCTATATCTAGACTAACGAGATCCGTCTGTACAACCGTCTTCTATATCTAGACTAACGAGATCCGTCGTTGTACAACCGTCTTCTATATCTCGACTAACGAGATCTCTCGTTGTACAACCGTCTTCTATATCTAGGCTAACGAGATCCGTCTGTACAACCGTCTTCTATATCTAGACTAACGAGATCCGTCGTTGTACAACCGTCTTCTATATCTAGACTAACGAGATCCGTCGTTGCACAACCGTCTTCAATATCTAGACTAACGAGATCCGTCTGAACAACCCTCTTCTATATCAAGACTAACGAGATCCGTCTGTACAACCGTCTTCTATATCTAGACTAACGAGATCCGTCGTTGTACAACCGTCTTCTATATCTAGACTAACGAGATCCGTCGTTGCACAACCGTCTTCAATATCTAGACTAACGAGATCCGTCTGAACAACCCTCTTCTATATCTAGACTAACGAGATCTCTCGTTGTGCAACCGTCTTCTATATCTAGACTAACGAGATCCGTCGTTGTACAACCGTCTTCTATATCTAGACTAACGATATCCGTCGTTGTACAACCGTCTTCTATATCTAGACTAACGAGATCCGTCTGTACAACCGTCTTCTATATCTAGACTAACGAGATCCGTCGTTGTACAACCGTCTTCTATACCTCGACTAACGAGATCTCTCGTTGTACAACCGTCTTCTATATCTAGGCTAACGAGATCCGTCTGTACAACCGTCTTCTATATCCAGACTAACGAGATCCGTCGTTGTACAACCGTCATCTATATCTAGACTAACGAGATCCGTCGGTGTACAACCGTCTTCTATGTCTAGACTAGCGAGATACGTCGTTGGACAAACGTCTTCTATATCTAGACTAACGAGATCCGTCGTTGTACAACCGTTTTCTATATCCAGACTAACAAGATCCGTCGTTGTACAACCGTCTTCTATATATAGGCTAACGAGATCCGTCTGTACATCCGTCTTCTATATCTAGACTAACGAGATCCGTCGTTGTACAACCGTCTTCTATATCTAGACTAACGAGATCCGTCTGTACAACCGTCTTCTATATCTAGGCTAACGAGATCCGTCGTTGTACAACCGTCTTCTATATCTCGACTAACGAGATCTCTCGTTGTACAAACGTCTTCAATATCTAGACTAACGAGATCCGTCTGTACAACCGTCTTCTATATCTAGACTAACGAGATCCGTCTGTACAACCGTCTTCTATATCTAGACTAACGAGATCCGTCGTTGTACAACCGTATTCTATATCTCGACTAACGAGATCTCTCGTTGTACAACCGTCTTCTATATCTAGGCTAACGAGATCCGTCTGTACAACCGCCTTCTATATCTAGACTAACGAGATCCGTCGTTGGACAAACGTCTTCTATATCTAGACTAACGAGATCCGTCGTTGTACAACCGTTTTCTATATCCAGACTAACAAGATCCGTCGTTGTACAACCGTCTTCTATATATAGGCTAACGAGATCCGTCTGTACATCCGTCTTCTATATCTAGACTAACGAGATCCGTCGTTGTACAACCGTCTTCTATATCTAGACTAACGAGATCCGTCTGTACAACCGTCTTCTATATCTAGGCTAACGAGATCCGTCGTTGTACAACCGTCTTCTATATCTAGACTAACGAGATACGTCGTTGGACAAACGTCTTCAATATCTAGACTAACGAGATCCGTCTGTACAACCGTCTTCTATATCTAGACTAACGAGATCCGTCTGTACAACCGTCTTCTATATCTAGACTAACGAGATCCGTCGTTGTACAACCGTCTTCTATATCTCGACTAACGAGATCTCTCGTTGTACAACCGTCTTCTATATCTAGGCTAACGAGATCCGTCTGTACAACCGCCTTCTATATCTAGACTAACGAGATCCGTCTGTACAACCGTTTTCTATATCTAGACTACCGAGATCCGTCGTTGTACAACCGTCTTCTATATCTAGACTAACGAGATCTCTCGTTGTGCAACCGTCTTCTATATCTAGACTAACGAGATCCGTCTGTACAACCGTCTGCAATATCTAGACTAACGAGATCCGTCTGTACAACCGTCTTCTATATCTAGACTAACGAGATCCGTTGTTGTACAACCGTCTTCTATATCTCGACTAACGAGATCGCTCGTTGTACAACCGTCTTCTATATCTAGTCTAACGAGATCCGTCGTTGTACAACCGTCTTCTATATCTCGACTAACGAGATCTCTCGTTGTACAACCGTCTTCTATATCTAGACTAACGAGATCCGTCGTTGTACGACCGTCTTCTATATCTATACTAAAGAGATCCGTCTGTACAGCCGTCTTCTATATCTAGACTAACGAGATCCGTCTGTACAACCGTCTTCTATATCTAGACTAACGAGATCCGTCGTTGTACAACCGTCTTCTATATCTCGACTAACGAGATCTCTCGTTGTACAACCGTCTTCTATATCTAGACTAACAAGATACGTCGTTGGACAAACGTCTTTAATTCTAGACTAACGAGATCCGTCTGTACAAACGTATTCAATATCTAGACTAACGAGATCCGTCGTTGTACAACCGTCTTCTATATCTATACTAAAGAGATCCGTCTGTACAACCGTCTTCTATATCTAGACTAACGAGATCCGTCTGTACAACCGTCTTCTATATCTAGACTAACGAGATCCGTCGTTGTACAACCGTCTTCTATATCCAGACTAACGAGATCCGTCGTTGTACAACCGTCTTCTATATCTAGGCTAACGAGATCCGTCTGTACATCCATCTTCTATATCTAGACTAACGAGATCCGTCTGTACAACCGTTTTCTATATCTAAACTACCGAGATCCGTCGTTGTACAACCGTCTTCTATATCTAGAATAACGAGATCTCTCGTTGTGCAACCGTCTTCTATATCTAGACTAACGAGATCCGTCGTTGTACAACCGTTTTCTATATCTAGACTAACGAGATCCGTCGTTGTGCAACCGCCTTCTATATCTTGACTAACGAGATCCGTCTGTACAACCGTCTTCTATATCTAGACTAACGCGATCCGTCGTTGTACAACCGTCTTCTATATCTCGACTAACGAGATCTCTCGTTGTACAACCGTCTTCTATATCTAGACTAACGAGATCCGTCGTTGTACAACCGTCTTCTATATCTCGACTAACGAGATCTATCGTTGTACAACCGTCTTCTATATCTAGACTAACGAGATACGTCGGTGGACAAACGTCTTCAATATCTAGACTAACGAGATCCGTCTGAACAACCCTCTTCTATATCTAGACTAACGAGATCTCTCGTTGTGCAACCGTCTTCTATATCTAGACTAACGAGATCCGTCGTTGTACAACCGTCTTCTATATCTAGACTAACGATATCCGTCGTTGTACAACCGTCTTCTATATCTAGACTAACGAGATCCGTCTGTACAACCGTCTTCTATATCTAGACTAACGAGATCCGTCGTTGTACAACCGTCTTCTATACCTCGACTAACGAGATCTCTCGTTGTACAACCGTCTTCTATATCTAGGCTAACGAGATCCGTCTGTACAACCGTCTTCTATATCCAGACTAACGAGATCCGTCGTTGTACAACCGTCATCTATATCTAGACTAACGAGATCCGTCGGTGTACAACCGTCTTCTATGTCTAGACTAGCGAGATACGTCGTTGGACAAACGTCTTCTATATCTAGACTAACGAGATCCGTCGTTGTACAACCGTCTTCTATATCTAGACTAACGAGATCCGTCGTTGTACAACCGTCTTCTATATCTAGACTAACGAGATCCGTCTGTACAACCGTCTTCTATATCTAGGCTAACGAGATCCGTCGTTGTACAACCGTCTTCTATATCTCGACTAACGAGATCTCTCGTTGTACAAACGTCTTCAATATCTAGACTAACGAGATCCGTCTGTACAACCGTCTTCTATATCTAGACTAACGAGATCCGTCTGTACAACCGTCTTCTATATCTAGACTAACGAGATCCGTCGTTGTACAACCGTCTTCTATATCTCGACTAACGAGATCTCTCGTTGTACAACCGTCTTCTATATCTAGGCTAACGAGATCCGTCTGTACAACCGCCTTCTATATCTAGACTAACGAGATCCGTCGTTGGACAAACGTCTTCTATATCTAGACTAACGAGATCCGTCGTTGTACAACCGTTTTCTATATCCAGACTAACAAGATCCGTCGTTGTACAACCGTCTTCTATATATAGGCTAACGAGATCCGTCTGTACATCCGTCTTCTATATCTAGACTAACGAGATCCGTCGTTGTACAACCGTCTTCTATATCTAGACTAACGAGATCCGTCTGTACAACCGTCTTCTATATCTAGGCTAACGAGATCCGTCGTTGTACAACCGTCTTCTATATCTAGACTAACGAGATACGTCGTTGGACAAACGTCTTCAATATCTAGACTAACGAGATCCGTCTGTACAACCGTCTTCTATATCTAGACTAACGAGATCCGTCTGTACAACCGTCTTCTATATCTAGACTAACGAGATCCGTCGTTGTACAACCGTCTTCTATATCTCGACTAACGAGATCTCTCGTTGTACAACCGTCTTCTATATCTAGGCTAACGAGATCCGTCTGTACAACCGCCTTCTATATCTAGACTAACGAGATCCGTCTGTACAACCGTTTTCTATATCTAGACTACCGAGATCCGTCGTTGTACAACCGTCTTCTATATCTAGACTAACGAGATCTCTCGTTGTGCAACCGTCTTCTATATCTAGACTAACAAGATCCGTCTGTACAACCGTCTGCAATATCTAGACTAACGAGATCCGTCTGTACAACCGTCTTCTATATCTAGACTAACGAGATCCGTTGTTGTACAACCGTCTTCTATATCTCGACTAACGAGATCGCTCGTTGTACAACCGTCTTCTATATCTAGACTAACGAGATCCGTCGTTGTACAACCGTCTTCTATATCTCGACTAACGAGATCTCTCGTTGTACAACCGTCTTCTATATCTAGACTAACGAGTTCCGTCGTTGTACGACCGTCTTCTATATCTATACTAAAGAGATCCGTCTCTACAGCCGTCTTCTATATCTAGACTAACGAGATCCGTCTGTACAACCGTCTTCTATATCTAGACTAACGAGATCCGTCGTTGTACAACCGTCTTCTATATCTCGACTAACGAGATCTCTCGTTGTACAACCGTCTTCTATATCTAGACTAACGAGATACGTCGTTGGACAAACGTCTTTAATTCTAGACTAACGAGATCCGTCTGTACAAACGTATTCAATATCTAGACTAACGAGATCCGTCGTTGTACAACCGTCTTCTATATCTATACTAAAGAGATCCGTCTGTACAACCGTCTTCTATATCTAGACTAACGAGATCCGTCTGTACAACCGTCTTCTATATCTAGACTAACGAGATCCGTCGTTGTACAACCGTCTTCTATATCCAGACTAACGAGATCCGTCGTTGTACAACCGTCTTCTATATCTAGGCTAACGAGATCCGTCTGTACATCCATCTTCTATATCTAGACTAACGAGATCCGTCTGTACAACCGTTTTCTATATCTAAACTACCGAGATCCGTCGTTGTACAACCGTCTTCTATATCTAGAATAACGAGATCTCTCGTTGTGCAACCGTCTTCTATATCTAGACTAACGAGATCCGTCGTTGTACAACCGTTTTCTATATCTAGACTAACGAGATCCGTCGTTGTGCAACCGCCTTCTATATCTTGACTAACGAGATCCGTCTGTACAACCGTCTTCTATATCTAGACTAACGCGATCCGTCGTTGTACAACCGTCTTCTATATCTCGACTAACGAGATCTCTCGTTGTACAACCGTCTTCTATATCTAGACTAACGAGATCCGTCGTTGTACAACCGTCTTCTATATCTCGACTAACGAGATCTATCGTTGTACAACCGTCTTCTATATCTAGACTAACGAGATACGTCGTTGGACAAACGTCTTCAATATCTAGACTAACGAGATCCGTCTGAACAACCCTCTTCTATATCTAGACTAACGAGATCTCTCGTTGTGCAACCGTCTTCTATATCTAGACTAACGAGATCCGTCGTTGTACAACCGTCTTCTATATCTAGACTAACGATATCCGTCGTTGTACAACCGTCTTCTATATCTAGACTAACGAGATCCGTCTGTACAACCGTCTTCTATATCTAGACTAACGAGATCCGTCGTTGTACAACCGTCTTCTATACCTCGACTAACGAGATCTCTCGTTGTACAACCGTCTTCTATATCTAGGCTAACGAGATCCGTCTGTACAACCGTCTTCTATATCCAGACTAACGAGATCCGTCGTTGTACAACCGTCATCTATATCTAGACTAACGAGATCCGTCGGTGTACAACCGTCTTCTATGTCTAGACTAGCGAGATACGTCGTTGGACAAACGTCTTCTATATCTAGACTAACGAGATCCGTCGTTGTACAACCGTCTTCTATATCTAGACTAACGAGATCCGTCGTTGTACAACCGTCTTCTATATCTAGACTAACGAGATCCGTCTGTACAACCGTCTTCTATATCTAGGCTAACGAGATCCGTCGTTGTACAACCGTCTTCTATATCTCGACTAACGAGATCTCTCGTTGTACAAACGTCTTCAATATCTAGACTAACGAGATCCGTCTGTACAACCGTCTTCTATATCTAGACTAACGAGATCCGTCTGTACAACCGTCTTCTATATCTAGACTAACGAGATCCGTCGTTGTACAACCGTCTTCTATATCTCGACTAACGAGATCTCTCGTTGTACAACCGTCTTCTATATCTAGGCTAACGAGATCCGTCTGTACAACCGCCTTCTATATCTAGACTAACGAGATCCGTCGTTGGACAAACGTCTTCTATATCTAGACTAACGAGATCCGTCGTTGTACAACCGTTTTCTATATACAGACTAACAAGATCCGTCGTTGTACAACCGTCTTCTATATATAGGCTAACGAGATCCGTCTGTACATCCGTCTTCTATATCTAGACTAACGAGATCCGTCGTTGTACAACCGTCTTCTATATCTAGACTAACGAGATCCGTCTGTACAACCGTCTTCTATATCTAGGCTAACGAGATCCGTCGTTGTACAACCGTCTTCTATATCTAGACTAACGAGATACGTCGTTGGACAAACGTCTTCAATATCTAGACTAACGAGATCCGTCTGTACAACCGTCTTCTATATCTAGACTAACGAGATCCGTCTGTACAACCGTCTTCTATATCTAGACTAACGAGATCCGTCGTTGTACAACCGTCTTCTATATCTCGACTAACGAGATCTCTCGTTGTACAACCGTCTTCTATATCTAGGCTAACGAGATCCGTCTGTACAACCGCCTTCTATATCTAGACTAACGAGATCCGTCTGTACAACCGTTTTCTATATCTAGACTACCGAGATCCGTCGTTGTACAACCGTCTTCTATATCTAGACTAACGAGATCTCTCGTTGTGCAACCGTCTTCTATATCTAGACTAACGAGATCCGTCTGTACAACCGTCTGCAATATCTAGACTAACGAGATCCGTCTGTACAACCGTCTTCTATATCTAGACTAACGAGATCCGTTGTTGTACAACCGTCTTCTATATCTCGACTAACGAGATCGCTCGTTGTACAACCGTCTTCTATATCTAGACTAACGAGATCCGTCGTTGTACAACCGTCTTCTATATCTCGACTAACGAGATCTCTCGTTGTACAACCGTCTTCTATATCTAGACTAACGAGTTCCGTCGTTGTACGACCGTCTTCTATATCTATACTAAAGAGATCCGTCTCTACAGCCGTCTTCTATATCTAGACTAACGAGATCCGTCTGTACAACCGTCTTCTATATCTAGACTAACGAGATCCGTCGTTGTACAACCGTCTTCTATATCTCGACTAACGAGATCTCTCGTTGTACAACCGTCTTCTATATCTAGACTAACGAGATACGTCGTTGGACAAACGTCTTTAATTCTAGACTAACGAGATCCGTCTGTACAAACGTATTCAATATCTAGACTAACGAGATCCGTCGTTGTACAACCGTCTTCTATATCTATACTAAAGAGATCCGTCTGTACAACCGTCTTCTATATCTAGACTAACGAGATCCGTCTGTACAACCGTCTTCTATATCTAGACTAACGAGATCCGTCGTTGTACAACCGTCTTCTATATCCAGACTAACGAGATCCGTCGTTGTACAACCGTCTTCTATATCTAGGCTAACGAGATCCGTCTGTACATCCATCTTCTATATCTAGACTAACGAGATCCGTCTGTACAACCGTTTTCTATATCTAAACTACCGAGATCCGTCGTTGTACAACCGTCTTCTATATCTAGAATAACGAGATCTCTCGTTGTGCAACCGTCTTCTATATCTAGACTAACGAGATCCGTCGTTGTACAACCGTTTTCTATATCTAGACTAACGAGATCCGTCGTTGTGCAACCGCCTTCTATATCTTGACTAACGAGATCCGTCTGTACAACCGTCTTCTATATCTAGACTAACGCGATCCGTCGTTGTACAACCGTCTTCTATATCTCGACTAACGAGATCTCTCGTTGTACAACCGTCTTCTATATCTAGACTAACGAGATCCGTCGTTGTACAACCGTCTTCTATATCTCGACTAACGAGATCTATCGTTGTACAACCGTCTTCTATATCTAGACTAACGAGATACGTCGTTGGACAAACGTCTTCAATATCTAGACTAACGAGATCCGTCGTTGTACAACCGTCTTCTATACCTCGACTAACGAGATCTCTCGTTGTACAACCGTCTTCTATATCTAGGCTAACGAGATCCGTCTGTACAACCGTCTTCTATATCTAGACTAACGAGATCCGTCGTTGGACAAACGTCTTCAATATCTAGACTAACGAGAGATACGTCTGTACAACCGTTTTCTATATCTAGACTAACGAGATCCGTCTGTACAACCGTCTTCTATATCTAGACTAACGAGATCCGTCGTTGGACAAACGTCTTCAATATCTAGACTAACGAGAGATACGTCTGTACAACCGTTTTCTATATCTAGACTAACGAGATCCGTCTGTACAACCGTCTTCTATATCTAGACTAACGAGATCCGTCGTTGTACAATCGTCTTCTATATCTAGACTAACGAGATCCGTCGTTGTACAACCGTCTTCTATAACTAGAATAACGAGATCCGTCGTTGTACAACCGTCTTCTATATCTAGACTAACGAGATCCGTCGTTGTTCAACCGTCTTCTATATCTCGACTAACGAGATCTATCGTTGTACAACCGTCTTCTATATCTAGACTAACGAGATACGTCGTTGGACAAACGTCTTCTATATCTAGACTAACGAGATCCGTCTGTACAACCGTCTTCTATATCTAGACTAACGAGATCCGTCGTTGTACAACCGTTTTCTATATCTAGACTACCGAGATCCGTCGTTGTACAACCGTCTTCTATATCTAGACTAACGAGATCCGTCTGTACAACCGTCTTCTATATCTAGACTAACGAGATCCGTCGTTGGACAAACGTCTTCAATATCTAGACTAACGAGATCCGTCGTTGTACAACCGTCTTCTATAACTAGAATAACGAGATCCGTCGTTGTACAACCGTCTTCTATATCTAGACTAACGAGATCCGTCGTTGTTCAACCGTCTTCTATATCTCGACTAACGAGATCTATCGTTGTACAACCGTCTTCTATATCTAGACTAACGAGATACGTCGTTGGACAAACGTCTTCTATATCTAGACTAACGAGATCCGTCTGTACAACCGTCTTCTATATCTAGACTAACGAGATCCGTCGTTGTACAACCGTTTTCTATATCTAGACTAACGAGATCCGTCGTTGTACAACCGTCTTCTATATCTAGACTAACGAGATCCGTCGTTGTACAACCGTCTTCTATATCTAGACTAACGAGATCCGTCGTTGTACAACCGTTTTCTATATCTAGACTACCGAGATCCGTCGTTGTACAACCGTCTTCTATATCTAGACTAACGAGATCTCTCGTTGTGCAACCGCCTTCTATATCTAGACTAACGAGATCCGTCTGTACAACCGTCTTCTATATCTAGACTAACGCGATCCGTCGTTGTACAACCGTTTTCTATATCTAGACTACCGAGATCCGTCGTTGTACAACCGTCTTCTATATCTAGACTAACGAGATCCGTCTGTACAACCGTCTTCTATATCTAGACTAACGAGATCCGTCGTTGGACAAACGTCTTCAATATCTAGACTAACGAGATCCGTCGTTGTACAACCGTCTTCTATAACTAGAATAACGAGATCCGTCGTTGTACAACCGTCTTCTATATCTAGACTAACGAGATCCGTCGTTGTTCAACCGTCTTCTATATCTCGACTAACGAGATCTATCGTTGTACAACCGTCTTCTATATCTAGACTAACGAGATACGTCGTTGGACAAACGTCTTCTATATCTAGACTAACGAGATCCGTCTGTACAACCGTCTTCTATATCTAGACTAACGAGATCCGTCGTTGTACAACCGTCTTCTATATCTAGACTAACGAGATCCGTCGTTGTACAACCGTTTTCTATATCTAGACTACCGAGATCCGTCGTTGTACAACCGTCTTCTATATCTAGACTAACGAGATCTCTCGTTGTGCAACCGCCTTCTATATCTAGACTAACGAGATCCGTCTGTACAACCGTCTTCTATATCTAGACTAACGCGATCCGTCGTTGTACAACCGTCTTCTATATCTCGACTAACGAGATCTCTCGTTGTACAACCGTCTTCTATATCTAGACTAACGAGATCCGTCGTTGTACAACCGTCTTCTATATCTCGACTAACGAGATCTATCGTTGTACAACCGTCTTCTATATCTAGACTAACGAGATACGTCGTTGGACAAACGTCTTCAATATCTAGACTAACGAGATCCGTCTGTACAACCGTCTTCTATATCTAGACTAACGAGATCCGCCGTTGTACAACCGTCTTCTATATCTCGTCTAACGAGATCTCTCGTTGTACAACCGTCTTCTATATCTAGACTAACGAGATCCGTCGTTGTACAACCGTTTTCTATATCTAGACTAACGAGATCCGTCGTTGGACAAACGTCTTCAATATCTAGACTAACGAGAGATACGTCTGTACAACCGTTTTCTATATCTAGACTAACGAGATCCGTCTGTACAACCGTCTTCTATATCTAGACTAACGAGATCCGTCGTTGGACAAACGTCTTCAATATCTAGACTAACGAGAGATACGTCTGTACAACCGTTTTCTATATCTAGACTAACGAGATCCGTCTGTACAACCGTCTTCTATATCTAGACTAACGAGATCCGTCGTTGTACAACCGTCTTCTATATCTAGACTAACGAGATCCGCCGTTGTACAACCGTCTTCTATATCTTGTCTAACGAGATCTCTCGTTGTACAACCGTCTTCTATATCTAGACTAACGAGATCCGTCGTTGTACAACCGTTTTCTATATCTAGACTAACGAGATCCGTCGTTGGACAAACGTCTTCAATATCTAGACTAACGAGAGATACGTCTGTACAACCGTTTTCTATATCTAGACTAACGAGATCCGTCTGTACAACCGTCTTCTATATCTAGACTAACGAGATCCGTCGTTGGACAAACGTCTTCAATATCTAGACTAACGAGAGATACGTCTGTACAACCGTTTTCTATATCTAGACTAACGAGATCCGTCTGTACAACCGTCTTCTATATCTAGACTAACGAGATCCGTCGTTGTACAACCGTCTTCTATATCTAGACTAACGAGATCCGTCGTTGTTCAACCGTCTTCTATATCTCGACTAACGAGATCTATCGTTGTACAACCGTCTTCTATATCTAGACTAACGAGATACGTCGTTGGACAAACGTCTTCTATATCTAGACTAACGAGATCCGTCTGTACAACCGTCTTCTATATCTAGACTAACGAGATCCGTCGTTGTACAACCGTTTTCTATATCTAGACTACCGAGATCCGTCGTTGTACAACCGTCTTCTATATCTAGACTAACGAGATCCGTCTGTACAACCGTCTTCTATATCTAGACTAACGAGATCCGTCGTTGGACAAACGTCTTCAATATCTAGACTAACGAGATCCGTCGTTGTACAACCGTCTTCTATAACTAGAATAACGAGATCCGTCGTTGTACAACCGTCTTCTATATCTAGACTAACGAGATCCGTCGTTGTTCAACCGTCTTCTATATCTCGACTAACGAGATCTATCGTTGTACAACCGTCTTCTATATCTAGACTAACGAGATACGTCGTTGGACAAACGTCTTCTATATCTAGACTAACGAGATCCGTCTGTACAACCGTCTTCTATATCTAGACTAACGAGATCCGTCGTTGTACAACCGTTTTCTATATCTAGACTAACGAGATCCGTCGTTGTACAACCGTCTTCTATATCTAGACTAACGAGATCCGTCGTTGTACAACCGTCTTCTATATCTAGACTAACGAGATCCGTCGTTGTACAACCGTTTTCTATATCTAGACTACCGAGATCCGTCGTTGTACAACCGTCTTCTATATCTAGACTAACGAGATCTCTCGTTGTGCAACCGCCTTCTATATCTAGACTAACGAGATCCGTCTGTACAACCGTCTTCTATATCTAGACTAACGCGATCCGTCGTTGTACAACCGTCTTCTATATCTCGACTAACGAGATCTCTCGTTGTACAACCGTCTTCTATATCTAGACTAACGAGATCCGTCGTTGTACAACCGTCTTCTATATCTCGACTAACGAGATCTATCGTTGTACAACCGTCTTCTATATCTAGACTAACGAGATACGTCGTTGGACAAACGTCTTCAATATCTAGACTAACGAGATCCGTCTGTACAACCGTCTTCTATATCTAGACTAACGAGATCCGTCTGTACAACCGTCTTCTATATCTAGACTAACGAGATCCGTCGTTGTACAACCGTCTTCTATATCTCGACTAACGAGATCTCTCGTTGTACAACCGTCTTCTATATCTAGGCTAACGAGATCCGTCTGTACAACCGTTTTCTATATCTAGACTAACGAGATCCGTCTGTACAACCGTCTTCTATATCTAGAATAACGAGATCCGTCGTTGTACAACCGTCTTCTATATCTAGACTAACGAGATCCGTCGTTGTACAACCGTTTTCTATATCTAGACTACCGAGATCCGTCGTTGTACAACCGTCTTCTATATCTCGACTAACGAGATCTCTCGTTGTACAACCGTCTTCTATATCTAGGCTAACGAGATCCGTCTGTACAACCGTCTTCTATATCTAGACTAACGAGATCCGTCTGTACAACCGTCTTCTATATCTAGAATAACGAGATCCGTCGTTGTACAACCGTCTTCTATATCTAGACTAACGAGATCCGTCGTTGTACAACCGTTTTCTATATCTAGACTACCGAGATCCGTCGTTGTACAACCGTCTTCTATATCTAGACTAACGAGATCCGTCTGTACAACCGTCTTCTATATCTAGACTAACGAGATCCGTCGTTGGACAAACGTCTTCAATATCTAGACTAACGAGATCCGTCGTTGTACAACCGTCTTCTATAACTAGAATAACGAGATCCGTCGTTGTACAACCGTCTTCTATATCTAGACTAACGAGATCCGTCGTTGTTCAACCGTCTTCTATATCTCGACTAACGAGATCTATCGTTGTACAACCGTCTTCTATATCTAGACTAACGAGATACGTCGTTGGACAAACGTCTTCTATATCTAGACTAACGAGATCCGTCTGTACAACCGTCTTCTATATCTAGACTAACGAGATCCGTCGTTGTACAACCGTTTTCTATATCTAGACTAACGAGATCCGTCGTTGTACAACCGTCTTCTATATCTAGACTAACGAGATCCGTCGTTGTACAACCGTCTTCTATATCTAGACTAACGAGATCCGTCGTTGTACAACCGTTTTCTATATCTAGACTACCGAGATCCGTCGTTGTACAACCGTCTTCTATATCTAGACTAACGAGATCTCTCGTTGTGCAACCGCCTTCTATATCTAGACTAACGAGATCCGTCTGTACAACCGTCTTCTATATCTAGACTAACGCGATCCGTCGTTGTACAACCGTCTTCTATATCTCGACTAACGAGATCTCTCGTTGTACAACCGTCTTCTATATCTAGACTAACGAGATCCGTCGTTGTACAACCGTCTTCTATATCTCGACTAACGAGATCTATCGTTGTACAACCGTCTTCTATATCTAGACTAACGAGATACGTCGTTGGACAAACGTCTTCAATATCTAGACTAACGAGATCCGTCTGTACAACCGTCTTCTATATCTAGACTAACGAGATCCGCCGTTGTACAACCGTCTTCTATATCTCGTCTAACGAGATCTCTCGTTGTACAACCGTCTTCTATATCTAGACTAACGAGATCCGTCGTTGTACAACCGTTTTCTATATCTAGACTAACGAGATCCGTCGTTGTACAACCGTCTTCTATATCTAGACTAACGAGATCCGTCGTTGTACAACCGTCTTCTATATCTAGACTAACGAGATCCGTCGTTGTACAACCGTTTTCTATATCTAGACTACCGAGATCCGTCGTTGTACAACCGTCTTCTATATCTAGACTAACGAGATCTCTCGTTGTGCAACCGCCTTCTATATCTAGACTAACGAGATCCGTCTGTACAACCGTCTTCTATATCTAGACTAACGCGATCCGTCGTTGTACAACCGTCTTCTATATCTCGACTAACGAGATCTCTCGTTGTACAACCGTCTTCTATATCTAGACTAACGAGATCCGTCGTTGTACAACCGTCTTCTATATCTCGACTAACGAGATCTATCGTTGTACAACCGTCTTCTATATCTAGACTAACGAGATACGTCGTTGGACAAACGTCTTCAATATCTAGACTAACGAGATCCGTCGTTGTACAACCGTCTTCTATACCTCGACTAACGAGATCTCTCGTTGTACAACCGTCTTCTATATCTAGGCTAACGAGATCCGTCTGTACAACCGTCTTCTATATCTAGACTAACGAGATCCGTCGTTGGACAAACGTCTTCAATATCTAGACTTACGAGAGATACGTCTGTACAACCGTTTTCTATATCTAGACTAACGAGATCCGTCTGTACAACCGTCTTCTATATCTAGACTAACGAGATCCGTCGTTGGACAAACGTCTTCAATATCTAGACTAACGAGAGATACGTCTGTACAACCGTTTTCTATATCTAGACTAACGAGATCCGTCTGTACAACCGTCTTCTATATCTAGACTAACGAGATCCGTCGTTGGACAAACGTCTTCAATATCTAGACTAACGAGAGATACGTCTGTACAACCGTTTTCTATATCTAGACTAACGAGATCCGTCTGTACAACCGTCTTCTATATCTAGACTAACGAGATACGTCGTTGGACAAACGTCTTCAATATCTAGACTAACGAGATCCGTCTGTACAACCGTCTTCTATATCTAGACTAACGAGATCCGTCTGTACAACCGTCTTCTATATCTAGACTAACGAGATCCGTCGTTGTACAACCGTCTTCTATATCTCGACTAACGAGATCTCTCGTTGTACAACCGTCTTCTATATCTAGACTAACGAGATACGTCGTTGGACAAACGTCTTTAATATCTAGACTAACGAGATCCGTCTGTACAACCGTCTTCTATATCTAGACTAACGAGATCCGTCGTTGTACAACCGTCTTCTATATCTATACTAAAGAGATCCGTCTGTACAACCGTCTTCTATATCGAGACTGTTATATATTAGAATAACACGCGTTTGGGTATATATATATATCACTATATTTATTAACTGATCTGATGTTATAACAATACCACATACGCATCGTACCGACTCGCAACGTGTGATGATTAAGATCGCACCTGAGGCTCCCTAATTCCCGATCTCGCTCGGGCTCGCTCGGCTGTACTCGGCCGCAGCGCGACGGTGTATCCGACGGCTATTGTATGTCCGTACGCAGACATCACAACTCTTCCCCCTTTTTAATTAACCCTTCTGGAGACGTGGAGAGCGTCGAGGTACTGGTTCATTTGCTTTGCCCTTGATCATTTGGTCAACATGACGCTTTTGGTTTTTACCCGTACCTGTCTCTACAACGTATGTTGATGGCGAGGTCTGTTTTACGATTTTACCCGCCGTTCGCTTGTCGGTTCTTACACTATAATCGTCAATCATAACAGCGTCTCCTGCTGATATTGAAACTACGCGTCTGCCTGCTCTGTTTATAATTTGAGCACGTTGCTTTTCGCGTAGTGCAGTGCTCGATACTGCGGTAATCGTACAAAAACATGTTTACCGCTGTGTCCAGCGTCTCTCCCCCCTGAACAATTTTCGTTACCTTGTCTTTAAAAGTTTGTACAAAGTTTTCTGCGGCTCCGTTTGTTGCCGGATGGTATGGAGGCGCATACGTGTGCTTTACACCATTTTTTTCTAAAAATGTGTGGAATTCTACACTTTTGAATTGCGGTCCTCCGTCCGTAACGCAATGTAAGGGCAACCCGAAGCGTGCGAATAGGTTTTTAAATTTTTCTATTAATCTATAAGCTTTTGTGTTTTTCATAAAATTAATTACCTCGGGCCATTTGGAGTGTGCATCTACAATGATTAGGTACATATTTCCATAAAATGGTCCCGCAAAATCACAATGTATGCGGCTCCATGTTTTCGTTGGCCAGGGCCATGTGGTTAATGGCGAGTGTGGTGGCTTTTTATGATGAATTAAACAAATTTTGCATCCTTTCACTAAATTCTCTATATCGGTGTCTATTTTTGGCCACCAAACATGCGAGCGTGCAAACATTTTGATTTTTACAATTCCTAGGTGTGTAGTGTGTAGTTCGTTTAATATTAACAATCTCATTTCTCTTGGAATGACGGCCCGTAAGCCCCAAAATAAACATTCTTTTTCAACCGTTAACTCTAATCGTTTAGGATAGTAATGCTTTTCGTCGTCCGATAATTCCTTCGCGTTTGGCCATTCACCCAGTACATACTTTATTATTTTCCGAATAATATTATCTTTTTTACTTTCGGCTGCCAATGTTTTATGATTGAAACTTTGTACCCCTTCTTCGAAGAAATGTATGTGTAAAAAATCTGTTTCTACCTCCAATAATAGTATATCACTGTCTTTATCATCGATTGGCAATCTAGATAATGCGTCACAGTTTGCGTTGGCTTCGGATTTTATCTGTTCTATAGTATACCGGAATCCTGATAAAAAGTAAGCCCATCTTTGAAAACGATTGTCGGCCGTAATTGGTATTCCCTTACGTGGCCCTAAAATTAATTGCAATGCTTTATTGTCTGTTTTCAAAATAATTACCTTTCCGAAAATAAATTCATAGAATCTTTTAAATCCGTAAACTATTGCCATAGCTTCTTTATCAAGTATTGCACGGCTTAATTCTTTTTTTCCTATTTTCTTTGACGCGTAAGCAATTGGCTTCTCAGTGCCATCGTTATATCTGTGGGACAGTATTGCGGAAATTCCGTAATCCGATGCATCACATGCTAAAACTATTTGCTCTTTCGGATCATAGTGTGCTAATACTCGTGGTGAGATCAATTCATCTTTCACCCATTCAAACGCTTTCGTACATTCTATATTCCATTCAAATACCTTTTTATCTAGCAATTCATACAAGGGGGTCAATCTTGCTGCTCTGTTTTCTAAAAACCTTGAGTAAAACGTTACCAGTCCTAAAAATGAAGCTAATTCTTTATGGTTTTTTGGTTGTGGGGCGTTTATCATCGCTAAGACTTTAGATTTTGCCTTATGTAAACCATCTTTGTCTATCACAAACCCGAGTACTTCAATTTTACTTTGCATAAATTTGCTCTTTTCTTTATTAATTCTTAACCCGCATTCTTGCAATCTTGCACAGACCTTTTCCAAGTTTGTCTTATGCTCTATTTCGTCCCGACCTGTTACATAAATGTTGTCCAGATATGCGATTGCACCATTAATTCCTCTTAAACATTCATCCATTTTTCTTTGTACGTCAGCTGGAGCTGGCGAGACGCCTTCCGGTATTCTCTTATATTTAAATAGGCCCTTATGTGTTACGATCGTGAGAAGGTTAGTACATTCATCGTCTACTGGAAACTGCATATACGCATGCGTTAAATCCAATTCAGAAAAAATTGTGCCTCCTTGCAGGCTCGCGAATACTTCGTCAATTGTGTGCAATGGATATTTATCAATAATTATAAAAGGGTTTAGCGTGAGTTTGAAATCACCACATATTCTAATGTTGCCATTACTTTTGAATACTGGTACTATAGGCGTGGTCCATTCACTAATTTCAACTGGCTCTAAGTGCCCTAACTCAACTAACCGATTTAACTCCTTCTCAATCAGTGATCTCAACGCATGCGCAACATGCCTACATTTCATGGCTACTGGACGCGCATCGCTTTTTAGATGAATTTTGGTTTTGCTTTTATTATACATCCCTGGTGTATCGCTAAATAATTCGTTATATTTTTTATAGAAATAGTTAGATACATTTTCAACATTTATTTTGTCCAATCTATTATTATTTTTATGTACTAGTTCTATTGGCCATAATCCAAATGCGTTTAGCCATTGTCGTCCGATTAGCGATGGTCCTGCACCAGGCAAAATGAAACATTCCAATTCTCTCTTTTCGTTTTCGAATTCCACAGTTAATTCTGTTAATTTGCCTATCGGCTGCAAAATACTTCCGCCGTATACCTTGAAATTTCTTTCAGTTTTCACTAATGTATGACCTTTTAAGAGTTTATTGAAATATTTCTCTGAAATTACCGTTGCATACGTTCCCGTATCTAATTCCATTTTTAGTTTAATCCCGTTTACGATTAATTCAAGAAACATAGGTTCAGCCTGATCGTTATCGCTAACATACTTTACATACTAATCGTCGAAATCAATTTTATTAAAGTCGTTGTAGTGTGAATTCGGCTCTGGATACTGGTCTGCTTCGGTGTCGTCCTGCATCTGCTTGACTTGTTGTTGCGTTGTCCCCTTCCGGCACGTTGCCTGTAGGTGCCCTTTCTTTCCGCAGTTATGGCATGTGTACTCTCGAAAACGGCACTCGTCACTTGTGTGGTTCGGCTTTCCACAACAGTAGCATGTTACCTGCTTCTTGCCACTCGGCTGCTGTTTATGTTGTTGTTGATGTCCGCTAGCTGTTGGATTCTGCTGCCTGTGCTGCTTCTGTTCATGTCCGCTCCACCTTTTTTGCTGTTTCGAGGATTGAAAAGCGAATACTTCGCTTTTAGCCGTTTTGTCTTCTAATACTTGCTGTGCACTTGTTGCATCTTTTTCGGCCGCTTCCCGAGCCACGGCTTCCTTATATGCTGTTTCATAGTCTAATTTTTCAATGCGAAACAACGCTGCTTTAGTGTCGTGGTCTTTCAACCCACTCACTAACTGATCTCTAAGTGCGACTTTTATGTTTTCAAAATTGCAATGCATTGCTAATTTTTTTAATTTAGCTGCAAATTCAGCAACAGATTCATTTGGTCCTTGTTTAGCTACATTGAACTTGCACCTTTCCATAATTTCGGATGGTTTCGGGTTCAAATGGCTGGACATTATTTCCGCCAAATCCTTAAATTTCTGTGTAGACAGTTTTTTTGGAGCGACTAATTGTTTTATCAGACTGAACGCTTCCTCATCTAGGCGTGTCAGTAACTGTGCAGCTTGCTTGGTTTCATCTTTGATATCTTTTGCTATGAAGTACAGTTCTAGTCGCTCTACGAAATTCTCCCAGTCATCCTTATGCAAAAGAAATTCCAATCTCATGCCGTCGCCCGCCATGTTGTCTTCTTCTGAGTCGCTTTCGGCTTTCCCCGCTTCTTCTCTCTCAGCTATTTCTTGTTTCACTGCTTTTCTCAATATTTCTCGCAATTTGTCGTACTTATCAATGTCACTATATTCAATATTCCTTTTTTCCAATTCGGCTATAACCTCTTTTTTATTCAGTTTTTGTATCCACGACGTTCCTGACTGGCCACTCATATAACTTTAATTTCACTGCACTTTTCTACAGTAATCCCATCCTCGTCGCCAGTTGTTATATATTAGAATAACACGCGTTTGGGTATATATATATATCACTATATTTATTAACTGATCTGATGTTATAACAATACCACATACGCATCGTACCGACTCGCAACGTGTGATGATTAAGATCGCACCTGAGGCTCCCTAATTCCCGATCTCGCTCGGGCTCGCTCGGCTGTACTCGGCCGCAGCGCGACGGTGTATCCGACGGCTATTGTATGTCCGTACGCAGACATCACAGAGACTAACGAGATCCGTCTGTACAAACCGTCTTCTATATCTAGACTAACGAGATGCGTCGTTGTACAACCGTCTTCTATATCTCGACTAACGAGATCTCTCGTTGTACAACCGTCTTCTATATCTAGACTAACGAGATACGTCGTTGGACAAACGTCTTTAATATCTAGACTAACGAGATCCGTCTGTACAACTGTCTTCTATATCTAGACTAACGAGATCCGTCTGTACAACCGTCTTCTATATCTTGACTAACGAGATCCGTCGTTGTACAACCGTTTTCTATATCTAGACTAACGAGATCCGTCGTTGTACAACCGTCTTCTATATCTAGACTAACGAGATCCGTCGTTGTACAACCGTCTTCTATATCTAGACTAACGAGTTCCGTCGTTGTACAACCGTCTTCTATATCTAGACTAACGAGATACGTCGTTGTACAACCGTTTTCTATATCTAGACTAACGAGATCCGTCGTTGTGCAACCGTCTTCTATATCTAGACTAACGAGATCCGTCGTTGTACAACCGTCTTCTATATCTAGACTAACGAGATCCGTCGTTGTACAACCGTTTTCTATATCTAGACTACCGAGATCCGTCGTTGTACAACCGTCTTCTATATCTAGACTAACGAGATCCGTCTGTACAACCGTCTTCTATATCTAGACTAACGAGATCCGTCGTTGGACAAACGTCTTCAATATCTAGACTAACGAGAGATACGTCTGTACAACCGTTTTCTATATCTAGACTAACGAGATCCGTCTGTACAACCGTCTTCTATATCTAGACTAACGAGATCCGTCGTTGGACAAACGTCTTCAATATCTAGACTAACGAGAGATACGTCTGTACAACCGTTTTCTATATCTAGACTAACGAGATCCGTCTGTACAACCGTCTTCTATATCTAGACTAACGAGATCCGTCGTTGTACAATCGTCTTCTATATCTAGACTAACGAGATCCGTCGTTGTACAACCGTCTTCTATAACTAGAATAACGAGATCCGTCGTTGTACAACCGTCTTCTATATCTAGACTAACGAGATCCGTCGTTGTTCAACCGTCTTCTATATCTCGACTAACGAGATCTATCGTTGTACAATCGTCTTCTATATCTAGACTAACGAGATACGTCGTTGGACAAACGTCTTCTATATCTAGAGTAACGAGATCCGTCTGTACAACCGTCTTCTATATCTAGACTAACGAGATCCGTCGTTGTACAACCGTCTTCTATATCTAGACTAACGATATCCGTCGTTGTTCAACCGTCTTCTATATCTAGACTAACGAGATCCGTCTGTACAACCGTCTTCTATATCTAGACTAACGAGATCCGTCGTTGTACAACCGTCTTCTATATCTCGACTAACGAGATCTCTCGTTGTACAACCGTCTTCTATATCTAGACTAACGAGATCCGTCGTTGTACAACCGTCTTCTATATCTCGACTAACGAGATCTATCGTTGTACAACCGTCTTCTATATCTAGACTAACGAGATCCGTCGTTGTACAACCGTCTTCTATATCTATACTAAAGAGATCCGTCTGTACAACCGTCTTCTATATCTAGACTAACGAGATCCGTCGTTGTACAACCGTCTTCTATATCTAGACTAACGAGATCCGTCGTTGTACAACCGTCTTCTATATCTAGACTAACGATATCCGTCGTTGTACAACCGTCTTCTATATCTAGACTAACGAGATCCGTCTGTACAACCGTCTTCTACATCTAGACTAACGAGATCCGTCGTTGTACAACCGTCTTCTATATCTAGACTAACGAGATCCGTCGTTGTACAACCGTTTTCTATATCTAGACTACCGAGATCCGTCGTTGTACAACCGTCTTCTATATCTAGACTAACGAGATCCGTCTGTACAACCGTCTTCTATATCTAGACTAACGAGATCCGTCGTTGGACAAACGTCTTCAATATCTAGACTAACGAGAGATACGTCTGTACAACCGTTTTCTATATCTAGATTAACGAGATCCGTCTGTACAACCGTCTTCTATATCTAGACTAACGAGATCCGTCGTTGGACAAACGTCTTCAATATCTAGACTAACGAGAGATACGTCTGTACAACCGTTTTCTATATCTAGACTAACGAGATCCGTCTGTACAACCGTCTTCTATATCTAGACTAACGAGATCCGTCGTTGTACAATCGTCTTCTATATCTAGACTAACGAGATCCGTCGTTGTACAACCGTCTTCTATAACTAGAATAACGAGATCCGTCGTTGTACAACCGTCTTCTATATCTAGACTAACGAGATCCGTCGTTGTTCAACCGTCTTCTATATCTCGACTAACGAGATCTATCGTTGTACAATCGTCTTCTATATCTAGACTAACGAGATACGTCGTTGGACAAACGTCTTCTATATCTAGACTAACGAGATCCGTCTGTACAACCGTCTTCTATATCTAGACTAACGAGATCCGTCGTTGTACAACCGTCTTCTATATCTAGACTAACGATATCCGTCGTTGTTCAACCGTCTTCTATATCTAGACTAACGAGATCCGTCTGTACAACCGTCTTCTATATCTAGACTAACGAGATCCGTCGTTGTACAACCGTCTTCTATATCTCGACTAACGAGATCTCTCGTTGTACAACCGTCTTCTATATCTAGACTAACGAGATCCGTCGTTGGACAAACGTCTTCAATATCTAGACTAACGTGATCCGTCTGTACAACCGTCTTCTATATCTAGACTAACGAGATACGTCGTTGTACAAGCGTCTTCTATATCCAGACTAACGAGATCCGTCGTTGTACAACCGTCATCTATATCTAGACTAACGAGATCCGTCGTTGTACAACCGTCTTCTATGTCTAGACTAGCGAGGTACGTCGTTGGACAAACGTCTTCTATATCTAGACTAACGAGATCCGTCGTTGTACAACCGTCTTCTATAACTAGAATAACGAGATCCGTCGTTGTACAACTGTCTTCTATATCTAGACTAACGAGATCCGTCGTTGTTCAACCGTCTTCTATATCTCGACTAACGAGATCTATCGTTGTACAACCGTCTTCTATATCTAGACTAACGAGATACGTCGTTGGACAAACGTCTTCTATATCTAGACTAACGAGATCCGTCTGTACAACCGTCTTCTATATCTAGACTAACGAGATCCGTCGTTGTACAACCGTTTTCTATATCTAGACTAACGAGATCCGTCTGTACAACCGTCTTCTATATCTAGACTAACGAGATCCGTCGTTGGACAAACGTCTTCAATATCTAGACTAACGAGAGATACGTCTGTACAACCGTTTTCTATATCTAGACTAACGAGATCCGTCTGTACAACCGTCTTCTATATCTAGACTAACGAGATCCGTCGTTGGACAAACGTCTTCAATATCTAGACTAACGAGAGATACGTCTGTACAACCGTTTTCTATATCTAGACTAACGAGATCCGTCTGTACAACCGTCTTCTATATCTAGACTAACGAGATCCGTCGTTGTACAATCGTCTTCTATATCTAGACTAACGAGATCCGTCGTTGTACAACCGTCTTCTATAACTAGAATAACGAGATCCGTCGTTGTACAACCGTCTTCTATATCTAGACTAACGAGATCCGTCGTTGTTCAACCGTCTTCTATATCTCGACTAACGAGATCTATCGTTGTACAATCGTCTTCTATATCTAGACTAACGAGATACGTCGGTGGACAAACGTCTTCTATATCTAGACTAACGAGATCCGTCTGTACAACCGTCTTCTATATCTAGACTAACGAGATCCGTCGTTGTACAACCGTCTTCTATATCTAGACTAACGATATCCGTCGTTGTTCAACCGTCTTCTATATCTAGACTAACGAGATCCGTCTGTACAACCGTCTTCTATATCTAGACTAACGAGATCCGTCGTTGTACAACCGTCTTCTATATCTCGACTAACGAGATCTCTCGTTGTACAACCGTCTTCTATATCTAGACTAACGAGATCCGTCGTTGTACAACCGTCTTCTATATCTCGACTAACGAGATCTATCGTTGTACAACCGTCTTCTATATCTAGACTAACGAGATCCGTCGTTGTACAACCGTCTTCTATATCTATACTAAAGAGATCCGTCTGTACAACCGTCTTCTATATCTAGACTAACGAGATCCGTCGTTGTACAACCGTCTTCTATATCTAGACTAACGAGATCCGTCGTTGTACAACCGTCTTCTATATCTAGACTAACGATATCCGTCGTTGTACAACCGTCTTCTATATCTAGACTAACGAGATCCGTCTGTACAACCGTCTTCTACATCTAGACTAACGAGATCCGTCGTTGTACAACCGTCTTCTATATCTCGACTAACGAGATCTCTCGTTGTACAACCGTCTTCTATATCTAGGCTAACGAGATCCGTCTGTACAACCGTCTTCTATATCTATACTAACGATATCCGTCGTGGTACAACCGTCTTCTATATCTAGACTAACGAGATCCGTCGTTGGACAAACGTCTTCAATATCTAGACTAACGTGATCCGTCTGTACAACCGTCTTCTATATCTAGACTAACGAGATACGTCGTTGTACAAGCGTCTTCTATATCCAGACTAACGAGATCCGTCGTTGTACAACCGTCATCTATATCTAGACTAACGAGATCCGTCGTTGTACAACCGTCTTCTATGTCTAGACTAGCGAGGTACGTCGTTGGACAAACGTCTTCTATATCTAGACTAACGAGATCCGTCGTTGTACAACCGTTTTCTATATCTAGACTACCGAGATCCGTCGTTGTACAACCGTCTTCTATATCTAGACTAACGAGATCTCTCGTTGTGCAACCGCCTTCTATATCTAGACTAACGAGATCCGTCTGTACAACCGTCTTCTATATCTAGACTAACGCGATCCGTCTGTACAACCGTCTTCTATATCTAGACTAACGAGATCCGTCTGTACAACCGTCTTCTATATCTAGACTAACGAGATCCGTCGTTGTACAACCGTCTTCTATATCTCGACTAACGAGATCTCTCGTTGTACAACCGTCTTCTATATCTAGGCTAACGAGATCTGTCTGTACAACCGCCTTCTATATCTAGACTAACGAGATCCGTCTGTACAACCGTTTTCTATATCTAGACTACCGAGATCCGTCGTTGTACAACCGTCTTCTCTATCTAGACTAACGAGATCTCTCGTTGTGCAACCGTCTTCTATATCTAGACTAACGAGATCCGTCTGTACAACCGTCTTCAATATCTAGACTAACGAGATCCGTCTGTACAACCGTCTTCTATATCTAGACTAACGAGATCCGTCGTTGTACAACCGTCTTCTATATCTCGACTAACGAGATCGCTCGTTGTACAACCGTCTTCTATATCTAGACTAACGAGATCCGTCGTTGTACAACCGTCTTCTATATCTCGACTAACGAGATCTCTCGTTGTACAACCGTCTTCTATATCTAGACTAACGAGATCCGTCGTTGTACAACCGTCTTCTATATCTATACTAAAGAGATCCGTCTGTACAGCCGTCTTCTATATCTAGACTAACGAGATCCGTCTGTACAACCGTCTTCTATATCTAGACTAACGAGATCCGTCGTTGTACAACCGTCTTCTATATCTCGACTAACGAGATCTCTCGTTGTACAACCGTCTTCTATATCTAGACTAACGAGATACGTCGTTGGACAAACGTCTTTAACATCTAGACTAACGAGATCCGTCTGTACAAACGTATTCTATATCTAGACTAACGAGATCCGTCGTTGTACAACCGTCTTCTATATCTATACTAAAGAGATCCGTCTGTAAAACCGTCTTCTATATCTAGACTAACGAGATCCGTCTGTACAACCGTCTTCTATATCTAGACTAACGAGATCCGTCGTTGTACAACCGTCTTCTATATCCAGACTAACGAGATCCGTCGTTGTACAACCGTCTTCTATATCTAGGCTAACGAGATCCGTCTGTACATCCATCTTCTATATCTAGACTAACGAGATCCGTCTGTACAACCGTTTTCTATATCTAGACTACCGAGATCCGTCGTTGTACAACCGTCTTCTATATCTAGAATAACGAGATCTCTCGTTGTGCAACCGTCTTCTATATCTAGACTAACGAGATCCGTCTGTACAACCGTCTTCTATATCTAGACTAACGAGATCCGTCGTTGTACAACCGTCTTCTATATCTAGACTAACGATATCCGTCGTTGTTCAACCGTCTTCTATATCTAGAGTAACGAGATCCGTCTGTACAACCGTCTTCTATATCTAGACTAACGAGATCCGTCGTTGTACAACCGTCTTCTATATCTCGACTAACGAGATCTCTCGTTGTACAACCGTCTTCTATATCTAGGCTAACGAGATCCGTCTGTACAACCGTCTTCTATATCTAGACTAACGAGATCCGTCGTTGTACAACCGTCTTCTATATCTAGACTAACGAGATCCGTCGTTGCACAACCGTCTTCAATATCTAGACTAACGAGATCCGTCTGAACAACCCTCTTCTATATCAAGACTAACGAGATCCGTCTGTACAACCGTCTTCTATATCTAGACTAACGAGATCCGTCGTTGTACAACCGTCTTCTATATCTAGACTAACGAGATCCGTCGTTGCACAACCGTCTTCAATATCTAGACTAACGAGATCCGTCTGAACAACCCTCTTCTATATCTAGACTAACGAGATCTCTCGTTGTGCAACCGTCTTCTATATCTAGACTAACGAGATCCGTCTGTACAACCGTCTTCTATATCTAGACTAACGAGATCCGTCTTCTATATCTAGACTAACGATATCCGTCGTTGTACAACCGTCTTCTATATCTAGACTAACGAGATCCGTCTGTACAACCGTCTTCTATATCTAGACTAACGAGATCCGTCGTTGTACAACCGTCTTCTATACCTCGACTAACGAGATCTCTCGTTGTACAACCGTCTTCTAAATCTAGGCTAACGAGATCCGTCTGTACAACCGTCTTCTATATCTAGACTAACGAGATCCGTCGTTGGACAAACGTCTTCAATATCTAGACTAACGAGAGATACGTCTGTACAACCGTTTTCTATATCTAGACTAACGAGATCCGTCTGTACAACCGTCTTCTATATCTAGACTAACGAGATCCGTCGTTGGACAAACGTCTTCAATATCTAGACTAACGAGAGATACGTCTGTACAACCGTTTTCTATATCTAGACTAACGAGATCCGTCTGTACAACCGTCTTCTATATCTAGACTAACGAGATCCGTCGTTGTACATTCGTCTTCTATATCTAGACTAACGAGATCCGTCGTTGTACAACCGTCTTCTATAACTAGAATAACGAGATCCGTCGTTGTACAACCGTCTTCTATATCTAGACTAACGAGATCCGTCGTTGTTCAACCGTCTTCTATATCTCGACTAACGAGATCTATCGTTGTACAACCGTCTTCTATATCTAGACTAACGAGATACGTCGTTGGACAAACGTCTTCTATATCTAGACTAACGAGATCCGTCTGTACAACCGTCTTCTATATCTAGACTAACGAGATCCGTCGTTGTACAACCGTTTTCTATATCTAGACTAACGAGATCCGTCGTTGTACAACGGTCTTCTATATCTAGACTAACGAGATCCGTCGTTGTACAACCGTCTTCTATATCTAGACTAACGAGATCCGTCGTTGTACAACCGTTTTCTATATCTAGACTAACGAGATCCGTCTGTACAACCGTCTTCTATATCTAGAATAACGAGATCCGTCGTTGTACAACCGTCTTCTATATCTCGTCTAACGAGATCTCTCGTTGTACAACCGTCTTCTATATCTAGACTAACGAGATCCGTCGTTGTACAACCGTTTTCTATATCTAGACTAACGAGATCCGTCGTTGTACAACCGTCTTCTATATCTAGACTAACGAGATCCGTCGTTGTACAACCGTCTTCTATATCTAGACTAACGAGATCCGTCGTTGTACAACCGTTTTCTATATCTAGACTACCGAGATCCGTCGTTGTACAACCGTCTTCTATATCTAGACTAACGAGATCTCTCGTTGTGCAACCGCCTTCTATATCTAGACTAACGAGATCCGTCTGTACAACCGTCTTCTATATCTAGACTAACGCGATCCGTCGTTGTACAACCGTCTTCTATATCTCGACTAACGAGATCTCTCGTTGTACAACCGTCTTCTATATCTAGACTAACGAGATCCGTCGTTGTACAACCGTCTTCTATATCTCGACTAACGAGATCTATCGTTGTACAACCGTCTTCTATATCTAGACTAACGAGATACGTCGTTGGACAAACGTCTTCAATATCTAGACTAACGAGATCCGTCGTTGTACAACCGTCTTCTATACCTCGACTAACGAGATCTCTCGTTGTACAACAGTCTTCTATATCTAGGCTAACGAGATCCGTCTGTACAACCGTCTTCTATATCTAGACTAACGAGATCCGTCGTTGGACAAACGTCTTCAATATCTAGACTAACGAGAGATACGTCTGTACAACCGTTTTCTATATCTAGACTAACGAGATCCGTCTGTACAACCGTCTTCTATATCTAGACTAACGAGATCCGTCGTTGGACAAACGTCTTCAATATCTAGACTAACGAGAGATACGTCTGTACAACCGTTTTCTATATCTAGACTAACGAGATCCGTCTGTACAACCGTCTTCTATATCTAGACTAACGAGATCCGTCGTTGTACAATCGTCTTCTATATCTAGACTAACGAGATCCGTCGTTGTACAACCGTCTTCTATAACTAGACTAACGAGATCCGTCTGTACAACTGTCTTCTATATCTAGACTAGCGAGATCCGTCTGTACAACCGTCTTCTATATCTAGACTAACGAGATCCGTCGTTGTACCACCGTTTTCTATATCTAGACTAACGAGATCCGTCGTTGTACAACCGTCTTCTATGTCTAGACTAGCGAGATACGTCGTTGGACAAACGTCTTCAATATCTAGACTAACGAGAGATACGTCTGTACAACCGTTTTCTATATCTAGACTAACGAGATCCGTCGTTGTTCAACCGTCTTCTATATCTCGACTAACGAGATCTATCGTTGTACAACCGCCTTCTATATCTAGACTAACGAGATACGTCGTTGGACAAACGTCTTCTATATCTAGACTAACGAGATACGTCGTTGGACAAACGTCTTTAATATCTAGACTAACGAGATCCGTCTGTACAACCGTCTTCTATATCTAGACTAACGAGATCCGTCGTTGTACAACCGTCTTCTATATCTATACTAAAGAGAACCGTCTGTACAACCGTCTTCTATATCTAGACTAACGAGATCCGTCTGTACAACCGTCTTCTATATCTAGACTAACGAGATCCGTCGTTGTACAACCGTCTTCTATATCCAGACTAACGAGATCCGTCGTTGTACAACCGTCTTCTATATCTAGGCTAACGAGATCCGTCTGTACATCCGTCTTCTATATCTAGACTAACGAGATCCGTCTGTACAACCGTTTACTATATCTAGACTACTGAGATCCGTCGTTGTACAACCGTCTTCTATATCTAGACTAACGAGATCTCTCGTTGTGCAACCTTCTTCTATATCTAGACTAACGAGATCCGTCTGTACAACCGTCTTCTATATCTAGACTAACGAGATCCGTCGTTGTACAACCGTCTTCTATATCTAGACTAACGATATCCGTCGTTGTTCAACCGTCTTCTATATCTAGACTAACGAGATCCGTCTGTACAACCGTCATCTATATCTAGACTAGCGAGATACGTCGTTGGACAAACGTCTTCAATATCTAGACTAACGAGAGATACGTCTGTACAACCGTTTTCTATATCTAGACTAACGAGAACCGTCTGTACAACCGTCTTCTATATCTAGACTAACGAGATCCGTCGTTGTACAACCGTCTTCTATATCTATACTAAAGAGAACCGTCTGTACAACCGTCTTCTATATCTAGACTAACGAGATCCGTCTGTACAACCGTCTTCTATATCTAGACTAACGAGATCCGTCGTTGTACAACCGTCTTCTATATCCAGACTAACGAGATCTATCGTTGTACAACCGTCTTCTATATCTAGACTAACGAGATCCGTCGTGGTACAACAGTCTTCTATAACTAGAATAACGAGATCCGTCGTTGTACAACCGTCTTCTATATCTAGACTAACGAGTTCCGTCGTTGTTCAACCGTCTTCTATATCTCGACTAACGAGATCTATCGTTGTACAACCGTCTTCTATATCTAGACTAACGAGATACGTCGTTGGCCAAACGTCTTCAATATCTAGACTAACGAGATCCGTCTGTACAACTGTCTTCTATATCTAGACTAACGAGATCCGTCTGTACAACCGTCTTCTATATCTTGACTAACGAGATCCGTCGTTGTACAACCGTTTTCTATATCTAGAATAACGAGATCCGTCGTTGTACAACCGTCTTCTATATCTAGACTAACGAGATCCGTCGTTGTACAACCGTCTTCTATATCTAGACTAACGAGTTCCGTCGTTGTACAACCGTCTTCTATATCTAGACTAACGAGATACGTCGTTGGACAAACGTCTTCAATATCTAGACTAACGAGATCCGTCTGTACAACCGTTTTCTATATCTAGACTACCGAGATCCGTCGTTGTACAACCGTCTTCTATATCTAGACTAACGAGATACGTCGTTGGACAAACGTCTTCTATATCTAGACTAACGAGATCCGTCTGTACAACCGTCTTCTATATCTAGACTAACGAGATCCGTCGTTGTACAACCGTTTTCTATATCTAGACTAACGAGATCCGTCGTTGTACAACCGTCTTCTATATCTAGACTAACGAGATCCGTCGTTGTTCAACCGTCTTCTATATCTAGACTAACGAGATCCGTCGTTGTACAACCGTTTTCTATATCTAGACTACCGAGATCCGTCGTTGTACAACCGTCTTCTATATCTAGACTAACGAGATACGTCGTTGGACAAACGTCTTCTATATCTAGACTAACGAGATCCGTCTGTACAACCGTCTTCTATATCTAGACTAACGAGATCCGTCGTTGTACAACCGTTTTCTATATCTAGACTAACGAGATCCGTCGTTGTACAACCGTCTTCTATATCTAGACTAACGAGAACCGTCGTTGTACAACCGTCTTCTATATCTAGACTAACGAGATCCGTCGTTGTACAACCGTTTTCTATATCTAGACTACCGAGATCCGTCGTTGTACAACCGTCTTCTATATCTAGACTAACGAGATCTCTCGTTGTGCAACCGCCTTCTATATCTAGACTAACGAGATCCGTCTGTACAACCGTCTTCTATATCTAGACTAACGCGATCCGTCGTTGTACAACCGTCTTCTATATCTCGACTAACGAGATCTCTCGTTGTACAACCGTCTTCTATATCTAGACTAACGAGATCCGTCGTTGTACAACCGTCTTCTATATCTCGACTAACGAGATCTATCGTTGTACAACCGTCTTCTATATCTAGACTAACGAGATACGTCGTTGGACAAACGTCTTCAATATCTAGACTAACGAGATCCGTCTGTACAAACGTCTTCTATATCTAGACTAACGAGATCCGTCTGTACAACCGTCTTCAATATCTAGACTAACGAGATCCGTCGTTGTACAACCGTCTTCTATATCTCGACTAACGAGATCTCTCGTTGTACAACCGTCTTCTATATCTAGGCTAACGAGATCCGTCTGTACAACCGTCTTCTATATCTAGACTAACGAGATCCGTCTGTACAACCGTCTTCTATATCTAGAATAACGAGATCCGTCGTTGTACAACCGTCTTCTATATCTCGTCTAACGAGATCTCTCGTTGTACAACCGTCTTCTATATCTAGACTAACGAGATCCGTCTGTACAACCGTCTTCTACATCTAGACTAACGAGATCCATCGTTGTAGAACCGTCTTCTATATCTAGACTAACGAGATCCGTCGTTGCACAACCGTCTTCAATATCTAGACTAACGAGATCCGTCTGAACAACCCTCTTCTATATCAAGACTAACGAGATCCGTCTGTACAACCGTCTTCTATATCTAGACTAACGAGATCCGTCTGTACAACCGTCTTCTACATCTAGACTAACGAGATCCATCGTTGTAGAACCGTCTTCTATATCTCGACTAACGAGATCTCTCGTTGTACAACCGTCTTCTATATCTAGACTAACGAGATCCGTCGTTGTACAACCGTCTTCTATATCTCGACTAACGAGATCTATCGTTGTACAACCGTCTTCTATATCTAGACTAACGAGATACGTCGTTGGACAAACGTCTTCAATATCTAGACTAACGAGATCCGTCGTTGTACAACCGTCTTCTATACCTCGACTAACGAGATCTCTCGTTGTACAACAGTCTTCTATATCTAGGCTAACGAGATCCGTCTGTACAACCGTCTTCTATATCTAGACAAACGAGATCCGTCGTTGGACAAACGTCTTCAATATCTAGACTAACGAGAGATACGTCTGTACAACCGTTTTCTATATCTAGACTAACGAGATCCGTCTGTACAACCGTCTTCTATATCTAGACTAACGAGATCCGTCGTTGGACAAACGTCTTCAATATCTAGACTAACGAGAGATACGTCTGTACAACCGTTTTCTATATCTAGACTAACGAGATCCGTCTGTACAACCGTCTTCTATATCTAGACTAACGAGATCCGTCGTTGTACAATCGTCTTCTATATCTAGACTAACGAGATCCGTCGTTGTACAACCGTCTTCTATAACTAGACTAACGAGATCCGTCTGTACAACTGTCTTCTATATCTAGACTAACGACATCCGTCTGTACAACCGTCTTCTATATCTAGACTAACGAGATCCGTCGTTGTACCACCGTTTTCTATATCTAGACTAACGAGATCCGTCGTTGTACAACCGTCTTCTATGTCTAGACTAGCGAGATACGTCGTTGGACAAACGTCTTCAATATCTAGACTAACGAGAGATACGTCTGTACAACCGTTTTCTATATCTAGACTAACGAGATCCGTCGTTGTTCAACCGTCTTCTATATCTCGACTAACGAGATCTATCGTTGTACAACCGCCTTCTATATCTAGACTAACGAGATACGTCGTTGGACAAACGTCTTCTATATCTAGACTAACGAGATACGTCGTTGGACAAACGTCTTTAATATCTAGACTAAAGAGAACCGTCTGTACAACCGTCTTCTATATCTAGACTAACGAGATCCGTCTGTACAACCGTCTTCTATATCTAGACTAACGAGATCCGTCGTTGTACAACCGTCTTCTATATCCAGACTAACGAGATCCGTCGTTGTACAACCGTCTTCTATATCTAGGCTAACGAGATCCGTCTGTACATCCGTCTTCTATATCTAGACTAACGAGATCCGTCTGTACAACCGTTTACTATATCTAGACTACTGAGATCCGTCGTTGTACAACCGTCTTCTATATCTAGACTAACGAGATCTCTCGTTGTGCAACCTTCTTCTATATCTAGACTAACGAGATCCGTCTGTACAACCGTCTTCTATATCTAGACTAACGAGATCCGTCGTTGTACAACCGTCTTCAATATCTAGACTAACGATATCCGTCGTTGTTCAACCGTCTTCTATATCTAGACTAACGAGATCCGTCTGTACAACCGTCATCTATATCTAGACTAGCGAGATACGTCGTTGGACAAACGTCTTCAATATCTAGACTAACGAGAGATACGTCTGTACAACCGTTTTCTATATCTAGACTAACGAGATCCGTCTGTACAACCGTCTTCTATATCTAGACTAACGAGATCCGTCTGTACAACCGTCTTCTATATCTAGACTAACGCGATCCGTCGTTGTACAACCGTCTTCTATATCTCGACTAACGAGATCTCTCGTTGTACAACCGTCTTCTATATCTAGACTAACGAGATCCGTCGTTGTACAACCGTCTTCTATATCTCGACTAACGAGATCTATCGTTGTACAACCGTCTTCTATATCTAGACTAACGAGATACGTCGTTGGACAAACGTCTTCAATATCTAGACTAACGAGATCCGTCTGTACAACCGTCTTCTATATCTAGACTAACGAGATCCGTCGTTGTACAACCGTTTTCTATATCTAGACTAACGAGATCCGTCTGTACAACCGTCTTCTATATCTAGAATAACGAGATCCGTCGTTGTACAACCGTCTTCTATATCTCGTCTAACGAGATCTCTCGTTGTACAACCGTCTTCTATATCTAGACTAACGAGATCCGTCGTTGTACAACCGTTTTCTATATCTAGACTAACGAGATCCGTCGTTGTACAACCGTCTTCTATATCTAGACTAACGAGATCCGTCGTTGTACAACCGTCTTCTATATCTAGACTAACGAGATCCGTCGTTGTACAACCGTTTTCTATATCTAGACTACCGAGATCCGTCGTTGTACAACCGTCTTCTATATCTAGACTAACGAGATCTCTCGTTGTGCAACCGCCTTCTATATCTAGACTAACGAGATCCGTCTGTACAACCGTCTTCTATATCTAGACTAACGCGATCCGTCGTTGTACAACCGTCTTCTATATCTCGACTAACGAGATCTCTCGTTGTACAACCGTCTTCTATATCTAGACTAACGAGATCCGTCGTTGTACAACCGTCTTCTATATCTCGACTAACGAGATCTATCGTTGTACAACCGTCTTCTATATCTAGACTAACGAGATACGTCGTTGGACAAACGTCTTCAATATCTAGACTAACGAGAGATACGTCTGTACAACCGTTTTCTATATCTAGACTAACGAGATCCGTCTGTACAACCGTCTTCTATATCTAGACTAACGAGATCCGTCGTTGGACAAACGTCTTCAATATCTAGACTAACGAGAGATACGTCTGTACAACCGTTTTCTATATCTAGACTAACGAGATCCGTCTGTACAACCGTCTTCTATATCTAGACTAACGAGATCCGTCGTTGTACAATCGTCTTCTATATCTAGACTAACGAGATCCGTCGTTGTACAACCGTCTTCTATAACTAGACTAACGAGATCCGTCTGTACAACTGTCTTCTATATCTAGACTAGCGAGATCCGTCTGTACAACCGTCTTCTATATCTAGACTAACGAGATCCGTCGTTGTACCACCGTTTTCTATATCTAGACTAACGAGATCCGTCGTTGTACAACCGTCTTCTATGTCTAGACTAGCGAGATACGTCGTTGGACAAACGTCTTCAATATCTAGACTAACGAGAGATACGTCTGTACAACCGTTTTCTATATCTAGACTAACGAGATCCGTCGTTGTTCAACCGTCTTCTATATCTCGACTAACGAGATCTATCGTTGTACAACCGCCTTCTATATCTAGACTAACGAGATACGTCGTTGGACAAACGTCTTCTATATCTAGACTAACGAGATACGTCGTTGGACAAACGTCTTTAATATCTAGACTAACGAGATCCGTCTGTACAACCGTCTTCTATATCTAGACTAACGAGATCCGTCGTTGTACAACCGTCTTCTATATCTATACTAAAGAGAACCGTCTGTACAACCGTCTTCTATATCTAGACTAACGCGATCCGTCTGTACAACCGTCTTCTATATCTAGACTAACGAGATCCGTCGTTGTACAACCGTCTTCTATATCCAGACTAACGAGATCCGTCGTTGTACAACCGTCTTCTATATCTAGGCTAACGAGATCCGTCTGTTCATCCGTCTTCTATATCTAGACTAACGAGATCCGTCTGTACAACCGTTTACTATATCTAGACTACTGAGATCCGTCGTTGTACAACCGTCTTCTATATCTAGACTAACGAGATCTCTCGTTGTGCAACCTTCTTCTATATCTAGACTAACGAGATCCGTCTGTACAACCGTCTTCTATATCTAGACTAACGAGATCCGTCGTTGTACAACCGTCTTCTATATCTAGACTAACGATATCCGTCGTTGTTCAACCGTCTTCTATATCTAGACTAACGAGATCCGTCTGTACAACCGTCATCTATATCTAGACTAGCGAGATACGTCGTTGGACAAACGTCTTCAATATCTAGACTAACGAGAGATACGTCTGTACAACCGTTTTCTATATCTAGACTAACGAGAACCGTCTGTACAACCGTCTTCTATATCTAGACTAACGAGATCCGTCGTTGTACAACCGTCTTCTATATCTATACTAAAGAGAACCGTCTGTACAACCGTCTTCTATATCTAGACTAACGAGATCCGTCTGTACAACCGTCTTCTATATCTAGACTAACGAGATCCGTCGTTGTACAACCGTCTTCTATATCCAGACTAACGAGATCTATCGTTGTACAACCGTCTTCTATATCTAGACTAACGAGATCCGTCGTGGTACAACAGTCTTCTATAACTAGAATAACGAGATCCGTCGTTGTACAACCGTCTTCTATATCTAGACTAACGAGTTCCGTCGTTGTTCAACCGTCTTCTATATCTCGACTAACGAGATCTATCGTTGTACAACCGTCTTCTATATCTAGACTAACGAGATACGTCGTTGGCCAAACGTCTTCAATATCTAGACTAACGAGATCCGTCTGTACAACTGTCTTCTATATCTAGACTAACGAGATCCGTCTGTACAACCGTCTTCTATATCTTGACTAACGAGATCCGTCGTTGTACAACCGTCTTCTATATCTAGACTAACGAGATCCGTCGTTGTTCAACCGTCTTCTATATCTAGACTAACGAGATCCGTCGTTGTACAACCGTTTTCTATATCTAGACTACCGAGATCCGTCGTTGTACAACCGTCTTCTATATCTAGACTAACGAGATACGTCGTTGGACAAACGTCTTCTATATCTAGACTAACGAGATCCGTCGTTGTACCACCGTTTTCTATATCTAGACTAACGAGATCCGTCGTTGTACAACCGTCTTCTATGTCTAGACTAGCGAGATACGTCGTTGGACAAACGTCTTCAATATCTAGACTAACGAGAGATACGTCTGTACAACCGTTTTCTATATCTAGACTAACGAGATCCGTCGTTGTTCAACCGTCTTCTATATCTCGACTAACGAGATCTATCGTTGTACAACCGCCTTCTATATCTAGACTAACGAGATACGTCGTTGGACAAACGTCTTCTATATCTAGACTAACGAGATACGTCGTTGGACAAACGTCTTTAATATCTAGACTAACGAGATCCGTCTGTACAACCGTCTTCTATATCTAGACTAACGAGATCCGTCGTTGTACAACCGTCTTCTATATCTATACTAAAGAGAACCGTCTGTACAACCGTCTTCTATATCTAGACTAACGCGATCCGTCTGTACAACCGTCTTCTATATCTAGACTAACGAGATCCGTCGTTGTACAACCGTCTTCTATATCCAGACTAACGAGATCCGTCGTTGTACAACCGTCTTCTATATCTAGGCTAACGAGATCCGTCTGTTCATCCGTCTTCTATATCTAGACTAACGAGATCCGTCTGTACAACCGTTTACTATATCTAGACTACTGAGATCCGTCGTTGTACAACCGTCTTCTATATCTAGACTAACGAGATCTCTCGTTGTGCAACCTTCTTCTATATCTAGACTAACGAGATCCGTCTGTACAACCGTCTTCTATATCTAGACTAACGAGATCCGTCGTTGTACAACCGTCTTCTATATCTAGACTAACGATATCCGTCGTTGTTCAACCGTCTTCTATATCTAGACTAACGAGATCCGTCTGTACAACCGTCATCTATATCTAGACTAGCGAGATACGTCGTTGGACAAACGTCTTCAATATCTAGACTAACGAGAGATACGTCTGTACAACCGTTTTCTATATCTAGACTAACGAGAACCGTCTGTACAACCGTCTTCTATATCTAGACTAACGAGATCCGTCGTTGTACAACCGTCTTCTATATCTATACTAAAGAGAACCGTCTGTACAACCGTCTTCTATATCTAGACTAACGAGATCCGTCTGTACAACCGTCTTCTATATCTAGACTAACGAGATCCGTCGTTGTACAACCGTCTTCTATATCCAGACTAACGAGATCTATCGTTGTACAACCGTCTTCTATATCTAGACTAACGAGATCCGTCGTGGTACAACAGTCTTCTATAACTAGAATAACGAGATCCGTCGTTGTACAACCGTCTTCTATATCTAGACTAACGAGTTCCGTCGTTGTTCAACCGTCTTCTATATCTCGACTAACGAGATCTATCGTTGTACAACCGTCTTCTATATCTAGACTAACGAGATACGTCGTTGGCCAAACGTCTTCAATATCTAGACTAACGAGATCCGTCTGTACAACTGTCTTCTATATCTAGACTAACGAGATCCGTCTGTACAACCGTCTTCTATATCTTGACTAACGAGATCCGTCGTTGTACAACCGTCTTCTATATCTAGACTAACGAGATCCGTCGTTGTTCAACCGTCTTCTATATCTAGACTAACGAGATCCGTCGTTGTACAACCGTTTTCTATATCTAGACTACCGAGATCCGTCGTTGTACAACCGTCTTCTATATCTAGACTAACGAGATACGTCGTTGGACAAACGTCTTCTATATCTAGACTAACGAGATCCGTCTGTACAACCGTCTTCTATATCTAGACTAACGAGATCCGTCGTTGTACAACCGTTTTCTATATCTAGACTAACGAGATCCGTCGTTGTACAACCGTCTTCTATATCTAGACTAACGAGATCTCTCGTTGTGCAACCGCCTTCTATATCTAGACTAACGAGATCCGTCTGTACAACCGTCTTCTATATCTAGACTAACGCGATCCGTCGTTGTACAACCGTCTTCTATATCTCGACTAACGAGATCTCTCGTTGTACAACCGTCTTCTATATCTAGAATAACGAGATCCGTCGTTGTACAACCGTCTTCTATATCTCGACTAACGAGATCTATCGTTGTACAACCGTCTTCTACATCTAGACTAACGAGATCCATCGTTGTAGAACCGTCTTCTATATCTAGACTAACGAGATCCGTCGTTGCACAACCGTCTTCAATATCTAGACTAACGAGATCCGTCTGAACAACCCTCTTCTATATCAAGACTAACGAGATCCGTCTGTACAACCGTCTTCTATATCTAGACTAACGAGATCCGTCTGTACAACCGTCTTCTACATCTAGACTAACGAGATCCATCGTTGTAGAACCGTCTTCTATATCTCGACTAACGAGATCTCTCGTTGTACAACCGTCTTCTATATCTAGACTAACGAGATCCGTCGTTGTACAACCGTCTTCTATATCTCGACTAACGAGATCTATCGTTGTACAACCGTCTTCTATATCTAGACTAACGAGATACGTCGTTGGACAAACGTCTTCAATATCTAGACTAACGAGATCCGTCGTTGTACAACCGTCTTCTATACCTCGACTAACGAGATCTCTCGTTGTACAACAGTCTTCTATATCTAGGCTAACGAGATCCGTCTGTACAACCGTCTTCTATATCTAGACTAACGAGATCCGTCGTTGGACAAACGTCTTCAATATCTAGACTAACGAGAGATACGTCTGTACAACCGTTTTCTATATCTAGACTAACGAGATCCGTCTGTACAACCGTCTTCTATATCTAGACTAACGAGATCCGTCGTTGGACAAACGTCTTCAATATCTAGACTAACGAGAGATACGTCTGTACAACCGTTTTCTATATCTAGACTAACGAGATCCGTCTGTACAACCGTCTTCTATATCTAGACTAACGAGATCCGTCGTTGTACAATCGTCTTCTATATCTAGACTAACGAGATCCGTCGTTGTACAACCGTCTTCTATAACTAGACTAACGAGATCCGTCTGTACAACTGTCTTCTATATCTAGACTAGCGAGATCCGTCTGTACAACCGTCTTCTATATCTAGACTAACGAGATCCGTCGTTGTACCACCGTTTTCTATATCTAGACTAACGAGATCCGTCGTTGTACAACCGTCTTCTATGTCTAGACTAGCGAGATACGTCGTTGGACAAACGTCTTCAATATCTAGACTAACGAGAGATACGTCTGTACAACCGTTTTCTATATCTAGACTAACGAGATCCGTCGTTGTTCAACCGTCTTCTATATCTCGACTAACGAGATCTATCGTTGTACAACCGCCTTCTATATCTAGACTAACGAGATACGTCGTTGGACAAACGTCTTCTATATCTAGACTAACGAGATACGTCGTTGGACAAACGTCTTTAATATCTAGACTAACGAGATCCGTCTGTACAACCGTCTTCTATATCTAGACTAACGAGATCCGTCGTTGTACAACCGTCTTCTATATCTATACTAAAGAGAACCGTCTGTACAACCGTCTTCTATATCTAGACTAACGAGATCCGTCTGTACAACCGTCTTCTATATCTAGACTAACGAGATCCGTCGTTGTACAACCGTCTTCTATATCCAGACTAACGAGATCCGTCGTTGTACAACCGTCTTCTATATCTAGGCTAACGAGATCCGTCTGTACATCCGTCTTCTATATCTAGACTAACGAGATCCGTCTGTACAACCGTTTACTATATCTAGACTACTGAGATCCGTCGTTGTACAACCGTCTTCTATATCTAGACTAACGAGATCTCTCGTTGTGCAACCTTCTTCTATATCTAGACTAACGAGATCCGTCTGTACAACCGTCTTCTATATCTAGACTAACGAGATCCGTCGTTGTACAACCGTCTTCTATATCTAGACTAACGATATCCGTCGTTGTTCAACCGTCTTCTATATCTAGACTAACGAGATCCGTCTGTACAACCGTCATCTATATCTAGACTAGCGAGATACGTCGTTGGACAAACGTCTTCAATATCTAGACTAACGAGAGATACGTCTGTACAACCGTTTTCTATATCTAGACTAACGAGAACCGTCTGTACAACCGTCTTCTATATCTAGACTAACGAGATCCGTCGTTGTACAACCGTCTTCTATATCTATACTAAAGAGAACCGTCTGTACAACCGTCTTCTATATCTAGACTAACGAGATCCGTCTGTACAACCGTCTTCTATATCTAGACTAACGAGATCCGTCGTTGTACAACCGTCTTCTATATCCAGACTAACGAGATCTATCGTTGTACAACCGTCTTCTATATCTAGACTAACGAGATCCGTCGTGGTACAACAGTCTTCTATAACTAGAATAACGAGATCCGTCGTTGTACAACCGTCTTCTATATCTAGACTAACGAGTTCCGTCGTTGTTCAACCGTCTTCTATATCTCGACTAACGAGATCTATCGTTGTACAACCGTCTTCTATATCTAGACTAACGAGATACGTCGTTGGCCAAACGTCTTCAATATCTAGACTAACGAGATCCGTCTGTACAACTGTCTTCTATATCTAGACTAACGAGATCCGTCTGTACAACCGTCTTCTATATCTTGACTAACGAGATCCGTCGTTGTACAACCGTTTTCTATATCTAGAATAACGAGATCCGTCGTTGTACAACCGTCTTCTATATCTAGACTAACGAGATCCGTCGTTGTACAACCGTCTTCTATATCTAGACTAACGAGTTCCGTCGTTGTACAACCGTCTTCTATATCTAGACTAACGAGATACGTCGTTGGACAAACGTCTTCAATATCTAGACTAACGAGATCCGTCTGTACAACCGTTTTCTATATCTAGACTACCGAGATCCGTCGTTGTACAACCGTCTTCTATATCTAGACTAACGAGATACGTCGTTGGACAAACGTCTTCTATATCTAGACTAACGAGATCCGTCTGTACAACCGTCTTCTATATCTAGACTAACGAGATCCGTCGTTGTACAACCGTTTTCTATATCTAGACTAACGAGATCCGTCGTTGTACAACCGTCTTCTATATCTAGACTAACGAGATCCGTCGTTGTTCAACCGTCTTCTATATCTAGACTAACGAGATCCGTCGTTGTACAACCGTTTTCTATATCTAGACTACCGAGATCCGTCGTTGTACAACCGTCTTCTATATCTAGACTAACGAGATACGTCGTTGGACAAACGTCTTCTATATCTAGACTAACGAGATCCGTCTGTACAACCGTCTTCTATATCTAGACTAACGAGATCCGTCGTTGTACAACCGTTTTCTATATCTAGACTAACGAGATCCGTCGTTGTACAACCGTCTTCTATATCTAGACTAACGAGAACCGTCGTTGTACAACCGTCTTCTATATCTAGACTAACGAGATCCGTCGTTGTACAACCGTTTTCTATATCTAGACTACCGAGATCCGTCGTTGTACAACCGTCTTCTATATCTAGACTAACGAGATCTCTCGTTGTGCAACCGCCTTCTATATCTAGACTAACGAGATCCGTCTGTACAACCGTCTTCTATATCTAGACTAACGCGATCCGTCGTTGTACAACCGTCTTCTATATCTCGACTAACGAGATCTCTCGTTGTACAACCGTCTTCTATATCTAGACTAACGAGATCCGTCGTTGTACAACCGTCTTCTATATCTCGACTAACGAGATCTATCGTTGTACAACCGTCTTCTATATCTAGACTAACGAGATACGTCGTTGGACAAACGTCTTCAATATCTAGACTAACGAGATCCGTCTGTACAAACGTCTTCTATATCTAGACTAACGAGATCCGTCTGTACAACCGTCTTCAATATCTAGACTAACGAGATCCGTCGTTGTACAACCGTCTTCTATATCTCGACTAACGAGATCTCTCGTTGTACAACCGTCTTCTATATCTAGGCTAACGAGATCCGTCTGTACAACCGTCTTCTATATCTAGACTAACGAGATCCGTCTGTACAACCGTCTTCTATATCTAGAATAACGAGATCCGTCGTTGTACAACCGTCTTCTATATCTCGTCTAACGAGATCTCTCGTTGTACAACCGTCTTCTATATCTAGACTAACGAGATCCGTCTGTACAACCGTCTTCTACATCTAGACTAACGAGATCCATCGTTGTAGAACCGTCTTCTATATCTAGACTAACGAGATCCGTCGTTGCACAACCGTCTTCAATATCTAGACTAACGAGATCCGTCTGAACAACCCTCTTCTATATCAAGACTAACGAGATCCGTCTGTACAACCGTCTTCTATATCTAGACTAACGAGATCCGTCTGTACAACCGTCTTCTACATCTAGACTAACGAGATCCATCGTTGTAGAACCGTCTTCTATATCTCGACTAACGAGATCTCTCGTTGTACAACCGTCTTCTATATCTAGACTAACGAGATCCGTCGTTGTACAACCGTCTTCTATATCTCGACTAACGAGATCTATCGTTGTACAACCGTCTTCTATATCTAGACTAACGAGATACGTCGTTGGACAAACGTCTTCAATATCTAGACTAACGAGATCCGTCGTTGTACAACCGTCTTCTATACCTCGACTAACGAGATCTCTCGTTGTACAACAGTCTTCTATATCTAGGCTAACGAGATCCGTCTGTACAACCGTCTTCTATATCTAGACAAACGAGATCCGTCGTTGGACAAACGTCTTCAATATCTAGACTAACGAGAGATACGTCTGTACAACCGTTTTCTATATCTAGACTAACGAGATCCGTCTGTACAACCGTCTTCTATATCTAGACTAACGAGATCCGTCGTTGGACAAACGTCTTCAATATCTAGACTAACGAGAGATACGTCTGTACAACCGTTTTCTATATCTAGACTAACGAGATCCGTCTGTACAACCGTCTTCTATATCTAGACTAACGAGATCCGTCGTTGTACAATCGTCTTCTATATCTAGACTAACGAGATCCGTCGTTGTACAACCGTCTTCTATAACTAGACTAACGAGATCCGTCTGTACAACTGTCTTCTATATCTAGACTAACGACATCCGTCTGTACAACCGTCTTCTATATCTAGACTAACGAGATCCGTCGTTGTACCACCGTTTTCTATATCTAGACTAACGAGATCCGTCGTTGTACAACCGTCTTCTATGTCTAGACTAGCGAGATACGTCGTTGGACAAACGTCTTCAATATCTAGACTAACGAGAGATACGTCTGTACAACCGTTTTCTATATCTAGACTAACGAGATCCGTCGTTGTTCAACCGTCTTCTATATCTCGACTAACGAGATCTATCGTTGTACAACCGCCTTCTATATCTAGACTAACGAGATACGTCGTTGGACAAACGTCTTCTATATCTAGACTAACGAGATACGTCGTTGGACAAACGTCTTTAATATCTAGACTAAAGAGAACCGTCTGTACAACCGTCTTCTATATCTAGACTAACGAGATCCGTCTGTACAACCGTCTTCTATATCTAGACTAACGAGATCCGTCGTTGTACAACCGTCTTCTATATCCAGACTAACGAGATCCGTCGTTGTACAACCGTCTTCTATATCTAGGCTAACGAGATCCGTCTGTACATCCGTCTTCTATATCTAGACTAACGAGATCCGTCTGTACAACCGTTTACTATATCTAGACTACTGAGATCCGTCGTTGTACAACCGTCTTCTATATCTAGACTAACGAGATCTCTCGTTGTGCAACCTTCTTCTATATCTAGACTAACGAGATCCGTCTGTACAACCGTCTTCTATATCTAGACTAACGAGATCCGTCGTTGTACAACCGTCTTCAATATCTAGACTAACGATATCCGTCGTTGTTCAACCGTCTTCTATATCTAGACTAACGAGATCCGTCTGTACAACCGTCATCTATATCTAGACTAGCGAGATACGTCGTTGGACAAACGTCTTCAATATCTAGACTAACGAGAGATACGTCTGTACAACCGTTTTCTATATCTAGACTAACGAGATCCGTCTGTACAACCGTCTTCTATATCTAGACTAACGAGATCCGTCTGTACAACCGTCTTCTATATCTAGACTAACGCGATCCGTCGTTGTACAACCGTCTTCTATATCTCGACTAACGAGATCTCTCGTTGTACAACCGTCTTCTATATCTAGACTAACGAGATCCGTCGTTGTACAACCGTCTTCTATATCTCGACTAACGAGATCTATCGTTGTACAACCGTCTTCTATATCTAGACTAACGAGATACGTCGTTGGACAAACGTCTTCAATATCTAGACTAACGAGATCCGTCTGTACAACCGTCTTCTATATCTAGACTAACGAGATCCGTCGTTGTACAACCGTTTTCTATATCTAGACTAACGAGATCCGTCTGTACAACCGTCTTCTATATCTAGAATAACGAGATCCGTCGTTGTACAACCGTCTTGTATATCTCGTCTAACGAGATCTCTCGTTGTACAACCGTCTTCTATATCTAGACTAACGAGATCCGTCGTTGTACAACCGTTTTCTATATCTAGACTAACGAGATCCGTCGTTGTACAACCGTCTTCTATATCTAGACTAACGAGATCCGTCGTTGTACAACCGTCTTCTATATCTAGACTAACGAGATCCGTCGTTGTACAACCGTTTTCTATATCTAGACTACCGAGATCCGTCGTTGTACAACCGTCTTCTATATCTAGACTAACGAGATCTCTCGTTGTGCAACCGCCTTCTATATCTAGACTAACGAGATCCGTCTGTACAACCGTCTTCTATATCTAGACTAACGCGATCCGTCGTTGTACAACCGTCTTCTATATCTCGACTAACGAGATCTCTCGTTGTACAACCGTCTTCTATATCTAGACTAACGAGATCCGTCGTTGTACAACCGTCTTCTATATCTCGACTAACGAGATCTATCGTTGTACAACCGTCTTCTATATCTAGACTAACGAGATACGTCGTTGGACAAACGTCTTCAATATCTAGACTAACGAGAGATACGTCTGTACAACCGTTTTCTATATCTAGACTAACGAGATCCGTCTGTACAACCGTCTTCTATATCTAGACTAACGAGATCCGTCGTTGGACAAACGTCTTCAATATCTAGACTAACGAGAGATACGTCTGTACAACCGTTTTCTATATCTAGACTAACGAGATCCGTCTGTACAACCGTCTTCTATATCTAGACTAACGAGATCCGTCGTTGTACAATCGTCTTCTATATCTAGACTAACGAGATCCGTCGTTGTACAACCGTCTTCTATAACTAGACTAACGAGATCCGTCTGTACAACTGTCTTCTATATCTAGACTAGCGAGATCCGTCTGTACAACCGTCTTCTATATCTAGACTAACGAGATCCGTCGTTGTACCACCGTTTTCTATATCTAGACTAACGAGATCCGTCGTTGTACAACCGTCTTCTATGTCTAGACTAGCGAGATACGTCGTTGGACAAACGTCTTCAATATCTAGACTAACGAGAGATACGTCTGTACAACCGTTTTCTATATCTAGACTAACGAGATCCGTCGTTGTTCAACCGTCTTCTATATCTCGACTAACGAGATCTATCGTTGTACAACCGCCTTCTATATCTAGACTAACGAGATACGTCGTTGGACAAACGTCTTCTATATCTAGACTAACGAGATACGTCGTTGGACAAACGTCTTTAATATCTAGACTAACGAGATCCGTCTGTACAACCGTCTTCTATATCTAGACTAACGAGATCCGTCGTTGTACAACCGTCTTCTATATCTATACTAAAGAGAACCGTCTGTACAACCGTCTTCTATATCTAGACTAACGCGATCCGTCTGTACAACCGTCTTCTATATCTAGACTAACGAGATCCGTCGTTGTACAACCGTCTTCTATATCCAGACTAACGAGATCCGTCGTTGTACAACCGTCTTCTATATCTAGGCTAACGAGATCCGTCTGTTCATCCGTCTTCTATATCTAGACTAACGAGATCCGTCTGTACAACCGTTTACTATATCTAGACTACTGAGATCCGTCGTTGTACAACCGTCTTCTATATCTAGACTAACGAGATCTCTCGTTGTGCAACCTTCTTCTATATCTAGACTAACGAGATCCGTCTGTACAACCGTCTTCTATATCTAGACTAACGAGATCCGTCGTTGTACAACCGTCTTCTATATCTAGACTAACGATATCCGTCGTTGTTCAACCGTCTTCTATATCTAGACTAACGAGATCCGTCTGTACAACCGTCATCTATATCTAGACTAGCGAGATACGTCGTTGGACAAACGTCTTCAATATCTAGACTAACGAGAGATACGTCTGTACAACCGTTTTCTATATCTAGACTAACGAGAACCGTCTGTACAACCGTCTTCTATATCTAGACTAACGAGATCCGTCGTTGTACAACCGTCTTCTATATCTATACTAAAGAGAACCGTCTGTACAACCGTCTTCTATATCTAGACTAACGAGATCCGTCTGTACAACCGTCTTCTATATCTAGACTAACGAGATCCGTCGTTGTACAACCGTCTTCTATATCCAGACTAACGAGATCTATCGTTGTACAACCGTCTTCTATATCTAGACTAACGAGATCCGTCGTGGTACAACAGTCTTCTATAACTAGAATAACGAGATCCGTCGTTGTACAACCGTCTTCTATATCTAGACTAACGAGTTCCGTCGTTGTTCAACCGTCTTCTATATCTCGACTAACGAGATCTATCGTTGTACAACCGTCTTCTATATCTAGACTAACGAGATACGTCGTTGGCCAAACGTCTTCAATATCTAGACTAACGAGATCCGTCTGTACAACTGTCTTCTATATCTAGACTAACGAGATCCGTCTGTACAACCGTCTTCTATATCTTGACTAACGAGATCCGTCGTTGTACAACCGTCTTCTATATCTAGACTAACGAGATCCGTCGTTGTTCAACCGTCTTCTATATCTAGACTAACGAGATCCGTCGTTGTACAACCGTTTTCTATATCTAGACTACCGAGATCCGTCGTTGTACAACCGTCTTCTATATCTAGACTAACGAGATACGTCGTTGGACAAACGTCTTCTATATCTAGACTAACGAGATCCGTCTGTACAACCGTCTTCTATATCTAGACTAACGAGATCCGTCGTTGTACAACCGTTTTCTATATCTAGACTAACGAGATCCGTCGTTGTACAACCGTCTTCTATATCTAGACTAACGAGATCTCTCGTTGTGCAACCGCCTTCTATATCTAGACTAACGAGATCCGTCTGTACAACCGTCTTCTATATCTAGACTAACGCGATCCGTCGTTGTACAACCGTCTTCTATATCTCGACTAACGAGATCTCTCGTTGTACAACCGTCTTCTATATCTAGAATAACGAGATCCGTCGTTGTACAACCGTCTTCTATATCTCGACTAACGAGATCTATCGTTGTACAACCGTCTTCTATATCTAGACTAACGAGATACGTCGTTGGACAAACGTCTTCAATATCTAGACTAACGAGATCCGTCTGTACAAACGTCTTCTATATCTAGACTAACGAGATCCGTCTGTACAACCGTCTTCAATATCTAGACTAACGAGATCCGTCGTTGTACAACCGTCTTCTATATCTCGACTAACGAGATCTCTCGTTGTACAACCGTCTTCTATATCTAGGCTAACGAGATCCGTCTGTACAACCGTCTTCTATATCTAGACTAACGAGATCCGTCTGTACAACCGTCTTCTATATCTAGAATAACGAGATCCGTCGTTGTACAACCGTCTTCTATATCTCGTCTAACGAGATCTCTCGTTGTACAACCGTCTTCTATATCTAGACTAACGAGATCCGTCTGTACAACCGTCTTCTACATCTAGACTAACGAGATCCATCGTTGTAGAACCGTCTTCTATATCTAGACTAACGAGATCCGTCGTTGCACAACCGTCTTCAATATCTAGACTAACGAGATCCGTCTGAACAACCCTCTTCTATATCAAGACTAACGAGATCCGTCTGTACAACCGTCTTCTATATCTAGACTAACGAGATCCGTCTGTACAACCGTCTTCTACATCTAGACTAACGAGATCCATCGTTGTAGAACCGTCTTCTATATCTCGACTAACGAGATCTCTCGTTGTACAACCGTCTTCTATATCTAGACTATCGAGATCCGTCGTTGTACAACCGTCTTCTATATCTCGACTAACGAGATCTATCGTTGTACAACCGTCTTCTATATCTAGACTAACGAGATACGTCGTTGGACAAACGTCTTCAATATCTAGACTAACGAGATCCGTCGTTGTACAACCGTCTTCTATACCTCGACTAACGAGATCTCTCGTTGTACAACAGTCTTCTATATCTAGGCTAACGAGATCCGTCTGTACAACCGTCTTCTATATCTAGACAAACGAGATCCGTCGTTGGACAAACGTCTTCAATATCTAGACTAACGAGAGATACGTCTGTACAACCGTTTTCTATATCTAGACTAACGAGATCCGTCTGTACAACCGTCTTCTATATCTAGACTAACGAGATCCGTCGTTGGACAAACGTCTTCAATATCTAGACTAACGAGAGATACGTCTGTACAACCGTTTTCTATATCTAGACTAACGAGATCCGTCTGTACAACCGTCTTCTATATCTAGACTAACGAGATCCGTCGTTGTACAATCGTCTTCTATATCTAGACTAACGAGATCCGCCGTTGTACAACCGTCTTCTATAACTAGACTAACGAGATCCGTCTGTACAACTGTCTTCTATATCTAGACTAACGACATCCGTCTGTACAACCGTCTTCTATATCTAGACTAACGAGATCCGTCGTTGTACCACCGTTTTCTATATCTAGACTAACGAGATCCGTCGTTGTACAACCGTCTTCTATGTCTAGACTAGCGAGATACGTCGTTGGACAAACGTCTTCAATATCTAGACTAACGAGAGATACGTCTGTACAACCGTTTTCTATATCTAGACTAACGAGATCCGTCGTTGTTCAACCGTCTTCTATATCTCGACTAACGAGATCTATCGTTGTACAACCGCCTTCTATATCTAGACTAACGAGATACGTCGTTGGACAAACGTCTTCTATATCTAGACTAACGAGATACGTCGTTGGACAAACGTCTTTAATATCTAGACTAAAGAGAACCGTCTGTACAACCGTCTTCTATATCTAGACTAACGAGATCCGTCTGTACAACCGTCTTCTATATCTAGACTAACGAGATCCGTCGTTGTACAACCGTCTTCTATATCCAGACTAACGAGATCCGTCGTTGTACAACCGTCTTCTATATCTAGGCTAACGAGATCCGTCTGTACATCCGTCTTCTATATCTAGACTAACGAGATCCGTCTGTACAACCGTTTACTATATCTAGACTACTGAGATCCGTCGTTGTACAACCGTCTTCTATATCTAGACTAACGAGATCTCTCGTTGTGCAACCTTCTTCTATATCTAGACTAACGAGATCCGTCTGTACAACCGTCTTCTATATCTAGACTAACGAGATCCGTCGTTGTACAACCGTCTTCAATATCTAGACTAACGATATCCGTCGTTGTTCAACCGTCTTCTATATCTAGACTAACGAGATCCGTCTGTACAACCGTCATCTATATCTAGACTAGCGAGATACGTCGTTGGACAAACGTCTTCAATATCTAGACTAACGAGAGATACGTCTGTACAACCGTTTTCTATATCTAGACTAACGAGATCCGTCTGTACAACCGTCTTCTATATCTAGACTAACGAGATCCGTCTGTACAACCGTCTTCTATATCTAGACTAACGCGATCCGTCGTTGTACAACCGTCTTCTATATCTCGACTAACGAGATCTCTCGTTGTACAACCGTCTTCTATATCTAGACTAACGAGATCCGTCGTTGTACAACCGTCTTCTATATCTCGACTAACGAGATCTATCGTTGTACAACCGTCTTCTATATCTAGACTAACGAGATACGTCGTTGGACAAACGTCTTCAATATCTAGACTAACGAGATCCGTCTGTACAACCGTCTTCTATATCTAGACTAACGAGATCCGTCTGTACAACCGTCTTCAATATCTAGACTAACGAGATCCGTCGTTGTACAACCGTCTTCTATATCTCGACTAACGAGATCTCTCGTTGTACAACCGTCTTCTATATCTAGGCTAACGAGATCCGTCTGTACAACCGTCTTCTATATCTAGACTAACGAGATCCGTCTGTACAACCGTCTTCTATATCTAGAATAACGAGATCCGTCGTTGTACAACCGTCTTCTATATCTCGTCTAACGAGATCTCTCGTTGTACAACCGTCTTCTATATCTAGACTAACGAGATCCGTCTGTACAACCGTCTTCTACATCTAGACTAACGAGATCCATCGTTGTAGAACCGTCTTCTATATCTAGACTAACGAGATCCGTCGTTGCACAACCGTCTTCAATATCTAGACTAACGAGATCCGTCTGAACAACCCTCTTCTATATCAAGACTAACGAGATCCGTCTGTACAACCGTCTTCTATATCTAGACTAACGAGATCCGTCGTTGGACAAACGTTTTCAATATCTAGACTAACATGATCCGTCTGTACAACCGTCTTCTATATCTAGACTAACGAGTACCGTCGTTGTACAACCGTCTTCTATATCTAGACTAAAGAGATCCGTCGTTGTACTACCGTCTTCTATAACTTGACTAACGAGATCCGTCGTTGTACAACCGTCTTCTATATCTAGACTAACGAGATCCGTCGATGTACAACCGTCTTCTATATCTCGACTAACGAGATCTATCGTTGTACAACCGTCTCCTATATCTAGACTAACGAGATCCGTCGTTGCACAACCGTCTTCAATATCTAGACTAACGAGATCCGTCTGAACAACCCTCTTTTATATCAAGACTAACGAGATCCGTCTGTACAACCGTCTTCTATATCTCGACTAACGAGATCTATCGTTGTACAACCGTCTCCTATATCTAGACTAACGAGATCCGTCGTTGCACAACCGTCTTCAATATCTAGACTAACGAGATCCGTCTGAACAACCCTCTTTTATATCAAGACTAACGAGATCCGTCTGTACAACCGTCTTCTATATCTATACTAAAGAGATTCGTCTGTACAACCGTCTTCTATATCTAGACTAACGAGATCCGTCGTTGTACAACCGTCTTCTATATCTAGACTAACGAGATCCGTCGTTGTACAACCGTCTTCTATATCTAGACTAACGATATCCGTCGTTGTACAACCGTCTTCTATATCTAGACTAACGAGATCCGTCTGTACAACCGTCTTCTATATCTAGACTAACGAGATCCGTCGTTGTACAACCGTCTTCTATATCTCGACTAACGAGATCTCTCGTTGTACAACCGTCTTCTATATCTAGGCTAACGAGATCCGTCTGTACAACCGTCTTCTATATCTAGACTAACGAGATCCGTCGTTGTACAACCGTCTTCTATATCTAGACTAACGAGATCCGTCGTTGGACAAACGTCTTCAATATCTAGACTAACGAGATCCGTCTGTACAACCGTGTTCTATATCTAGACTAACGAGATCCGTCTGTACAACTGTCTTCTATATCTAGACTAACGAGATCCGTCGTTGTACAACCGTCTTCTATATCCCGACTAACGAGATCTATCGTTGTACAACCGTCTTCTATATCTAGACTAACGAGATACGTCGTTGGACAAACGTCTTCAATATCTAGACTAACGAGATCCGTCTGTACAACCGTCTTCTATATCTAGACTAACGAGATCCGTCTGTACAACCGTCTTCTATATCTAGACTAACGAGATCCGTCGTTGTACAACCGTCTTCTATATCTCGACTAACGAGATCTCTCGTTGTACAACCGTCTTCTATATCTAGACTAACGAGATAGGTCGTTGGACAAACGTCTTTAATATCTAGACTAACGAGATCCGTCTGTACAACCGTCTTCTATATCTAGACTAACGAGATCCGTCGTTGTACAACCGTCTTCTATATCTATACTAAAGAGATCCGTCTGTACAACCGTCTTCTATATCTTGACTAACGAGATCCGTCGTTGTACAACCGTTTTCTATATCTAGACTAACGAGATCCGTCGTTGTACAACCGTCTTCTATATCTAGACTAACGAGATCCGTCGTTGTACAACCGTCTTCTATATCTAGACTAACGAGTTCCGTCGTTGTACAACCGTCTTCTATATCTAGACTAACGAGATACGTCGTTGGACAAACGTCTTCAATATCTAGACTAACGAGATCCGTCTATACAACCGTTTTCTATATCTAGACTACCGAGATCCGTCGTTGTACAACCGTCTTCTATATCTAGACTAACGAGATCTCTCGTTGTGCAACCGCCTTCTATATCTAGACTAACGAGATCCGTCTGTACAACCTTCTTCTATATCTAGACTAACGCGATCCGTCGTTGTACAACCGTCTTCTATATCTCGACTAACGAGATCTCTCGTTGTACAACCGTCTTCTATATCTAGACTAACGAGATCCGTCGTTGTACAACCGTCTTCTATATCTCGACTAACGAGATCTATCGTTGTACAACCGTCTTCTATATCTAGACTAACGAGATCCGTCGTTGTACAACCGTCTTCTATATCTATACTAAAGAGATCCGTCTGTACAACCGTCTTCTATATCTAGACTAACGAGATCCGTCGTTGTACAACCGTCTTCTATATCTAGACTAACGAGATCCGTCGTTGTACAACCGTCTTCTATAACTAGACTAACGAGATCCGTCTTTGTACAACCGTCTTCTATATCTAGACTAACGAGATCCGTCGTTGTACAACCGTCATCTATATCTAGACTAACGAGATCCGTCGTTGTACAACCGTCTTCTATGTCTAGACTAGCGAGATACGTCGTTGGACAAACGTCTTCAATATCTAGACTAACGAGAGATACGTCTGTACAACCGTTTTCTATATCTAGACTAACGAGATCCGTCGTTGTTCAACCGTCTTCTATATCTCGACTAACGAGATCTATCGTTGTACAACCGCCTTCTATATCTAGACTAACGAGATACGTCGTTGGACAAACGTCTTCAATATCTAGACTAACGAGATCCGTCTGTACAACTGTCTTCTATATCTAGACTAACGAGATCCGTCTGTACAACCGTCTTCTATATCTAGACTAACGAGATCCGTCGTTGTACCACCGTTTTCTATATCTAGACTAACGAGATCCGTCGTTGTACAACCGTCTTCTATGTCTAGACTAGCGAGATACGTCGTTGGACAAACGTCTTCAATATCTAGACTAACGAGAGATACGTCTGTACAACCGTTTTCTATATCTAGACTAACGAGATCCGTCGTTGTTCAACCGTCTTCTATATCTAGACTAACGAGATCCGTCGTTGTACAACCGTCTTCTATATCTAGACTAAAGAGTTCCGTCGTTGTACAACCGTCTTCTATATCTAGACTAACGAGATACGTCGTTGTACAACCGTCTTCTATATCTAGACTAACGCGATCCGTCGTTGTACAACCGTCTTCTATATCTCGACTAACGAGATCTCTCGTTGTACAACCGTCTTCTATATCTAGACTAACGAGATCCGTCGTTGTACAACCGTCTTCTATATCTCGACTAACGAGATCCGTCGTTGTACAACCGTCTTCTATATCTATACTAAAGAGATCCGTCTGTACAACCGTCTTCTATATCTAGACTAACGAGATCCGTCGTTGTACAACCGTCTTCTATATCTAGACTAACGAGATCCGTCGTTGTACAACCGTCTTCTATGTCTAGACTAGCGAGATACGTCTGTACAACCGTTTTCTATATCTAGACTAACGAGATCCGTCGTTGTTCAACCGTCTTCTATATCTCGACTAACGAGATCTATCGTTGTACAACCGCCTTCTATATCTAGACTAACGAGATACGTCGTTGGACAAACGTCTTCTATATCTAGACTAACGAGATACGTCGTTGGACAAACGTCTTTAATATCTAGACTAACGAGATCCGTCTGTACAACCGTCTTCTATATCTAGACTAACGAGATCCGTCGTTGTACAACCGTCTTCTATATCTATACTAAAGAGAACCGTGTGTACAACCGTCTTCTATATCTAGACTAACGAGATCCGTCTGTACAACCGTCTTCTATATCTAGACTAACGAGATCCGTCGTTGTACAACCGTCTTCTATATCCAGACTAACGAGATCCGTCGTTGTACAACCGTCTTCTATATCTAGGCTAACGAGATCCGTCTGTACATCCGTCTTCTATATCTAGACTAACGAGATCCGTCTGTACAACCGTTTTCTATATCTAGACTACCGAGATCCGTCGTTGTACAACCGTCTTCTATATCTAGACTAACGAGATCTCTCGTTGTGCAACCGTCTTCTATATCTAGACTAACGAGATCCGTCTGTACAACCGTCTTCTATATCTATACTAAAGAGATCCGTCTGTACAACCGTCTTCTATATCTAGACTAACGAGATCCGTCGTTGTACAACCGTCTTCTATATCTAGACTAACGAGATCCGTCGTTGTACAACCGTCTTCTATAACTAGACTAACGAGATCCGTCTTTGTACAACCGTCTTCTATATCTAGACTAACGAGATCCGTCGTTGTACAACCGTCATCTATATCTAGACTAACGAGATCCGTCGTTGTACAACCGTCTTCTATGTCTAGACTAGCGAGATACGTCGTTGGACAAACGTCTTCAATATCTAGACTAACGAGAGATACGTCTGTACAACCGTTTTCTATATCTAGACTAACGAGATCCGTCGTTGTTCAACCGTCTTCTATATCTCGACTAACGAGATCTATCGTTGTACAACCGCCTTCTATATCTAGACTAACGAGATACGTCGTTGGACAAACGTCTTCAATATCTAGACTAACGAGATCCGTCTGTACAACTGTCTTCTATATCTAGACTAACGAGATCCGTCTGTACAACCGTCTTCTATATCTAGACTAACGAGATCCGTCGTTGTACCACCGTTTTCTATATCTAGACTAACGAGATCCGTCGTTGTACAACCGTCTTCTATGTCTAGACTAGCGAGATACGTCGTTGGACAAACGTCTTCAATATCTAGACTAACGAGAGATACGTCTGTACAACCGTTTTCTATATCTAGACTAACGAGATCCGTCGTTGTTCAACCGTCTTCTATATCTAGACTAACGAGATCCGTCGTTGTACAACCGTCTTCTATATCTAGACTAAAGAGTTCCGTCGTTGTACAACCGTCTTCTATATCTAGACTAACGAGATACGTCGTTGTACAACCGTCTTCTATATCTAGACTAACGCGATCCGTCGTTGTACAACCGTCTTCTATATCTCGACTAACGAGATCTCTCGTTGTACAACCGTCTTCTATATCTAGACTAACGAGATCCGTCGTTGTACAACCGTCTTCTATATCTCGACTAACGAGATCCGTCGTTGTACAACCGTCTTCTATATCTATACTAAAGAGATCCGTCTGTACAACCGTCTTCTATATCTAGACTAACGAGATCCGTCGTTGTACAACCGTCTTCTATATCTAGACTAACGAGATCCGTCGTTGTACAACCGTCTTCTATGTCTAGACTAGCGAGATACGTCTGTACAACCGTTTTCTATATCTAGACTAACGAGATCCGTCGTTGTTCAACCGTCTTCTATATCTCGACTAACGAGATCTATCGTTGTACAACCGCCTTCTATATCTAGACTAACGAGATACGTCGTTGGACAAACGTCTTCTATATCTAGACTAACGAGATACGTCGTTGGACAAACGTCTTTAATATCTAGACTAACGAGATCCGTCTGTACAACCGTCTTCTATATCTAGACTAACGAGATCCGTCGTTGTACAACCGTCTTCTATATCTATACTAAAGAGAACCGTGTGTACAACCGTCTTCTATATCTAGACTAACGAGATCCGTCTGTACAACCGTCTTCTATATCTAGACTAACGAGATCCGTCGTTGTACAACCGTCTTCTATATCCAGACTAACGAGATCCGTCGTTGTACAACCGTCTTCTATATCTAGACTAACGAGATCTCTCGTTGTGCAACCGCCTTCTATATCTAGACTAACGAGATCCGTCTGTACAACCTTCTTCTATATCTAGACTAACGCGATCCGTCGTTGTACAACCGTCTTCTATATCTCGACTAACGAGATCTCTCGTTGTACAACCGTCTTCTATATCTAGACTAACGAGATCCGTCGTTGTACAACCGTCTTCTATATCTCGACTAACGAGATCTATCGTTGTACAACCGTCTTCTATATCTAGACTAACGAGATCCGTCGTTGTACAACCGTCTTCTATATCTATACTAAAGAGATCCGTCTGTACAACCGTCTTCTATATCTAGACTAACGAGATCCGTCGTTGTACAACCGTCTTCTATATCTAGACTAACGAGATCCGTCGTTGTACAACCGTCTTCTATAACTAGACTAACGAGATCCGTCTTTGTACAACCGTCTTCTATATCTAGACTAACGAGATCCGTCGTTGTACAACCGTCATCTATATCTAGACTAACGAGATCCGTCGTTGTACAACCGTCTTCTATGTCTAGACTAGCGAGATACGTCGTTGGACAAACGTCTTCAATATCTAGACTAACGAGAGATACGTCTGTACAACCGTTTTCTATATCTAGACTAACGAGATCCGTCGTTGTTCAACCGTCTTCTATATCTCGACTAACGAGATCTATCGTTGTACAACCGCCTTCTATATCTAGACTAACGAGATACGTCGTTGGACAAACGTCTTCAATATCTAGACTAACGAGATCCGTCTGTACAACTGTCTTCTATATCTAGACTAACGAGATCCGTCTGTACAACCGTCTTCTATATCTAGACTAACGAGATCCGTCGTTGTACCACCGTTTTCTATATCTAGACTAACGAGATCCGTCGTTGTACAACCGTCTTCTATGTCTAGACTAGCGAGATACGTCGTTGGACAAACGTCTTCAATATCTAGACTAACGAGAGATACGTCTGTACAACCGTTTTCTATATCTAGACTAACGAGATCCGTCGTTGTTCAACCGTCTTCTATATCTAGACTAACGAGATCCGTCGTTGTACAACCGTCTTCTATATCTAGACTAAAGAGTTCCGTCGTTGTACAACCGTCTTCTATATCTAGACTAACGAGATACGTCGTTGTACAACCGTCTTCTATATCTAGACTAACGCGATCCGTCGTTGTACAACCGTCTTCTATATCTCGACTAACGAGATCTCTCGTTGTACAACCGTCTTCTATATCTAGACTAACGAGATCCGTCGTTGTACAACCGTCTTCTATATCTCGACTAACGAGATCCGTCGTTGTACAACCGTCTTCTATATCTATACTAAAGAGATCCGTCTGTACAACCGTCTTCTATATCTAGACTAACGAGATCCGTCGTTGTACAACCGTCTTCTATATCTAGACTAACGAGATCCGTCGTTGTACAACCGTCTTCTATGTCTAGACTAGCGAGATACGTCTGTACAACCGTTTTCTATATCTAGACTAACGAGATCCGTCGTTGTTCAACCGTCTTCTATATCTCGACTAACGAGATCTATCGTTGTACAACCGCCTTCTATATCTAGACTAACGAGATACGTCGTTGGACAAACGTCTTCTATATCTAGACTAACGAGATACGTCGTTGGACAAACGTCTTTAATATCTAGACTAACGAGATCCGTCTGTACAACCGTCTTCTATATCTAGACTAACGAGATCCGTCGTTGTACAACCGTCTTCTATATCTATACTAAAGAGAACCGTGTGTACAACCGTCTTCTATATCTAGACTAACGAGATCCGTCTGTACAACCGTCTTCTATATCTAGACTAACGAGATCCGTCGTTGTACAACCGTCTTCTATATCCAGACTAACGAGATCCGTCGTTGTACAACCGTCTTCTATATCTAGGCTAACGAGATCCGTCTGTACATCCGTCTTCTATATCTAGACTAACGAGATCCGTCTGTACAACCGTTTTCTATATCTAGACTACCGAGATCCGTCGTTGTACAACCGTCTTCTATATCTAGACTAACGAGATCTCTCGTTGTGCAACCGTCTTCTATATCTAGACTAACGAGATCCGTCTGTACAACCGTCTTCTATATCTAGACTAACGAGATCCGTCTGTACAACCGTCTTCTATATCTAGACTAACGAGATCCGTCGTTGTCCAACCGTCTTCTATATCTAGACTAACGAGATCCGTCGTTGCACAACCGTCTTCAATATCTAGACTAACGAGATCCGTCTGTACAACCGTCTTCTATATCTAGACTAACGAGATCCGTCGTTGTACAACCGTCTTCTATATCTATACTAAAGAGATCCGTCTGTACAACCGTCTTCTATATCTAGACTAACGAGATCCGTCTGTACAAACCGTCTTCTATATCTAGACTAACGAGATCCGTCGTTGTACAACCGTCTTCTATATCTAGGCTAACGAGATCCGTCTGTACATCCGTCTTCTATATCTAGACTAACGAGATCCGTCTGTACAACCGTTTTCTATATCTAGACTACCGAGATCCGTCGTTGTACAACCGTCTTCTATATCTAGACTAACGAGATCTCTCGTTGTGCAACCGTCTTCTATATCTAGACTAACGAGATCCGTCTGTACAACCGTCTTCTATATCTAGACTAACGAGATCCGTCATTGTACAACCGTCTTCTATATCTCGACTAACGAGATCTCTCGTTGTACAACCGTCTTCTATATCTAGGCTAACGAGATCCGTCTGTACAACCGTCTTCTATATCTAGACTAACGAGATCCGTCGTTGTACAACCGTCTTCTATATCTAGACTAACGAGATCCGTCGTTGCACAACCGTCTTCAATATCTAGACTAACGAGATCCGTCTGTACAACCGTCTTCTATATCTAGACTAACGAGATCCGTCGTTGTACATCCGTCTTCTATATCTATACTAAAGAGATCCGTCTGTACAACCGTCTTCTATATCTAGACTAACGAGATCCGTCTGTACAAACCGTATTCTATATCTAGACTAACGAGATCCGTCGTTGTACAACCGTCTTCTATATCTCGACTAACGAGAACTCTCGTTGTACAACCGTCTTCTATATCTAGACTAACGAGATACGTCGTTGGACAAACGTCTTTAATATCTAGACTAACGAGATCCGTCTGTACAACCGTCTTCTATATCTATACTAACGAGATCCGTCGTTGTACAACCGTCTTCTATATCTATACTAAAGAGATCCGTCTGTACAACCGTCTTCTATATCTAGACTAACGAGATCCGACTGTACAACCGTCTTCTATATCTAGACTAACGAGATCCGTCGTTGTACAACCGTCTTCTATATCTATACTAAAGAGATCCGTCTGTACAACCGTCTTCTATATCTTGACTAACGAGATCCGTCTGTACAACCGTCTTCTATATCTTGACTAACGAGATCCGTCGTTGTACAACCGTTTTCTATATCTAGACTAACGAGATCCGTCGTTGTACAACCGTCTTCTATATCTAGACTACCGAGATCCGTCGTTGTACAACCGTCTTCTATATCTAGACTAACGAGATCTCTCGTTGTGCAACCGCCTTCTATATCTAGACTAACGAGATCCGTCTATACAACCTTCTTCTATATCTAGACTAACGCGATCCGTCGTTGTACAACCGTCTTCTATATCTCGACTAACGAGATCTCTCGTTGTACAACCGTCTTCTATATCTAGACTAACGAGATCCGTCGTTGTACAACCGTCTTCTATATCTCGACTAACGAGATCTATCGTTGTACAACCGTCTTCTATATCTAGACTAACGAGATCCGTCGTTGTACAACCGTCTTCTATATCTATACTAAAGAGATCCGTCTGTACAACCGTCTTCTATATCTAGACTAACGAGATCCGTCGTTGTACAACCGTCTTCTATATCTAGACTAACGAGATCCGTCGTTGTACAACCGTCTTCTATAACTAGACTAACGAGATCCGTCTTTGTACAACCGTCTTCTATATCTAGACTAACGAGATCCGTCGTTGTACAACCGTCATCTATATCTAGACTAACGAGATCCGTCGTTGTACAACCGTCTTCTATGTCTAGACTAGCGAGATACGTCGTTGGACAAACGTCTTCAATATCTAGACTAACGAGAGATACGTCTGTACAACCGTTTTCTATATCTAGACTAACGAGATCCGTCGTTGTTCAACCGTCTTCTATATCTCGACTAACGAGATCTATCGTTGTACAACCGCCTTCTATATCTAGACTAACGAGATACGTCGTTGGACAAACGTCTTCAATATCTAGACTAACGAGATCCGTCTGTACAACTGTCTTCTATATCTAGACTAACGAGATCCGTCTGTACAACCGTCTTCTATATCTAGACTAACGAGATCCGTCGTTGTACCACCGTTTTCTATATCTAGACTAACGAGATCCGTCGTTGTACAACCGTCTTCTATGTCTAGACTAGCGAGATACGTCGTTGGACAAACGTCTTCAATATCTAGACTAACGAGAGATACGTCTGTACAACCGTTTTCTATATCTAGACTAACGAGATCCGTCGTTGTTCAACCGTCTTCTATATCTAGACTAACGAGATCCGTCGTTGTACAACCGTCTTCTATATCTAGACTAAAGAGTTCCGTCGTTGTACAACCGTCTTCTATATCTAGACTAACGAGATACGTCGTTGTACAACCGTCTTCTATATCTAGACTAACGCGATCCGTCGTTGTACAACCGTCTTCTATATCTCGACTAACGAGATCTCTCGTTGTACAACCGTCTTCTATATCTAGACTAACGAGATCCGTCGTTGTACAACCGTCTTCTATATCTCGACTAACGAGATCCGTCGTTGTACAACCGTCTTCTATATCTATACTAAAGAGATCCGTCTGTACAACCGTCTTCTATATCTAGACTAACGAGATCCGTCGTTGTACAACCGTCTTCTATATCTAGACTAACGAGATCCGTCGTTGTACAACCGTCTTCTATGTCTAGACTAGCGAGATACGTCTGTACAACCGTTTTCTATATCTAGACTAACGAGATCCGTCGTTGTTCAACCGTCTTCTATATCTCGACTAACGAGATCTATCGTTGTACAACCGCCTTCTATATCTAGACTAACGAGATACGTCGTTGGACAAACGTCTTCTATATCTAGACTAACGAGATACGTCGTTGGACAAACGTCTTTAATATCTAGACTAACGAGATCCGTCTGTACAACCGTCTTCTATATCTAGACTAACGAGATCCGTCGTTGTACAACCGTCTTCTATATCTATACTAAAGAGAACCGTCTGTACAACCGTCTTCTATATCTAGACTAACGAGATCCGTCTGTACAACCGTCTTCTATATCTAGACTAACGAGATCCGTCGTTGTACAACCGTCTTCTATATCCAGACTAACGAGATCCGTCGTTGTACAACCGTCTTCTATATCTAGGCTAACGAGATCCGTCTGTACATCCGTCTTCTATATCTAGACTAACGAGATCCGTCTGTACAACCGTTTTCTATATCTAGACTACCGAGATCCGTCGTTGTACAACCGTCTTCTATATCTAGACTAACGAGATCTCTCGTTGTGCAACCGTCTTCTATATCTAGACTAACGAGATCCGTCTGTACAACCGTCTTCTATATCTAGACTAACGAGATCCGTCTGTACAACCGTCTTCTATATCTAGACTAACGAGATCCGTCGTTGTACAACCGTCTTCTATATCTAGACTAACGAGATCCGTCGTTGCACAACCGTCTTCAATATCTAGACTAACGAGATCCGTCTGTACAACCGTCTTCTATATCTAGACTAACGAGATCCGTCGTTGTACAACCGTCTTCTATATCTATACTAAAGAGATCCGTCTGTACAACCGTCTTCTATATCTAGACTAACGAGATCCGTCTGTACAAACCGTCTTCTATATCTAGACTAACGAGATCCGTCGTTGTACAACCGTCTTCTATATCTAGGCTAACGAGATCCGTCTGTACATCCGTCTTCTATATCTAGACTAACGAGATCCGTCTGTACAACCGTTTTCTATATCTAGACTACCGAGATCCGTCGTTGTACAACCGTCTTCTATATCTAGACTAACGAGATCTCTCGTTGTGCAACCGTCTTCTATATCTAGACTAACGAGATCCGTCTGTACAACCGTCTTCTATATCTAGACTAACGAGATCCGTCATTGTACAACCGTCTTCTATATCTCGACTAACGAGATCTCTCGTTGTACAACCGTCTTCTATATCTAGGCTAACGAGATCCGTCTGTACAACCGTCTTCTATATCTAGACTAACGAGATCCGTCGTTGTACAACCGTCTTCTATATCTAGACTAACGAGATCCGTCGTTGCACAACCGTCTTCAATATCTAGACTAACGAGATCCGTCTGTACAACCGTCTTCTATATCTAGACTAACGAGATCCGTCGTTGTACATCCGTCTTCTATATCTATACTAAAGAGATCCGTCTGTACAACCGTCTTCTATATCTAGACTAACGAGATCCGTCTGTACAAACCGTCTTCTATATCTAGACTAACGAGATCCGTCGTTGTACAACCGTCTTCTATATCTCGACTAACGAGAACTCTCGTTGTACAACCGTCTTCTATATCTAGACTAACGAGATACGTCGTTGGACAAACGTCTTTAATATCTAGACTAACGAGATCCGTCTGTACAACCGTCTTCTATATCTATACTAACGAGATCCGTCGTTGTACAACCGTCTTCTATATCTATACTAAAGAGAACCGTCTGTACAACCGTCTTCTATATCTAGACTAACGAGATCCGACTGTACAACCGTCTTCTATATCTAGACTAACGAGATCCGTCGTTGTACAACCGTCTTCTATATCCAGACTAACGAGATCCGTCGTTGTACAACCGTCTTCTATATCTAGGCTAACGAGATCCGTCTGTACATCCGTCTTCTATATCTAGACTAACGAGATCCGTCTGTACAACCGTTTTCTATATCTAGACTACCGAGATCCGTCGTTGTACAACCGTCTTCTATATCTATACTAAAGAGATCCGTCTGTACAACCGTCTTCTATATCTAGACTAACGATATCCGTCGTTGTTCAACCGTCTTCTATATCTAGACTAACGAGATCCGTCTGTACAACCGTCTTCTATATCTAGACTAACGAGATCCGTCGTTGTACAACCGTCTTCTATATCTCGACTAACGAGATCTCTCGTTGTACAACCGTCTTCTATATCTAGGCTAACGAGATCCGTCTGTACAACCGTCTTCTATATCTAGACTAACGAGATCCGTCGTTGTACAACCGTCTTCTATATCTAGACTAACGAGATCCGTCGTTGCACAACCGTCTTCAATATCTAGACTAACGAGATCCGTCTGAACAACCCTCTTCTATATCAAGACTAACGAGATCCGTCTGTACAACCGTCTTCTATATCTAGACTAACGAGATCCGTCGTTGTACAACCGTCTTCTATATCTAGACTAACGAGATCCGTCGTTGCACAACCGTCTTCAATATCTAGACTAACGAGATCCGTCTGTACAACCGTCTTCTATATCTAGACTAACGAGATCCGTCGTTGTACAACCGTCTTCTATATCTATACTAAAGAGATCCGTCTGTACAACCGTCTTCTATATCTAGACTAACGAGATCCGTCTGTACAAACCGTCTTCTATATCTAGACTAACGAGATCCGTCGTTGTACAACCGTCTTCTATATCTCGACTAACGAGATCTCTCGTTGTACAACCGTCTTCTATATCTAGACTAACGAGATCCGTCGTTGTACAACCGTCTTCTATATCCAGACTAACGAGATCCGTCGTTGTACAACCGTCTTCTATATCTAGACTAACGAGATCCGTCTGTACAACCGTCTTCTATATCTAGACTAACGAGATCCGTCTGTACAACCGTTTTCTATATCTAGACTACCGAGATCCGTCGTTGTACAACCGTCTTCTATATCTAGACTAACGAGATCTCTCGTTGTGCAACCGTCTTCTATATCTAGACTAACGAGATCCGTCTGTACAACCGTCTTCAATATCTAGACTAACGAGATCCGTCTGTACAACCGTCTTCTATATCTAGACTAACGAGATCCGTCGTTGTACAACCGTCTTCTATATCTCGACTAACGAGATCTCTCGTTGTACAACCGTCTTCTATATCTAGACTAACGAGATCCGTCGTTGTACAACCGTCTTCTATATCTCGACTAACGAGATCTCTCGTTGTACAACCGTCTTCTATATCTAGACTAACGAGATACGTCGTTGGACAAACGTCTTTAATATCTAGACTAACGAGATCCGTCTGTACAACCGTCTTCTATATCTAGACTAACGAGATCCGTCGTTGTACAACCGTCTTCTATATCTATACTAAAGAGATCCGTCTGTACAACCGTCTTCTATATCTAGACTAACGAGATCCGTCTGTACAACCGTCTTCTATATCTAGACTAACGAGATCCGTCGTTGTACAACCGTCTTCTATATCCAGACTAACGAGATCCGTCGTTGTACAACCGTCTTCTATATCTAGGCTAACGAGATCCGTCTGTACAACCGTCTTCTATATCTAGACTAACGAGATCCGTCTGTACAACCGTCTTCTATATCTAGACTAACGAGATCCGTCGTTGTACAACCGTCTTCTATATCTCGACTAACGAGATCTCTCGTTGTGCAACCGTCTTCTATATCTAGGCTAACGAGATCCGTCTGTACAACCGTCTTCTATATCTAGACTAACGAGATCCGTCGTTGTACAACCGTCTTCTATATCTAGACTAACGAGATCCGTCGTTGCACAACCGTCTTCAATATCTAGAGTAACGAGATCCGTCTGAACAACCCTCTTCTATATCAAGACTAACGAGATCCGTGTGTACAACCGTCTTCTATATCTAGACTAACGAGACCCGTCGTTGTACAACCGTCTTCTATATCTAGACTAACGAGATCCGTCGTTGCACAACCGTCATCAATATCTAGACTAACGAGATCCGTCTGAACAACCCTCTTCTATATCTAGACTAACGAGATCTCTCGTTGTGCAACCGTCTTCTATATCTAGACTAACGAGATCCGTCTGGACAACCGTCTTCTATATCTAGACTAACGAGATCCGTCGTTGTACAACCGTCTTCTATATCTAGACTAACGATATCCGTCGTTGTACAACCGTCTTCTATATCTAGACTAAAAAGATCCGTCTGTACAACCGTCTTCTATATCTAGACTAACGAGATCCGTCGTTGTACAACCGTCTTCTATATCTCGACTAACGAGATCTCTCGTTGTACAACCGTCTTCTATATCTAGGCTAACGAGATCCGTCTGTACAACCGTCTTCTATATCTAGACTACCGAGATCTCTCGTTGTGCAACCGTCTTCTATATCTAGACTAACGAGATACGTCGTTGTACAACCGTCTCCTATATCTAGACTAACGAGATCCGTCGTTGCACAACCGTCTTCAATATCTAGACTAACGAGATCCGTCTGAACAACCCTCTTTTATATCAAGACTAACGAGATCCGTCGTTGTACAACCGTCTTCTATGTCTAGACTAGCGAGATACGTCTGTACAACCGTTTTCTATATCTAGACTAACGAGATCCGTCGTTGTTCAACCGTCTTCTATATCTCGACTAACGAGATCTATCGTTGTACAACCGCCTTCTATATCTAGACTAACGAGATACGTCGTTGGACAAACGTCTTCTATATCTAGACTAACGAGATACGTCGTTGGACAAACGTCTTTAATATCTAGACTAACGAGATCCGTCTGTACAACCGTCTTCTATATCTAGACTAACGAGATCCGTCGTTGTACAACCGTCTTCTATATCTATACTAAAGAGAACCGTCTGTACAACCGTCTTCTATATCTAGACTAACGAGATCCGTCTGTACAACCGTCTTCTATATCTAGACTAACGAGATCCGTCGTTGTACAACCGTCTTCTATATCCAGACTAACGAGATCCGTCGTTGTACAACCGTCTTCTATATCTAGGCTAACGAGATCCGTCTGTACATCCGTCTTCTATATCTAGACTAACGAGATCTCTCGTTGTGCAACCGTCTTCTATATCTAGACTAACGAGATCCGTCTGTACAACCGTCTTCTATATCTAGACTAACGAGATCCGTCTGTACAACCGTCTTCTATATCTAGACTAACGAGATCCGTCGTTGTACAACCGTCTTCTATATCTAGACTAACGAGATCCGTCGTTGCACAACCGTCTTCAATATCTAGACTAACGAGATCCGTCTGTACAACCGTCTTCTATATCTAGACTAACGAGATCCGTCGTTGTACAACCGTCTTCTATATCTATACTAAAGAGATCCGTCTGTACAACCGTCTTCTATATCTAGACTAACGAGATCCGTCTGTACAAACCGTCTTCTATATCTAGACTAACGAGATCCGTCGTTGTACAACCGTCTTCTATATCTAGGCTAACGAGATCCGTCTGTACATCCGTCTTCTATATCTAGACTAACGAGATCCGTCTGTACAACCGTTTTCTATATCTAGACTACCGAGATCCGTCGTTGTACAACCGTCTTCTATATCCAGACTAACGAGATCCGTCGTTGTACAACCGTCTTCTATATCTAGACTAACGAGATCCGTCTGTACAACCGTCTTCTATATCTAGACTAACGAGATCCGTCTGTACAACCGTTTTCTATATCTAGACTACCGAGATCCGTCGTTGTACAACCGTCTTCTATATCTAGACTAACGAGATCTCTCGTTGTGCAACCGTCTTCTATATCTAGACTAACGAGATCCGTCTGTACAACCGTCTTCAATATCTAGACTAACGAGATCCGTCTGTACAACCGTCTTCTATATCTAGACTAACGAGATCCGTCGTTGTACAACCGTCTTCTATATCTCGACTAACGAGATCTCTCGTTGTACAACCGTCTTCTATATCTAGACTAACGAGATCCGTCGTTGTACAACCGTCTTCTATATCTCGACTAACGAGATCTCTCGTTGTACAACCGTCTTCTATATCTAGACTAACGAGATACGTCGTTGGACAAACGTCTTTAATATCTAGACTAACGAGATCCGTCTGTACAACCGTCTTCTATATCTAGACTAACGAGATCCGTCGTTGTACAACCGTCTTCTATATCTATACTAAAGAGATCCGTCTGTACAACCGTCTTCTATATCTAGACTAACGAGATCCGTCTGTACAACCGTCTTCTATATCTAGACTAACGAGATCCGTCGTTGTACAACCGTCTTCTATATCCAGACTAACGAGATCCGTCGTTGTACAACCGTCTTCTATATCTAGGCTAACGAGATCCGTCTGTACAACCGTCTTCTATATCTAGACTAACGAGATCCGTCTGTACAACCGTCTTCTATATCTAGACTAACGAGATCCGTCGTTGTACAACCGTCTTCTATATCTCGACTAACGAGATCTCTCGTTGTGCAACCGTCTTCTATATCTAGGCTAACGAGATCCGTCTGTACAACCGTCTTCTATATCTAGACTAACGAGATCCGTCGTTGTACAACCGTCTTCTATATCTAGACTAACGTGATCCGTCGTTGTACAACCGTCTTCTATATCTAGACTAACGAGATCCGTCGTTGCACAACCGTCTTCAATATCTAGACTAACGAGATCCGTCTGTACAACCGTCTTCTATATCTAGACTAACGAGATCCGTCGTTGTACATCCGTCTTCTATATCTATACTAAAGAGATCCGTCTGTACAACCGTCTTCTATATCTAGACTAACGAGATCCGTCTGTACAAACCGTCTTCTATATCTAGACTAACGAGATCCGTCGTTGTACAACCGTCTTCTATATCCAGACTAACGAGATCCGTCGTTGTACAACCGTCTTCTATATCTAGGCTAACGAGATCCGTCTGTACATCCGTCTTCTATATCTAGACTAACGAGATCCGTCTGTACAACCGTTTTCTATATCTAGACTACCGAGATCCGTCGTTGTACAACCGTCTTCTATATCTATACTAAAGAGATCCGTCTGTACAACCGTCTTCTATATCTAGACTAACGAGATCCGTCTGTACAACCGTCTTCTATATCTAGACTAACGAGATCCGTCGTTGTACAACCGTCTTCTATATCTAGACTATCGATATCCGTCGTTGTTCAACCGTCTTCTATATCTAGACTAACGAGATCCGTCTGTACAACCGTCTTCTATATCTAGACTAACGAGATCCGTCGTTGTACAACCGTCTTCTATATCTCGACTAACGAGATCTCTCGTTGTACAACCGTCTTCTATATCTAGGCTAACGAGATCCGTCTGTACAACCGTCTTCTATATCTAGACTAACGAGATCCGTCGTTGTACAACCGTCTTCTATATCTAGACTAACGAGATCCGTCGTTGCACAACCGTCTTCAATATCTAGACTAACGAGATCCGTCTGAACAACCCTCTTCTATATCAAGACTAACGAGATCCGTCTGTACAACCGTCTTCTATATCTAGACTAACGAGATCCGTCGTTGTTCAACCGTCTTCTATATCTAGACTAACGAGATCCGTCGTTGCACAACCGTCTTCAATATCTAGACTAACGAGATCCGTCTGTACAACCGTCTTCTATATCTAGACTAACGAGATCCGTCGTTGTACAACCGTCTTCTATATCTATACTAAAGAGATCCGTCTGTACAACCGTCTTCTATATCTAGACTAACGAGATCCGTCTGTACAAACCGTCTTCTATATCTAGACTAACGAGATCCGTCGTTGTACAACCGTCTTCTATATCTCGACTAACGAGATCTCTCGTTGTACAACCTTCTTCTATATCTAGACTAACGAGATCCGTCGTTGTACAACCGTCTTCTATATCCAGACTAACGAGATCCGTCGTTGTACAACCGTCTTCTATATCTAGACTAACGAGATCCGTCTGTACAACCGTCTTCTATATCTAGACTAACGAGATCCGTCTGTACAACCGTTTTCTATATCTAGACTACCGAGATCCGTCGTTGTACAACCGTCTTCTATATCTAGACTAACGAGATCTCTCGTTGTGCAACCGTCTTCTATATCTAGACTAACGAGATCCGTCTGTACAACCGTCTTCAATATCTAGACTAACGAGATCCGTCTGTACAACCGTCTTCTATATCTAGACTAACGAGATCCGTCGTTGTACAACCGTCTTCTATATCTCGACGAACGAGATCTCTCGTTGTACAACCGTCTTCTATATCTAGACTAACGAGATCCGTCGTTGTACAACCGTCTTCTATATCTCGACTAACGAGATCTCTCGTTGTACAACCGTCTTCTATATCTAGACTAACGAGATACGTCGTTGGACAAACGTCTTTAATATCTAGACTAACGAGATCCGTCTGTACAACCGTCTTCTATATCTAGACTAACGAGATCCGTCGTTGTACAACCGTCTTCTATATCTATACTAAAGAGATCCGTCTGTACAACCGTCTTCTATATCTAGACTAACGAGATCCGTCTGTACAACCGTCTTCTATATCTAGACTAACGAGATCCGTCGTTGTACAACCGTCTTCTATATCCAGACTAACGAGATCCGTCGTTGTACAACCGTCTTCTATATCTAGGCTAACGAGATCCGTCTGTACATCCGTCTTCTATATCTAGACTAACGAGATCCGTCTGTACAACCGTTTTCTATATCTAGACTACCGAGATCCGTCGTTGTACAACCGTCTTCTATATCTAGACTAACGAGGTCTCTCGTTGTGCAACCGTCTTCTATATCTAGACTAACGAGATCCGTCTGTACAACAGTCTTCTATATCTAGACTAACGAGATCCGTCGTTGTACAACCGTCTTCTATATCTAGACTAACGATATCCGTCGTTGTTCAACCGTCTTCTATATCTAGACTAACGAGATCCGTCTGTACAACCGTCTTCTATATCTAGACTAACGAGATCCGTCGTTGTACAACCGTCTTCTATATCTCGACTAACGAGATCTCTCGTTGTGCAACCGTCTTCTATATCTAGGCTAACGAGATCCGTCTGTACAACCGTCTTCTATATCTAGACTAACGAGATCCGTCGTTGTACAACCGTCTTCTATATCTAGACTAACGAGATCCGTCGTTGCACAACCGTCTTCAATATCTAGAGTAACGAGATCCGTCTGAACAACCCTCTTCTATATCAAGACTAACGAGATCCGTGTGTACAACCGTCTTCTATATCTAGACTAACGAGACCCGTCGTTGTACAACCGTCTTCTATATCTAGACTAACGAGATCCGTCGTTGCACAACCGTCATCAATATCTAGACTAACGAGATCCGTCTGAACAACCCTCTTCTATATCTAGACTAACGAGATCTCTCGTTGTGCAACCGTCTTCTATATCTAGACTAACGAGATCCGTCTGGACAACCGTCTTCTATATCTAGACTAACGAGATCCGTCGTTGTACAACCGTCTTCTATATCTAGACTAACGATATCCGTCGTTGTACAACCGTCTTCTATATCTAGACTAAAAAGATCCGTCTGTACAACGGTCTTCTATATCTAGACTAACGAGATCCGTCGTTGTACAACCGTCTTCTATATCTCGACTAACGAGATCTCTCGTTGTACAACCGTCTTCTATATCTAGGCTAACGAGATCCGTCTGTACAACCGTCTTCTATATCTAGACTACCGAGATCCGTCTGTACAACCGTCTTCTATATCTAGACTAACGAGATCCGTCTGTACAACCGTCTTCTATATCTAGACTAACGAGATCCGTCATTGTACAACCGTCTTCTATATCTAGACTAACGAGATCCGTCGATGTACAACCGTTTTCTATATCTCGACTAACGAGATCTATCGTTGTACAACCGTCTCCTATATCTAGACTAACGAGATCCGTCGTTGCACAACCGTCTTCAATATCTAGACTAACGAGATCCGTCTGTACAACCGTCTTCTATATCTAGACTAACGAGATACGTCGTTGGACAAACGTCTTCAATATCTAGACTAACGAGATCCGTCTGTACAACTGTCTTCTATATCTAGACTAACGAGATCCGTCTGTACAACCGTCTTCTATAACTAGACTAACGAGATCCGTCGTTGTACAACCGTTTTCTATATCTAGACTAACGAGATCCGTCGTTGTACAACCGTCTTCTATATCTAGACTAACGAGATCCGTCGTTGTACAACCGTCTTCTATATCTAGACTAACGAGATCCGTCTGTACAACCGTCTTCTATATCTAGACTAACGAGATCCGTCGTTGTACAACCGTCTTCTATATCTCGACTAACGAGATCTCTCGTTGTACAACCGTTTTCTATATCTAGGCTAACGAGATCCGTCTGTACAACCGTCTTCTATATCTAGACTAACGAGATCCGTCTGTACAACCGTCTTCTATATCTAGACTAACGAGATCCGTCTGTACAACCGTCTTCTATATCTAGACTAACGAGATCCGTCGTTGTACAACCGTCTTCTATATCTAGACTAACGAGATCCGTCGTTGTACAACCGTCTTCTATATCTAGACTAACGAGATCCGTCGATGTACAACCGTTTTCTATATCTCGACTAACGAGATCTATCGTTGTACAACCGTCTTCTATATCTAGACTAACGAGATCCGTCGTTGCACAACCGTCTTCAATATCTAGACTAACGAGATCCGTCTGTACAACCGTCTTCTATATCTAGACTAACGAGATACGTCGTTGTACAACCGTCTCCTATATCTAGACTAACGAGATCCGTCGTTGCACAACCGTCTTCAATATCTAGACTAACGAGATCCGTCTGAACAACCCTCTTTTATATCAAGACTAACGAGATCCGTCTGTACAACCGTCTTCTATATCTATACTAAAGAGATTCGTCTGTACAACCGTCTTCTATATCTAGACTAACGAGATCCGTCGTTGTACAACCGTCTTCTATATCTAGACTAACGAGATCCGTCGTTGTACAACCGTCTTCTATATCTAGACAAACGATATCCGTCGTTGTTCAACCGTCTTCTATATCTAGACTAACGAGATCCGTCTGTACAACCGTCTTCTATATCTAGACTAACGAGATCCGTCGTTGTACAACCGTCTTCTATATCTCGACTAACGAGATCTCTCGTTGTACAACCGTCTTCTATATCTAGGCTAACGAGATCCGTCTGTACAACCGTCTTCTATATCTAGACTAACGAGATCCGTCGTTGTACAACCGTCTTCTATATCTAGACTAACGAGATCCGTCGTTGGACAAACGTCTTCAATATCTAGACTAACGAGATCCGTCTGTACAACCGTGTTCTATATCTAGACTAACGAGATCCGTCTGTACAACTGTCTTCTATATCTAGACTAACGAGATCCGTCGTTGTACAACCGTCTTCTATATCCCGACTAACGAGATCTATCGTTGTACAACCGTCTTCTATATCTAGACTAACGAGATACGTCGTTGGACAAACGTCTTCAATATCTAGACTAACGAGATCCGTCGGTACAACCGTCTTCTATATCTAGACTAACGAGATCCGTCTGTACAACCGTCTTCTATATCTAGACTAACGAGATCCGTCGTTGTACAACCGTCTTCTATATCTCGACTAACGAGATCTCTCGTTGTACAACCGTCTTCTATATCTAGACTAACGAGATAGGTCGTTGGACAAACGTCTTTAATATCTAGGCTAACGAGATCCGTCTGTACAACCGTCTTCTATATCTAGACTAACGAGATCCGTCTGTACAACCGTCTTCTATATCTAGACTAACGAGATCCGTCGTTGTACAACCGTCTTCTATATCTAGACTAACGAGATCCGTCTGTACAACCGTCTTCTATATCTAGACTAACGAGATCCGTCGTTGTACAACCGTCTTCTATATCTCGACTAACGAGATCTCTCGTTGTACAACCGTCTTCTATATCTAGGCTAACGAGATCCGTCTGTACAACCGTCTTCTATATCTAGACTAACGAGATCCGTCTGTACAACCGTCTTCTATATCTAGACTAACGAGATCCGTCTGTACAACCGTCTTCTATATCTAGACTAACGAGATCCGTCGTTGTACAACCGTCTTCTATATCTAGACTAACGAGATCCGTCGTTGTACAACCGTCTTCTATATCTAGACTAACGAGATCCGTCGATGTACAACCGTTTTCTATATCTCGACTAACGAGATCTATCGTTGTACAACCGTCTTCTATATCTAGACTAACGAGATCCGTCGTTGCACAACCGTCTTCAATATCTAGACTAACGAGATCCGTCTGTACAACCGTCTTCTATATCTAGACTAACGAGATACGTCGTTGTACAACCGTCTCCTATATCTAGACTAACGAGATCCGTCGTTGCACAACCGTCTTCAATATCTAGACTAACGAGATCCGTCTGAACAACCCTCTTTTATATCAAGACTAACGAGATCCGTCTGTACAACCGTCTTCTATATCTATACTAAAGAGATTCGTCTGTACAACCGTCTTCTATATCTAGACTAACGAGATCCGTCGTTGTACAACCGTCTTCTATATCTAGACTAACGAGATCCGTCGTTGTACAACCGTCTTCTATATCTAGACAAACGATATCCGTCGTTGTACAACCGTCTTCTATATCTAGACTAACGAGATCCGTCTGTACAACCGTCTTCTATATCTAGACTAACGAGATCCGTCGTTGTACAACCGTCTTCTATATCTCGACTAACGAGATCTCTCGTTGTACAACCGTCTTCTATATCGAGGCTAACGAGATCCGTCTGTACAACCGTCTTCTATATCTAGACTAACGAGATCCGTCGTTGTACAACCGTCTTCTATATCTAGACTAACGAGATCCGTCGTTGGACAAACGTCTTCAATATCTAGACTACCGAGATCCGTCTGTACAACCGTGTTCTATATCTAGACTAACGAGATCCGTCTGTACAACTGTCTTCTATATCTAGACTAACGAGATCCGTCGTTGTACAACCGTCTTCTATATCCCGACTAACGAGATCTATCGTTGTACAACCGTCTTCTATATCTAGACTAACGAGATACGTCGTTGGACAAACGTCTTCAATATCTAGACTAACGAGATCCGTCTGTACAACCGTCTTCTATATCTAGACTAACGAGATCCGTCTGTACAACCGTCTTCTATATCTAGACTAACGAGATCCGTCGTTGTACAACCGTCTTCTATATCTCGACTAACCAGATCTCTCGTTGTACAACCGTCTTCTATATCTAGGCTAACGAGATCCGTCTGTACAACCGTCTTCTATATCTCGACTAACGAGATCCGTCTGTACAACCGTCTTCTATATCTAGACTAACGAGATCCGTCTGTACAACCGTCTTCTATATCTAGACTAATGAGATCCGTCGTTGTACAACCGTCTTCTATATCTAGACTAACGAGATCCGTCGTTGTACAACCGTCTTCTATATCTAGACTAACGAGATCCGTCGATGTACAACCGTTTTCTATATCTCGACTAACGAGATCTATCGTTGTACAACCGTCTTCTATATCTAGACTAACGAGATCCGTCGTTGCACAACCGTCTTCAATATCTAGACTAACGAGATCCGTCTTTACAACCGTCTTCTATATCTAGACTAACGAGATCCGTCGTTGTTCAACCGTCTTCTATATCTCGACTAACGAGATCTATCGTTGTACAACCGCCTTCTATATCTAGACTAACGAGATACGTCGTTGGACAAACGTCTTCAATATCTAGACTAACGAGATCCGTCTGTACAACTGTCTTCTATATCTAGACTAACGAGATCCGTCTGTACAACCGTCTTCTATATCTAGACTAACGAGATCCGTCGTTGTACCACCGTTTTCTATATCTAGACTAACGAGATCCGTCGTTGTACAACCGTCTTCTATGTCTAGACTAGCGAGATACGTCGTTGGACAAACGTCTTCAATATCTAGACTAACGAGAGATACGTCTGTACAACCGTTTTCTATATCTAGACTAACGAGATCCGTCGTTGTTCAACCGTCTTCTATATCTAGACTAACGAGATCCGTCGTTGTACAACCGTCTTCTATATCTAGACTAACGAGTTCCGTCGTTGTACAACCGTCTTCTATATCTAGACTAACGAGATACGTCGTTGTACAACCGTCTTCTATATCTAGACTAACGCGATCCGTCGTTGTACAACCGTCTTCTATATCTCGACTAACGAGATCTCTCGTTGTACAACCGTCTTCTATATCTAGACTAACGAGATCCGTCGTTGTACAACCGTCTTCTATATCTCGACTAACGAGATCCGTCGTTGTACAACCGTCTTCTATATCTATACTAAAGAGATCCGTCTGTACAACCGTCTTCTATATCTAGACTAACGAGATCCGTCGTTGTACAACCGTCTTCTATATCTAGACTAACGAGATCCGTCGTTGTACAACCGTCTTCTATGTCTAGACTAGCGAGATACGTCGTTGGACAAACGTCTTCAATATCTAGACTAACGAGATCCGTCTGTACAACCTTCTTCTATATCTAGACTAACGCGATCCGTCGTTGTACAACCGTCTTCTATATCTCGACTAACGAGATCTCTCGTTGTACAACCGTCTTCTATATCTAGACTAACGAGATCCGTCGTTGTACAACCGTCTTCTATATCTCGACTAACGAGATCCGTCGTTGTACAACCGTCTTCTATATCTATACTAAAGAGATCCGTCTGTACAACCGTCTTCTATATCTAGACTAACGAGATCCGTCGTTGTACAACCGTCTTCTATATCTAGACTAACGAGATCCGTCGTTGTACAACCGTCTTCTATGTCTAGACTAGCGAGATACGTCGTTGGACAAACGTCTTCAATATCTAGACTAACGAGAGATACGTCTGTACAACCGTTTTCTATATCTAGACTAACGAGATCCGTCGTTGTTCAACCGTCTTCTATATCTCGACTAACGAGATCTATCGTTGTACAACCGCCTTCTATATCTAGACTAACGAGATACGTCGTTGGACAAACGTCTTCAATATCTAGACTAACGAGATCCGTCTGTACAACTGTCTTCTATATCTAGACTAACGAGATCCCTCTGTACAACCGTCTTCTATATCTAGACTAACGAGATCCGTCGTTGTACCACCGTTTTCTATATCTGGACTAACGAGATCCGTCGTTGTACAACCGTCTTCTATGTCTAGACTAGCGAGATACGTCGTTGGACAAACGTCTTCAATATCTAGACTAACGAGAGATACGTCTGTACAACCGTTTTCTATATCTAGACTAACGAGATCCGTCGTTGTTCAACCGTCTTCTATATCTCGACTAACGAGATCTATCGTTGTACAACCGCCTTCTATATCTAGACTAACGAGATACGTCGTTGGACAAACGTCTTCTATATCTAGACTAACGAGATACGTCGTTGGACAAACGTCTTTAATATCTAGACTAACGAGATCCGTCTGTACAACCGTCTTCTATATCTAGACTAACGAGATCCGTCGTTGTACAACCGTCTTCTATATCTATACTAAAGAGAACCGTCTGTACAACCGTCTTCTATATCTAGACTAACGAGATCCGTCTGTACAACCGTCTTCTATATCTAGACTAACGAGATCCGTCGTTGTACAACCGTCTTCTATATCCAGACTAACGAGATCCGTCGTTGTACTGTGACGAGACACTATTTTTCGCGCGGTATTATTTCAACTCTCCCCCATAAATCACTCCATAACTCCACCGAAAGTCCCCAAACTTCAACTCTCACCCCTTCTTTCCCAATCGCCGATCACCTTGACGATGTACCTTAGCGGTCCCCATCTCAAGACGATCGGTACGAAATCCCCTTTCCTTATTCGCCCTACGAGGCACGATCTCTTCCCTCATATTTAAATTTAAACAAGTCCCTCGCCCCAAAAACTCCTTATCTCGAGACCACGTCTCACCCCCTCTCCATGACCAAAGAAGTCAAAGCCACGCTCACCCCTTTCCAATCAAACCTCCAAAAAACCCATCCAATAGGTTGAGTATCTCCCCATCAGAAACCTACGTAAGACCCCGAAAGTCTTGTCGCCACGAATATTTCATCCACGTGTCCTTAACTAATTATAGACGAATATCCTATAAAAACCACGGAAGTCCTACTGCGACGCATATTTCGTAAGTAGGCCAAAGTCCATACCGCGCGTACCCTTCATACCTAACAATCATGTAAAATTCATATAAATACAAGGGCCCGGGAGACAGAGGCTCTCTTTCTGCAGAAACATCACTCGGAAAGTATCATTATAACTATCAAGTGTTTAAAATCAATTTCAACGAATTACTCATCGATATTCATCGTAAGCAATTAATATTAAATATTGTTATACGGTATATCACCCTCATTTATTTCTCATGTACTATTGCTAACTCTTACCATTTATATTACTATTTCATGCTTATTGCTATATATTGCTATCATTGCTAACTTTTATTGTTTTATATCATTATTACCCGCTTATTGCGACGGTCTATTATTTCATGTCTATTGTTTTATATCTCTACCACGATTTATATTCATGTACATCATATCCATACATATATCTTTATAAATAACCATTTATATAATTGTTTTGTGTTAATGCTAAACGCCTAACGCATTATTATACACTAAATTACCTGCACAATAATATGCATGGCTTATTTGGTGCTACTAACTGAATAAATCAGTTTCATTTAATTCACGCTTCGAGTTATTGTGTTAAATCCTCGAAACGAAGGTTCCCTTCCAAAACAAACTGCTGCAACAGCTGATCGGGCTGCGCGAACACCGGAGTTCTTATAATATTTACCGGGCTTACTTTTACATAGCTCGCGTTCGACCAACGTCTAGACGAATTTCGCGGAATAGCACGGGCGGCTTCTTATGACAATGCAACCGTAAATCCGATTACCAAAACTAAAGTAACAACCACAAGTGGTCTAACGGGTGTCTCCCTGGCGCGCGGTTACCTTTAAACCTTCCCTGGTCGATTAGCGTGCAGGATTTAAGATCCTCGCCTGATTTTCCCCTAAACCTAGTGTGTAGGATTTTACGTTCTCGCCTGATTCCCGAAAATCCTCAGTGTGTAGGATTTTACGTTCTCGCCTGACTCCTGAAACCCTCAGCGTGCAGGATTACACATTCTCGCCTGATTCCCGAAAATCCTCAGTGTGTAGGATTTTACGTTCTCGCCTGACTCCTGAAACCCTCAGCGTGCAGGATTACACATTCTCGCCTGATTCCCGAAAATCCTCAGTGTGTAGGATTTTACGTTCTCGCCTGACTCCTGAAACCCTCAGCGTGCAGGATTACACATTCTCGCCTGATTCCCGAAAATCCTCAGCGTGTAGGATTTTACGTTCTCGCCTGACTCCCGAAAACCCTCAGTGTGTAGGATTCTACGTTCTCGCCTGATTCCCGAAAATCCTCAGTGTGTAGGATTTTACGTTCTCGCCTGATTCCCTAAAACCCTCAGTGTGCAGGATTACACGTTCTCGCCTGATTCCCTAAAACCCTCAGTGTGTAGGATTCTACGTTCTCGCCTGGCTCCCGAAAACACCCAGTGTGCAGGATTACAGATTCTCGCCTGATTTCTTACCCCACATTGTCATCGTCCCCAAAGACCTCAACCCAGGACGTGACATAATTTTGGTGACAGCGGTGGGATTCCGTTAACTGCCAAATAGGGAAATAGATTCTCTGAAAACGCGGTACCCACAATTGCCCATGTAATATGTGCATTCAACACCCCAGCCGGTGTGAACCAACCTATTGCAGTCGTAGGTTACAGAGCATTTGGGCATATTTGAACGCCCTGACTTGCATTTCCGGAGGCATTGCCACAACCAAGGACGGCAACGAGATTTGCTTAAGGTGCTCTAACCTAGCACCCGCAGACTCCGTAGAAGTATACTGGACACATTACTATTATACATATAGAACCCCTGTCTATTGCCCTCTGTGCACAAAACCATTGGTTCCAGAGCGTCCCATAAGAGACTGCGTCGAGTGCTTCGAAAGCTATCTCCTTTCCAATAAAAGTTACAGACGATTCGATAACCACCAACAATAAGGATAAAATACCCAGATTCTCACATAACGAGCACTTGGCTCAAAATAGATTTGGTCCCTTGACGCGGGATCCGTTAACTGTAAAAAGGAAATAAACTCACTTGCGTACGGTATCCATAAGATTCGGACGCCTAATATGCACAATCCCCGTCGATATCAAGGGACAATACAATACCCGAGTCGCAGATTCCGGGGCGTGTTGTCAGATTCGAATACATTGATTTGTGTTTCCGGGGGCGTAGCAACGACCACGGAAGGCGAAAATATTTGCCTAAATTGCTTTAATTTAGACCCGGTGGAAGTGGACGAAATTTACCAGGAACACTACCACCAATCAAACGATATATTCCCTGAATGCCCTCGTTGCAGAAACCTCTTGCTCCAAGTGCGACCCATAAACAGTTTTAACGTATGCACCGAGCATTATCGCCTCTCGAGCAGGAGATATAATAGATTCGATAATAATTTCCCGGGTAGAGAGCACCGTAGGGTTTAAATAGCGGCTGCCGGAAGCCCGAAACAAAGAAACTCACTTAGGAAGAATAGAGACCAACGAATTAAATATGTCTGTGTACGGTGAAACCGACGATTCTTGCGTAATGGACCAAGACACAAGCCCCTCCTCTAACGCCATAGACGTCGCGACCGCCGAATTACAGGAGCGAGTACAATTATTACGGGAAAAACAAGCCGAGATTGAAAAGGTATACGCGAAACTCATTATAAATAGGGAACCCAATACGGTTTCGGGTGTAGCTACCGGATCGAACGGCCCTACGTTGGAAGGTCTTTCGAGTCAAATACAAGCCATGAGCGGAAGGATGGAAAAACTTCTTGCACCTCCGCCATTCGCAAATAATTTTGCCACACCGGCTTCCTCCCGTTTTGATAGGAAACCGGCATTAAATCATAATGGGGCCCCGGAAGTCTCAAAACGAAACGATGTTCCGGACCAGGATCCATTACCCCAGATCAAATTAAAAGACGCGATCGAAACAGTCCCAACTTTCAACGGGCACAATATACCCGTAGAACAATTCGCGAGAGCATGCAACAGGGCTAAGGCTCTGGTTCCCTCGCAAGCCGAACCTCAGCTGGCGAGGTTGTTGCGCAATAAGCTGCAAGACCATGCCTGCTTGGCTGTTGAGGATAGGGTCTTCGACTCCGTAAACGACCTAATCAAACAACTTAAACGCACCTTCGCTCCTGCCAAAACATCGGATCATTATCGTGGAGAACTCGCGAATATTACAAAAGGAACCAACGAGCACGTATTGGAATACATCGCACGCGTTAAGGACCTTCGATTCGCCATTCTGGAAGAGGAGAGAGAGTACTATCGCGATTTCGCACGGAATCATCCCGAGGACCTAGATCGGCTAACGTTAGATTCATTCGTCGACGGCCTCCCGCCCTACATAAGGACAAGGTTACTGCAACACCCGTTCGAAACGCTCGACGAAGCTTTCGACCTGGCTGTGCTCGTCGGCAAAAAGATCGACAGGGACCGCATTAGGTTTACAGAACAAAGGGCTCCAAAGTCAACGTGTCAACTCTGCAACAAGGCAGGACACGACGCACGGTCCTGTAGGAACAATCAGAATACGACCCCCCAACCTTCCGAGAGATACGACCCAAATCGCGTTGCAGGATACGGGAACAAAACGCCCAGCCCTCTGCTCCCTTATTGGGACAAAACGCGACCTCCTCCTCCAAGACCTACAGAATTGCGTATCTGTACGTACTGCAAGAAGCCCGGACACCTGATCTCAGAATGCAGGAAACGAATCTTCAATCACAATGAACAGAACAGTAGAAACTTCCAAGAACGAGATTCGGGAAACGCTCCGCCCCTACGGTCAAATATGGATGCGTACCGTGGAACGGGCCAAACGGGAGCGCGTCCCATAATAGTACAAACGGAGCCAGGAATGGAGGAATTAGGATCGCCACCGCATGGTTAAACACTGGTGACGAAGCCCCGTCTGTAATAATTCACTCCCTAGACTTCGAAGCAACACCAGAATTAATGATTGATACCGGGTCCGAGGTGAACTTGTTAAAAATACAAGCCGTGAAGAGACCTCAAGATATAAATAGGGAGAGGCAGGTGCAACTTAGAGGCATCGCAAAGGACCTCGTCACCACCCTTGGGACAATAAAGATAAATTTGTTGGGCAACGACGTCACGTTTCACGTAGTCGAAAACGATTTTCCAATTAACCCACAAGGAATACTAGGTACGGAGTTCTTCATAAAACAGAATGTCTCAATACACTATTCCAAGAAACAGTTAGACTTCCACGGAAATTCCATTCCGTTTGTAAACAGGGTTCAACACAGATTACCCGCAAGGTCAAGAACCACTTTCTTCGTCCACGTATCTAACCCGGACATAAAAGAAGGTTACTTACCCCGGCTAGATTTAGGCATGGGGATTCACGCTGGTAATGCACTTGTCCGTAATCAGGACGGCAAGGCATACTTGCAGATAATAAATTCCAACGAAACAGACGCAACGGTCACGATACCCACCGTTGAACTAGAAGAATTCGAAATGATAATTCCAGAGCACAAACAAAAACGACCAAAAGAGACTACGACGTCCAGAAACGTCACTCCCATTTCCGCCCTAATAAAACCTAAGTCCCAATTCTACCTCGAGGCGCCCGCGAAGGTGCACTCCCTATCATCCCCTGCGAATTATGTCAAAACAACCCTCCACCCAAATTTCCCCGAGTCTCTTACGGTTGCATCGGAAACTGGAACATCGACGAATCCTGGAGAAACCCCTTCAAGGACGGAACAAATACTCGGATTAATCCCAACGGAACATATGAATCCGGAGGAGAAACTCCATGTCCATGGGATTCTAACAAAGTACCATGACCTTTTCCATCTACCAGATGAGAAGTTGGGTCATACGAACGCTATCCAACATGAAATCCAGACGACGGACCCAATGCCTGTCAACACGAAACAGTATCGATTCCCTCCAATACACAAAAGGGAAATCGACAAACAAGTAAATAAGTTGCTAGAAAACGAAATCATAAAGCCGTCGTTATCACCCTACAATTCGCCGGTCTGGATTGTGTCAAAGAAGCCAGGACCCGATGGCGAACCCCTATGGCGAATGGTAATTGACTTTAGGGACCTAAACAAAAAGACAATTCCCGACGCATACCCGCTTCCAAATATCACCGAAATATTGGACCAATTAGGAGGAGCAAAATACTTTTCTGTATTCGACCTCGCCTCAGGATTCCATCAAATACCTATGAAACCAGAGGACGCGCCAAAAACAGCATTTTCCACGCCTCATGGACACTACGAATTCGTTAGAATGCCGTTTGGGCTTTGCAATGCACCAGCTACTTTCCAACGTTTAATGGACCACACATTAACGGGACTTCAGGGTACGGAAATGTTCGTCTACTTGGACGATATTGTCCTCTATGCAAGTTCCCTCACCGAACACTTGATCAAATTCAAGAAACTCGCCCACCGCCTACGCGAAGCGAACCTCAAATTACAACCTTCCAAATGCAAATTTCTACACAAGGAAGTCGCATATTTGGGCCACGTAATCACTGAGGAGGGCGTAAAACCGGACCAGCAGAAGATTCAAGCCGTCCGAAACTACCCAGCACCTCGTACCCCGAAAGGAATTAAAGAATTCCTTGGGCTAACCGGATATTACCGAAGGTTTATCCCAGAATTTTCCAAAATAGCTCGGCCATTAACCCAACTATTGAAGAAAGACACACCATTTGTATGGGAACTGTCCCAGCAAACGGCTTTTGACCACTTAAGGTCAGCATTACAGAAAGAACCTATCCTGCAATACCCAAATTTTGAACTGGAATTCCATGTCACCACGGACGCCTCCGAATATGCTATAGGAGGAATATTGAGCCAAAATGTCGAAGGAAGAGAGCTGCCGATTAGTTACGCTTCCCGTCTCCTGAACAAAGCGGAAATCAATTACTCAACCATCGAAAGGGAGCTCCTAGCTATCGTCTATTGCACTAGGTATTTCCGGCCCTATCTCTATGGAAAGAAATTTATTTTGTACACCGACCACCGACCACTAGTGTGGCTACATAATGTAAAGGACCCGACATCACGTCTTGTTAGGTGGCGCTTGAAACTAGCGGAATACGAATACGAGATCCGCTACCAACCGGGGAAAAGCAACAAACTTGCCGACGCCCTGTCCCGCAACCCACCAGTAATAGAAACATATCCCGTACGACCACGAGAAGAAACCGACGAAGATTGGGTGGACGAGGGCCTGCAAAGGGCAAATGTTCGCAAGAAGCCTCGAACCACCAAGGTAACTAATACCCGTCTAAGGGCAAAGCCTACAAGGATTCAGCCACATCGAAAGGTACGCGGAACTCCGCCACCTATAATCGAGACGCCGGACCCTTCCCCCGAAAACCTACTTGAATCAATGAGTAGCGTGGAAGAGGAAAATCAGGAAGAGGAAAATCAGGAAGAGGAAAAGGAACAGACAAGTATTCCCTACCAAATCATTTCGCCTCCGCAATCCCCAACACCACAAGGACAAGATAACCCCGAATCCGAGGTGGAATCTAACGCGTCGGACGAATCAACAGATTCGGAGTTTTCCATAATTGAGCCAAACGACAATCTGGATACAGCCTATGAAGCAGATCCTGATAAAGACATCAGAATAATACCTTTAATTAGTCGCGACCCATTATCCCTGCGGAAAGAGACGCTCGTTTTCTTTCTGAGCTCGGAAGGTAAGGCTTGCGACGATGGAGCTAAACAATTGTTGGAAGCCGGAATCCAAATAGGAACAGGCGACCTCACACTTGGCAGAGCCCATGTAACGTACGATAAAGGACAAATTCTTATAGGGCTAGTCATTAAAGAGACACAAAGTACTCCCTTAACCACCGCGACGTGGGATGAAGCCCTTTCGTCCCTTAAGGATGTATTAAACGAACTCGTAATATATTCATTCAGCATAGCCAAAACAACAGCCATCGACCAACTAAGCTGGCAGAATATCATTACAGACATCCTAGAAGTCATCAACGAAGAAGACATCAGTGTCACCATATGTTTACGACTAGTTCGCATTCCCGAAGAAGCGGAACGACAAAATATTATCACAGAAAACCATGCTTCCGCTCTAGCCGGACATAAAGGAGTAACAAAAACGTATAAACGAATCCGTCACCATTACTTTTGGAAGGGCATGAAGAAAGCCGTGGAGGACTACATCCGAAACTGCTCGGATTGCCAACGAAAGAAACTCGTCCGTGTTAAAACCAGGCAACCAATGATCCTCACCGACACGCCTGGACGCGCCTTCGATAAAATTGCATTAGACATAGTAGGGCCATTACCCACTACCAGAACAGGCAATACCTACATCTTAACCATGCAAGACTTACTGACGAAATACTTCGTGTGCGAACCTCTCAAACAATCCACTTCAATAAAAATTGCTGATGCATTTATAAAACGATTTATCTGTCAATTCGGAGCTCCCAGAGCCATCCTCACGGACCAAGGAGCGAATCTCACCGGCAATTTGATGAAAGCTATTGCGCGAAAATTTAAAATCGAACAATTTAGAACCACAGCCTTTCACCCACAGACCAACGGTTCTTTAGAACGATCACACCTCGTTTTAACTGAGTATTTGAAAATGTTTATTAGTAGACACAGTGACTGGGACGAATGGACCTACTTGGCCGCGTTCTCTTATAATACCAGCGTCCACGAGGGCACTGGTTATACTCCATACGAGTTAGTATTCGGGAAAATAGCCCGGGTACCAAGCCGGACTCCGGTACCCGAAGATTTTGAAAACGAAACGTATAATCACTACCTCTCGAATTTAAACACGAGGGTGCAAGAACTGCAAACTGCTGCAGCGGAAAAACTAAACCAATCTAAACTCCGCTACAAAAAATACTACGATAGGCACATAAACGAAGAGACCTTCAAACCGGGCGACCCAGTTTTCGTCCTAATAGAACCGCGAAAAGGGAAATTTGGCGACCAATATTCTGGTCCCCACACTATATTAGAGGTAATCCCTTCACAGAACCTTAAGATCTCGTGGAAGGGTAAAACGAAAATAATTCATGCAAACAAAGCTCGTCTTGGTCGCATGCGGGAGAACCCCGGTTGACCCACATTCATAACATGCATATATACTCGTACTAACACATATAAATCTTAGATCGTTAAACGTAACGCACAAATGCCGCATAAACGGGCCAACAAGCCTAACCGGCCCCGCCAGATAGGAGGGAGCCTTAAAAGAAGGCTGTCCCACCTGAGGTGGCTGCGCCGCAAGGCACTAACGGAAGGAAGGAGCCTATCGCCCCTCCTTCCAAAAGTAACCTCCACCATCGTCATCAGGGAAGCTGAGCCAGAGGTTACGACCCTGGATGACGACGTCCCCCTGTCAACGCCGATGGATCTGGCAGCGTTCCAGGGAGCAGCAACTCCACCGCCCCCGAATAGCCCCATAAAAAGTGCGACAAGAGAGGACATACTCGATCGCCCACCTCCTTCCCAAACACCACTTCCTCGCCCAACAACCCCTACTCCTTCCGCCATCCCACCTTGGCCAGGAGTAGTGGAGATCGTGGACACGGGGTCAGCCACCAAAGTCCCAGACCACGAGGTGCTGACGCCCGAGTTCCTGCGATGGTTCGATGACCGATACCAAAGCGGTCAGGACCTCACCTTCTACCTGGAAGATGAAACCCTCCAAAACCTCTCCTATTCCTATCCACCGTAAAAGGTTCCCAAGTCCCACCAGATCTTCCTTCCATCCTAATCCATTGTAAATAATCCCTGTACTCCCGTTGGAGATAATTTCGCTATTAATTTTAAGGGTTCTATGCTACATAAGCATTCTTTTATTTTTCCTTTTTCTACTATTTTTTATTTTTTTTTATCAATGTACATTCAGCACTCACACATTCTGACGTATTCACACCCTGCGCCTTATTGTTAAGAAATGTAAGAATTTCTTCATATAAGGGGGAAGGTGTGACGAGACACTATTTTTCGCGCGGTATTATTTCAACTCTCCCCCATAAATCACTCCATAACTCCACCGAAAGTCCCCAAACTTCAACTCTCACCCCTTCTTTCCCAATCGCCGATCACCTTGACGATGTACCTTAGCGGTCCCCATCTCAAGACGATCGGTACGAAATCCCCTTTCCTTATTCGCCCTACGAGGCACGATCTCTTCCCTCATATTTAAATTTAAACAAGTCCCTCGCCCCAAAAACTCCTTATCTCGAGACCACGTCTCACCCCCTCTCCATGACCAAAGAAGTCAAAGCCACGCTCACCCCTTTCCAATCAAACCTCCAAAAAACCCATCCAATAGGTTGAGTATCTCCCCATCAGAAACCTACGTAAGACCCCGAAAGTCTTGTCGCCACGAATATTTCATCCACGTGTCCTTAACTAATTATAGACGAATATCCTATAAAAACCACGGAAGTCCTACTGCGACGCATATTTCGTAAGTAGGCCAAAGTCCATACCGCGCGTACCCTTCATACCTAACAATCATGTAAAATTCATATAAATACAAGGGCCCGGGAGACAGAGGCTCTCTTTCTGCAGAAACATCACTCGGAAAGTATCATTATAACTATCAAGTGTTTAAAATCAATTTCAACGAATTACTCATCGATATTCATCGTAAGCAATTAATATTAAATATTGTTATACGGTATATCACCCTCATTTATTTCTCATGTACTATTGCTAACTCTTACCATTTATATTACTATTTCATGCTTATTGCTATATATTGCTATCATTGCTAACTTTTATTGTTTTATATCATTATTACCCGCTTATTGCGACGGTCTATTATTTCATGTCTATTGTTTTATATCTCTACCACGATTTATATTCATGTACATCATATCCATACATATATCTTTATAAATAACCATTTATATAATTGTTTTGTGTTAATGCTAAACGCCTAACGCATTATTATACACTAAATTACCTGCACAATAATATGCATGGCTTATTTGGTGCTACTAACTGAATAAATCAGTTTCATTTAATTCACGCTTCGAGTTATTGTGTTAAATCCTCGAAACGAAGGTTCCCTTCCAAAACAAACTGCTGCAACAGCTGATCGGGCTGCGCGAACACCGGAGTTCTTATAATATTTACCGGGCTTACTTTTACATAGCTCGCGTTCGACCAACGTCTAGACGAATTTCGCGGAATAGCACGGGCGGCTTCTTATGACAATGCAACCGTAAATCCGATTACCAAAACTAAAGTAACAACCACAAGTGGTCTAACGGGTGTCTCCCTGGCGCGCGGTTACCTTTAAACCTTCCCTAGTCGATTAGCGTGCAGGATTTAAGATCCTCGCCTGATTTTCCCCTAAACCTAGTGTGTAGGATTTTACGTTCTCGCCTGATTCCCGAAAATCCTCAGTGTGTAGGATTTTACGTTCTCGCCTGACTCCTGAAACCCTCAGCGTGCAGGATTACACATTCTCGCCTGATTCCCGAAAATCCTCAGTGTGTAGGATTTTACGTTCTCGCCTGACTCCTGAAACCCTCAGCGTGCAGGATTACACATTCTCGCCTGATTCCCGAAAATCCTCAGTGTGTAGGATTTTACGTTCTCGCCTGACTCCTGAAACCCTCAGCGTGCAGGATTACACATTCTCGCCTGATTCCCGAAAATCCTCAGCGTGTAGGATTTTACGTTCTCGCCTGACTCCCGAAAACCCTCAGTGTGTAGGATTCTACGTTCTCGCCTGATTCCCGAAAATCCTCAGTGTGTAGGATTTTACGTTCTCGCCTGATTCCCTAAAACCCTCAGTGTGCAGGATTACACGTTCTCGCCTGATTCCCTAAAACCCTCAGTGTGTAGGATTCTACGTTCTCGCCTGGCTCCCGAAAACACCCAGTGTGCAGGATTACAGATTCTCGCCTGATTTCTTACCCCACATTGTCATCGTCCCCAAAGACCTCAACCCAGGACGTGACAGTACAACCGTCTTCTATATCTAGGCTAACGAGATCCGTCTGTACATCCGTCTTCTATATCTAGACTAACGAGATCCGTCTGTACAACCGTTTTCTATATCTAGACTACCGAGATCCGTCGTTGTACAACAGTCTTCTATATCTAGACTAACGAGATCTCTCGTTGTGCAACCGTCTTCTATATCTAGACTAACGAGATCCGTCTGTACAACCGTCTTCTATATCTAGACTAACGAGATCCGTCTGTACAACCGTCTTCTATATCTAGACTAACGAGATCCGTCGTTGTACAACCGTCTTCTATATCTAGACTAACGAGATCCGTCTGTACAACCGTCTTCTATATCTAGACTAACGAGATCCGTCGTTGTACAACCGTCTTCTATATCTCGACTAACGAGATCTCTCGTTGTACAACCGTCTTCTATATCTAGGCTAACGAGATCCGTCTGTACAACCGTCTTCTATATCTAGACTAACGAGATCCGTCTGTACAACCGTCTTCTATATCTAGACTAACGAGATCCGTCTGTACAACCGTCTTCTATATCTAGACTAACGAGATCCGTCGTTGTACAACCGTCTTCTATATCTAGACTAACGAGATCCGTCGTTGTACAACCGTCTTCTATATCTAGACTAACGAGATCCGTCGATGTACAACCGTTTTCTATATCTCGACTAACGAGATCTATCGTTGTACAACCGTCTTCTATATCTAGACTAACGAGATCCGTCGTTGCACAACCGTCTTCAATATCTAGACTAACGAGATCCGTCTGTACAACCGTCTTCTATATCTAGACTAACGAGATACGTCGTTGGACAAACGTCTTCAATATCTAGACTAACGAGATCCGTCTGTACAACTGTCTTCTATATCTAGACTAACGAGATCCGTCTGTACAACCGTCTTCTATAACTAGACTAACGAGATCCGTCGTTGTACAACCGTTTTCTATATCTAGACTAACGAGATCCGTCGTTGTACAACCGTCTTCTATATCTAGACTAACGAGATCCGTCGTTGTACAACCGTCTTCTATATCTCGACTAACGAGATCTCTCGTTGTACAACCGTCTTCTATATCTAGGCTAACGAGACCCGTCTGTACAACCGTCTTCTATATCTAGACTAACGAGATCCGTCTGTACAACCGTCTTCTATATCTAGACTAACGAGATCCGTCTGTACAACCGTCTTCTATATCTAGACTAACGAGATCCGTCTGTACAACCGTCTTCTATATCTAGACTAACGAGATCCGTCGTTGTACAACCGTCTTCTATATCTCGACTAACGAGATCCGTCGTTGTACAACCGTCTTCTATATCTCGACTAACGAGATCTCTCGTTGTACAACCGTCTTCTATATCTAGGCTAACGAGATCCGTCTGTACAACCGTCTTCTATATCTAGACTAACGAGATCCGTCTGTACAACCGTCTTCTATATTTAGACTAACGAGATCCGTCGTTGTACAACCGTCTTCTATATCTCGTCTAACGAGATCTCTCGTTGTACAACCGTCTTCTATATCTAGACTAACGAGATCCGTCTGTACAACCGTCTTCTATATCTAGACTAACGAGATCCATCGTTGTAGAACCGTCTTCTATATCTAGACTAACGAGATCCGTCGTTGCACAACCGTCTTCAATATCTAGACTAACGAGATCCGTCTGAACAACCCTCTTCTATATCAAGACTAACGAGATCCGTCTGTACAACCTTCTTCTATATCTAGACTAACGAGATCCGTCGTTGGACAAACGTTTTCAATATCTAGACTAACATGATCCGTCTGTACAACCGTCTTCTATATCTAGACTAACGAGATCCGTCGTTGTACAACCGTCTTCTATATCTAGACTAACGATATCCGTCGTTGTACAACCGTCTTCTATATCTAGACTAACGAGATCCGTCTGTACAACCGTCTTCTATATCTAGACTAACGAGATCCGCGGTTGTACAACCGTCTTCTATATCTCGACTAACGAGATCTCTCGTTGTACAACCGTCTTCTATATCTATACTAAAGAGATCCGTCTGTACAACCGTCTTCTATATCTAGACTAACGAGATCCGTCTGTACAACCGTCTTCTATATCTAGACTAACGAGATCCGTCGTTGTACAACCGTCTTCTATATCTCGACTAACGAGATCCGTCGTTGTACAACCGTCTTCTATATCTAGGCTAACGAGATCCGTCTGTACATCCGTCTTCTATATCTAGACTAACGAGATCCGTCTGTACAACCGTCTTCTATATCTAGACTAACGAGATCCGTCGTTGTACAACCGTCTTCTATATCTAGACTAACGAGATCCGTCGTTGTACAACCGTCTTCTATATCTAGACTAACGATATCCGTCGTTGTTCAACCGTCTTCTATATCTAGACTAACGAGATCCGTCTGTACAACCGTCTTCTATATCTAGACTAACGAGATCCGTCGTTGTACAACCGTCTTCTATATCTCGACTAACGAGATCTCTCGTTGTACAACCGTCTTCTATATCTAGGCTAACGAGATCCGTCTGTACAACCGTCTTCTATATCTAGACTAACGAGATCAGTCTGTACAACCGTCTTCTATATCTAGACTAACGAGATCCGTCGTTGTACAACCGTCTTCTATATCTAGGCTAACGAGATCCGTCTGTACAACCGTCTTCTATATCTAGACTAACGAGATCCGTCGTTGTACAACCGTCTTCTATATCTAGACTAACGAGATCCGTCGTTGCACAACCGTCTTCAATATCTAGAGTAACGAGATCCGTCTGAACAACCCTCTTCTATATCTAGACTAACGAGATCCGTCGTTGTACAACCGTCTTCTATATCTAGACTAACGAGATCCGTCGTTGTACAACCGTCTTCTATATCTCGACTAACGAGATCTCTCGTTGTACAACCGTCTTCTATATCTAGGCTAACGAGACCCGTCTGTACAACCGTCTTCTATATCTAGACTAACGAGATCCGTCTGTACAACCGTCTTCTATATCTAGACTAACGAGATCCGTCTGTACAACCGTCTTCTATATCTAGACTAACGAGATCCGTCTGTACAACCGTCTTCTATATCTAGACTAACGAGATCCGTCGTTGTACAACCGTCTTCTATATCTCGACTAACGAGATCCGTCGTTGTACAACCGTCTTCTATATCTCGACTAACGAGATCTCTCGTTGTACAACCGTCTTCTATATCTAGGCTAACGAGATCCGTCTGTACAACCGTCTTCTATATCTAGACTAACGAGATCCGTCTGTACAACCGTCTTCTATATTTAGACTAACGAGATCCGTCGTTGTACAACCGTCTTCTATATCTCGTCTAACGAGATCTCTCGTTGTACAACCGTCTTCTATATCTAGACTAACGAGATCCGTCTGTACAACCGTCTTCTATATCTAGACTAACGAGATCCATCGTTGTAGAACCGTCTTCTATATCTAGACTAACGAGATCCGTCGTTGCACAACCGTCTTCAATATCTAGACTAACGAGATCCGTCTGAACAACCCTCTTCTATATCAAGACTAACGAGATCCGTCTGTACAACCTTCTTCTATATCTAGACTAACGAGATCCGTCGTTGGACAAACGTTTTCAATATCTAGACTAACATGATCCGTCTGTACAACCGTCTTCTATATCTAGACTAACGAGATCCGTCGTTGTACAACCGTCTTCTATATCTAGACTAACGATATCCGTCGTTGTACAACCGTCTTCTATATCTAGACTAACGAGATCCGTCTGTACAACCGTCTTCTATATCTAGACTAACGAGATCCGCGGTTGTACAACCGTCTTCTATATCTCGACTAACGAGATCTCTCGTTGTACAACCGTCTTCTATATCTATACTAAAGAGATCCGTCTGTACAACCGTCTTCTATATCTAGACTAACGAGATCCGTCTGTACAACCGTCTTCTATATCTAGACTAACGAGATCCGTCGTTGTACAACCGTCTTCTATATCTCGACTAACGAGATCCGTCGTTGTACAACCGTCTTCTATATCTAGGCTAACGAGATCCGTCTGTACATCCGTCTTCTATATCTAGACTAACGAGATCCGTCTGTACAACCGTCTTCTATATCTAGACTAACGAGATCCGTCGTTGTACAACCGTCTTCTATATCTAGACTAACGAGATCCGTCGTTGTACAACCGTCTTCTATATCTAGACTAACGATATCCGTCGTTGTTCAACCGTCTTCTATATCTAGACTAACGAGATCCGTCTGTACAACCGTCTTCTATATCTAGACTAACGAGATCCGTCGTTGTACAACCGTCTTCTATATCTCGACTAACGAGATCTCTCGTTGTACAACCGTCTTCTATATCTAGGCTAACGAGATCCGTCTGTACAACCGTCTTCTATATCTAGACTAACGAGATCAGTCTGTACAACCGTCTTCTATATCTAGACTAACGAGATCCGTCGTTGTACAACCGTCTTCTATATCTAGGCTAACGAGATCCGTCTGTACAACCGTCTTCTATATCTAGACTAACGAGATCCGTCGTTGTACAACCGTCTTCTATATCTAGACTAACGAGATCCGTCGTTGCACAACCGTCTTCAATATCTAGAGTAACGAGATCCGTCTGAACAACCCTCTTCTATATCAGGACTAACGAGATCCGTCTGTACAACCGTCTTCTATATCTAGACTAACGAGATCCGTCGTTGTACAACCGTCTTCTATATCCAGACTAACGAGATCCGTCGTTGTACAACCGTCTTCTATATCTAGGCTAACGAGATCCGTCTGTACATCCGTCTTCTATATCTAGACTAACGAGATCCGTCTGTACAACCGTCTTCTATATTTAGACTAACGAGATCCGTCGTTGTACAACCGTCTTCTATATCTCGTCTAACGAGATCTCTCGTTGTACAACCGTCTTCTATATCTAGACTAACGAGATCCGTCTGTACAACCGTCTTCTATATCTAGACTAACGAGATCCGTCGTTGTACAACCGTCTTCTATATCTCGACTAACGAGATCTCTCGTTGTACAACCGTCTTCTATATCTAGGCTAACGAGATCCGTCTGTACAACCGTCTTCTATATCTAGACTAACGAGATCCGTCTGTACAACCGTCTTCTATATCTAGACTAACGAGATCCGTCGTTGTACAACCGTCTTCTATATCTCGACTAACGAGATCTCTCGTTGTACAAACGTCTTCTATATCTAGACTAACGAGATCCGTCTGTACAACCGTCTTCTATATCTAGACTAACGAGATCCGTCGTTGTACAACCGTCTTCTATATCTAGACTAACGAGATCCGTCGTTGTACAACCGTCTTCTATATCTAGACTAACGAGATCCGTCGATGTACAACCGTTTTCTATATCTCGACTAACGAGATCCGTCGTTGTACAACCGTCTTCTATATCTCGACTAACGAGATCTCTCGTTGTACAACCGTCTTCTATATCTAGGCTAACGAGATCCGTCTGTACAACCGTCTTCTATATCTAGACTAACGAGATCCGTCGTTGTACAACCGTCTTCTATATCTAGACTAACGAGATCCGTCTGCACAACCGTCTTCTATATCTAGACTAACGAGATCCGTCGTTGTACAACCGTCTTCTATATCTCGACTAACGAGATCTCTCGTTGTACAACCGTCTTCTATATCTAGGCTAACGAGATCCGTCTGTACAACCGTCTTCTATATCTAGACTAACGAGATCCGTCTGTACAACCGTCTTCTATATTTAGACTAACGAGATCCGTCGTTGTACAACCGTCTTCTATATCTCGTCTAACGAGATCTCTCGTTGTACAACCGTCTTCTATATCTAGACTAACGAGATCCGTCTGTACAACCGTCTTCTATATCTAGACTAACGAGATCCATCGTTGTAGAACCGTCTTCTATATCTAGACTAACGAGATCCGTCGTTGCACAACCGTCTTCAATATCTAGACTAACGAGATCCGTCTCAACAACCCTCTTCTATATCAAGACTAACGAGATCCGTCTGTACAACCGTCTTCTATATCTCGACTAACGAGATCTCTCGTTGTACAACCGTCTTCTATATCTCGACTAACGAGATCTCTCGTTGTACAACCGTCTTCTATATCTAGACTAACGAGATACGTCGTTGGACAAACGTCTTTAATATCTAGACTAACGAGATCCGTCGTTGTACAACCGTCTTCTATATCCAGACTAACGAGATCCGTCGTTGTACAACCGTCTTCTATATCTAGGCTAACGAGATCCGTCTGTACATCCGTCTTCTATATCTAGACTAACGAGATCCGTCTGTACAACCGTTTTCTATATCTAGACTACCGAGGTCCGTCGTTGTACAACCGTCTTCTATATCTAGACTAACGAGATCTCTCGTTGTGCAACCGTCTTCTATATCTAGACTAACGAGATCCGTCTGTACAACCGTCTTCTATATCTAGACTAACGAGATCCGTCGTTGTACAACCGTCTTCTATATCTAGACTAACGATATCCGTCGTTGTTCAACCGTCTTCTATATCTAGACTAACGAGATCCGTCTGTACAACCGTCTTCTATATCTAGACTAACGAGATCCGTCGTTGTACAACCGTCTTCTATATCTCGACTAACGAGATCTCTCGTTGTACAACCGTCTTCTATATCTAGACTAACGAGATCCGTCTGTACAACCGTCTTCTATATCTAGACTAACGAGATCCGCGGTTGTACAACCGTCTTCTATATCTCGACTAACGAGATCTCTCGTTGTACAACCGTCTTCTATATCTATACTAAAGAGATCCGTCTGTACAACCGTCTTCTATATCTAGACTAACGAGATCCGTCTGTACAACCGTCTTCTATATCTAGACTAACGAGATCCGTCGTTGTACAACCGTCTTCTATATCCAGACTAACGAGATCCGTCGTTGTACAACCGTCTTCTATATCTAGGCTAACGAGATCCGTCTGTACATCCGTCTTCTATATCTAGACTAACGAGATCCGTCTGTACAACCGTCTTCTATATTTAGACTAACGAGATCCGTCGTTGTACAACCGTCTTCTATATCTCGTCTAACGAGATCTCTCGTTGTACAACCGTCTTCTATATCTAGACTAACGAGATCCGTCTGTACAACCGTCTTCTATATCTAGGCTAACGAGATCCGTCTGTACATCCGTCTTCTATATCTAGACTAACGAGATCCGTCTGTACAACCGTCTTCTATATTTAGACTAACGAGATCCGTCGTTGTACAACCGTCTTCTATATCTCGACTAACGAGATCTATCGTTGTACAACCGTCTCCTATATCTAGACTAACGAGATCCGTCGTTGCACAACCGTCTTCAATATCTAGACTAACGAGATCCGTCTGAACAACCCTCTTTTATATCAAGACTAACGAGATCCGTCTGTACAACCGTCTTCTATATCTCGACTAACGAGATCTATCGTTGTACAACCGTCTCCTATATCTAGACTAACGAGATCCGTCGTTGCACAACCGTCTTCAATATCTAGACTAACGAGATCCGTCTGAACAACCCTCTTTTATATCAAGACTGACGAGATCCGTCTGTACAACCGTCTTCTACATCTATACTAAAGAGATCCGTCTGTACAACCGTCTTCTATATCTAGACTAACGAGATCCGTCGTTGTACAACCGTCTTCTATATCTAGACTAACGAGATCCGTCGTTGTACAACCGTCTTCTATATCTAGACTAACGATATCCGTCGTTGTACAACCGTCTTCTATATCTAGACTAACGAGATCCGTCTGTACAACCGTCTTCTATATCTAGACTAACGAGATCCGTCGTTGTACAACCGTCTTCTATATCTCGACTAACGAGATCTCTCGTTGTACAACCGTCTTCTATATCTAGGCTAACGAGATCCGTCTGTACAACCGTCTTCTATATCTAGACTAACGAGATCCGTCGTTGTACAACCGTCTTCTATATCTAGACTAACGAGATCCGTCGTTGGACAAACGTCTTCAATATCTAGACTAACGAGATCCGTCTGTACAACCGTGTTCTATATCTAGACTAACGAGATCCGTCTGTACAACTGTCTTCTATATCTAGACTAACGAGATCCGTCGTTGTACAACCGTCTTCTATATCCCGACTAACGAGATCTATCGTTGTACAACCGTCTTCTATATCTAGACTAACGAGATACGTCGTTGGACAAACGTCTTCAATATCTAGACTAACGAGATCCGTCTGTACAACCGTCTTCTATATCTAGACTAACGAGATCCGTCAGTACAACCGTCTTCTATATCTAGACTAACGAGATCCGTCGTTGTACAACCGTCTTCTATATCTCGACTAACGAGATCTCTCGTTGTACAACCGTCTTCTATATCTAGACTAACGAGATACGTCGTTGGACAAACGTCTTTAATATCTAGACTAACGAGATCCGTCTGTACAACCGTCTTCTATATCTAGACTAACGAGATCCGTCGTTGTACAACCGTCTTCTATATCTATACTAAAGAGATCCGTCTGTACAACCGTCTTCTATATCTAGACTAACGAGATCCGTCTGTACAAACCGTCTTCTATATCTAGACTAACGAGATCCGTCGTTGTACAACCGTCTTCTATATCTCGACTAACGAGATCTCTCGTTGTACAACCGTCTTCTATATCTAGACTAACGAGATACGTCGTTGGACAAACGTCTTTAACATCTAGACTAACGAGATCCGTCTGTACAACTGTCTTCTATATCTAGACTAACGAGGTCCGTCTGTACAACCGTCTTCTATATCTTGACTAACGAGATCCGACGTTGTACAACCGTTTTCTATATCTAGACTAACGAGATCCGTCGTTGTACAACCGTCTTCTATATCTAGACTAACGAGATCCGTCGTTGTACAACCGTCTTCTATATCTAGACTAACGAGTTCCGTCGTTGTACAACCGTCTTCTATATCTAGACTAACGAGATACGTCGTTGGACAAACGTCTTCAATATCTAGACTAACGAGATCCGTCTGTACAACCGTTTTCTATATCTAGACTACCGAGATCCGTCGTTGTACAACCGTCTTCTATATCTAGACTAACGAGACCTCTCGTTGTGCAACCGCCTTCTATATCTAGACTAACGAGATCCGTCTGTACAACCTTCTTCTATATCTAGACTAACGCGATCCGTCGTTGTACAACCGTCTTCTATATCTCGACTAACGAGATCTCTCGTTGTACAACCGTCTTCTATATCTAGACTAACGAGATCCGTCGTTGTACAACCGTCTTGTATATCTCGACTAACGAGATCTATCGTTGTACAACCGTCTTCTATATCTAGACTAACGAGATCCGTCGTTGTACAACCGTCTTCTATATCTATACTAAAGAGATCCGTCGTTGTACCACCGCCTTCTATATGTAGACTAACGAGATACGTCGTTGGACAAACGTCTTCTATATCTAGACTAACGAGATACGTCGTTGGACAAACGTCTTCAATATCTAGACTAACGAGAGATACGTCTGTACAACCGTTTTCTATATCTAGACTAACGAGATCCGTCGTTGTTCAACCGTCTTCTATATCTCGACTAACGAGATCTATCGTTGTACAACCGCCTTCTATATCTAGACTAACGAGATACGTCGTTGGACAAACGTCTTCTATATCTAGACTAACGAGATACGTCGTTGGACAAACGTCTTTAATATCTAGACTAACGAGATCCGTCTGTACAACCGTCTTCTATATCTAGACTAACGAGATCCGTCGTTGTTCAACCGTCTTCTATATCTCGACTAACGAGATCTATCGTTGTACAACCGCCTTCTATATCTAGACTAACGAGATACGTCGTTGGAAAAACGTCTTCTATATCTAGACTAACGAGATACGTCGTTGGACAAACGTCTTTAATATCTAGACTAACGAGATCCGTCTGTACAACCGTCTTCTATATCTAGACTAACGAGATCCGTCGTTGTACAACCGTCTTCTATATCTATACTAAAGAGAACCGTCTCTACAACCGTCTTCTATATCTAGACTAACGAGATCCGTCTGTACAACCGTCTTCTATATCTATACTAAAGAGATCCGTCTGTACAACCGTCTTCTATATCTAGACTAACGAGATCCGTCTGTACAAACCGTCTTCTATATCTAGACTAACGAGATCCGTCGTTGTACAACCGTCTTCTATATCTCGACTAACGAGATCTCTCGTTGTACAACCGTCTTCTATATCTAGACTAACGAGATACGTCGTTGGACAAACGTCTTTAATATCTAGACTAACGAGATCCGTCTGTACAACTGTCTTCTATATCTAGACTAACGAGATCCGTCTGTACAACCGTCTTCTATATCTTGACTAACGAGATCCGTCGTTGTATAACCGTTTTCTATATCTAGACTAACGAGATCCGTCGTTGTACAACCGTCTTCTATATCTTGACTAACGAGATCCGTCGTTGTACAACCGTTTTCTATATCTAGACTAACGAGATCCGTCGTTGTACAACCGTCTTCTATATCTAGACTAACGAGATCCGTCGTTGTACAACCGTCTTCTATATCTAGACTAACGAGTTCCGTCGTTGTACAACCGTCTTCTATATCTAGACTAACGAGATACGTCGTTGGACAAACGTCTTCAATATCTAGACTAACGAGATCCGTCTGTACAACCGTTTTCTATATCTAGACTACCGAGATCCGTCGTTGTACAACCGTCTTCTATATCTAGACTAACGAGATCTCTCGTTGTGCAACCGTTTTCTATATCTTGACTAACGAGATCCGTCGTTGTACAACCGTTTTCTATATCTAGACTAACGAGATCCGTCGTTGTACAACCGTCTTCTATATCTAGACTAACGAGATCCGTCGTTGTACAACCGTCTTCTATATCTAGACTAACGAGTTCCGTCGTTGTACAACCGTCTTCTATATCTAGACTAACGAGATACGTCGTTGGACAAACGTCTTCAATATCTAGACTAACGAGATCCGTCTGTACAACCGTTTTCTATATCTAGACTACCGAGATCCGTCGTTGTACAACCGTCTTCTATATCTAGACTAACGAGATCTCTCGTTGTGCAACCGTTTTCTATATCTAGACTAACGAGATCCGTCGTTGTACAACCGTCTTCTATATCTAGACTAACGAGATCCGTCGTTGTACAACCGTCTTCTATATCTAGACTAACGAGTTCCGTCGTTGTACAACCGTCTTCTATATCTAGACTAACGAGATACGTCGTTGGACAAACGTCTTCAATATCTAGACTAACGAGATCCGTCTGTACAACCGTTTTCTATATCTAGACTACCGAGATCCGTCGTTGTACAACCGTCTTCTATATCTAGACTAACGAGATCTCTCGTTGTGCAACCGCCTTCTATATCTAGACTAACGAGATCCGTCTGTACAACCTTCTTCTATATCTAGACTAACGCGATCCTTCGTTGTACAACCGTCTTCTATATCTCGACTAACGAGATCTCTCGTTGTACAACCGTCTTCTATATCTAGACTAACGAGATCCGTCGTTGTACAACCGTCTTCTATATCTAGACTAACGAGATCTCTCGTTGTGCAACCGTTTTCTATATCTTGACTAACGAGATCCGTCGTTGTACAACCGTTTTCTATATCTAGACTAACGAGATCCGTCGTTGTACAACCGTCTTCTATATCTAGACTAACGAGATCCGTCGTTGTACAACCGTCTTCTATATCTAGACTAACGAGTTCCGTCGTTGTACAACCGTCTTCTATATCTAGACTAACGAGATCCGTCGTTGTACAACCGTCTTCTATATCTAGACTAACGAGTTCCGTCGTTGTACAACCGTCTTCTATATCTAGACTAACGAGATACGTCGTTGGACAAACGTCTTCAATATCTAGACTAACGAGATCCGTCTGTACAACCGTTTTCTATATCTAGACTACCGAGATCCGTCGTTGTACAACCGTCTTGTATATCTCGACTAACGAGATCTATCGTTGTACAACCGTCTTCTATATCTAGACTAACGAGTTCCGTCGTTGTACAACCGTCTTCTATATCTAGACTAACGAGATACGTCGTTGGACAAACGTCTTCAATATCTAGACTAACGAGATCCGTCTGTACAACCGTCTTCTATATCTATACTAAAGAGATCCGTCTGTACAACCGTCTTCTATATGTAGACTAACGAGATCCGTCGTTGTACAACCGTCTTCTATATCTAGACTAACGAGATCCGTCGTTGTACAACCGTCTTCTATAACTAGACTAACGAGATCCGTCTTTGTACAACCGTCTTCTATATCTAGACTAACGAGATCCGTCGTTGTACAACCGTCATCTATATCTAGACTAACGAGATCCGTCGTTGTACAACCGTCTTCTATGTCTAGACTAGCGAGATACGTCGTTGGACAAACGTCTTCAATATCTAGACTAACGAGAGATACGTCTGTACAACCGTTTTCTATATCTAGACTAACGAGATCCGTCGTTGTTCAACCGTCTTCTATATCTCGACTAACGAGATCTATCGTTGTACAACCGCCTTCTATATCTAGACTAACGAGATACGTCGTTGGACAAACGTCTTCAATATCTAGACTAACGAGAGATCCGTCTGTACAACCGTCTTCTATATCTAGACTAACGAGATCCGTCGTTGTACAACCGTCTTCTATATCTAGACTAACGAGATCCGTCGTTGCACAACCGTCTTCAATATCTAGACTAACGAGATCCGTCTGTACAACCGTCTTCTATATCTAGACTAACGAGATCCGTCGTTGTACAACCGTCTTCTATATCTATACTAAAGAGATCCGTCTGTACAACCGTCTTCTATATCTAGACTAACGAGATCCGTCGTTGTACAACCGTCTTCTATATCTATACTAAAGAGAACCGTCTGTACAACCGTCTTCTATATCTAGACTAACGAGATCCGTCGTTGTACAACCGTTTTCTATATCTAGACTAACGAGATCCGTCGTTGTACAACCGTCTTCTATATCTAGACTAACGAGATCTCTCGTTGTACAACCGTCTTCTATATCTAGACTAACGAGATACGTCGTTGGACAAACGTCTTTAATATCTAGACTAACGAGATCCGTCTGTACAACCGTCTTCTATATCTAGACTAACGAGATCCGTCGTTGTACAACCGTCTTCTATATCTCGACTAACGAGATCTCTCGTTGTACAACCGTCTTCTATATCTAGGCTAACGAGATCCGTCGTTGTACAACCGTCTTCTATATCTCGACTAACGAGATCTCTCGTTGTACAACCGTCTTCTATATCTAGGCTAACGAGATCCGTCGTTGTACAACCGTCTTCTATATCTAGGCTAACGAGATCCGTCTGTACATCCGTCTTCTATATCTAGACTACCGAGATCCGTCGTTGTACAACCGTCTTCTATATCTAGACTAACGAGATCCGTCGTTGTACAACCGTCTTCTATATCTAGACTAACGATATCCGTCGTTGTTAACCGTCTTCTATATCTAGACTAACGAGATCCGTCTGTACAACCGTCTTCTATATCTAGACTAACGAGATCCGTCGTTGTACAACCGTCTTCTATATCTCGACTAACGAGATCTCTCGTTGTACAACCGTCTTCTATATCTAGGCTAACGAGATCCGTCTGTACAACCGTCTTCTATATCTAGACTAACGAGATCCGTCGTTGTACAACCGTCTTCTATATCTAGACTAACGAGATACGTCGTTGGACAAACGTCTTCAATATCTAGACTAACGAGAGATCCGTCTGTACAACCGTCTTCTATATCTAGACTAACGAGATCCGTCGTTGTACAACCGTCTTCTATATCTAGACTAACGAGATCCGTCGTTGTACAACCGTCTTCTATATCTAGACTAACGAGATCCGTCGTTGCACAACCGTCTTCAATATCTAGACTAACGAGATCCGTCTGTACAACCGTCTTCTATATCTAGACTAACGAGATCCGTCGTTGTACAACCGTCTTCTATATCTATACTAAAGAGATCCGTCTGTACAACCGTCTTCTATATCTAGACTAACGAGATCCGTCTGTACAAACCGTCTTCTATATCTAGACTAACGAGATCCGTCGTTGTACAACCGTCTTCTATATCTCGACTAACGAGATCTCTCGTTGTACAACCGTCTTCTATATCTAGGCTAACGAGATCCGTCGTTGTACAACCGTCTTCTATATCCAGACTAACGAGATCCGTCGTTGTACAACCGTCTTCTATATCTAGACTAACGAGATCCGTCTGTACAACCGTCTTCTATATCTAGACTAACGAGATCCGTCGTTGTACAACCGTCTTCTATATCTCGACTAACGAGATCTCTCGTTGTACAACCGTCTTCTATATCTCGACTAACGAGATCTCTCGTTGTACAACCGTCTTCTATATCTAGACTAACGAGATACGTCGTTGGACAAACGTCTTTAATATCTAGACTAACGAGATCCGTCGTTGTACAACCGTCTTCTATATCCAGACTAACGAGATCCGTCGTTGTACAACCGTCTTCTATATCTAGGCTAACGAGATCCGTCTGTACATCCGTCTTCTATATCTAGACTAACGAGATCCGTCTGTACAACCGTTTTCTATATCTAGACTACCGAGGTCCGTCGTTGTACAACCGTCTTCTATATCTAGACTAACGAGATCTCTCGTTGTGCAACCGTCTTCTATATCTAGACTAACGAGATCCGTCTGTACAACCGTCTTCTATATCTAGACTAACGAGATCCGTCGTTGTACAACCGTCTTCTATATCTAGACTAACGATATCCGTCGTTGTTCAACCGTCTTCTATATCTAGACTAACGAGATCCGTCTGTACAACCGTCTTCTATATCTAGACTAACGAGATCCGTCGTTGTACAACCGTCTTCTATATCTCGACTAACGAGATCTCTCGTTGTACAACCGTCTTCTATATCTAGACTAACGAGATCCGTCTGTACAACCGTCTTCTATATCTAGACTAACGAGATCCGCGGTTGTACAACCGTCTTCTATATCTCGACTAACGAGATCTCTCGTTGTACAACCGTCTTCTATATCTATACTAAAGAGATCCGTCTGTACAACCGTCTTCTATATCTAGACTAACGAGATCCGTCTGTACAACCGTCTTCTATATCTAGACTAACGAGATCCGTCGTTGTACAACCGTCTTCTATATCCAGACTAACGAGATCCGTCGTTGTACAACCGTCTTCTATATCTAGGCTAACGAGATCCGTCTGTACATCCGTCTTCTATATCTAGACTAACGAGATCCGTCTGTACAACCGTCTTCTATATTTAGACTAACGAGATCCGTCGTTGTACAACCGTCTTCTATATCTCGTCTAACGAGATCTCTCGTTGTACAACCGTCTTCTATATCTAGACTAACGAGATCCGTCTGTACAACCGTCTTCTATATCTAGACTAACGAGATCCGTCGATGTACAACCGTCTTCTATATCTCGACTAACGAGATCTATCGTTGTACAACCGTCTCCTATATCTAGACTAACGAGATCCGTCGTTGCACAACCGTCTTCAATATCTAGACTAACGAGATCCGTCTGAACAACCCTCTTTTATATCAAGACTAACGAGATCCGTCTGTACAACCGTCTTCTATATCTCGACTAACGAGATCTATCGTTGTACAACCGTCTCCTATATCTAGACTAACGAGATCCGTCGTTGCACAACCGTCTTCAATATCTAGACTAACGAGATCCGTCTGAACAACCCTCTTTTATATCAAGACTGACGAGATCCGTCTGTACAACCGTCTTCTATATCTATACTAAAGAGATCCGTCTGTACAACCGTCTTCTATATCTAGACTAACGAGATCCGTCGTTGTACAACCGTCTTCTATATCTAGACTAACGAGATCCGTCGTTGTACAACCGTCTTCTATATCTAGACTAACGATATCCGTCGTTGTACAACCGTCTTCTATATCTAGACTAACGAGATCCGTCTGTACAACCGTCTTCTATATCTAGACTAACGAGATCCGTCGTTGTACAACCGTCTTCTATATCTCGACTAACGAGATCTCTCGTTGTACAACCGTCTTCTATATCTAGGCTAACGAGATCCGTCTGTACAACCGTCTTCTATATCTAGACTAACGAGATCCGTCGTTGTACAACCGTCTTCTATATCTAGACTAACGAGATCCGTCGTTGGACAAACGTCTTCAATATCTAGACTAACGAGATCCGTCTGTACAACCGTGTTCTATATCTAGACTAACGAGATCCGTCTGTACAACTGTCTTCTATATCTAGACTAACGAGATCCGTCGTTGTACAACCGTCTTCTATATCCCGACTAACGAGATCTATCGTTGTACAACCGTCTTCTATATCTAGACTAACGAGATACGTCGTTGGACAAACGTCTTCAATATCTAGACTAACGAGATCCGTCTGTACAACCGTCTTCTATATCTAGACTAACGAGATCCGTCAGTACAACCGTCTTCTATATCTAGACTAACGAGATCCGTCGTTGTACAACCGTCTTCTATATCTCGACTAACGAGATCTCTCGTTGTACAACCGTCTTCTATATCTAGACTAACGAGATACGTCGTTGGACAAACGTCTTTAATATCTAGACTAACGAGATCCGTCTGTACAACCGTCTTCTATATCTAGACTAACGAGATCCGTCGTTGTACAACCGTCTTCTATATCTATACTAAAGAGATCCGTCTGTACAACCGTCTTCTATATCTAGACTAACGAGATCCGTCTGTACAAACCGTCTTCTATATCTAGACTAACGAGATCCGTCGTTGTACAACCGTCTTCTATATCTCGACTAACGAGATCTCTCGTTGTACAACCGTCTTCTATATCTAGACTAACGAGATACGTCGTTGGACAAACGTCTTTAATATCTAGACTAACGAGATCCGTCTGTACAACTGTCTTCTATATCTAGACTAACGAGATCCGTCTGTACAACCGTCTTCTATATCTTGACTAACGAGATCCGTCGTTGTACAACCGTTTTCTATATCTAGACTAACGAGATCCGTCGTTGTACAACCGTCTTCTATATCTAGACTAACGAGATCCGTCGTTGTACAACCGTCTTCTATATCTAGACTAACGAGTTCCGTCGTTGTACAACCGTTTTCTATATCTAGACTACCGAGATCCGTCGTTGTACAACCGTCTTCTATATCTAGACTAACGAGATCTCTCGTTGTGCAACCGCCTTCTATATCTAGACTAACGAGATCCGTCTGTACAACCTTCTTCTATATCTAGACTAACGCGATCCGTCGTTGTACAACCGTCTTCTATATCTCGACTAACGAGATCTCTCGTTGTACAACCGTCTTCTATATCTAGACTAACGAGATCCGTCGTTGTACAACCGTCTTGTATATCTCGACTAACGAGATCTATCGTTGTACAACCGTCTTCTATATCTAGACTAACGAGATCCGTCGTTGTACAACCGTCTTCTATATCTATACTAAAGAGATCCGTCGTTGTACCACCGCCTTCTATATCTCGACTAACGAGATCTATCGTTGTACAACCGTCTCCTATATCTAGACTAACGAGATCCGTCGTTGCACAACCGTCTTCAATATCTAGACTAACGAGATCCGTCTGAACAACCCTCTTTTATATCAAGACTAACGAGATCCGTCTGTACAACCGTCTTCTATATCTCGACTAACGAGATCTATCGTTGTACAACCGTCTCCTATATCTAGACTAACGAGATCCGTCGTTGCACAACCGTCTTCAATATCTAGACTAACGAGATCCGTCTGAACAACCCTCTTTTATATCAAGACTGACGAGATCCGTCTGTACAACCGTCTTCTATATCTATACTAAAGAGATCCGTCTGTACAACCGTCTTCTATATCTAGACTAACGAGATCCGTCGTTGTACAACCGTCTTCTATATCTAGACTAACGAGATCCGTCGTTGTACAACCGTCTTCTATATCTAGACTAACGATATCCGTCGTTGTACAACCGTCTTCTATATCTAGACTAACGAGATCCGTCTGTACAACCGTCTTCTATATCTAGACTAACGAGATCCGTCGTTGTACAACCGTCTTCTATATCTCGACTAACGAGATCTCTCGTTGTACAACCGTCTTCTATATCTAGGCTAACGAGATCCGTCTGTACAACCGTCTTCTATATCTAGACTAACGAGATCCGTCGTTGTACAACCGTCTTCTATATCTAGACTAACGAGATCCGTCGTTGGACAAACGTCTTCAATATCTAGACTAACGAGATCCGTCTGTACAACCGTGTTCTATATCTAGACTAACGAGATCCGTCTGTACAACTGTCTTCTATATCTAGACTAACGAGATCCGTCGTTGTACAACCGTCTTCTATATCCCGACTAACGAGATCTATCGTTGTACAACCGTCTTCTATATCTAGACTAACGAGATACGTCGTTGGACAAACGTCTTCAATATCTAGACTAACGAGATCCGTCTGTACAACCGTCTTCTATATCTAGACTAACGAGATCCGTCAGTACAACCGTCTTCTATATCTAGACTAACGAGATCCGTCGTTGTACAACCGTCTTCTATATCTCGACTAACGAGATCTCTCGTTGTACAACCGTCTTCTATATCTAGACTAACGAGATACGTCGTTGGACAAACGTCTTTAATATCTAGACTAACGAGATCCGTCTGTACAACCGTCTTCTATATCTAGACTAACGAGATCCGTCGTTGTACAACCGTCTTCTATATCTATACTAAAGAGATCCGTCTGTACAACCGTCTTCTATATCTAGACTAACGAGATCCGTCTGTACAAACCGTCTTCTATATCTAGACTAACGAGATCCGTCGTTGTACAACCGTCTTCTATATCTCGACTAACGAGATCTCTCGTTGTACAACCGTCTTCTATATCTAGACTAACGAGTTCCGTCGTTGTACAACCGTTTTCTATATCTAGACTACCGAGATCCGTCGTTGTACAACCGTCTTCTATATCTAGACTAACGAGAGATACGTCTGTACAACCGTTTTCTATATCTAGACTAACGAGATCCGTCGTTGTTCAACCGTCTTCTATATCTCGACTAACGAGATCTATCGTTGTACAACCGCCTTCTATATCTAGACTAACGAGATACGTCGTTGGACAAACGTCTTCAATATCTAGACTAACGAGATCCGTCTGTACAACCGTTTTCTATATCTAGACTACCGAGATCCGTCGTTGTACAACCGTCTTCTATATCTAGACTAACGAGATCTCTCGTTGTGCAACCGCCTTCTATATCTAGACTAACGAGATCCGTCTGTACAACCTTCTTCTATATCTAGACTAACGCGATCCTTTGTTGTACAACCGTCTTCTATATCTCGACTAACGAGATCTCTCGTTGTACAACCGTCTTCTATATCTAGACTAACGAGATCCGTCGTTGTACAACCGTCTTGTATATCTCGACTAACGAGATCTATCGTTGTACAACCGTCTTCTATATCTAGACTAACGAGTTCCGTCGTTGTACAACCGTCTTCTATATCTAGACTAACGAGATACGTCGTTGGACAAACGTCTTCAATATCTAGACTAACGAGATCCGTCTGTACAACCGTCTTCTATATCTATACTAAAGAGATCCGTCTGTACAACCGTCTTCTATATCTAGACTAACGAGATCCGTCGTTGTACAACCGTCTTCTATATCTAGACTAACGAGATCCGTCGTTGTACAACCGTCTTCTATAACTAGACTAACGAGATCCGTCTTTGTACAACCGTCTTCTATATCTAGACTAACGAGATCCGTCGTTGTACAACCGTCATCTATATCTAGACTAACGAGATCCGTCGTTGTACAACCGTCTTCTATGTCTAGACTAGCGAGATACGTCGTTGGACAAACGTCTTCAATATCTAGACTAACGAGAGATACGTCTGTACAACCGTTTTCTATATCTAGACTAACGAGATCCGTCGTTGTTCAACCGTCTTCTATATCTCGACTAACGAGATCTATCGTTGTACAACCGCCTTCTATATCTAGACTAACGAGATACGTCGTTGGACAAACGTCTTCAATATCTAGACTAACGAGAGATCCGTCTGTACAACCGTCTTCTATATCTAGACTAACGAGATCCGTCGTTGTACAACCGTCTTCTATATCTAGACTAACGAGATCCGTCGTTGCACAACCGTCTTCAATATCTAGACTAACGAGATCCGTCTGTACAACCGTCTTCTATATCTAGACTAACGAGATCCGTCGTTGTACAACCGTCTTCTATATCTATACTAAAGAGATCCGTCTGTACAACCGTCTTCTATATCTAGACTAACGAGATCCGTCGTTGTACAACCGTCTTCTATATCTATACTAAAGAGAACCGTCTGTACAACCGTCTTCTATATCTAGACTAACGAGATCCGTCGTTGTACAACCGTTTTCTATATCTAGACTAACGAGATCCGTCGTTGTACAACCGTCTTCTATATCTAGACTAACGAGATCTCTCGTTGTACAACCGTCTTCTATATCTAGACTAACGAGATACGTCGTTGGACAAACGTCTTTAATATCTAGACTAACGAGATCCGTCTGTACAACCGTCTTCTATATCTAGACTAACGAGATCCGTCGTTGTACAACCGTCTTCTATATCTCGACTAACGAGATCTCTCGTTGTACAACCGTCTTCTATATCTAGGCTAACGAGATCCGTCGTTGTACAACCGTCTTCTATATCTAGGCTAACGAGATCCGTCTGTACATCCGTCTTCTATATCTAGACTACCGAGATCCGTCGTTGTACAACCGTCTTCTATATCTAGACTAACGAGATCCGTCGTTGTACAACCGTCTTCTATATCTAGACTAACGATATCCGTCGTTGTTAACCGTCTTCTATATCTAGACTAACGAGATCCGTCTGTACAACCGTCTTCTATATCTAGACTAACGAGATCCGTCGTTGTACAACCGTCTTCTATATCTCGACTAACGAGATCTCTCGTTGTACAACCGTCTTCTATATCTAGGCTAACGAGATCCGTCTGTACAACCGTCTTCTATATCTAGACTAACGAGATCCGTCGTTGTACAACCGTCTTCTATATCTAGACTAACGAGATCCGTCGTTGCACAACCGTCTTCAATATCTAGACTAACGAGATCCGTCTGAACAACCCTCTTCTATATCAAGACTAACGAGATCCGTCTGTACAACCGTCTTCTATATCTAGACTAACGAGATCCGTCGTTGTACAACCGTCTTCTATATCTAGACTAACGAGATCCGTCGTTGCACAACCGTCTTCAATATCTAGACTAACGAGATCCGTCTGTACAACCGTCTTCTATATCTAGACTAACGAGATCCGTCGTTGTACAACCGTCTTCTATATCTATACTAAAGAGATCCGTCTGTACAACCGTCTTCTATATCTAGACTAACGAGATCCGTCTGTACAAACCGTCTTCTATATCTAGACTAACGAGATCCGTCGTTGTACAACCGTCTTCTATATCTCGACTAACGAGATCTCTCGTTGTACAACCGTCTTCTATATCTAGACTAACGAGATCCGTCGTTGTACAACCGTCTTCTATATCCAGACTAACGAGATCCGTCGTTGTACAACCGTCTTCTATATCTAGACTAACGAGATCCGTCTGTACAACCGTCTTCTATATCTAGACTAACGAGATCCGTCTGTACAACCGTTTTCTATATCTAGACTACCGAGATCCGTCGTTGTACAACCGTCTTCTATATCTAGACTAACGAGATCTCTCGTTGTGCAACCGTCTTCTATATCTAGACTAACGAGATCTCTCGTTGTGCAACCGTCTTCTATATCTAGACTAACGAGATCCGTCTGTACAACCGTCTTCAATATCTAGACTAACGAGATCCGTCTGTACAACCGTCTTCTATATCTAGACTAACGAGATCCGTCGTTGTACAACCGTCTTCTATATCTCGACTAACGAGATCTCTCGTTGTACAACCGTCTTCTATATCTAGACTAACGAGATCCGTCGTTGTACAACCGTCTTCTATATCTCGACTAACGAGATCTCTCGTTGTACAACCGTCTTCTATATCTAGACTAACGAGATACGTCGTTGGACAAACGTCTTTAATATCTAGACTAACGAGATCCGTCTGTACAACCGTCTTCTATATCTAGACTAACGAGATCCGTCGTTGTACAACCGTCTTCTATATCTATACTAAAGAGATCCGTCTGTACAACCGTCTTCTATATCTAGACTAACGAGATCCGTCTGTACAAACCGTCTTCTATATCTAGACTAACGAGATCCGTCGTTGTACAACCGTCTTCTATATCTCGACTAACGAGATCTCTCGTTGTACAACCGTCTTCTATATCTAGACTAACGAGATACGTCGTTGGACAAACGTCTTTAATATCTAGACTAACGAGATCCGTCTGTACAACCGTCTTCTATATCTAGACTAACGAGATCCGTCGTTGTACAACCGTCTTCTATATCTAGACTAACGAGATCCGTCGTTGTACAACCGTCTTCTATATCTAGACTAACGATATCCGTCGTTGTTAACCGTCTTCTATATCTAGACTAACGAGATCCGTCTGTACAACCGTCTTCTATATCTAGACTAACGAGATCCGTCGTTGTACAACCGTCTTCTATATCTCGACTAACGAGATCTCTCGTTGTACAACCGTCTTCTATATCTAGGCTAACGAGATCCGTCTGTACAACCGTCTTCTATATCTAGACTAACGAGATCCGTCGTTGTACAACCGTCTTCTATATCTAGACTAACGAGATCCGTCGTTGCACAACCGTCTTCAATATCTAGACTAACGAGATCCGTCTGAACAACCCTCTTCTATATCAAGACTAACGAGATCCGTCTGTACAACCGTCTTCTATATCTAGACTAACGAGATCCGTCGTTGTACAACCGTCTTCTATATCTAGACTAACGAGATCCGTCGTTGCACAACCGTCTTCAATATCTAGACTAACGAGATCCGTCTGTACAACCGTCTTCTATATCTAGACTAACGAGATCCGTCGTTGTACAACCGTCTTCTATATCTATACTAAAGAGATCCGTCTGTACAACCGTCTTCTATATCTAGACTAACGAGATCCGTCTGTACAAACCGTCTTCTATATCTAGACTAACGAGATCCGTCGTTGTACAACCGTCTTCTATATCTCGACTAACGAGATCTCTCGTTGTACAACCGTCTTCTATATCTAGACTAACGAGATCCGTCGTTGTACAACCGTCTTCTATATCCAGACTAACGAGATCCGTCTGTACAACCGTCTTCAATATCTAGACTAACGAGATCCGTCTGTACAACCGTCTTCTATATCTAGACTAACGAGATCCGTCGTTGTACAACCGTCTTCTATATCTCGACTAACGAGATCTCTCGTTGTACAACCGTCTTCTATATCTAGACTAACGAGATCCGTCGTTGTACAACCGTCTTCTATATCTCGACTAACGAGATCTCTCGTTGTACAACCGTCTTCTATATCTCGACTAACGAGATCTCTCGTTGTACAACCGTCTTCTATATCTAGACTAACGAGATACGTCGTTGGACAAACGTCTTTAATATCTAGACTAACGAGATCCGTCTGTACAACTGTCTTCTATATCTAGACTAACGAGATCCGTCTGTACAACCGTCTTCTATATCTTGACTAACGAGATCCGTCGTTGTACAACCGTTTTCTATATCTAGACTAACGAGATCCGTCGTTGTACAACCGTCTTCTATATCTAGACTAACGAGATCCGTCGTTGTACAACCGTCTTCTATATCTAGACTAACGAGTTCCGTCGTTGTACAACCGTCTTCTATATCTAGACTAACGAGATACGTCGTTGGACAAACGTCTTCAATATCTAGACTAACGAGATCCGTCTGTACAACCGTTTTCTATATCTAGACTACCGAGATCCGTCGTTGTACAACCGTCTTCTATATCTAGACTAACGAGATCTCTCGTTGTGCAACCGCCTTCTATATCTAGACTAACGAGATCCGTCTGTACAACCTTCTTCTATATCTAGACTAACGCGATCCGTCGTTGTACAACCGTCTTCTATATCTCGACTAACGAGATCTCTCGTTGTACAACCGTCTTCTATATCTAGACTAACGAGATCCGTCGTTGTACAACCGTCTTGTATATCTCGACTAACGAGATCTATCGTTGTACAACCGTCTTCTATATCTAGACTAACGAGATCCGTCGTTGTACAACCGTCTTCTATATCTATACTAAAGAGATCCGTCGTTGTACCACCGCCTTCTATATCTAGACTAACGAGATACGTCGTTGGACAAACGTCTTCTATATCTAGACTAACGAGATACGTCGTTGGACAAACGTCTTCAATATCTAGACTAACGAGAGATACGTCTGTACAACCGTTTTCTATATCTAGACTAACGAGATCCGTCGTTGTTCAACCGTCTTCTATATCTCGACTAACGAGATCTATCGTTGTACAACCGCCATCTATATCTAGACTAACGAGATACGTCGTTGGACAAACGTCTTCTATATCTAGACTAACGAGATACGTCGTTGGACAAACGTCTTTAATATCTAGACTAACGAGATCCGTCTGTACAACCGTCTTCTATATCTAGACTAACGAGATCCGTCGTTGTTCAACCGTCTTCTATATCTCGACTAACGAGATCTATCGTTGTACAACCGCCTTCTATATCTAGACTAACGAGATACGTCGTTGGAAAAACGTCTTCTATATCTAGACTAACGAGATACGTCGTTGGACAAACGTCTTTAATATCTAGACTAACGAGATCCGTCTGTACAACCGTCTTCTATATCTAGACTAACGAGATCCGTCGTTGTACAACCGTCTTCTATATCTATACTAAAGAGAACCGTCTGTACAACCGTCTCCTATATCTAGACTAACGAGATCCGTCTGTACAACCGTCTTCTATATCTATACTAAAGAGATCCGTCTGTACAACCGTCTTCTATATCTAGACTAACGAGATCCGTCTGTACAAACCGTCTTCTATATCTAGACTAACGAGATCCGTCGTTGTACAACCGTCTTCTATATCTCGACTAACGAGATCTCTCGTTGTACAACCGTCTTCTATATCTAGACTAACGAGATACGTCGTTGGACAAACGTCTTTAATATCTAGACTAACGAGATCCGTCTGTACAACTGTCTTCTATATCTAGACTAACGAGATCCGTCTGTACAACCGTCTTCTATATCTTGACTAACGAGATCCGTCGTTGTATAACCGTTTTCTATATCTAGACTAACGAGATCCGTCGTTGTACAACCGTCTTCTATATCTTGACTAACGAGATCCGTCGTTGTACAACCGTTTTCTATATCTAGACTAACGAGATCCGTCGTTGTACAACCGTCTTCTATATCTAGACTAACGAGATCCGTCGTTGTACAACCGTCTTCTATATCTAGACTAACGAGTTCCGTCGTTGTACAACCGTCTTCTATATCTAGACTAACGAGATACGTCGTTGGACAAACGTCTTCAATATCTAGACTAACGAGATCCGTCTGTACAACCGTTTTCTATATCTAGACTACCGAGATCCGTCGTTGTACAACCGTCTTCTATATCTAGACTAACGAGATCTCTCGTTGTGCAACCGTTTTCTATATCTTGACTAACGAGATCCGTCGTTGTACAACCGTTTTCTATATCTAGACTAACGAGATCCGTCGTTGTACAACCGTCTTCTATATCTAGACTAACGAGATCCGTCGTTGTACAACCGTCTTCTATATCTAGACTAACGAGTTCCGTCGTTGTACAACCGTCTTCTATATCTAGACTAACGAGATACGTCGTTGGACAAACGTCTTCAATATCTAGACTAACGAGATCCGTCTGTACAACCGTTTTCTATATCTAGACTACCGAGATCCGTCGTTGTACAACCGTCTTCTATATCTAGACTAACGAGATCTCTCGTTGTGCAACCGTTTTCTATATCTAGACTAACGAGATCCGTCGTTGTACAACCGTCTTCTATATCTAGACTAACGAGATCCGTCGTTGTACAACCGTCTTCTATATCTAGACTAACGAGTTCCGTCGTTGTACAACCGTCTTCTATATCTAGACTAACGAGATACGTCGTTGGACAAACGTCTTCAATATCTAGACTAACGAGATCCGTCTGTACAACCGTTTTCTATATCTAGACTACCGAGATCCGTCGTTGTACAACCGTCTTCTATATCTAGACTAACGAGATCTCTCGTTGTGCAACCGCCTTCTATATCTAGACTAACGAGATCCGTCTGTACAACCTTCTTCTATATCTAGACTAACGCGATCCGTCGTTGTACAACCGTCTTCTATATCTCGACTAACGAGATCTCTCGTTGTACAACCGCCTTCTATATCTAGACTAACGAGATCCGTCGTTGTACAACCGTCTTGTATATCTCGACTAACGAGATCTATCGTTGTACAACCGTCTTCTATATCTAGACTAACGAGTTCCGTCGTTGTACAACCGTCTTCTATATCTAGACTAACGAGATACGTCGTTGGACAAACGTCTTCAATATCTAGACTAACGAGATCCGTCTGTACAACCGTCTTCTATATCTATACTAAAGAGATCCGTCTGTACTACCGTCTTCTATATCTAGACTAACGAGATCCGTCGTTGTACAACCGTCTTCTATATCTAGACTAACGAGATCCGTCGTTGTACAACCGTCTTCTATAACTAGACTAACGAGATCCGTCTTTGTACAACCGTCTTCTATATCTAGACTAACGAGATCCGTCGTTGTACAACCGTCATCTATATCTAGACTAACGAGATCCGTCGTTGTACAACCGTCTTCTATGTCTAGACTAGCGAGATACGTCGTTGGACAAACGTCTTCAATATCTAGACTAACGAGAGATACGTCTGTACAACCGTTTTCTATATCTAGACTAACGAGATCCGTCGTTGTTCAACCGTCTTCTATATCTCGACTAACGAGATCTATCGTTGTACAACCGCCTTCTATATCTAGACTAACGAGATACGTCGTTGGACAAACGTCTTCAATATCTAGACTAACGAGAGATCCGTCTGTACAACCGTCTTCTATATCTAGACTAACGAGATCCGTCGTTGTACAACCGTCTTCTATATCTAGACTAACGAGATCCGTCGTTGCACAACCGTCTTCAATATCTAGACTAACGAGATCCGTCTGTACAACCGTCTTCTATATCTAGAATAACGAGATCCGTCGTTGTACAACCGTCTTCTAAATCTATACTAAAGAGATCCGTCTGTACAACCGTCTTCTATATCTAGACTAACGAGATCCGTCGTTGTACAACCGTCTTCTATATCTATACTAAAGAGAACCGTCTGTACAACCGTCTTCTATATCTAGACTAACGAGATCCGTCGTTGTACAACCGTTTTCTATATCTAGACTAACGAGATCCGTCGTTGTACAACCGTCTTCTATATCTAGACTAACGATATCCGTCGTTGTTCAACCGTCTTCTATATCTAGACTAACGAGATCCGTCTGTACAACCGTCTTCTATATCTAGACTAACGAGATCCGTCGTTGTACAACCGTCTTCTATATCTCGACTAACGAGATCTCTCGTTGTACAACCGTCTTCTATATCTAGGCTAACGAGATCCGTCTGTACAACCGTCTTCTATATCTAGACTAACGAGATCCGTCGTTGTACAACCGTCTTCTATATCTAGACTAACGAGATCCGTCGTTGCACAACCGTCTTCAATATCTAGACTAACGAGATCCGTCTGTACAACCGTCTTCTATATCTAGACTAACGAGATCCGTCGTTGTACAACCGTCTTCTATATCTATACTAAAGAGATCCGTCTGTACAACCGTCTTCTATATCTAGACTAACGAGATCCGTCTGTACAAACCGTCTTCTATATCTAGACTAACGAGATCCGTCGTTGTACAACCGTCTTCTATATCTCGACTAACGAGATCTCTCGTTGTACAACCGTCTTCTATATCTAGACTAACGAGATCCGTCTGTACAAACCGTCTTCTATATCTAGACTAACGAGATCCGTCGTTGTACAACCGTTTTCTATATCTAGACTAACGAGATCCGTCGTTGTTCAACCGTCTTCTATATCTCGACTAACGAGATCTATCGTTGTACAACCGTCTTCTATATCTAGACTAACGAGTTCCGTCGTTGTACAACCGTCTTCTATATCTAGACTAACGAGATACGTCGTTGGACAAACGTCTTCAATATCTAGACTAACGAGATCCGTCTGTACAACCGTTTTCTATATCTAGACTACCGAGATCCGTCGTTGTACAACCGTCTTCTATATCTAGACTAACGAGATCTCTCGTTGTGCAACCGTTTTCTATATCTTGACTAACGAGATCCGTCGTTGTACAACCGTTTTCTATATCTAGACTAACGAGATCCGTCGTTGTACAACCGTCTTCTATATCTAGACTAACGAGATCCGTCGTTGTACAACCGTCTTCTATATCTAGACTAACGAGTTCCGTCGTTGTACAACCGTCTTCTATATCTAGACTAACGAGATACGTCGTTGGACAAACGTCTTCAATATCTAGACTAACGAGATCCGTCTGTACAACCGTTTTCTATATCTAGACTACCGAGATCCGTCGTTGTACAACCGTCTTCTATATCTAGACTAACGAGATCTCTCGTTGTGCAACCGTTTTCTATATCTAGACTAACGAGATCCGTCGTTGTACAACCGTCTTCTATATCTAGACTAACGAGATCCGTCGTTGTACAACCGTCTTCTATATCTAGACTAACGAGTTCCGTCGTTGTACAACCGTCTTCTATATCTAGACTAACGAGATACGTCGTTGGACAAACGTCTTCAATATCTAGACTAACGAGATCCGTCTGTACAACCGTTTTCTATATCTAGACTACCGAGATCCGTCGTTGTACAACCGTCTTCTATATCTAGACTAACGAGATCTCTCGTTGTGCAACCGCCTTCTATATCTAGACTAACGAGATCCGTCTGTACAACCTTCTTCTATATCTAGACTAACGCGATCCGTCGTTGTACAACCGTCTTCTATATCTCGACTAACGAGATCTCTCGTTGTACAACCGCCTTCTATATCTAGACTAACGAGATCCGTCGTTGTACAACCGTCTTGTATATCTCGACTAACGAGATCTATCGTTGTACAACCGTCTTCTATATCTAGACTAACGAGTTCCGTCGTTGTACAACCGTCTTCTATATCTAGACTAACGAGATACGTCGTTGGACAAACGTCTTCAATATCTAGACTAACGAGATCCGTCTGTACAACCGTCTTCTATATCTATACTAAAGAGATCCGTCTGTACTACCGTCTTCTATATCTAGACTAACGAGATCCGTCGTTGTACAACCGTCTTCTATATCTAGACTAACGAGATCCGTCGTTGTACAACCGTCTTCTATAACTAGACTAACGAGATCCGTCTTTGTACAACCGTCTTCTATATCTAGACTAACGAGATCCGTCGTTGTACAACCGTCATCTATATCTAGACTAACGAGATCCGTCGTTGTACAACCGTCTTCTATGTCTAGACTAGCGAGATACGTCGTTGGACAAACGTCTTCAATATCTAGACTAACGAGAGATACGTCTGTACAACCGTTTTCTATATCTAGACTAACGAGATCCGTCGTTGTTCAACCGTCTTCTATATCTCGACTAACGAGATCTATCGTTGTACAACCGCCTTCTATATCTAGACTAACGAGATACGTCGTTGGACAAACGTCTTCAATATCTAGACTAACGAGAGATCCGTCTGTACAACCGTCTTCTATATCTAGACTAACGAGATCCGTCGTTGTACAACCGTCTTCTATATCTAGACTAACGAGATCCGTCGTTGCACAACCGTCTTCAATATCTAGACTAACGAGATCCGTCTGTACAACCGTCTTCTATATCTAGAATAACGAGATCCGTCGTTGTACAACCGTCTTCTAAATCTATACTAAAGAGATCCGTCTGTACAACCGTCTTCTATATCTAGACTAACGAGATCCGTCGTTGTACAACCGTCTTCTATATCTATACTAAAGAGAACCGTCTGTACAACCGTCTTCTATATCTAGACTAACGAGATCCGTCGTTGTACAACCGTTTTCTATATCTAGACTAACGAGATCCGTCGTTGTACAACCGTCTTCTATATCTAGACTAACGATATCCGTCGTTGTTCAACCGTCTTCTATATCTAGACTAACGAGATCCGTCTGTACAACCGTCTTCTATATCTAGACTAACGAGATCCGTCGTTGTACAACCGTCTTCTATATCTCGACTAACGAGATCTCTCGTTGTACAACCGTCTTCTATATCTAGGCTAACGAGATCCGTCTGTACAACCGTCTTCTATATCTAGACTAACGAGATCCGTCGTTGTACAACCGTCTTCTATATCTAGACTAACGAGATCCGTCGTTGCACAACCGTCTTCAATATCTAGACTAACGAGATCCGTCTGTACAACCGTCTTCTATATCTAGACTAACGAGATCCGTCGTTGTACAACCGTCTTCTATATCTATACTAAAGAGATCCGTCTGTACAACCGTCTTCTATATCTAGACTAACGAGATCCGTCTGTACAAACCGTCTTCTATATCTAGACTAACGAGATCCGTCGTTGTACAACCGTCTTCTATATCTCGACTAACGAGATCTCTCGTTGTACAACCGTCTTCTATATCTAGACTAACGAGATACGTCGTTGGACAAACGTCTTTAATATCTAGACTAACGAGATCCGTCTGTACAACCGTCTTCTATATCTAGACTAACGAGATCCGTCGTTGTACAACCGTCTTCTATATCTATACTAAAGAGATCCGTCTGTACAACCGTCTTCTATATCTAGACTAACGAGATCCGTCTGCACAACCGTCTTCTATATCTAGACTAACGAGATCCGTCGTTGTACAACCGTCTTCTATATCCAGACTAACGAGATCCGTCGTTGTACAACCGTCTTCTATATCTAGGCTAACGAGATCCGTCTGTACATCCGTCTTCTATATCTAGACTACCGAGATCCGTCGTTGTACAACCGTCTTCTATATCTAGACTAACGAGATCCGTCGTTGTACAACCGTCTTCTATATCTAGACTAACGATATCCGTCGTTGTTAACCGTCTTCTATATCTAGACTAACGAGATCCGTCTGTACAACCGTCTTCTATATCTAGACTAACGAGATCCGTCGTTGTACAACCGTCTTCTATATCTCGACTAACGAGATCTCTCGTTGTACAACCGTCTTCTATATCTCGACTAACGAGATCTCTCGTTGTACAACCGTCTTCTATATCTAGACTAACGAGATACGTCGTTGGACAAACGTCTTTAATATCTAGACTAACGAGATCCGTCTGTACAACTGTCTTCTATATCTAGACTAACGAGATCCGTCTGTACAACCGTCTTCTATATCTTGACTAACGAGATCCGTCGTTGTACAACCGTTTTCTATATCTAGACTAACGAGATCCGTCGTTGTACAACCGTCTTCTATATCTAGACTAACGAGATCCGTCGTTGTACAACCGTCTTCTATATCTAGACTAACGAGTTCCGTCGTTGTACAACCGTCTTCTATATCTAGACTAACGAGATACGTCGTTGGACAAACGTCTTCAATATCTAGACTAACGAGATCCGTCTGTACAACCGTTTTCTATATCTAGACTACCGAGATCCGTCGTTGTACAACCGTCTTCTATATCTAGACTAACGAGATCTCTCGTTGTGCAACCGCCTTCTATATCTAGACTAACGAGATCCGTCTGTACAACCTTCTTCTATATCTAGACTAACGCGATCCGTCGTTGTACAACCGTCTTCTATATCTCGACTAACGAGATCTCTCGTTGTACAACCGTCTTCTATATCTAGACTAACGAGATCCGTCGTTGTACAACCGTCTTGTATATCTCGACTAACGAGATCTATCGTTGTACAACCGTCTTCTATATCTAGACTAACGAGATCCGTCGTTGTACAACCGTCTTCTATATCTATACTAAAGAGATCCGTCGTTGTACCACCGCCTTCTATATCTAGACTAACGAGATACGTCGTTGGACAAACGTCTTCTATATCTAGACTAACGAGATACGTCGTTGGACAAACGTCTTCAATATCTAGACTAACGAGAGATACGTCTGTACAACCGTTTTCTATATCTAGACTAACGAGATCCGTCGTTGTTCAACCGTCTTCTATATCTCGACTAACGAGATCTATCGTTGTACAACCGCCATCTATATCTAGACTAACGAGATACGTCGTTGGACAAACGTCTTCTATATCTAGACTAACGAGATACGTCGTTGGACAAACGTCTTTAATATCTAGACTAACGAGATCCGTCTGTACAACCGTCTTCTATATCTAGACTAACGAGATCCGTCGTTGTTCAACCGTCTTCTATATCTCGACTAACGAGATCTATCGTTGTACAACCGCCTTCTATATCTAGACTAACGAGATACGTCGTTGGAAAAACGTCTTCTATATCTAGACTAACGAGATACGTCGTTGGACAAACGTCTTTAATATCTAGACTAACGAGATCCGTCTGTACAACCGTCTTCTATATCTAGACTAACGAGATCCGTCGTTGTACAACCGTCTTCTATATCTATACTAAAGAGAACCGTCTGTACAACCGTCTCCTATATCTAGACTAACGAGATCCGTCTGTACAACCGTCTTCTATATCTATACTAAAGAGATCCGTCTGTACAACCGTCTTCTATATCTAGACTAACGAGATCCGTCTGTACAAACCGTCTTCTATATCTAGACTAACGAGATCCGTCGTTGTACAACCGTCTTCTATATCTCGACTAACGAGATCTCTCGTTGTACAACCGTCTTCTATATCTAGACTAACGAGATACGTCGTTGGACAATCGTCTTTAATATCTAGACTAACGAGATCCGTCTGTACAACTGTCTTCTATATCTAGACTAACGAGATCCGTCTGTACAACCGTCTTCTATATCTTGACTAACGAGATCCGTCGTTGTATAACCGTTTTCTATATCTAGACTAACGAGATCCGTCGTTGTACAACCGTCTTCTATATCTTGACTAACGAGATCCGTCGTTGTACAACCGTTTTCTATATCTAGACTAACGAGATCCGTCGTTGTACAACCGTCTTCTATATCTAGACTAACGAGATCCGTCGTTGTACAACCGTCTTCTATATCTAGACTAACGAGTTCCGTCGTTGTACAACCGTCTTCTATATCTAGACTAACGAGATACGTCGTTGGACAAACGTCTTCAATATCTAGACTAACGAGATCCGTCTGTACAACCGTTTTCTATATCTAGACTACCGAGATCCGTCGTTGTACAACCGTCTTCTATATCTAGACTAACGAGATCTCTCGTTGTGCAACCGTTTTCTATATCTTGACTAACGAGATCCGTCGTTGTACAACCGTTTTCTATATCTAGACTAACGAGATCCGTCGTTGTACAACCGTCTTCTATATCTAGACTAACGAGATCCGTCGTTGTACAACCGTCTTCTATATCTAGACTAACGAGTTCCGTCGTTGTACAACCGTCTTCTATATCTAGACTAACGAGATACGTCGTTGGACAAACGTCTTCAATATCTAGACTAACGAGATCCGTCTGTACAACCGTTTTCTATATCTAGACTACCGAGATCCGTCGTTGTACAACCGTCTTCTATATCTAGACTAACGAGATCTCTCGTTGTGCAACCGTTTTCTATATCTAGACTAACGAGATCCGTCGTTGTACAACCGTCTTCTATATCTAGACTAACGAGATCCGTCGTTGTACAACCGTCTTCTATATCTAGACTAACGAGTTCCGTCGTTGTACAACCGTCTTCTATATCTAGACTAACGAGATACGTCGTTGGACAAACGTCTTCAATATCTAGACTAACGAGATCCGTCTGTACAACCGTTTTCTATATCTAGACTACCGAGATCCGTCGTTGTACAACCGTCTTCTATATCTAGACTAACGAGATCTCTCGTTGTGCAACCGCCTTCTATATCTAGACTAACGAGATCCGTCTGTACAACCTTCTTCTATATCTAGACTAACGCGATCCGTCGTTGTACAACCGTCTTCTATATCTCGACTAACGAGATCTCTCGTTGTACAACCGCCTTCTATATCTAGACTAACGAGATCCGTCGTTGTACAACCGTCTTGTATATCTCGACTAACGAGATCTATCGTTGTACAACCGTCTTCTATATCTAGACTAACGAGTTCCGTCGTTGTACAACCGTCTTCTATATCTAGACTAACGAGATACGTCGTTGGACAAACGTCTTCAATATCTAGACTAACGAGATCCGTCTGTACAACCGTCTTCTATATCTATACTAAAGAGATCCGTCTGTACTACCGTCTTCTATATCTAGACTAACGAGATCCGTCGTTGTACAACCGTCTTCTATATCTAGACTAACGAGATCCGTCGTTGTACAACCGTCTTCTATAACTAGACTAACGAGATCCGTCTTTGTACAACCGTCTTCTATATCTAGACTAACGAGATCCGTCGTTGTACAACCGTCATCTATATCTAGACTAACGAGATCCGTCGTTGTACAACCGTCTTCTATGTCTAGACTAGCGAGATACGTCGTTGGACAAACGTCTTCAATATCTAGACTAACGAGAGATACGTCTGTACAACCGTTTTCTATATCTAGACTAACGAGATCCGTCGTTGTTCAACCGTCTTCTATATCTCGACTAACGAGATCTATCGTTGTACAACCGCCTTCTATATCTAGACTAACGAGATACGTCGTTGGACAAACGTCTTCAATATCTAGACTAACGAGAGATCCGTCTGTACAACCGTCTTCTATATCTAGACTAACGAGATCCGTCGTTGTACAACCGTCTTCTATATCTAGACTAACGAGATCCGTCGTTGCACAACCGTCTTCAATATCTAGACTAACGAGATCCGTCTGTACAACCGTCTTCTATATCTAGAATAACGAGATCCGTCGTTGTACAACCGTCTTCTAAATCTATACTAAAGAGATCCGTCTGTACAACCGTCTTCTATATCTAGACTAACGAGATCCGTCGTTGTACAACCGTCTTCTATATCTATACTAAAGAGAACCGTCTGTACAACCGTCTTCTATATCTAGACTAACGAGATCCGTCGTTGTACAACCGTTTTCTATATCTAGACTAACGAGATCCGTTGTTGTACAACCGTCTTCTATATCTAGACTAACGATATCCGTCGTTGTTCAACCGTCTTCTATATCTAGACTAACGAGATCCGTCTGTACAACCGTCTTCTATATCTAGACTAACGAGATCCGTCGTTGTACAACCGTCTTCTATATCTCGACTAACGAGATCTCTCGTTGTACAACCGTCTTCTATATCTAGGCTAACGAGATCCGTCTGTACAACCGTCTTCTATATCTAGACTAACGAGATCCGTCGTTGTACAACCGTCTTCTATATCTAGACTAACGAGATCCGTCGTTGCACAACCGTCTTCAATATCTAGACTAACGAGATCCGTCTGTACAACCGTCTTCTATATCTAGACTAACGAGATCCGTCGTTGTACAACCGTCTTCTATATCTATACTAAAGAGATCCGTCTGTACAACCGTCTTCTATATCTAGACTAACGAGATCCGTCTGTACAAACCGTCTTCTATATCTAGACTAACGAGATCCGTCGTTGTACAACCGTCTTCTATATCTCGACTAACGAGATCTCTCGTTGTACAACCGTCTTCTATATCTAGACTAACGAGATACGTCGTTGGACAAACGTCTTTAATATCTAGACTAACGAGATCCGTCTGTACAACCGTCTTCTATATCTAGACTAACGAGATCCGTCGTTGTACAACCGTCTTCTATATCTATACTAAAGAGATCCGTCTGTACAACCGTCTTCTATATCTAGACTAACGAGATCCGTCTGCACAACCGTCTTCTATATCTAGACTAACGAGATCCGTCGTTGTACAACCGTCTTCTATATCCAGACTAACGAGATCCGTCGTTGTACAACCGTCTTCTATATCTAGGCTAACGAGATCCGTCTGTACATCCGTCTTCTATATCTAGACTACCGAGATCCGTCGTTGTACAACCGTCTTCTATATCTAGACTAACGAGATCCGTCGTTGTACAACCGTCTTCTATATCTAGACTAACGATATCCGTCGTTGTTAACCGTCTTCTATATCTAGACTAACGAGATCCGTCTGTACAACCGTCTTCTATATCTAGACTAACGAGATCCGTCGTTGTACAACCGTCTTCTATATCTCGACTAACGAGATCTCTCGTTGTACAATCGTCTTCTATATCTAGGCTAACGAGATCCGTCTGTACAACCGTCTTCTATATCTAGACTAACGAGATCCGTCGTTGTACAACCGTCTTCTATATCTAGACTAACGAGATCCGTCGTTGCACAACCGTCTTCAATATCTAGACTAACGAGATCCGTCTGAACAACCCTCTTCTATATCAAGACTAACGAGATCCGTCTGTACAACCGTCTTCTATATCTAGACTAACGAGATCCGTCGTTGTACAACCGTCTTCTATATCTAGACTAACGAGATCCGTCGTTGCACAACCGTCTTCAATATCTAGACTAACGAGATCCGTCTGTACAACCGTCTTCTATATCTAGACTAACGAGATCCGTCGTTGTACAACCGTCTTCTATATCTATACTAAAGAGATCCGTCTGTACAACCGTCTTCTATATCTAGACTAACGAGATCCGTCTGTACAAACCGTCTTCTATATCTAGACTAACGAGATCCGTCGTTGTACAACCGTCTTCTATATCTCGACTAACGAGATCTCTCGTTGTACAACCGTCTTCTATATCTAGACTAACGAGATCTCTCGTTGTACAACCGTCTTCTATATCTAGACTAACGAGATCCGTCGTTGTACAACCGTCTTCTATATCTCGACTAACGAGATCTCTCGTTGTACAACCGTCTTCTATATCTAGACTAACGAGATACGTCGTTGTACAACCGTCTTCTATATCTCGACTAACGAGATCTCTCGTTGTACAACCGTCTTCTATATCTAGACTAACGAGATACGTCGTTGGACAAACGTCTTTAATATCTAGACTAACGAGATCCGTCTGTACAACCGTCTTCTATATCTAGACTAACGAGATCCGTCGTTGTACAACCGTCTTCTATATCTATACTAAAGAGATCCGTCTGTACAACCGTCTTCTATATCTAGACTAACGAGATCCGTCTGTACAACCGTCTTCTATATCTAGACTAACGAGATCCGTCGTTGTACAACCGTCTTCTATATCCAGACTAACGAGATCCGTCGTTGTACAACCGTCTTCTATATCTAGGCTAACGAGATCCGTCTGTACATCCGTCTTCTATATCTAGACTAACGAGATCCGTCTGTACAACCGTTTTCTATATCTAGACTAACGAGATCCGTCTGTACAACCGTCTTCTATATCTAGACTAACGAGATCCGTCGTTGTACAACCGTCTTCTATATCCAGACTAACGAGATCCGTCGTTGTACAACCGTCTTCTATATCTAGGCTAACGAGATCCGTCTGTACATCCGTCTTCTATATCTAGACTAACGAGATCCGTCTGTACAACTGTCTTCTATATCTAGACTAACGAGATCCGTCTGTACAACCATCTTCTATAACTAGACTAACGAGATCCGTCGTTGTACAACCGTTTTCTATATCTAGACTAACGAGATCCGTCGTTGTACAACCGTCTTCTATATCTAGACTAACGAGATCCGTCGTTGTACAACCGTCTTCTATATCTCGACTAACGAGATCTCTCGTTGTACAACCGTCTTCTATATCTAGGCTAACGAGATCCGTCTGTACAACCGTCTTCTATGTCTGGACTAACGAGATCCGTCTGTACAACCGTCTTCTATATCTAGACTAACGAGATCCGTCGTTGTACAACCGTCTTCTATATCTAGACTAACGAGATCCGTCTGTACAACCGTCTTCTATATCTAGACTAACGAGATCCGTCGTTGTACAACCGTCTTCTATATCTCGACTAACGAGATCTCTCGTTGTACAACCGTCTTCTATATCTAGGCTAACGAGATCCGTCTGTACAACCGTCTTCTATATCTAGACTAACGAGATCCGTCTGTACAACCGTCTTCTATATTTAGACTAACGAGATCCGTCGTTGTACAACCGTCTTCTATATCTCGTCTAACGAGATCTCGTTGTACAACCGTCTTCTATATCTAGACTAACGAGATCCGTCTGTACAAACGTCTTCTATATCTAGACTAACGAGATCCATCGTTGTAGAACCGTCTTCTATATCTAGACTAACGAGATCCGTCGTTGCACAACCGTCTTCAATATCTAGACTAACGAGATCCGTCTGAACAACCCTCTTCTATATCAAGACTAACGAGGTCCGTCTGTACAACCTTCTTCTATATCTAGACTAACGAGATCCGTCGTTGGACAACCGTCTTCTATATCTAGACTAACGAGATCCGTCTGTACAACCGTCTTCTATATCTAGACTAACGAGATCCGCGGTTGTACAACCGTCTTCTATATCTCGACTAACGAGATCTCTCGTGGTACAACCGTCTTCTATATCTATACTAAAGAGATCCGTCTGTACAACCGTCTTCTATATCTAGACTAACGAGATCCGTCTGTACAACCGTCTTCTATATCTAGACTAACGAGATCCGTCGTTGTACAACCGTCTTCTATATCCAGACTAACGAGATCCGTCGTTGTACAACCGTCTTCTATATCTAGGCTAACGAGATCCGTCTGTACATCCGTCTTCTATATCTAGACTAACGAGATCCGTCTGTACAACCGTTTTCTATATCTAGACTACCGAGGTCCGTCGTTGTACAACCGTCTTCTATATCTAGACTAACGAGATCTCTCGTTGTGCAACCGTCTTCTATATCTAGACTAACGAGATCCGTCTGTACAACCGTCTTCTATATCTAGACTAACGAGATCCGTCGTTGTACAACCGTCTTCTATATCTAGACTAACGATATCCGTCGTTGTTCAACCGTCTTCTATATCTAGACTAACGAGATCCGTCTGTACAACCGTCTTCTATATCTAGACTAACGAGATCCGTCGTTGTACAACCGTCTTCTATATCTCGAATAACGAGATCTCTCGTTGTACAACCGTCTTCTATATCTAGGCTAACGAGATCCGTCTGTACAACCGTCTTCTATATCTAGACTAACGAGATCCGTCTGTACAACCGTCTTCTATATCTAGACTAACGAGATCCGTCGTTGTACAACCGTCTTCTATATCTAGACTAACGAGATCCGTCTGTACAACCGTCTTCTATATCTAGACTAACGAGATCCGTCGTTGTACAACCGTCTTCTATATCTCGACTAACGAGATCTCTCGTTGTACAACCGTCTTCTATATCTAGGCTAACGAGATCCGTCTGTACAACCGTCTTCTATATCTAGACTAACGAGATCCGTCTGTACAACTGTCTTCTATATTTAGACTAACGAGATCCGTCGTTGTACAACCGTCTTCTATATCTCGTCTAACGAGATCTCTCGTTGTACAACCGTCTTCTATATCTAGACTAACGAGATCCGTCTGTACAACCGTCTTCTATATCTAGACTAACGAGATCCATCGTTGTAGAACCGTCTTCTATATCTAGACTAACGAGATCCGTCGTTGCACAACCGTCTTCAATATCTAGACTAACGAGATCCGTCTGAACAACCCTCTTCTATATCAAGACTAACGAGATCCGTCTGTACAACCTTCTTCTATATCTAGACTAACGAGATCCGTCGTTGGACAAACGTTTTCAATATCTAGACTAACATGATCCGTCTGTACAACCGTCTTCTATATCTAGACTAACGAGATCCGTCGTTGTACAACCGTCTTCTATATCTAGACTAACGATATCCGTCGTTGTACAACCGTCTTCTATATCTAGACTAACGAGATCCGTCTGTACAACCGTCTTCTATATCTAGACTAACGAGATCCGTCTGTACAACCGTCTTCTATATCTAGACTAACGAGATCCGCGGTTGTACAACCGTCTTCTATATCTCGACTAACGAGATCTCTCGTTGTACAACCGTCTTCTATATCTATACTAAAGAGATCCGTCTGTACAACCGTCTTCTATATCTAGACTAACGAGATCCGTCTGTACAACCGTCTTCTATATCTAGACTAACGAGATCCGTCGTTGTACAACCGTCTTCTATATCTAGGCTAACGAGATCCGTCTGTACATCCGTCTTCTATATCTAGACTAACGAGATCCGTCTGTACAACCGTTTTCTATATCTAGACTACCGAGGTCCGTCGTTGTACAACCGTCTTCTATATCTAGACTAACGAGATCTCTCGTTGTGCAACCGTCTTCTATATCTAGACTAACGAGATCCGTCTGTACAACCGTCTTCTATATCTAGACTAACGAGATTCGTCGTTGTACAACCGTCTTCTATATCTAGACTAACGATATCCGTCGTTGTTCAACCGTCTTCTATATCTAGACTAACGAGATCCGTCTGTACAACCGTCTTCTATATCTAGACTAACGAGATCCGTCGTTGTACAACCGTCTTCTATATCTCGACTAACGAGATCTCTCGTTGTACAACCGTCTTCTATATCTAGGCTAACGAGATCCGTCTGTACAACCGTCTTCTATATCTAGACTAACGAGATCCGTCTGTACAACCGTCTTCTATATCTAGACTAACGAGATCCGTCGTTGTACAACCGTCTTCTATATCTTGACTAACGAGATCCGTCGTTGTACAACCGTTTTCTATATCTAGACTAACGAGATCCGTCGTTGTACAACCGTCTTCTATATCTAGACTAACGAGATCCGTCGTTGTACAACCGTCTTCTATATCTAGACTAACGAGTTCCGTCGTTGTACAACCGTCTTCTATATCTAGACTAACGAGATACGTCGTTGGACAAACGTCTTCAATATCTAGACTAACGAGATCCGTCTGTACAACCGTTTTCTATATCTAGACTACCGAGATCCGTCGTTGTACAACCGTCTTCTATATCTAGACTAACGAGATCTCTCGTTGTGCAACCGTTTTCTATATCTAGACTAACGAGATCCGTCGTTGTACAACCGTCTTCTATATCTAGACTAACGAGATCCGTCGTTGTACAACCGTCTTCTATATCTAGACTAACGAGTTCCGTCGTTGTACAACCGTCTTCTATATCTAGACTAACGAGATACGTCGTTGGACAAACGTCTTCAATATCTAGACTAACGAGATCCGTCTGTACAACCGTTTTCTATATCTAGACTACCGAGATCCGTCGTTGTACAACCGTCTTCTATATCTAGACTAACGAGATCTCTCGTTGTGCAACCGCCTTCTATATCTAGACTAACGAGATCCGTCTGTACAACCTTCTTCTATATCTAGACTAACGCGATCCGTCGTTGTACAACCGTCTTCTATATCTCGACTAACGAGATCTCTCGTTGTACAACCGCCTTCTATATCTAGACTAACGAGATCCGTCGTTGTACAACCGTCTTGTATATCTCGACTAACGAGATCTATCGTTGTACAACCGTCTTCTATATCTAGACTAACGAGTTCCGTCGTTGTACAACCGTCTTCTATATCTAGACTAACGAGATACGTCGTTGGACAAACGTCTTCAATATCTAGACTAACGAGATCCGTCTGTACAACCGTCTTCTATATCTATACTAAAGAGATCCGTCTGTACAACCGTCTTCTATATCTAGACTAACGAGATCCGTCGTTGTACAACCGTCTTCTATATCTAGACTAACGAGATCCGTCGTTGTACAACCGTCTTCTATAACTAGACTAACGAGATCCGTCTTTGTACAACCGTCTTCTATATCTAGACTAACGAGATACGTCGTTGGACAAACGTCTTCAATATCTAGACTAACGAGATCCGTCTGTACAACCGTCTTCTATATCTAGACTAACGAGATCCGTCGTTGTACAACCGTCTTCTATATCTAGACTAACGAGATCCGTCGTTGCACAACCGTCTTCAATATCTAGACTAACGAGATCCGTCTGTACAACCGTCTTCTATATCTAGACTAACGAGATCCGTCGTTGTACAACCGTCTTCTAAATCTATACTAAAGAGATCCGTCTGTACAACCGTCTTCTATATCTAGACTAACGAGATCCGTCGTTGTACAACCGTCTTCTATATCTATACTAAAGAGAACCGTCTGTACAACCGTCTTCTATATCTAGACTAACGAGATCCGTCGTTGTACAACCGTTTTCTATATCTAGACTAACGAGATCCGTCGTTGTACAACCGTCTTCTATATCTAGACTAACGATATCCGTCGTTGTTCAACCGTCTTCTATATCTAGACTAACGAGATCCGTCTGTACAACCGTCTTCTATATCTAGACTAACGAGATCCGTCGTTGTACAACCGTCTTCTATATCTCGACTAACGAGATCTCTCGTTGTACAACCGTCTTCTATATCTAGGCTAACGAGATCCGTCTGTACAACCGTCTTCTATATCTAGACTAACGAGATCCGTCGTTGTACAACCGTCTTCTATATCTAGACTAACGAGATCCGTCGTTGCACAACCGTCTTCAATATCTAGACTAACGAGATCCGTCTGTACAACCGTCTTCTATATCTAGACTAACGAGATCCGTCGTTGTACAACCGTCTTCTATATCTATACTAAAGAGATCCGTCTGTACAACCGTCTTCTATATCTAGACTAACGAGATCCGTCTGTACAAACCGTCTTCTATATCTAGACTAACGAGATCCGTCGTTGTACAACCGTCTTCTATATCTCGACTAACGAGATCTCTCGTTGTACAACCGTCTTCTATATCTAGACTAACGAGATACGTCGTTGGACAAACGTCGTTAATATCTAGACTAACGAGATCCGTCTGTACAACCGTCTTCTATATCTAGACTAACGAGATCCGTCGTTGTACAACCGTCTTCTATATCTATACTAAAGAGATCCGTCTGTACAACCGTCTTCTATATCTAGACTAACGAGATCCGTCTGCACAACCGTCTTCTATATCTAGACTAACGAGATCCGTCGTTGTACAACCGTCTTCTATATCCAGACTAACGAGATCCGTCGTTGTACAACCGTCTTCTATATCTAGGCTAACGAGATCCGTCTGTACATCCGTCTTCTATATCTAGACTACCGAGATCCGTCGTTGTACAACCGTCTTCTATATCTAGACTAACGAGATCCGTCGTTGTACAACCGTCTTCTATATCTAGACTAACGATATCCGTCGTTGTTAACCGTCTTCTATATCTAGACTAACGAGATCCGTCTGTACAACCGTCTTCTATATCTAGACTAACGAGATCCGTCGTTGTACAACCGTCTTCAATATCTAGACTAACGAGATCCGTCTGAACAACCCTCTTCTATATCAAGACTAACGAGATCCGTCTGTACAACCGTCTTCTATATCTAGACTAACGAGATCCGTCGTTGTACAACCGTCTTCTATATCTAGACTAACGAGATCCGTCGTTGCACAACCGTCTTCAATATCTAGACTAACGAGATCCGTCTGTACAACCGTCTTCTATATCTAGACTAACGAGATCCGTCGTTGTACAACCGTCTTCTATATCCAGACTAACGAGATCCGTCGTTGTACAACCGTCTTCTATATCTAGGCTAACGAGATCCGTCTGTACATCCGTCTTCTATATCTAGACTACCGAGATCCGTCGTTGTACAACCGTCTTCTATATCTAGACTAACGAGATCCGTCTGTACAAACCGTCTTCTATATCTAGACTAACGAGATCCGTCGTTGTACAACCGTCTTCTATATCTCGACTAACGAGATCTCTCGTTGTACAACCGTCTTCTATATCTAGACTAACGAGATCCGTCGTTGTACAACCGTCTTCTATATCCAGACTAACGAGATCCGTCGTTGTACAACCGTCTTCTATATCTAGACTAACGAGATCCGTCTGTACAACCGTCTTCTATATCTAGACTAACGAGATCCGTCTGTACAACCGTTTTCTATATCTAGACTACCGAGATCCGTCGTTGTACAACCGTCTTCTATATCTAGACTAACGAGATCTCTCGTTGTGCAACCGTCTTCTATATCTAGACTAACGAGATCCGTCTGTACAACCGTCTTCAATATCTAGACTAACGAGATCCGTCTGTACAACCGTCTTCTATATCTAGACTAACGAGATCCGTCGTTGTACAACCGTCTTCTATATCTCGACTAACGAGATCTCTCGTTGTACAACCGTCTTCTATATCTAGACTAACGAGATCCGTCGTTGTACAACCGTCTTCTATATCTCGACTAACGAGATCTCTCGTTGTACAACCGTCTTCTATATCTAGACTAACGAGATACGTCGTTGTACAACCGTCTTCTATATCTCGACTAACGAGATCTCTCGTTGTACAACCGTCTTCTATATCTAGACTAACGAGATACGTCGTTGGACAAACGTCTTTAATATCTAGACTAACGAGATCCGTCTGTACAACCGTCTTCTATATCTAGACTAACGAGATCCGTCGTTGTACAACCGTCTTCTATATCTATACTAAAGAGATCCGTCTGTACAACCGTCTTCTATATCTAGACTAACGAGATCCGTCGTTGTACAACCGTCTTCTATATCTAGACTAACGAGATCCGTCGTTGCACAACCGTCTTCAATATCTAGACTAACGAGATCCGTCTGTACAACCGTCTTCTATATCTAGACTAACGAGATCCGTCGTTGTACAACCGTCTTCTATATCTATACTAAAGAGATCCGTCTGTACAACCGTCTTCTATATCTAGACTAACGAGATCCGTCTGTACAAACCGTCTTCTATATCTAGACTAACGAGATCCGTCGTTGTACAACCGTCTTCTATATCTCGACTAACGAGATCTCTCGTTGTACAACCGTCTTCTATATCTAGACTAACGAGATACGTCGTTGGACAAACGTCTTTAATATCTAGACTAACGAGATCCGTCTGTACAACCGTCTTCTATATCTAGACTAACGAGATCCGTCGTTGTACAACCGTCTTCTATATCTATACTAAAGAGATCCGTCTGTACAACCGTCTTCTATATCTAGACTAACGAGATCCGTCTGCACAACCGTCTTCTATATCTAGACTAACGAGATCCGTCGTTGTACAACCGTCTTCTATATCCAGACTAACGAGATCCGTCGTTGTACAACCGTCTTCTATATCTAGGCTAACGAGATCCGTCTGTACATCCGTCTTCTATATCTAGACTACCGAGATCCGTCGTTGTACAACCGTCTTCTATATCTAGACTAACGAGATCCGTCGTTGTACAACCGTCTTCTATATCTAGACTAACGATATCCGTCGTTGTTAACCGTCTTCTATATCTAGACTAACGAGATCCGTCTGTACAACCGTCTTCTATATCTAGACTAACGAGATCCGTCGTTGTACAACCGTCTTCTATATCTCGACTAACGAGATCTCTCGTTGTACAACCGTCTTCTATATCTAGGCTAACGAGATCCGTCTGTACAACCGTCTTCTATATCTAGACTAACGAGATCCGTCGTTGTACAACCGTCTTCTATATCTAGACTAACGAGATCCGTCGTTGCACAACCGTCTTCAATATCTAGACTAACGAGATCCGTCTGAACAACCCTCTTCTATATCAAGACTAACGAGATCCGTCTGTACAACCGTCTTCTATATCTAGACTAACGAGATCCGTCGTTGTACAACCGTCTTCTATATCTAGACTAACGAGATCCGTCGTTGCACAACCGTCTTCAATATCTAGACTAACGAGATCCGTCTGTACAACCGTCTTCTATATCTAGACTAACGAGATCCGTCGTTGTACAACCGTCTTCTATATCTATACTAAAGAGATCCGTCTGTACAACCGTCTTCTATATCTAGACTAACGAGATCCGTCTGTACAAACCGTCTTCTATATCTAGACTAACGAGATCCGTCGTTGTACAACCGTCTTCTATATCTCGACTAACGAGATCTCTCGTTGTACAACCGTCTTCTATATCTAGACTAACGAGATCCGTCGTTGTACAACCGTCTTCTATATCCAGACTAACGAGATCCGTCGTTGTACAACCGTCTTCTATATCTAGACTAACGAGATCCGTCTGTACAACCGTCTTCTATATCTCGACTAACGAGATCTCTCGTTGTACAACCGTCTTCTATATCTAGACTAACGAGATCCGTCGTTGTACAACCGTCTTCTATATCTCGACTAACGAGATCTCTCGTTGTACAACCGTCTTCTATATCTAGACTAACGAGATACGTCGTTGTACAACCGTCTTCTATATCTCGACTAACGAGATCTCTCGTTGTACAACCGTCTTCTATATCTAGACTAACGAGATACGTCGTTGGACAAACGTCTTTAATATCTAGACTAACGAGATCCGTCTGTACATCCGTCTTCTATATCTAGACTAACGAGATCCGTCTGTACATCCGTCTTCTATATCTAGACTAACGAGATCCGTCTGTACAACCGTTTTCTATATCTAGACTAACGAGATCCGTCTGTACAACCGTCTTCTATATCTAGACTAACGAGATCCGTCGTTGTACAACCGTCTTCTATATCCAGACTAACGAGATCCGTCGTTGTACAACCGTCTTCTATATCTAGTCTAACGAGATCCGTCTGTACATCCGTCTTCTATATCTAGACTAACGAGATCCGTCTGTACAACTGTCTTCTATATCTAGACTAACGAGATCCGTCTGTACAACCGTTTTCTATATCTAGACTAACGAGATCCGTCTGTACAACCGTCTTCTATATCTAGACTAACGAGATCCGTCGTTGTACAACCGTCTTCTATATCCAGACTAACGAGATCCGTCGTTGTACAACCGTCTTCTATATCTAGTCTAACGAGATCCGTCTGTACATCCGTCTTCTATATCTAGACTAACGAGATCCGTCTGTACAACTGTCTTCTATATCTAGACTAACGAGATCCGTCTGTACAACCATCTTCTATAACTAGACTAACGAGATCCGTCGTTGTACAACCGTTTTCTATATCTAGACTAACGAGATCCGTCGTTGTACAACCGTCTTCTATATCTAGACTAACGAGATCCGTCGTTGTACAACCGTCTTCTATATCTCGACTAACGAGATCTCTCGTTGTACAACCGTCTTCTATATCTAGGCTAACGAGATCCGTCTGTACAACCGTCTTCTATGTCTGGACTAACGAGATCCGTCTGTACAACCGTCTTCTATATCTAGACTAACGAGATCCGTCGTTGTACAACCGTCTTCTATATCTAGACTAACGAGATCCGTCTGTACAACCGTCTTCTATATCTAGACTAACGAGATCCGTCGTTGTACAACCGTCTTCTATATCTCGACTAACGAGATCTCTCGTTGTACAACCGTCTTCTATATCTAGGCTAACGAGATCCGTCTGTACAACCGTCTTCTATATCTAGACTAACGAGATCCGTCTGTACAACCGTCTTCTATATTTAGACTAACGAGATCCGTCGTTGTACAACCGTCTTCTATATCTCGTCTAACGAGATCTCGTTGTACAACCGTCTTCTATATCTAGACTAACGAGATCCGTCTGTACAAACGTCTTCTATATCTAGACTAACGAGATCCATCGTTGTAGAACCGTCTTCTATATCTAGACTAACGAGATCCGTCGTTGCACAACCGTCTTCAATATCTAGACTAACGAGATCCGTCGTTGTACAACCGTCTTCTAAATCCAGACTAACGAGATCCGTCGTTGTACAACCGTCTTCTATATCTAGGCTAACGAGATCCGTCTGTACATCCGTCTTCTATATCTAGACTAACGAGATCCGTCTGTACAACCGTTTTCTATATCTAGACTACCGAGGTCCGTCGTTGTACAACCGTCTTCTATATCTAGACTAACGAGATCTCTCGTTGTGCAACCGTCTTCTATATCTAGACTAACGAGATCCGTCTGTACAACCGTCTTCTATATCTAGACTAACGAGATCCGTCGTTGTACAACCGTCTTCTATATCTAGACTAACGATATCCGTCGTTGTTCAACCGTCTTCTATATCTAGACTAACGAGATCCGTCTGTACAACCGTCTTCTATATCTAGACTAACGAGATCCGTCGTTGTACAACCGTCTTCTATATCTCGAATAACGAGATCTCTCGTTGTACAACCGTCTTCTATATCTAGGCTAACGAGATCCGTCTGTACAACCGTCTTCTATATCTAGACTAACGAGATCCGTCTGTACAACCGTCTTCTATATCTAGACTAACGAGATCCGTCGTTGTACAACCGTCTTCTATATCTAGACTAACGAGATCCGTCTGTACAACCGTCTTCTATATCTAGACTAACGAGATCCGTCGTTGTACAACCGTCTTCTATATCTCGACTAACGAGATCTCTCGTTGTACAACCGTCTTCTATATCTAGGCTAACGAGATCCGTCTGTACAACCGTCTTCTATATCTAGACTAACGAGATCCGTCTGTACAACCGTCTTCTATATTTAGACTAACGAGATCCGTCGTTGTACAACCGTCTTCTATATCTCGTCTAACGAGATCTCTCGTTGTACAACCGTCTTCTATATCTAGACTAACGAGATCCGTCTGTACAACCGTCTTCTATATCTAGACTAACGAGATCCATCGTTGTAGAACCGTCTTCTATATCTAGACTAACGAGATCCGTCGTTGCACAACCGTCTTCAATATCTAGACTAACGAGATCCGTCTGAACAACCCTCTTCTATATCAAGACTAACGAGATCCGTCTGTACAACCTTCTTCTATATCTAGACTAACGAGATCCGTCGTTGGACAAACGTTTTCAATATCTAGACTAACATGATCCGTCTGTACAACCGTCTTCTATATCTAGACTAACGAGATCCGTCGTTGTACAACCGTCTTCTATATCTAGACTAACGATATCCGTCGTTGTACAACCGTCTTCTATATCTAGACTAACGAGATCCGTCTGTACAACCGTCTTCTATATCTAGACTAACGAGATCCGTCTGTACAACCGTCTTCTATATCTAGACTAACGAGATCCGCGGTTGTACAACCGTCTTCTATATCTCGACTAACGAGATCTCTCGTTGTACAACCGTCTTCTATATCTATACTAAAGAGATCCGTCTGTACAACCGTCTTCTATATCTAGACTAACGAGATCCGTCTGTACAACCGTCTTCTATATCTAGACTAACGAGATCCGTCGTTGTACAACCGTCTTCTATATCCAGACTAACGAGATCCGTCGTTGTACAACCGTCTTCTATATCTAGGCTAACGAGATCCGTCTGTACATCCGTCTTCTATATCTAGACTAACGAGATCCGTCTGTACAACCGTTTTCTATATCTAGACTACCGAGGTCCGTCGTTGTACAACCGTCTTCTATATCTAGACCAACGAGATCTCTCGTTGTGCAACCGTCTTCTATATCTAGACTAACGAGATCCGTCTGTACAACCGTCTTCTATATCTAGACTAACGAGATTCGTCGTTGTACAACCGTCTTCTATATCTAGACTAACGATATCCGTCGTTGTTCAACCGTCTTCTATATCTAGACTAACGAGATCCGTCTGTACAACCGTCTTCTATATCTAGACTAACGAGATCCGTTGTTGTACAACCGTCTTCTATATCTCGACTAACGAGATCTCTCGTTGTACAACCGTCTTCTATATCTAGGCTAACGAGATCCGTCTGTACAACCGTCTTCTATATCTAGACTAACGAGATCCGTCTGTACAACCGTCTTCTATATCTAGACTAACGAGATCCGTCGTTGTACAACCGTCTTCTATATCTAGACTAACGATATCCGTCGTTGTTCAACCGTCTTCTATATCTAGACTAACGCGATCCGTCTGTACTACCGTCTGCTATATCTAGACTAACGAGATCCGTCGTTGTACAACCGTCTTCTATATCTAGGCTAACGAGATCCGTCTGTACATCCGTCTTCTATATCTAGACTAACGAGATCCGTCTGTACAACCGTTTTCTATATCTAGACTACCGAGGTCCGTCGTTGTACAACCGTCTTCTATATCTAGACTAACGAGATCTCTCGTGGTGCAACCGTCTTCTATATCTAGACTAACGAGATCCGTCTGTACAACCGTCTTCTATATCTAGACTAACGAGATCCGTCGTTGTACAACCGTCTTCTATATCTAGACTAACGATATCCGTCGTTGTTCAACCGTCTTCTATATCTAGACTAACGAGATCCGTCTGTACAACCGTCTTCTATATCTAGACTAACGAGATCCGTCGTTGTACAACCGTCTTCTATATCTCGACTAACGAGATCTCTCGTTGTACAACCGTCTTCTATATCTAGGCTAACGAGATCCGTCTGTACAACCGTCTTCTATATCTAGACTAACGAGATCCGTCTGTACAACCGTCTTCTATATCTAGACTAACGAGATCCGTCGTTGTACAACCGTCTTCTATATCTAGACTAACGAGATCCGTCTGTACAACCGTCTTCTATATCTAGACTAACGAGATCCGTCGTTGTACAACCGTCTTCTATATCTCGACTAACGAGATCTCTCGTTGTACAACCGTCTTCTATATCTAGGCTAACGAGATCCGTCTGTACAACCGTCTTCTATATCTAGACTAACGAGATCCGTCTGTACAACCGTCTTCTATATTTAGACTAACGAGATCCGTCGTTGTACAACCGTCTTCTATATCTCGTCTAACGAGATCTCTCGTTGTACAACCGTCTTCTATATCTAGACTAACGAGATCCGTCTGTACAACCGTCTTCTATATCTAGACTAACGAGATCCATCGTTGTAGAACCGTCTTCTATATCTAGACTAACGAGATCCGTCGTTGCACAACCGTCTTCAATATCTAGACTAACGAGATCCGTCTGAACAACCCTCTTCTATATCAAGACTAACGAGATCCGTCTGTACAACCTTCTTCTATATCTAGACTAACGAGATCCGTCGTTGGACAAACGTTTTCAATATCTAGACTAACATGATCCGTCTGTACAACCGTCTTCTATATCTAGACTAACGAGATCCGTCGTTGTACAACCGTCTTCTATATCTAGACTAACGATATCCGTCGTTGTACAACCGTCTTCTATATCTAGACTAACGAGATCCGTCTGTACAACCGTCTTCTATATCTAGACTAACGAGATCCGCGGTTGTACAACCGTCTTCTATATCTCGACTAACGAGATCTCTCGTTGTACAACCGTCTTCTATATCTATACTAAAGAGATCCGTCTGTACAACCGTCTTCTATATCTAGACTAACGAGATCCGTCTGTACAACCGTCTTCTATATCTAGACTAACGAGATCCGTCGTTGTACAACCGTCTTCTATATCCAGACTAACGAGATCCGTCGTTGTACAACCGTCTTCTATATCTAGGCTAACGAGATCCGTCTGTACATCCGTCTTCTATATCTAGACTAACGAGATCCGTCTGTACAACCGTTTTCTATATCTAGACTACCGAGGTCCGTCGTTGTACAACCGTCTTCTATATCTAGACTAACGAGATCTCTCGTTGTGCAACCGTCTTCTATATCTAGACTAACGAGATCCGTCTGTACAACCGTCTTCTATATCTAGACTAAGGAGATCCGTCGTTGTACAACCGTCTTCTATATCTAGACTAACGATATCCGTCGTTGTACAACCGTCTTCTATATCTAGACTAACGATATCCGTCGTTGTTCAACCGTCTTCTATATCTAGACTAACGAGATCCGTCTGTACTACCGTCTGCTATATCTAGACTAACGAGATCCGTCGTTGTACAACCGTCTTCTATATCTCGACTAACGAGATCTCTCGTTGTGCAACCGTCTTCTATATCTAGGCTAACGAGATCCGTCTGTACAACCGTCTTCTATATCTAGACTAACGAGATCCGTCGTTGTACAACCGTCTTCTATATCTAGACTAACGAGATCCGTCGTTGCACAACCGTCTTCAATATCTAGAGTAACGAGATCCGTCTGAACAACCCTCTTCTATATCAAGACTAACGAGATCCGTCTGTACAACCGTCTTCTATATCTAGACTAACGAGACCCGTCGTTGTACAACCGTCTTCTATATCTAGACTAACGAGATCCGTCGTTGCACAACCGTCTTCAATATCTAGAGTAACGAGATCCGTCTGAACAAACCTCTTCTATATCTAGACTAACGAGATCTCTCGTTGTGCAACCGTCTTCTATATCTAGACTAACGAGATCCGTCTGGACAACCGTCTTCTATATCTAGACTAACGAGATCCGTCGTTGTACAACCGTCTTCTATATCTAGACTAACGATATCCGTCGTTGTACAACAGTCTTCTATATCTAGACTAACGAGATCCGTCTGTACAACCGTCTTCTATATCTAGACTAACGAGATCCGTCGTTGTACAACCGTCTTCTATATCTCGACTAACGAGATCTCTCGTTGTACAACCGTCTTCTATATCTAGGCTAACGAGATCCGTCTGTACAACCGTCTTCTATATCTAGACTAACGAGATCCGTCTGTACAACCGTCTTCTATATCTAGACTAACGAGATCCGTCGTTGTACAACCGTCTTCTATATCTCGACTAACGAGATCTCTCGTTGTACAAACGTCTTCTATATCTAGACTAACGAGATCCGTCTGTACAACCGTCTTCTATATCTAGACTAACGAGATCCGTCGTTGTACAACCGTCTTCTATATCTAGACTAACGAGATCCGTCGTTGTACAACCGTCTTCTATATCTAGACTAACGAGATCCGTCGATGTACAACCGTTTTCGATATCTCGACTAACGAGATCCGTCGTTGTACAACCGTCTTCTATATCTCGACTAACGAGATCTCTCGTTGTACAACCGTCTTCTATATCTAGGCTAACGAGATCCGTCTGTACAACCGTCTTCTATATCTAGACTAACGAGATCCGTCTGTACAACCGTCTTCTATATCTAGACTAACGAGATCCGTCGTTGTACAACCGTCTTCTATATCTAGACTAACGAGATCCGTCTGTACAACCGTCTTCTATATCTAGACTAACGAGATCCGTCGTTGTACAACCGTCTTCTATATCTCGACTAACGAGATCTCTCGTTGTACAACCGTCTTCTATATCTAGGCTAACGAGATCCGTCTGTACAACCGTCTTCTATATCTAGACTAACGAGATCCGTCTGTACAACCGTCTTCTATATTTAGACTAACGAGATCCGTCGTTGTACAACCGTCTTCTATATCTCGTCTAACGAGATCTCTCGTTGTACAACCGTCTTCTATATCTAGACTAACGAGATCCGTCTGTACAACCGTCTTCTATATCTAGACTAACGAGATCCATCTTTGTAGAACCGTCTTCTATATCTAGACTAACGAGATCCGTCGTTGCACAACCGTCTTCAATATCTAGACTAACGAGATCCGTCTCAACAACCCTCTTCTATATCAAGACTAACGAGATCCGTCTGTACAACCTTCTTCTATATCTAGACTAACGAGATCCGTCGTTGGACAAACGTTTTCAATATCTAGACTAACATGATCCGTCTGTACAACCGTCTTCTATATCTAGACTAACGAGATCCGTCGTTGTACAACCGTCTTCTATATCTAGACTAACGATATCCGTCGTTGTACAACCGTCTTCTATATCTAGACTAACGAGATCCGTCTGTACAACCGTCTTCTATATCTAGACTAACGAGATCCGCGGTTGTACAACCGTCTTCTATATCTCGACTAACGAGATCTCTCGTTGTACAACCGTCTTCTATATCTAGACTAACGAGATCCGTCTGTACAACCGTCTTCTATATCTAGACTAACGAGATCCGTCTGTACAACCGTCTTCTATATCTAGACTAACGAGATCCGTCGTTGTACAACCGTCTTCTATATCCAGACTAACGAGATCCGTCGTTGTACAACCGTCTTCTATATCTAGGCTAACGAGATCCGTCTGTACATCCGTCTTCTATATCTAGACTAACGAGATCCGTCTGTACAACCGTTTTCTATATCTAGACTACCGAGGTCCGTCGTTGTACAACCGTCTTCTATATCTAGACTAACGAGATCTCTCGTTGTGCAACCGTCTTCTATATCTAGACTAACGAGATCCGTCTGTACAACCGTCTTCTATATCTAGACTAACGAGATCCGTCGTTGTACAACCGTCTTCTATATCTAGACTAACGATATCCGTCGTTGTTCAACCGTCTTCTATATCTAGACTAACGAGATCCGTCTGTACAACCGTCTTCTATATCTAGACTAACGAGATCCGTCGTTGTACAACCGTCTTCTATATCTCGGCTAACGAGATCTCTCGTTGTACAACCGTCTTCTATATCTAGGCTAACGAGATCCGTCTGTACAACCGTCTTCTATATCTAGACTAACGAGATCCGTCTGTACAACCGTCTTCTATATCTAGACTAACGAGATCCGTCGTTGTACAACCGTCTTCTATATCTAGACTAACGATATTCGTCGTTGTTCAACCGTCTTCTATATCTAGACTAACGAGATCCGTCTGTACTACCGTCTTCTATATCTAGACTAACGAGATCCGTCGTTGTACAACCGTCTTCTATATCTCGACCAACGAGATCTCTCGTTGTGCAACCGTCTTCTATATCTAGGCTAACGAGATCCGTCTGTACAACCGTCTTCTATATCTAGACTAACGAGATCCGTCGTTGTACAACCGTCTTCTATATCTAGACTAACGAGATCCGTCGTTGCACAACCGTCTTCAATATCTAGACTAACGAGATCCGTCTGAACAAACCTCTTCTATATCTAGACTAACGAGATCTCTCGTTGTGCAACCGTCTTCTATATCTAGACTAACGAGATCCGTCTGGACAACCGTCTTCTATATCTAGACTAACGAGATCCGTCGTTGTACAACCGTCTTCTATATCTAGACTAACGATATCCGTCGTTGTACAACAGTCTTCTATATCTAGACTAACGAGATCCGTCTGTACAACCGTCTTCTATATCTAGACTAACGAGATCCGTCGTTGTACAACCGTCTTCTATATCTCGACTAACGAGATCTCTCGTTGTACAACCGTCTTCTATATCTAGGCTAACGAGATCCGTCTGTACAACCGTCTTCTATATCTAGACTAACGAGATCCGTCTGTACAACCGTCTTCTATATCTAGACTAACGAGATCCGTCGTTGTACAACCGTCTTCTATATCTCGACTAACGAGATCTCTCGTTGTACAAACGTCTTCTATATCTAGACTAACGAGATCCGTCTGTACAACCGTCTTCTATATCTAGACTAACGAGATCCGTCGTTGTACAACCGTCTTCTATATCTAGACTAACGAGATCCGTCGTTGTACAACCGTCTTCTATATCTAGACTAACGAGATCCGTCGATGTACAACCGTTTTCTATATCTCGACTAACGAGATCTATCGTTGTACAACCGTCTCCTATATCTAGACTAACGAGATCCGTCGTTGCACAACCGTCTTCAATATCTAGACTAACGAGATCCGTCTGTACAACCGTCTTCTATATCTAGACTAACGAGATACGTCGTTGGACAAACGTCTTCAATATCTAGACTAACGAGATCCGTCTGTACAACTGTCTTCTATATCTAGACTAACGAGATCCGTCTGTACAACCGTCTTCTATAACTAGACTAACGAGATCCGTCGTTGTTCAACCGTTTTCTATATCTAGACTAACGAGATCCGTCGTTGTACAACCGTCTTCTATATCTAGACTAACGAGATCCGTCGTTGTACAACCGTCTTCTATATCTAGACTAACGAGATCCGTCTGTACAACCGTTTTCTATATCTAGACTACCGAGATCTGTCGTTGTACAACCGTCTTCTATATCTAGACTAACGAGATCTCTCGTTGTACAACCGTCTTCTATATCTCGACTAACGAGATCTCTCGTTGTACAACCGTCTTCTATATCTAGACTAACGAGATCCGTCTGTACAACCGTCTTCTATATCTAGACTAACGAGATCCGTCGTTGTACAACCGTCTTCTATATCTCGACTAACGAGATCTCTCGTTGTACAACCGTCTTCTATATCTAGGCTAACGAGATCCGTCTGTACAACCGTCTTCTATATCTAGACTAACGAGATCCGTCTGTACAACCGTCTTCTATATCTAGACTAACGAGATCCGTCGTTGTACAACCGTCTTCTATATCTCGTCTAACGAGATCTCTCGTTGTACAACCGTCTTCTATATCTAGACTAACGAGATCCGTCTGTACAACCGTCTTCTATATCTAGACTAACGAGATCCATCGTTGTAGAACCGTCTTCTATATCTAGACTAACGAGATCCGTCGTTGCACAACCGTCTTCAATATCTAGACTAACGAGATCCGTCTGAACAACCCTCTTCTATATCAAGACTAACGAGATCCGTCTGTACAACCTTCTTCTATATCTAGACTAACGAGATCCGTCGTTGGACAAACGTTTTCAATATCTAGACTAACATGATCCGTCTGTACAACCGTCTTCTATATCTAGACTAACGAGATCCGTCGTTGGACAAACGTTTTCAATATCTAGACTAACATGATCCGTCTGTACAACCGTCTTCTATATCTAGACTAACGAGATCCGTCGTTGTACAACCGTCTTCTATATCTAGACTAAAGAGATCCGTCGTTGTACTACCGTCTTCTATAACTTGACTAACGAGATCCGTCGTTGTACAACCGTCTTCTATATCTAGACTAACGAGATCCGTCGATGTACAATCGTCTTCTATATCTAGACTAACGAGATCCGTCGTTGCACAACCGTCTTCAATATCTAGACTAACGAGATCCGTCTGAACAACCCTCTTTTATATCAAGACTAACGAGATCCGTCTGTACAACCGTCTTCTATATCTAGACTAACGAGATCCGTCGTTGGACAAACGTCTTCAATATCTAGACTAACGTGATCCGTCTGTACAACCGTCTTCTATATCTAGACTAACGAGATCCGCCGTTGTACAACCGTCATCTATATCTAGACTAGCGAGATACGTCGTTGGACAAACGTCTTCTATATCTAGACTAACGAGATCCGTCGTTGTACAACCGTCTTCTATATCTAGACTAACGATATCCGTCGTTGTACAACCGTCTTCTATATCTAGACTAACGAGATCCGTCTGTACAACCGTCTTCTATATCTAGACTAACGAGATCCGCGGTTGTACAACCCTCTTCTATATCTCGACTAACGAGATCTCTCGTTGTACAACCGTCTTCTATATCTATACTAAAGAGATCCGTCTGTACAACCGTCTTCTATATCTAGACTAACGAGATCCGTCTGTGCAACCGTCTTCTATATCTAGACTAACGAGATCCGTCGTTGTACAACCGTCTTCTATATCCAGACTAACGAGATCCGTCGTTGTACAACCGTCTTCTATATCTAGGCTAACGAGATCCGTCTGTACATCCGTCTTCTATATCTAGACTAACGAGATCCGTCTGTACAACCGTTTTCTATATCTAGACTACCGAGATCCGTCGTTGTACAACCGTCTTCTATATCTAGACTAACGAGATCTCTCGTTGTGCAACCGTCTTCTATATCTAGACTAACGAGATCCGTCTGTACAACCGTCTTCTATATCTAGACTAACGAGATCCGTCGTTGTACAACCGTCTTCTATATCTAGACTAACGATATCCGTCGTTGTTCAACCGTCTTCTATATCTAGACTAACGAGATCCGTCTGTACAACCGTCTTCTATATCTAGACTAACGAGATCCGTCGTTGTACAACCGTCTTCTATATCTCGAATAACGAGATCTCTCGTTGTACAACCGTCTTCTATATCTAGGCTAACGAGATCCGTCTGTACAACCGTCTTCTATATCTAGACTAACGAGATCCGTCGTTGTACAACCGTCTTCTATATCTAGACTAACGAGATCCGTCGTTGCACAACAGTCTTCAATATCTAGACTAACTAGATCCGTCTGAACAACCCTCTTCTATATCAAGACTAACGAGATCCGTCTGTACAACCGTCTTCTATATCTAGACTAACGAGATCCGTCGTTGTACAACCGTCTTCTATATCTAGACTAACGAGATCCGTCGTTGCACAACCGTCTTCAATATCTAGACTAACGAGTTCCGTCTGAACAACCCTCTTCTATATCTAGACTAACGATATCCGTCGTTGTACAACCGTCTTCTATATCTAGACTAACGAGATCCGTCGTTGCACAACCGTCTTCAATATCTAGACTAACGAGATCCGTCTGAACAACCCTCTTCTATATCAAGACTAACGAGATCCGTCTGTACAACCGTCTTCTATATCTAGACTAACGAGATCCGTCGTTGTACAACCGTCTTCTATATCTAGACTAACGAGATCCGTCGTTGTACAACCGTCTTCTATATCTAGACTAACGAGATCCGTCGTTGTACAACCGTTTTCTATATCTAGACTACCGAGATCCGTCGTTGTACAACCGTCTTCTATATCTAGACTAACGAGATCTCTCGTTGTGCAACCGCCTTCTATATCTAGACTAACGAGATCCGTCTGTACAACCGTCTTCTATATCTAGAATAACGCGATCCGTCGTTGTACAACCGTCTTCTATATCTCGACTAACGAGATCTCTCGTTGTACAACCGTCTTCTATATCTAGACTAACGAGATCCGTCGTTGTACAACCGTCTTCTATATCTCGACTAACGAGATCTATCGTTGTACAACCGTCTTCTATATCTAGACTAACGAGATACGTCGTTGGACAAACGTCTTCAATATCTAGACTAACGAGATCCGTCTGTACAACCGTCTTCTATATCTAGACTAACGAGATCCGTCTGTACAACCGTCTTCTATATCTAGACTAACGAGATCCGTCGTTGTACAACCGTCTTCTATATCTCGACTAACGAGATCTCTCGTTGTACAACCGTCTTCTATATCTAGGCTAACGAGATCCGTCTGTACAACCGTCTTCTATATCTAGACTAACGAGATCCGTCTGTACAACCGTCTTCTATATCTAGACTAACGAGATACGTCGTTGGACAAACGTCTTCAATATCTAGACTAACGAGATCCGTCTGTACAACTGTCTTCTATATCTAGACTAACGAGATCCGTCTGTACAACCGTCTTCTATATCTAGACTAACGAGATCCGTCGTTGTACAACCGTTTTCTATATCTAGACTAACGAGATCCGTCGTTGTACAACCGTCTTCTATATCTAGACTAACGAGATCCGTCGTTGTACAACCGTCTTCAATATCTCGACTAACGAGATCTCTCATTGTACAACCGTCTTCTATATCTAGGCTAACGAGATCCGTCTGTACAACCGTCTTCTATATCTAGACTAACGAGATCCGCCTGTACAACCGTCTTCTATATCTAGACTAACGAGATCCGTCGTTGTACAACCGTCTTCTATATCTCGACTAACGAGATCTCTCGTTGTACAACCGTCTTCTATATCTAGGCTAACGAGATCCGTCTGTACAACCGTCTTCTATATCTAGACTAACGAGATCCGTCGTTGTACAACCGTCTTCTATATCTAGACTAACGAGATCCGTCGTTGCACAACCGTCTTCAATATCTAGACTAACGAGATCCGTCTGAACAACCCTCTTCTATATCAAGACTAACGAGATCCGTCTGTACAACCGTCTTCTATATCTAGACTAACGAGATCCGTCGTTGTACAACCGTCTTCTATATCTAGACTAACGAGATCCGTCGTTGTACAACCGTCTTCTATATCTCGTCTAACGAGATCTCTCGTTGTACAACCGTCTTCTATATCTAGACTAACGAGATCCGTCTGTACAACCGTCTTCTATATCTAGACTAACGAGATCCATCGTTGTAGAACCGTCTTCTATATCTAGACTAACGAGATCCGTCGTTGCACAACCGTCTTCAATATCTAGACTAACGAGATCCGTCTGAACAACCCTCTTCTATATCAAGACTAACGAGATCCGTCTGTACAACCGTCTTCTATATCTAGACTAACGAGATCCGTCGTTGGACAAACGTTTTCAATATCTAGACTAACATGATCCGTCTGTACAACCGTCTTCTATATCTAGACTAACGAGATCCGTCGTTGTACAACCGTCTTCTATATCTGGACTAAAGAGATCCGTCGTTGTACTACCGTCTTCTATAACTTGACTAACGAGATCCGTCGTTGTACAACCGTCTTCTATATCTAGACTAACGAGATCCGTCGATGTACAACCGTCTTCTATATCTCGACTAACGAGATCTATCGTTGTACAACCGTCTCCTATATCTAGACTAACGAGATCCGTCGTTGCACAACCGTCTTCAATATCTAGACTAACGAGATCCGTCTGAACAACCCTCTTTTATATCAAGACTAACGAGATCTGTCTGTACAACCGTCTTCTATATCTAGACTAACGAGATCCGTCGTTGTACAACCGTCTTCTATATCTAGACTAACGAGATCCGTCGTTGTACAACCGTCTTCAATATCTCGACTAACGAGATCTCTCGTTGTACAACCGTCTTCTATATCTAGGCTAACGAGATCCGTCTGTACAACCGTCTTCTATATCTAGACTAACGAGATCCGCCTGTACAACCGTCTTCTATATCTAGACTAACGAGATCCGTCGTTGTACAACCGTCTTCTATATCTCGACTAACGAGATCTCTCGTTGTACAACCGTCTTCTATATCTAGGCTAACGAGATCCGTCTGTACAACCGTCTTCTATATCTAGACTAACGAGATCCGTCGTTGTACAACCGTCTTCTATATCTAGACTAACGAGATCCGTCGTTGCACAACCGTCTTCAATATCTAGACTAACGAGATCCGTCTGAACAACCCTCTTCTATATCAAGACTAACGAGATCCGTCTGTACAACCGTCTTCTATATCTAGACTAACGAGATCCGTCGTTGTACAACCGTCTTCTATATCTAGACTAACGAGATCCGTCGTTGTACAACCGTCTTCTATATCTAGACTAACGAGATCCGTCGTTGTACAACCGTTTTCTATATCTAGACTACCGAGATCCGTCGTTGTACAACCGTCTTCTATATCTAGACTAACGAGATCTCTCGTTGTGCAACCGCCTTCTATATCTAGACTAACGAGATCCGTCTGTACAACCGTCTTCTATATCTAGAATAACGCGATCCGTCGTTGTACAACCGTCTTCTATATCTCGACTAACGAGATCTCTCGTTGTACAACCGTCTTCTATATCTAGACTAACGAGATCCGTCGTTGTACAACCGTCTTCTATATCTCGACTAACGAGATCTATCGTTGTACAACCGTCTTCTATATCTAGACTAACGAGATACGTCGTTGGACAAACGTCTTCAATATCTAGACTAACGAGATCCGTCTGTACAACCGTCTTCTATATCTAGACTAACGAGATCCGTCTGTACAACCGTCTTCTATATCTAGACTAACGAGATCCGTCGTTGTACAACCGTCTTCTATATCTCGACTAACGAGATCTCTCGTTGTACAACCGTCTTCTATATCTAGGCTAACGAGATCCGTCTGTACAACCGTCTTCTATATCTAGACTAACGAGATCCGTCTGTACAACCGTCTTCTATATCTAGACTAACGAGATACGTCGTTGGACAAACGTCTTCAATATCTAGACTAACGAGATCCGTCTGTACAACTGTCTTCTATATCTAGACTAACGAGATCCGTCTGTACAACCGTCTTCTATATCTAGACTAACGAGATCCGTCGTTGTACAACCGTTTTCTATATCTAGACTAACGAGATCCGTCGTTGTACAACCGTCTTCTATATCTAGACTAACGAGATCCGTCGTTGTACAACCGTCTTCTATATCTCGACTAACGAGATCTCTCGTTGTACAAACGTCTTCTATATCTAGACTAACGAGATCCGTCTGTACAACCGTCTTCTATATCTAGACTAACGAGATCCGTCGTTGTACAACCGTCTTCTATATCTAGACTAACGAGATCCGTCGTTGTACAACCGTCTTCTATATCTAGACTAACGAGATCCGTCGATGTACAACCGTTTTCGATATCTCGACTAACGAGATCCGTCGTTGTACAACCGTCTTCTATATCTCGACTAACGAGATCTCTCGTTGTACAACCGTCTTCTATATCTAGGCTAACGAGATCCGTCTGTACAACCGTCTTCTATATCTAGACTAACGAGATCCGTCTGTACAACCGTCTTCTATATCTAGACTAACGAGATCCGTCGTTGTACAACCGTCTTCTATATCTAGACTAACGAGATCCGTCTGTACAACCGTCTTCTATATCTAGACTAACGAGATCCGTCGTTGTACAACCGTCTTCTATATCTCGACTAACGAGATCTCTCGTTGTACAACCGTCTTCTATATCTAGGCTAACGAGATCCGTCTGTACAACCGTCTTCTATATCTAGACTAACGAGATCCGTCTGTACAACCGTCTTCTATATTTAGACTAACGAGATCCGTCGTTGTACAACCGTCTTCTATATCTCGTCTAACGAGATCTCTCGTTGTACAACCGTCTTCTATATCTAGACTAACGAGATCCGTCTGTACAACCGTCTTCTATATCTAGACTAACGAGATCCATCTTTGTAGAACCGTCTTCTATATCTAGACTAACGAGATCCGTCGTTGCACAACCGTCTTCAATATCTAGACTAACGAGATCCGTCTCAACAACCCTCTTCTATATCAAGACTAACGAGATCCGTCTGTACAACCTTCTTCTATATCTAGACTAACGAGATCCGTCGTTGGACAAACGTTTTCAATATCTAGACTAACATGATCCGTCTGTACAACCGTCTTCTATATCTAGACTAACGAGATCCGTCGTTGTACAACCGTCTTCTATATCTAGACTAACGATATCCGTCGTTGTACAACCGTCTTCTATATCTAGACTAACGAGATCCGTCTGTACAACCGTCTTCTATATCTAGACTAACGAGATCCGCGGTTGTACAACCGTCTTCTATATCTCGACTAACGAGATCTCTCGTTGTACAACCGTCTTCTATATCTAGACTAACGAGATCCGTCTGTACAACCGTCTTCTATATCTAGACTAACGAGATCCGTCTGTACAACCGTCTTCTATATCTAGACTAACGAGATCCGTCGTTGTACAACCGTCTTCTATATCCAGACTAACGAGATCCGTCGTTGTACAACCGTCTTCTATATCTAGGCTAACGAGATCCGTCTGTACATCCGTCTTCTATATCTAGACTAACGAGATCCGTCTGTACAACCGTTTTCTATATCTAGACTACCGAGGTCCGTCGTTGTACAACCGTCTTCTATATCTAGACTAACGAGATCTCTCGTTGTGCAACCGTCTTCTATATCTAGACTAACGAGATCCGTCTGTACAACCGTCTTCTATATCTAGACTAACGAGATCCGTCGTTGTACAACCGTCTTCTATATCTAGACTAACGATATCCGTCGTTGTTCAACCGTCTTCTATATCTAGACTAACGAGATCCGTCTGTACAACCGTCTTCTATATCTAGACTAACGAGATCCGTCGTTGTACAACCGTCTTCTATATCTCGGCTAACGAGATCTCTCGTTGTACAACCGTCTTCTATATCTAGGCTAACGAGATCCGTCTGTACAACCGTCTTCTATATCTAGACTAACGAGATCCGTCTGTACAACCGTCTTCTATATCTAGACTAACGAGATCCGTCGTTGTACAACCGTCTTCTATATCTAGACTAACGATATTCGTCGTTGTTCAACCGTCTTCTATATCTAGACTAACGAGATCCGTCTGTACTACCGTCTTCTATATCTAGACTAACGAGATCCGTCGTTGTACAACCGTCTTCTATATCTCGACTAACGAGATCTCTCGTTGTGCAACCGTCTTCTATATCTAGGCTAACGAGATCCGTCTGTACAACCGTCTTCTATATCTAGACTAACGAGATCCGTCGTTGTACAACCGTCTTCTATATCTAGACTAACGAGATCCGTCGTTGCACAACCGTCTTCAATATCTAGACTAACGAGATCCGTCTGAACAAACCTCTTCTATATCTAGACTAACGAGATCTCTCGTTGTGCAACCGTCTTCTATATCTAGACTAACGAGATCCGTCTGGACAACCGTCTTCTATATCTAGACTAACGAGATCCGTCGTTGTACAACCGTCTTCTATATCTAGACTAACGATATCCGTCGTTGTACAACAGTCTTCTATATCTAGACTAACGAGATCCGTCTGTACAACCGTCTTCTATATCTAGACTAACGAGATCCGTCGTTGTACAACCGTCTTCTATATCTCGACTAACGAGATCTCTCGTTGTACAACCGTCTTCTATATCTAGGCTAACGAGATCCGTCTGTACAACCGTCTTCTATATCTAGACTAACGAGATCCGTCTGTACAACCGTCTTCTATATCTAGACTAACGAGATCCGTCGTTGTACAACCGTCTTCTATATCTCGACTAACGAGATCTCTCGTTGTACAAACGTCTTCTATATCTAGACTAACGAGATCCGTCTGTACAACCGTCTTCTATATCTAGACTAACGAGATCCGTCGTTGTACAACCGTCTTCTATATCTAGACTAACGAGATCCGTCGTTGTACAACCGTCTTCTATATCTAGACTAACGAGATCCGTCGATGTACAACCGTTTTCTATATCTCGACTAACGAGATCTATCGTTGTACAACCGTCTCCTATATCTAGACTAACGAGATCCGTCGTTGCACAACCGTCTTCAATATCTAGACTAACGAGATCCGTCTGTACAACCGTCTTCTATATCTAGACTAACGAGATACGTCGTTGGACAAACGTCTTCAATATCTAGACTAACGAGATCCGTCTGTACAACTGTCTTCTATATCTAGACTAACGAGATCCGTCTGTACAACCGTCTTCTATAACTAGACTAACGAGATCCGTCGTTGTTCAACCGTTTTCTATATCTAGACTAACGAGATCCGTCGTTGTACAACCGTCTTCTATATCTAGACTAACGAGATCCGTCGTTGTACAACCGTCTTCTATATCTAGACTAACGAGATCCGTCTGTACAACCGTTTTCTATATCTAGACTACCGAGATCTGTCGTTGTACAACCGTCTTCTATATCTAGACTAACGAGATCTCTCGTTGTACAACCGTCTTCTATATCTCGACTAACGAGATCTCTCGTTGTACAACCGTCTTCTATATCTAGACTAACGAGATCCGTCTGTACAACCGTCTTCTATATCTAGACTAACGAGATCCGTCGTTGTACAACCGTCTTCTATATCTCGACTAACGAGATCTCTCGTTGTACAACCGTCTTCTATATCTAGGCTAACGAGATCCGTCTGTACAACCGTCTTCTATATCTAGACTAACGAGATCCGTCTGTACAACCGTCTTCTATATCTAGACTAACGAGATCCGTCGTTGTACAACCGTCTTCTATATCTCGTCTAACGAGATCTCTCGTTGTACAACCGTCTTCTATATCTAGACTAACGAGATCCGTCTGTACAACCGTCTTCTATATCTAGACTAACGAGATCCATCGTTGTAGAACCGTCTTCTATATCTAGACTAACGAGATCCGTCGTTGCACAACCGTCTTCAATATCTAGACTAACGAGATCCGTCTGAACAACCCTCTTCTATATCAAGACTAACGAGATCCGTCTGTACAACCTTCTTCTATATCTAGACTAACGAGATCCGTCGTTGGACAAACGTTTTCAATATCTAGACTAACATGATCCGTCTGTACAACCGTCTTCTATATCTAGACTAACGAGATCCGTCGTTGGACAAACGTTTTCAATATCTAGACTAACATGATCCGTCTGTACAACCGTCTTCTATATCTAGACTAACGAGATCCGTCGTTGTACAACCGTCTTCTATATCTAGACTAAAGAGATCCGTCGTTGTACTACCGTCTTCTATAACTTGACTAACGAGATCCGTCGTTGTACAACCGTCTTCTATATCTAGACTAACGAGATCCGTCGATGTACAATCGTCTTCTATATCTAGACTAACGAGATCCGTCGTTGCACAACCGTCTTCAATATCTAGACTAACGAGATCCGTCTGAACAACCCTCTTTTATATCAAGACTAACGAGATCCGTCTGTACAACCGTCTTCTATATCTAGACTAACGAGATCCGTCGTTGGACAAACGTCTTCAATATCTAGACTAACGTGATCCGTCTGTACAACCGTCTTCTATATCTAGACTAACGAGATCCGCCGTTGTACAACCGTCATCTATATCTAGACTAGCGAGATACGTCGTTGGACAAACGTCTTCTATATCTAGACTAACGAGATCCGTCGTTGTACAACCGTCTTCTATATCTAGACTAACGATATCCGTCGTTGTACAACCGTCTTCTATATCTAGACTAACGAGATCCGTCTGTACAACCGTCTTCTATATCTAGACTAACGAGATCCGCGGTTGTACAACCCTCTTCTATATCTCGACTAACGAGATCTCTCGTTGTACAACCGTCTTCTATATCTATACTAAAGAGATCCGTCTGTACAACCGTCTTCTATATCTAGACTAACGAGATCCGTCTGTACAACCGTCTTCTATATCTAGACTAACGAGATCCGTCGTTGTACAACCGTCTTCTATATCCAGACTAACGAGATCCGTCGTTGTACAACCGTCTTCTATATCTAGGCTAACGAGATCCGTCTGTACATCCGTCTTCTATATCTAGACTAACGAGATCCGTCTGTACAACCGTTTTCTATATCTAGACTACCGAGATCCGTCGTTGTACAACCGTCTTCTATATCTAGACTAACGAGATCTCTCGTTGTGCAACCGTCTTCTATATCTAGACTAACGAGATCCGTCTGTACAACCGTCTTCTATATCTAGACTAACGAGATCCGTCGTTGTACAACCGTCTTCTATATCTAGACTAACGATATCCGTCGTTGTTCAACCGTCTTCTATATCTAGACTAACGAGATCCGTCTGTACAACCGTCTTCTATATCTAGACTAACGAGATCCGTCGTTGTACAACCGTCTTCTATATCTCGACTAACGAGATCTCTCGTTGTACAACCGTCTTCTATATCTAGGCTAACGAGATCCGTCTGTACAACCGTCTTCTATATCTAGACTAACGAGATCCGTCGTTGTACAACCGTCTTCTATATCTAGACTAACGAGATCCGTCGTTGCACAACAGTCTTCAATATCTAGACTAACTAGATCCGTCTGAACCACCCTCTTCTATATCAAGACTAACGAGATCCGTCTGTACAACCGTCTTCTATATCTAGACTAACGAGATCCGTCGTTGTACAACCGTCTTCTATATCTAGACTAACGAGATCCGTCGTTGCACAACCGTCTTCAATATCTAGACTAACGAGTTCCGTCTGAACAACCCTCTTCTATATCTAGACTAACGATATCCGTCGTTGTACAACCGTCTTCTATATCTAGACTAACGAGATCCGTCGTTGCACAACCGTCTTCAATATCTAGACTAACGAGATCCGTCTGAACAACCCTCTTCTATATCAAGACTAACGAGATCCGTCTGTACAACCGTCTTCTATATCTAGACTAACGAGATCCGTCGTTGTACAACCGTCTTCTATATCTAGACTAACGAGATCCGTCGTTGTACAACCGTCTTCTATATCTAGACTAACGAGATCCGTCGTTGTACAACCGTTTTCTATATCTAGACTACCGAGATCCGTCGTTGTACAACCGTCTTCTATATCTAGACTAACGAGATCTCTCGTTGTGCAACCGCCTTCTATATCTAGACTAACGAGATCCGTCTGTACAACCGTCTTCTATATCTAGAATAACGCGATCCGTCGTTGTACAACCGTCTTCTATATCTCGACTAACGAGATCTCTCGTTGTACAACCGTCTTCTATATCTAGACTAACGAGATCCGTCGTTGTACAACCGTCTTCTATATCTCGACTAACGAGATCTATCGTTGTACAACCGTCTTCTATATCTAGACTAACGAGATACGTCGTTGGACAAACGTCTTCAATATCTAGACTAACGAGATCCGTCTGTACAACCGTCTTCTATATCTAGACTAACGAGATCCGTCTGTACAACCGTCTTCTATATCTAGACTAACGAGATCCGTCGTTGTACAACCGTCTTCTATATCTCGACTAACGAGATCTCTCGTTGTACAACCGTCTTCTATATCTAGGCTAACGAGATCCGTCTGTACAACCGTCTTCTATATCTAGACTAACGAGATCCGTCTGTACAACCGTCTTCTATATCTAGACTAACGAGATCCGTCGTTGTACAACCGTTTTCTATATCTAGACTAACGAGATCCGTCGTTGTACAACCGTCTTCTATATCTAGACTAACGAGATACGTCGTTGGACAAACGTCTTCAATATCTAGACTAACGAGATCCGTCTGTACAACTGTCTTCTATATCTAGACTAACGAGATCCGTCTGTACAACCGTCTTCTATATCTAGACTAACGAGATCCGTCGTTGTACAACCGTTTTCTATATCTAGACTAACGAGATCCGTCGTTGTACAACCGTCTTCTATATCTAGACTAACGAGATCCGTCGTTGTACAACCGTCTTCTATATCTCGACTAACGAGATCTCTCGTTGTACAAACGTCTTCTATATCTAGACTAACGAGATCCGTCTGTACAACCGTCTTCTATATCTAGACTAACGAGATCCGTCGTTGTACAACCGTCTTCTATATCTAGACTAACGAGATCCGTCGTTGTACAACCGTCTTCTATATCTAGACTAACGAGATCCGTCGATGTACAACCGTTTTCGATATCTCGACTAACGAGATCCGTCGTTGTACAACCGTCTTCTATATCTCGACTAACGAGATCTCTCGTTGTACAACCGTCTTCTATATCTAGGCTAACGAGATCCGTCTGTACAACCGTCTTCTATATCTAGACTAACGAGATCCGTCTGTACAACCGTCTTCTATATCTAGACTAACGAGATCCGTCGTTGTACAACCGTCTTCTATATCTAGACTAACGAGATCCGTCTGTACAACCGTCTTCTATATCTAGACTAACGAGATCCGTCGTTGTACAACCGTCTTCTATATCTCGACTAACGAGATCTCTCGTTGTACAACCGTCTTCTATATCTAGGCTAACGAGATCCGTCTGTACAACCGTCTTCTATATCTAGACTAACGAGATCCGTCTGTACAACCGTCTTCTATATTTAGACTAACGAGATCCGTCGTTGTACAACCGTCTTCTATATCTCGTCTAACGAGATCTCTCGTTGTACAACCGTCTTCTATATCTAGACTAACGAGATCCGTCTGTACAACCGTCTTCTATATCTAGACTAACGAGATCCATCTTTGTAGAACCGTCTTCTATATCTAGACTAACGAGATCCGTCGTTGCACAACCGTCTTCAATATCTAGACTAACGAGATCCGTCTCAACAACCCTCTTCTATATCAAGACTAACGAGATCCGTCTGTACAACCTTCTTCTATATCTAGACTAACGAGATCCGTCGTTGGACAAACGTTTTCAATATCTAGACTAACATGATCCGTCTGTACAACCGTCTTCTATATCTAGACTAACGAGATCCGTCGTTGTACAACCGTCTTCTATATCTAGACTAACGATATCCGTCGTTGTACAACCGTCTTCTATATCTAGACTAACGAGATCCGTCTGTACAACCGTCTTCTATATCTAGACTAACGAGATCCGCGGTTGTACAACCGTCTTCTATATCTCGACTAACGAGATCTCTCGTTGTACAACCGTCTTCTATATCTAGACTAACGAGATCCGTCTGTACAACCGTCTTCTATATCTAGACTAACGAGATCCGTCTGTACAACCGTCTTCTATATCTAGACTAACGAGATCCGTCGTTGTACAACCGTCTTCTATATCCAGACTAACGAGATCCGTCGTTGTACAACCGTCTTCTATATCTAGGCTAACGAGATCCGTCTGTACATCCGTCTTCTATATCTAGACTAACGAGATCCGTCTGTACAACCGTTTTCTATATCTAGACTACCGAGGTCCGTCGTTGTACAACCGTCTTCTATATCTAGACTAACGAGATCTCTCGTTGTGCAACCGTCTTCTATATCTAGACTAACGAGATCCGTCTGTACAACCGTCTTCTATATCTAGACTAACGAGATCCGTCGTTGTACAACCGTCTTCTATATCTAGACTAACGATATCCGTCGTTGTTCAACCGTCTTCTATATCTAGACTAACGAGATCCGTCTGTACAACCGTCTTCTATATCTAGACTAACGAGATCCGTCGTTGTACAACCGTCTTCTATATCTCGGCTAACGAGATCTCTCGTTGTACAACCGTCTTCTATATCTAGGCTAACGAGATCCGTCTGTACAACCGTCTTCTATATCTAGACTAACGAGATCCGTCTGTACAACCGTCTTCTATATCTAGACTAACGAGATCCGTCGTTGTACAACCGTCTTCTATATCTAGACTAACGATATTCGTCGTTGTTCAACCGTCTTCTATATCTAGACTAACGAGATCCGTCTGTACTACCGTCTTCTATATCTAGACTAACGAGATCCGTCGTTGTACAACCGTCTTCTATATCTCGACTAACGAGATCTCTCGTTGTGCAACCGTCTTCTATATCTAGGCTAACGAGATCCGTCTGTACAACCGTCTTCTATATCTAGACTAACGAGATCCGTCGTTGTACAACCGTCTTCTATATCTAGACTAACGAGATCCGTCGTTGCACAACCGTCTTCAATATCTAGACTAACGAGATCCGTCTGAACAAACCTCTTCTATATCTAGACTAACGAGATCTCTCGTTGTGCAACCGTCTTCTATATCTAGACTAACGAGATCCGTCTGGACAACCGTCTTCTATATCTAGACTAACGAGATCCGTCGTTGTACAACCGTCTTCTATATCTAGACTAACGATATCCGTCGTTGTACAACAGTCTTCTATATCTAGACTAACGAGATCCGTCTGTACAACCGTCTTCTATATCTAGACTAACGAGATCCGTCGTTGTACAACCGTCTTCTATATCTCGACTAACGAGATCTCTCGTTGTACAACCGTCTTCTATATCTAGGCTAACGAGATCCGTCTGTACAACCGTCTTCTATATCTAGACTAACGAGATCCGTCTGTACAACCGTCTTCTATATCTAGACTAACGAGATCCGTCGTTGTACAACCGTCTTCTATATCTCGACTAACGAGATCTCTCGTTGTACAAACGTCTTCTATATCTAGACTAACGAGATCCGTCTGTACAACCGTCTTCTATATCTAGACTAACGAGATCCGTCGTTGTACAACCGTCTTCTATATCTAGACTAACGAGATCCGTCGTTGTACAACCGTCTTCTATATCTAGACTAACGAGATCCGTCGATGTACAACCGTTTTCTATATCTCGACTAACGAGATCTATCGTTGTACAACCGTCTCCTATATCTAGACTAACGAGATCCGTCGTTGCACAACCGTCTTCAATATCTAGACTAACGAGATCCGTCTGTACAACCGTCTTCTATATCTAGACTAACGAGATACGTCGTTGGACAAACGTCTTCAATATCTAGACTAACGAGATCCGTCTGTACAACTGTCTTCTATATCTAGACTAACGAGATCCGTCTGTACAACCGTCTTCTATAACTAGACTAACGAGATCCGTCGTTGTTCAACCGTTTTCTATATCTAGACTAACGAGATCCGTCGTTGTACAACCGTCTTCTATATCTAGACTAACGAGATCCGTCGTTGTACAACCGTCTTCTATATCTAGACTAACGAGATCCGTCTGTACAACCGTTTTCTATATCTAGACTACCGAGATCTGTCGTTGTACAACCGTCTTCTATATCTAGACTAACGAGATCTCTCGTTGTACAACCGTCTTCTATATCTCGACTAACGAGATCTCTCGTTGTACAACCGTCTTCTATATCTAGACTAACGAGATCCGTCTGTACAACCGTCTTCTATATCTAGACTAACGAGATCCGTCGTTGTACAACCGTCTTCTATATCTCGACTAACGAGATCTCTCGTTGTACAACCGTCTTCTATATCTAGGCTAACGAGATCCGTCTGTACAACCGTCTTCTATATCTAGACTAACGAGATCCGTCTGTACAACCGTCTTCTATATCTAGACTAACGAGATCCGTCGTTGTACAACCGTCTTCTATATCTCGTCTAACGAGATCTCTCGTTGTACAACCGTCTTCTATATCTAGACTAACGAGATCCGTCTGTACAACCGTCTTCTATATCTAGACTAACGAGATCCATCGTTGTAGAACCGTCTTCTATATCTAGACTAACGAGATCCGTCGTTGCACAACCGTCTTCAATATCTAGACTAACGAGATCCGTCTGAACAACCCTCTTCTATATCAAGACTAACGAGATCCGTCTGTACAACCTTCTTCTATATCTAGACTAACGAGATCCGTCGTTGGACAAACGTTTTCAATATCTAGACTAACATGATCCGTCTGTACAACCGTCTTCTATATCTAGACTAACGAGATCCGTCGTTGGACAAACGTTTTCAATATCTAGACTAACATGATCCGTCTGTACAACCGTCTTCTATATCTAGACTAACGAGATCCGTCGTTGTACAACCGTCTTCTATATCTAGACTAAAGAGATCCGTCGTTGTACTACCGTCTTCTATAACTTGACTAACGAGATCCGTCGTTGTACAACCGTCTTCTATATCTAGACTAACGAGATCCGTCGATGTACAATCGTCTTCTATATCTAGACTAACGAGATCCGTCGTTGCACAACCGTCTTCAATATCTAGACTAACGAGATCCGTCTGAACAACCCTCTTTTATATCAAGACTAACGAGATCCGTCTGTACAACCGTCTTCTATATCTAGACTAACGAGATCCGTCGTTGGACAAACGTCTTCAATATCTAGACTAACGTGATCCGTCTGTACAACCGTCTTCTATATCTAGACTAACGAGATCCGCCGTTGTACAACCGTCATCTATATCTAGACTAGCGAGATACGTCGTTGGACAAACGTCTTCTATATCTAGACTAACGAGATCCGTCGTTGTACAACCGTCTTCTATATCTAGACTAACGATATCCGTCGTTGTACAACCGTCTTCTATATCTAGACTAACGAGATCCGTCTGTACAACCGTCTTCTATATCTAGACTAACGAGATCCGCGGTTGTACAACCCTCTTCTATATCTCGACTAACGAGATCTCTCGTTGTACAACCGTCTTCTATATCTATACTAAAGAGATCCGTCTGTACAACCGTCTTCTATATCTAGACTAACGAGATCCGTCTGTACAACCGTCTTCTATATCTAGACTAACGAGATCCGTCGTTGTACAACCGTCTTCTATATCCAGACTAACGAGATCCGTCGTTGTACAACCGTCTTCTATATCTAGGCTAACGAGATCCGTCTGTACATCCGTCTTCTATATCTAGACTAACGAGATCCGTCTGTACAACCGTTTTCTATATCTAGACTACCGAGATCCGTCGTTGTACAACCGTCTTCTATATCTAGACTAACGAGATCTCTCGTTGTGCAACCGTCTTCTATATCTAGACTAACGAGATCCGTCTGTACAACCGTCTTCTATATCTAGACTAACGAGATCCGTCGTTGTACAACCGTCTTCTATATCTAGACTAACGATATCCGTCGTTGTTCAACCGTCTTCTATATCTAGACTAACGAGATCCGTCTGTACAACCGTCTTCTATATCTAGACTAACGAGATCCGTCGTTGTACAACCGTCTTCTATATCTCGACTAACGAGATCTCTCGTTGTACAACCGTCTTCTATATCTAGGCTAACGAGATCCGTCTGTACAACCGTCTTCTATATCTAGACTAACGAGATCCGTCGTTGTACAACCGTCTTCTATATCTAGACTAACGAGATCCGTCGTTGCACAACAGTCTTCAATATCTAGACTAACTAGATCCGTCTGAACCACCCTCTTCTATATCAAGACTAACGAGATCCGTCTGTACAACCGTCTTCTATATCTAGACTAACGAGATCCGTCGTTGTACAACCGTCTTCTATATCTAGACTAACGAGATCCGTCGTTGCACAACCGTCTTCAATATCTAGACTAACGAGTTCCGTCTGAACAACCCTCTTCTATATCTAGACTAACGATATCCGTCGTTGTACAACCGTCTTCTATATCTAGACTAACGAGATCCGTCGTTGCACAACCGTCTTCAATATCTAGACTAACGAGATCCGTCTGAACAACCCTCTTCTATATCAAGACTAACGAGATCCGTCTGTACAACCGTCTTCTATATCTAGACTAACGAGATCCGTCGTTGTACAACCGTCTTCTATATCTAGACTAACGAGATCCGTCGTTGTACAACCGTCTTCTATATCTAGACTAACGAGATCCGTCGTTGTACAACCGTTTTCTATATCTAGACTACCGAGATCCGTCGTTGTACAACCGTCTTCTATATCTAGACTAACGAGATCTCTCGTTGTGCAACCGCCTTCTATATCTAGACTAACGAGATCCGTCTGTACAACCGTCTTCTATATCTAGAATAACGCGATCCGTCGTTGTACAACCGTCTTCTATATCTCGACTAACGAGATCTCTCGTTGTACAACCGTCTTCTATATCTAGACTAACGAGATCCGTCGTTGTACAACCGTCTTCTATATCTCGACTAACGAGATCTATCGTTGTACAACCGTCTTCTATATCTAGACTAACGAGATACGTCGTTGGACAAACGTCTTCAATATCTAGACTAACGAGATCCGTCTGTACAACCGTCTTCTATATCTAGACTAACGAGATCCGTCTGTACAACCGTCTTCTATATCTAGACTAACGAGATCCGTCGTTGTACAACCGTCTTCTATATCTCGACTAACGAGATCTCTCGTTGTACAACCGTCTTCTATATCTAGGCTAACGAGATCCGTCTGTACAACCGTCTTCTATATCTAGACTAACGAGATCCGTCTGTACAACCGTCTTCTATATCTAGACTAACGAGATACGTCGTTGGACAAACGTCTTCAATATCTAGACTAACGAGATCCGTCTGTACAACTGTCTTCTATATCTAGACTAACGAGATCCGTCTGTACAACCGTCTTCTATATCTAGACTAACGAGATCCGTCGTTGTACAACCGTTTTCTATATCTAGACTAACGAGATCCGTCGTTGTACAACCGTCTTCTATATCTAGACTAACGAGATCCGTCGTTGTACAACCGTCTTCAATATCTCGACTAACGAGATCTCTCATTGTACAACCGTCTTCTATATCTAGGCTAACGAGATCCGTCTGTACAACCGTCTTCTATATCTAGACTAACGAGATCCGCCTGTACAACCGTCTTCTATATCTAGACTAACGAGATCCGTCGTTGTACAACCGTCTTCTATATCTCGACTAACGAGATCTCTCGTTGTACAACCGTCTTCTATATCTAGGCTAACGAGATCCGTCTGTACAACCGTCTTCTATATCTAGACTAACGAGATCCGTCGTTGTACAACCGTCTTCTATATCTAGACTAACGAGATCCGTCGTTGCACAACCGTCTTCAATATCTAGACTAACGAGATCCGTCTGAACAACCCTCTTCTATATCAAGACTAACGAGATCCGTCTGTACAACCGTCTTCTATATCTAGACTAACGAGATCCGTCGTTGTACAACCGTCTTCTATATCTAGACTAACGAGATCCGTCGTTGTACAACCGTCTTCTATATCTCGTCTAACGAGGTCTCTCGTTGTACAACCGTCTTCTATATCTAGACTAACGAGATCCGTCTGTACAACCGTCTTCTATATCTAGACTAACGAGATCCATCGTTGTAGAACCGTCTTCTATATCTAGACTAACGAGATCCGTCGTTGCACAACCGTCTTCAATATCTAGACTAACGAGATCCGTCTGAACAACCCTCTTCTATATCAAGACTAACGAGATCCGTCTGTACAACCGTCTTCTATATCTAGACTAACGAGATCCGTCGTTGGACAAACGTTTTCAATATCTAGACTAACATGATCCGTCTGTACAACCGTCTTCTATATCTAGACTAACGAGATCCGTCGTTGTACAACCGTCTTCTATATCTGGACTAAAGAGATCCGTCGTTGTACTACCGTCTTCTATAACTTGACTAACGAGATCCGTCGTTGTACAACCGTCTTCTATATCTAGACTAACGAGATCCGTCGATGTACAACCGTCTTCTATATCTCGACTAACGAGATCTATCGTTGTACAACCGTCTCCTATATCTAGACTAACGAGATCCGTCGTTGCACAACCGTCTTCAATATCTAGACTAACGAGATCCGTCTGAACAACCCTCTTTTATATCAAGACTAACGAGATCTGTCTGTACAACCGTCTTCTATATCTAGACTAACGAGATCCGTCGTTGTACAACCGTCTTCTATATCTAGACTAACGAGATCCGTCGTTGTACAACCGTCTTCAATATCTCGACTAACGAGATCTCTCGTTGTACAACCGTCTTCTATATCTAGGCTAACGAGATCCGTCTGTACAACCGTCTTCTATATCTAGACTAACGAGATCCGCCTGTACAACCGTCTTCTATATCTAGACTAACGAGATCCGTCGTTGTACAACCGTCTTCTATATCTCGACTAACGAGATCTCTCGTTGTACAACCGTCTTCTATATCTAGGCTAACGAGATCCGTCTGTACAACCGTCTTCTATATCTAGACTAACGAGATCCGTCGTTGTACAACCGTCTTCTATATCTAGACTAACGAGATCCGTCGTTGCACAACCGTCTTCAATATCTAGACTAACGAGATCCGTCTGAACAACCCTCTTCTATATCAAGACTAACGAGATCCGTCTGTACAACCGTCTTCTATATCTAGACTAACGAGATCCGTCGTTGTACAACCGTCTTCTATATCTAGACTAACGAGATCCGTCGTTGTACAACCGTCTTCTATATCTAGACTAACGAGATCCGTCGTTGTACAACCGTTTTCTATATCTAGACTACCGAGATCCGTCGTTGTACAACCGTCTTCTATATCTAGACTAACGAGATCTCTCGTTGTGCAACCGCCTTCTATATCTAGACTAACGAGATCCGTCTGTACAACCGTCTTCTATATCTAGAATAACGCGATCCGTCGTTGTACAACCGTCTTCTATATCTCGACTAACGAGATCTCTCGTTGTACAACCGTCTTCTATATCTAGACTAACGAGATCCGTCGTTGTACAACCGTCTTCTATATCTCGACTAACGAGATCTATCGTTGTACAACCGTCTTCTATATCTAGACTAACGAGATACGTCGTTGGACAAACGTCTTCAATATCTAGACTAACGAGATCCGTCTGTACAACCGTCTTCTATATCTAGACTAACGAGATCCGTCTGTACAACCGTCTTCTATATCTAGACTAACGAGATCCGTCGTTGTACAACCGTCTTCTATATCTCGACTAACGAGATCTCTCGTTGTACAACCGTCTTCTATATCTAGGCTAACGAGATCCGTCTGTACAACCGTCTTCTATATCTAGACTAACGAGATCCGTCTGTACAACCGTCTTCTATATCTAGACTAACGAGATACGTCGTTGGACAAACGTCTTCAATATCTAGACTAACGAGATCCGTCTGTACAACTGTCTTCTATATCTAGACTAACGAGATCCGTCTGTACAACCGTCTTCTATATCTAGACTAACGAGATCCGTCGTTGTACAACCGTTTTCTATATCTAGACTAACGAGATCCGTCGTTGTACAACCGTCTTCTATATCTAGACTAACGAGATCCGTCGTTGTACAACCGTCTTCAATATCTCGACTAACGAGATCTCTCGTTGTACAACCGTCTTCTATATCTAGGCTAACGAGATCCGTCTGTACAACCGTCTTCTATATCTAGACTAACGAGATCCGCCTGTACAACCGTCTTCTATATCTAGACTAACGAGATCCGTCGTTGTACAACCGTCTTCTATATCTCGACTAACGAGATCTCTCGTTGTACAACCGTCTTCTATATCTAGGCTAACGAGATCCGTCTGTACAACCGTCTTCTATATCTAGACTAACGAGATCCGTCGTTGTACAACCGTCTTCTATATCTAGACTAACGAGATCCGTCGTTGCACAACCGTCTTCAATATCTAGACTAACGAGATCCGTCTGAACAACCCTCTTCTATATCAAGACTAACGAGATCCGTCTGTACAACCGTCTTCTACATCTAGACTAACGAGATCCGTCGTTGTACAACCGTCTTCTATATCTAGACTAACGAGATCCGTCGTTGTACAACCGTCTTCTATATCTAGACTAACGAGATCCGTCGTTGTACAACCGTCTTCAATATCTCGACTAACGAGATCTCTCATTGTACAACCGTCTTCTATATCTAGGCTAACGAGATCCGTCTGTACAACCGTCTTCTATATCTAGACTAACGAGATCCGCCTGTACAACCGTCTTCTATATCTAGACTAACGAGATCCGTCGTTGTACAACCGTCTTCTATATCTCGACTAACGAGATCTCTCGTTGTACAACCGTCTTCTATATCTAGGCTAACGAGATCCGTCTGTACAACCGTCTTCTATATCTAGACTAACGAGATCCGTCGTTGTACAACCGTCTTCTATATCTAGACTAACGAGATCCGTCGTTGCACAACCGTCTTCAATATCTAGACTAACGAGATCCGTCTGAACAACCCTCTTCTATATCAAGACTAACGAGATCCGTCTGTACAACCGTCTTCTATATCTAGACTAACGAGATCCGTCGTTGTACAACCGTCTTCTATATCTAGACTAACGAGATCCGTCGTTGTACAACCGTCTTCTATATCTCGTCTAACGAGGTCTCTCGTTGTACAACCGTCTTCTATATCTAGACTAACGAGATCCGTCTGTACAACCGTCTTCTATATCTAGACTAACGAGATCCATCGTTGTAGAACCGTCTTCTATATCTAGACTAACGAGATCCGTCGTTGCACAACCGTCTTCAATATCTAGACTAACGAGATCCGTCTGAACAACCCTCTTCTATATCAAGACTAACGAGATCCGTCTGTACAACCGTCTTCTATATCTAGACTAACGAGATCCGTCGTTGGACAAACGTTTTCAATATCTAGACTAACATGATCCGTCTGTACAACCGTCTTCTATATCTAGACTAACGAGATCTATCGTTGTACAACCGTCTTCTATATCTAGACTAACGAGATACGTCGTTGGACAAACGTCTTCAATATCTAGACTAACGAGATCCGTCTGTACAACCGTCTTCTATATCTAGACTAACGAGATCCGTCTGTACAACCGTCTTCTATATCTAGACTAACGAGATCCGTCGTTGTACAACCGTCTTCTATATCTCGACTAACGAGATCTCTCGTTGTACAACCGTCTTCTATATCTAGGCTAACGAGATCCGTCTGTACAACCGTCTTCTATATCTAGACTAACGAGATCCGTCTGTACAACCGTCTTCTATATCTAGACTAACGAGATACGTCGTTGGACAAACGTCTTCAATATCTAGACTAACGAGATCCGTCTGTACAACTGTCTTCTATATCTAGACTAACGAGATCCGTCTGTACAACCGTCTTCTATATCTAGACTAACGAGATCCGTCGTTGTACAACCGTTTTCTATATCTAGACTAACGAGATCCGTCGTTGTACAACCGTCTTCTATATCTAGACTAACGAGATCCGTCGTTGTACAACCGTCTTCAATATCTCGACTAACGAGATCTCTCGTTGTACAACCGTCTTCTATATCTAGGCTAACGAGATCCGTCTGTACAACCGTCTTCTATATCTAGACTAACGAGATCCGCCTGTACAACCGTCTTCTATATCTAGACTAACGAGATCCGTCGTTGTACAACCGTCTTCTATATCTCGACTAACGAGATCTCTCGTTGTACAACCGTCTTCTATATCTAGGCTAACGAGATCCGTCTGTACAACCGTCTTCTATATCTAGACTAACGAGATCCGTCGTTGTACAACCGTCTTCTATATCTAGACTAACGAGATCCGTCGTTGCACAACCGTCTTCAATATCTAGACTAACGAGATCCGTCTGAACAACCCTCTTCTATATCAAGACTAACGAGATCCGTCTGTACAACCGTCTTCTACATCTAGACTAACGAGATCCGTCGTTGTACAACCGTCTTCTATATCTAGACTAACGAGATCCGTCGTTGTACAACCGTCTTCTATATCTCGTCTAACGAGATCTCTCGTTGTACAACCGTCTTCTATATCTAGACTAACGAGATCCGTCTGTACAACCGTCTTCTATATCTAGACTAACGAGATCCATCGTTGTAGAACCGTCTTCTATATCTAGACTAACGAGATCCGTCGTTGCACAACCGTCTTCAATATCTAGACTAACGAGATCCGTCTGAACAACCCTCTTCTATATCAAGACTAACGAGATCCGTCTGTACAACCGTCTTCTATATCTAGACTAACGAGATCCGTCGTTGGACAAACGTTTTCAATATCTAGACTAACATGATCCGTCTGTACAACCGTCTTCTATATCTAGACTAACGAGATCCGTCGTTGTACAACCGTCTTCTATATCTAGACTAAAGAGATCCGTCGTTGTACTACCGGCTTCTATAACTTGACTAACGAGATCCGTCGTTGTACAACCGTCTTCTATATCTAGACTAACGAGATCCGTCGATGTACAACCGTCTTCTATATCTCGACTAACGAGATCTATCGTTGTACAACCGTCTCCTATATCTAGACTAACGAGATCCGTCGTTGCACAACCGTCTTCAATATCTAGACTAACGAGATCCGTCTGAACAACCCTCTTTTATATCAAGACTAACGAGATCCGTCTGTACAACCGTCTTCTATATCTAGACTAACGAGATCCGTCGTTGGACAAACGTCTTCAATATCTAGACTAACGTGATCCGTCGGTACAACCGTCTTCTATACCTAGACTAACGAGATCCGCCGTTGTACAACCGTCATCTATATCTAGACTAGCGAGATACGTCGTTGGACAAACGTCTTCAATATCTAGACTAACGAGAGATACGTCTGTACAACCGTTTTCTATATCTAGACTAACGAGATCCGTCTGTACAACCGTCTTCTATATCTAGACTAACGAGATCCGTCGTTGTACAATCGTCTTCTATATCTAGACTAACGAGATCCGTCGTTGTACAACCGTCTTCTATAACTAGAATAACGAGATCCGTCGTTGTACAACCGTCTTCTATATCTAGACTAACGAGATCCGTCGTTGTTCAACCGTCTTCTATATCTCGACTAACGAGATCTATCGTTGTACAACCGTCTTCTATATCTAGACTAACGAGACCCGTCGTTGTACAACCGTCTTCTATATCTAGACTAACGAGTTCCGTCGTTGCACAACCGTCATCAATATCTAGACTAACGAGATCCGTCTGAACAACCCTCTTCTATATCTAGACTAACGAGATCTCTCGTTGTGCAACCGTCTTCTATATCTAGACTAACGAGATCCGTCTGGACAACCGTCTTCTATATCTAGACTAACGAGATCCGTCGTTGTACAACCGTCTTCTATATCTAGACTAACGATATCCGTCGTTGTACAACCGTCTTCTATATCTAGACTAAAAAGATCCGTCTGTACAACCGTCTTCTATATCTAGACTAACGAGATCCGTCGTTGTACAACCGTCTTCTATATCTCGACTAACGAGATCTCTCGTTGTACAACCGTCTTCTATATCTAGGCTAACGAGATCCGTCTGTACAACCGTCTTCTATATCTAGACTACCGAGATCCGTCTGTACAACCGTCTTCTATATCTAGACTAACGAGATCCGTCGTTGTACAACCGTCTTCTATATCTCGACTAACGAGATCTCTCGTTGTACAAACGTCTTCTATATCTAGACTAACGAGATCCGTCTGTACAACCGTCTTCTATATCTAGACTAACGAGATCCGTCGTTGTACAACCGTCTTCTATATCTAGACTAACGAGATCCGTCGTTGTACAACCGTCTTCTATATCTAGACTAACGAGATCCGTCGATGTACAACCGTTTTCTATATCTCGACTAACGAGATCTATCGTTGTACAACCGTCTCCTATATCTAGACTAACGAGATCCGTCGTTGCACAACCCTCTTCAATATCTAGACTAACGAGATCCGTCTGTACAACCGTCTTCTATATCTAGACTAACGAGATACGTCGTTGTACAACCGTCTTCTATATCTAGACTAACGAGATCCGTCGTTGTACAACCGTCTTCAATATCTCGACTAACGAGATCTCTCGTTGTACAACCGTCTTCTATATCTAGGCTAACGAGATCCGTCTGTACAACCGTCTTCTATATCTAGACTAACGAGATCCGCCTGTACAACCGTCTTCTATATCTAGACTAACGAGATCCGTCGTTGTACAACCGTCTTCTATATCTCGACTAACGAGATCTCTCGTTGTACAACCGTCTTCTATATCTAGGCTAACGAGATCCGTCTGTACAACCGTCTTCTATATCTAGACTAACGAGATCCGCCTGTACAACCGTCTTCTATATCTAGACTAACGAGATCCGTCGTTGTTCAACCGTCTTCTATATCTAGACTAACGAGATCCGTCTGTACAACCGTCTTCTATATCTAGACTAACGAGATCCGTCGTTGTACAACCGTCTTCTATATCTCGACTAACGAGATCTCTCGTTGTACAACCGTCTTCTATATCTAGGCTAACGAGATCCGTCTGTACAACCGTCTTCTATATCTAGACTAACGAGATCCGTCGTTGTACAACCGTCTTCTATATCTAGACTAACGAGATCCGTCGTTGCACAACCGTCTTCAATATCTAGACTAACTAGATCCGTCTGAACAACCCTCTTCTATATCAAGACTAACGAGATCCGTCTGTACAACCGTCTTCTATATCTAGACTAACGAGATCCGTCGTTGTACAACCGTCTTCTATATCTCGACTAACGAGATCTCTCGTTGTACAACCGTCTTCTATATCTAGGCTAACGAGATCCGTCTGTACAACCGTCTTCTATATCTAGACTAACGAGATCCGTCGTTGTACAACCGTCTTCTATATCTAGACTAACGAGATCCGTCGTTGCACAACCGTCTTCAATATCTAGACTAACGAGATCCGTCTGAACAACCCTCTTCTATATCAAGACTAACGAGATCCGTCTGTACAACCGTCTTCTATATCTAGACTAACGAGATCCGTCGTTGTACAACCGTCTTCTATATCTAGACTAACGAGATCCGTCGTTGTACAACCGTCTTCTATATCTAGACTAACGAGATCCGTCGTTGTACAACCGTTTTCTATATCTAGACTACCGAGATCCGTCGTTGTACAACCGTCTTCTATATCTAGACTAACGAGATCTCTCGTTGTGCAACCGCCTTCTATATCTAGACTAACGAGATCCGTCTGTACAACCGTCTTCTATATCTAGAATAACGCGATCCGTCGTTGTACAACCGTCTTCTATATCTCGACTAACGAGATCTCTCGTTGTACAACCGTCTTCTATATCTAGACTAACGAGATCCGTCGTTGTACAACCGTCTTCTATATCTCGACTAACGAGATCTATCGTTGTACAACCGTCTTCTATATCTAGACTAACGAGATACGTCGTTGGACAAACGTCTTCAATATCTAGACTAACGAGATCCGTCTGTACAACCGTCTTCTATATCTAGACTAACGAGATCCGTCTGTACAACCGTCTTCTATATCTAGACTAACGAGATCCGTCGTTGTACAACCGTCTTCTATATCTCGACTAACGAGATCTCTCGTTGTACAACCGTCTTCTATATCTAGGCTAACGAGATCCGTCTGTACAACCGTCTTCTATATCTAGACTAACGAGATCCGTCTGTACAACCGTCTTCTATATCTAGACTAACGAGATACGTCGTTGGACAAACGTCTTCAATATCTAGACTAACGAGATCCGTCTGTACAACTGTCTTCTATATCTAGACTAACGAGATCCGTCTGTACAACCGTCTTCTATATCTAGACTAACGAGATCCGTCGTTGTACAACCGTTTTCTATATCTAGACTAACGAGATCCGTCGTTGTACAACCGTCTTCTATATCTAGACTAACGAGATCCGTCGTTGTACAACCGTCTTCAATACCTCGACTAACGAGATCTCTCGTTGTACAACCGTCTTCTATATCTAGGCTAACGAGATCCGTCTGTACAACCGTCTTCTATATCTAGACTAACGAGATCCGCCTGTACAACCGTCTTCTATATCTAGACTAACGAGATCCGTCGTTGTACAACCGTCTTCTATATCTCGACTAACGAGATCTCTCGTTGTACAACCGTCTTCTATATCTAGGCTAACGAGATCCGTCTGTACAACCGTCTTCTATATCTAGACTAACGAGATCCGTCGTTGTACAACCGTCTTCTATATCTAGACTAACGAGATCCGTCGTTGCACAACCGTCTTCAATATCTAGACTAACGAGATCCGTCTGAACAACCCTCTTCTATATCAAGACTAACGAGATCCGTCTGTACAACCGTCTTCTATATCTAGACTAACGAGATCCGTCGTTGTACAACCGTCTTCTATATCTAGACTAACGAGATCCGTCGTTGTACAACCGTCTTCTATATCTCGTCTAACGAGATCTCTCGTTGTACAACCGTCTTCTATATCTAGACTAACGAGATCCGTCTGTACAACCGTCTTCTATATCTAGACTAACGAGATACGTCGTTGTACAACCGTCTTCTATATCTAGACTAACGAGATCCGTCGTTGTAAAACCGTCTTCAATATCTCGACTAACGAGATCTCTCGTTGTACAACCGTCTTCTATATCTAGGCTAACGAGATCCGTCTGTACAACCGTCTTCTATATCTAGACTAACGAGATCCGCCTGTACAACCGTCTTCTATATCTAGACTAACGAGATCCGTCGTTGTACAACCGTCTTCTATATCTCGACTAACGAGATCCGTCGATGTACAACCGTCTTCTATATCTCGACTAACGAGATCTATCGTTGTACAACCGTCTTCAATATCTAGACTAACGAGATCCGTCTGTACAACCGTCTTCTATATCTAGACTAACGAGATACGTCGTTGTACAACCGTCTTCTATATCTAGACTAACGAGATCCGTCGTTGTACAACCGTCTTCAATATCTCGACTAACGAGATCTCTCGTTGTACAACCGTCTTCTATATCTAGGCTAACGAGATCCGTCTGTACAACCGTCTTCTATATCTAGACTAACGAGATCCGCCTGTACAACCGTCTTCTATATCTAGACTAACGAGATCCGTCGTTGTACAACCGTCTTCTATATCTCGACTAACGAGATCTCTCGTTGTACAACCGTCTTCTATATCTAGGCTAACGAGATCCGTCTGTACAACCGTCTTCTATATCTAGACTAACGAGATCCGCCTGTACAACCGTCTTCTATATCTAGACTAACGAGATCCGTCGTTGTTCAACCGTCTTCTATATCTAGACTAACGAGATCCGTCTGTACAACCGTCTTCTATATCTAGACTAACGAGATCCGTCGTTGTACAACCGTCTTCTATATCTCGACTAACGAGATCTCTCGTTGTACAACCGTCTTCTATATCTAGGCTAACGAGATCCGTCTGTACAACCGTCTTCTATATCTAGACTAACGAGATCCGTCGTTGTACAACCGTCTTCTATATCTAGACTAACGAGATCCGTCGTTGCACAACCGTCTTCAATATCTAGACTAACTAGATCCGTCTGAACAACCCTCTTCTATATCAAGACTAACGAGATCCGTCTGTACAACCGTCTTCTATATCTAGACTAACGAGATCCGTCGTTGTACAACCGTCTTCTATATCTAGACTAACGAGATCCGTCTGTACAACTGTCTTCTATATCTAGACTAACGAGATCCGTCGTTGTACAACCGTCTTCTATATCTAGACTAACGAGATCCGTCGTTGTACAACCGTCTTCAATATCTAGACTAACGAGATCCGTCGTTGTACAATCGTCTTCTATATCTAGACTAACGAGATCCGTCGTTGTACAACCGTCTTCTATAACTAGAATAACGAGATCCGTCGTTGTACAACCGTCTTCTATATCTAGACTAACGAGATCCGTCGTTGTTCAACCGTCTTCTATATCTCGACTAACGAGATCTATCGTTGTACAACCGTCTTCTATATCTAGACTAACGAGACCCGTCGTTGTACAACCGTCTTCTATATCTAGACTAACGAGTTCCGTCGTTGCACAACCGTCATCAATATCTAGACTAACGAGATCCGTCTGAACAACCCTCTTCTATATCTAGACTAACGAGATCTCTCGTTGTGCAACCGTCTTCTATATCTAGACTAACGAGATCCGTCTGGACAACCGTCTTCTATATCTAGACTAACGAGATCCGTCGTTGTACAACCGTCTTCTATATCTAGACTAACGATATCCGTCGTTGTACAACCGTCTTCTATATCTAGACTAAAAAGATCCGTCTGTACAACCGTCTTCTATATCTAGACTAACGAGATCCGTCGTTGTACAACCGTCTTCTATATCTCGACTAACGAGATCTCTCGTTGTACAACCGTCTTCTATATCTAGGCTAACGAGATCCGTCTGTACAACCGTCTTCTATATCTAGACTACCGAGATCCGTCTGTACAACCGTCTTCTATATCTAGACTAACGAGATCCGTCGTTGTACAACCGTCTTCTATATCTCGACTAACGAGATCTCTCGTTGTACAAACGTCTTCTATATCTAGACTAACGAGATCCGTCTGTACAACCGTCTTCTATATCTAGACTAACGAGATCCGTCGTTGTACAACCGTCTTCTATATCTAGACTAACGAGATCCGTCGTTGTACAACCGTCTTCTATATCTAGACTAACGAGATCCGTCGATGTACAACCGTTTTCTATATCTCGACTAACGAGATCTATCGTTGTACAACCGTCTCCTATATCTAGACTAACGAGATCCGTCGTTGCACAACCCTCTTCAATATCTAGACTAACGAGATCCGTCTGTACAACCGTCTTCTATATCTAGACTAACGAGATACGTCGTTGTACAACCGTCTTCTATATCTAGACTAACGAGATCCGTCGTTGTACAACCGTCTTCAATATCTCGACTAACGAGATCTCTCGTTGTACAACCGTCTTCTATATCTAGGCTAACGAGATCCGTCTGTACAACCGTCTTCTATATCTAGACTAACGAGATCCGCCTGTACAACCGTCTTCTATATCTAGACTAACGAGATCCGTCGTTGTTCAACCGTCTTCTATATCTAGACTAACGAGATCCGTCTGTACAACCGTCTTCTATATCTAGACTAACGAGATCCGTCGTTGTACAACCGTCTTCTATATCTCGACTAACGAGATCTCTCGTTGTACAACCGTCTTCTATATCTAGGCTAACGAGATCCGTCTGTACAACCGTCTTCTATATCTAGACTAACGAGATCCGTCGTTGTACAACCGTCTTCTATATCTAGACTAACGAGATCCGTCGTTGCACAACCGTCTTCAATATCTAGACTAACTAGATCCGTCGTTGTACAACCGTCTTCTATATCTCGACTAACGAGATCTCTCGTTGTACAAACGTCTTCTATATCTAGACTAACGAGATCCGTCGTTGTACAACCGTCTTCTATATCTAGACTAACGAGATCCGTCGTTGTACAACCGTCTTCTATATCTAGACTAACGAGATCCGTCGTTGTACAACCGTTTTCTATATCTAGACTACCGAGATCCGTCGTTGTACAACCGTCTTCTATATCTAGACTAACGAGATCTCTCGTTGTGCAACCGCCTTCTATATCTAGACTAACGAGATCCGTCTGTACAACCGTCTTCTATATCTAGAATAACGCGATCCGTCGTTGTACAACCGTCTTCTATATCTCGACTAACGAGATCTCTCGTTGTACAACCGTCTTCTATATCTAGACTAACGAGATCCGTCGTTGTACAACCGTCTTCTATATCTCGACTAACGAGATCTATCGTTGTACAACCGTCTTCTATATCTAGACTAACGAGATACGTCGTTGGACAAACGTCTTCAATATCTAGACTAACGAGATCCGTCTGTACAACCGTCTTCTATATCTAGACTAACGAGATCCGTCTGTACAACCGTCTTCTATATCTAGACTAACGAGATCCGTCGTTGTACAACCGTCTTCTATATCTCGACTAACGAGATCTCTCGTTGTACAACCGTCTTCTATATCTAGGCTAACGAGATCCGTCTGTACAACCGTCTTCTATATCTAGACTAACGAGATCCGTCTGTACAACCGTCTTCTATATCTAGACTAACGAGATACGTCGTTGGACAAACGTCTTCAATATCTAGACTAACGAGATCCGTCTGTACAACTGTCTTCTATATCTAGACTAACGAGATCCGTCTGTACAACCGTCTTCTATATCTAGACTAACGAGATCCGTCGTTGTACAACCGTCTTCAATATCTCGACTAACGAGATCTCTCGTTGTACAACCGTCTTCTATATCTAGGCTAACGAGATCCGTCTGTACAACCGTCTTCTATATCTAGACTAACGAGATCCGTCGTTGTACAACCGTCTTCTATATCTAGACTAACGAGATCCGTCGTTGCACAACCGTCTTCAATATCTAGACTAACTAGATCCGTCTGAACAACCCTCTTCTATATCAAGACTAACGAGATCCGTCTGTACAACCGTCTTCTATATCTAGACTAACGAGATCCGTCGTTGTACAACCGTCTTCTATATCTCGACTAACGAGATCTCTCGTTGTACAACCGTCTTCTATATCTAGGCTAACGAGATCCGTCTGTACAACCGTCTTCTATATCTAGACTAACGAGATCCGTCGTTGTACAACCGTCTTCTATATCTAGACTAACGAGATCCGTCGTTGCACAACCGTCTTCAATATCTAGACTAACGAGATCCGTCTGAACAACCCTCTTCTATATCAAGACTAACGAGATCCGCCGTTGTACAACCGTCTTCTATATCTAGACTAACGAGATCCGTCGTTGCACAACCGTCTTCAATATCTAGACTAACGAGATCCGTCTGAACAACCCTCTTCTATATCAAGACTAACGAGATCCGTCTGTACAACCGTCTTCTATATCTAGACTAACGAGATCCGTCGTTGTACAACCGTCTTCTATATCTAGACTAACGAGATCCGTCGTTGTACAACCGTCTTCTATATCTAGACTAACGAGATCCGTCGTTGTACAACCGTTTTCTATATCTAGACTACCGAGATCCGTCGTTGTACAACCGTCTTCTATATCTAGACTAACGAGATCTCTCGTTGTGCAACCGCCTTCTATATCTAGACTAACGAGATCCGTCTGTACAACCGTCTTCTATATCTAGAATAACGCGATCCGTCGTTGTACAACCGTCTTCTATATCTCGACTAACGAGATCTCTCGTTGTACAACCGTCTTCTATATCTAGACTAACGAGATCCGTCGTTGTACAACCGTCTTCTATATCTCGACTAACGAGATCTATCGTTGTACAACCGTCTTCTATATCTAGACTAACGAGATACGTCGTTGGACAAACGTCTTCAATATCTAGACTAACGAGATCCGTCTGTACAACCGTCTTCTATATCTAGACTAACGAGATCCGTCTGTACAACCGTCTTCTATATCTAGACTAACGAGATCCGTCGTTGTACAACCGTCTTCTATATCTCGACTAACGAGATCTCTCGTTGTACAACCGTCTTCTATATCTAGGCTAACGAGATCCGTCTGTACAACCGTCTTCTATATCTAGACTAACGAGATCCGTCTGTACAACCGTCTTCTATATCTAGACTAACGAGATACGTCGTTGGACAAACGTCTTCAATATCTAGACTAACGAGATCCGTCTGTACAACTGTCTTCTATATCTAGACTAACGAGATCCGTCTGTACAACCGTCTTCTATATCTAGACTAACGAGATCCGTCGTTGTACAACCGTTTTCTATATCTAGACTAACGAGATCCGTCGTTGTACAACCGTCTTCTATATCTAGACTAACGAGATCCGTCGTTGTACAACCGTCTTCAATACCTCGACTAACGAGATCTCTCGTTGTACAACCGTCTTCTATATCTAGGCTAACGAGATCCGTCTGTACAACCGTCTTCTATATCTAGACTAACGAGATCCGCCTGTACAACCGTCTTCTATATCTAGACTAACGAGATCCGTCGTTGTACAACCGTCTTCTATATCTCGACTAACGAGATCTCTCGTTGTACAACCGTCTTCTATATCTAGGCTAACGAGATCCGTCTGTACAACCGTCTTCTATATCTAGACTAACGAGATCCGTCGTTGTACAACCGTCTTCTATATCTAGACTAACGAGATCCGTCGTTGTACAACCGTCTTCTATATCTCGTCTAACGAGATCTCTCGTTGTACAACCGTCTTCTATATCTAGACTAACGAGATCCGTCTGTACAACCGTCTTCTATATCTAGACTAACGAGATACGTCGTTGTACAACCGTCTTCTATATCTAGACTAACGAGATCCGTCGTTGTACAACCGTCTTCAATATCTCGACTAACGAGATCTCTCGTTGTACAACCGTCTTCTATATCTAGGCTAACGAGATCCGTCTGTACAACCGTCTTCTATATCTAGACTAACGAGATCCGCCTGTACAACCGTCTTCTATATCTAGACTAACGAGATCCGTCGTTGTACAACCGTCTTCTATATCTCGACTAACGAGATCCGTCGATGTACAACCGTCTTCTATATCTCGACTAACGAGATCTATCGTTGTACAACCGTCTCCTATATCTAGACTAACGAGATCCGTCGTTGCACAACCGTCTTCAATATCTAGACTAACGAGATCCGTCTGAACAACCCTCTTTTATATCAAGACTAACGAGATCCGTCTGTACAACCGTCTTCTATATCTAGACTAACGAGATCCGTCGTTGGACAAACGTCTTCAATATCTAGACTAACGTGATCCGTCGGTACAACCGTCTTCTATACCTAGACTAACGAGATCCGCCGTTGTACAACCGTCATCTATATCTAGACTAGCGAGATACGTCGTTGGACAAACGTCTTCAATATCTAGACTAACGAGAGATACGTCTGTACAACCGTTTTCTATATCTAGACTAACGAGATCCGTCTGTACAACCGTCTTCTATATCTAGACTAACGAGATCCGTCGTTGTACAATCGTCTTCTATATCTAGACTAACGAGATCCGTCGTTGTACAACCGTCTTCTATAACTAGAATAACGAGATCCGTCGTTGTACAACCGTCTTCTATATCTAGACTAACGAGATCCGTCGTTGTTCAACCGTCTTCTATATCTCGACTAACGAGATCTATCGTTGTACAACCGTCTTCTATATCTAGACTAACGAGACCCGTCGTTGTACAACCGTCTTCTATATCTAGACTAACGAGATCCGTCGTTGCACAACCGTCATCAATATCTAGACTAACGAGATCCGTCTGAACAACCCTCTTCTATATCTAGACTAACGAGATCTCTCGTTGTGCAACCGTCTTCTATATCTAGACTAACGAGATCCGTCTGGACAACCGTCTTCTATATCTAGACTAACGAGATCCGTCGTTGTACAACCGTCTTCTATATCTAGACTAACGATATCCGTCGTTGTACAACCGTCTTCTATATCTAGACTAAAAAGATCCGTCTGTACAACCGTCTTCTATATCTAGACTAACGAGATCCGTCGTTGTACAACCGTCTTCTATATCTCGACTAACGAGATCTCTCGTTGTACAACCGTCTTCTATATCTAGGCTAACGAGATCCGTCTGTACAACCGTCTTCTATATCTAGACTACCGAGATCCGTCTGTACAACCGTCTTCTATATCTAGACTAACGAGATCCGTCGTTGTACAACCGTCTTCAATATCTCGACTAACGAGATCTCTCGTTGTACAACCGTCTTCTATATCTAGGCTAACGAGATCCGTCTGTACAACCGTCTTCTATATCTAGACTAACGAGATCCGCCTGTACAACCGTCTTCTATATCTAGACTAACGAGATCCGTCGTTGTACAACCGTCTTCTATATCTCGACTAACGAGATCTCTCGTTGTACAACCGTCTTCTATATCTAGGCTAACGAGATCCGTCTGTACAACCGTCTTCTATATCTAGACTAACGAGATCCGCCTGTACAACCGTCTTCTATATCTAGACTAACGAGATCCGTCGTTGTTCAACCGTCTTCTATATCTAGACTAACGAGATCCGTCTGTACAACCGTCTTCTATATCTAGACTAACGAGATCCGTCGTTGTACAACCGTCTTCTATATCTCGACTAACGAGATCTCTCGTTGTACAACCGTCTTCTATATCTAGGCTAACGAGATCCGTCTGTACAACCGTCTTCTATATCTAGACTAACGAGATCCGTCGTTGTACAACCGTCTTCTATATCTAGACTAACGAGATCCGTCGTTGCACAACCGTCTTCAATATCTAGACTAACTAGATCCGTCTGAACAACCCTCTTCTATATCAAGACTAACGAGATCCGTCTGTACAACCGTCTTCTATATCTAGACTAACGAGATCCGTCGTTGTACAACCGTCTTCTATATCTAGACTAACGAGATCCGTCTGTACAACTGTCTTCTATATCTAGACTAACGAGATCCGTCGTTGTACAACCGTCGTCTATATCTAGACTAACGAGATCCGTCGTTGTACAACCGTCTTCAATATCTCGACTAACGAGATCTCTCGTTGTACAACCGTCTTCTATATCTAGGCTAACGAGATCCGTCTGTACAACCGTCTTCTATATCTAGACTAACGAGATCCGCCTGTACAACCGTCTTCTATATCTAGACTAACGAGATCCGTCGTTGTACAACCGTCTTCTATATCTCGACTAACGAGATCTCTCGTTGTACAACCGTCTTCTATATCTAGGCTAACGAGATCCGTCTGTACAACCGTCTTCTATATCTAGACTAACGAGATCCGTCGTTGTACAACCGTCTTCTATATCTCGACTAACGAGATCTCTCGTTGTACAACCGTCTTCTATATCTAGGCTAACGAGATCCGTCTGTACAACCGTCTTCTATATCTAGACTAACGAGATCCGTCTGTACAACCGTCTTCTATATCTAGACTAACGAGATCCGTCGTTGTACAACCGTCTTCTATATCTAGACTAACGATATCCGTCGTTGTTCAACCGTCTTCTATATCTAGACTAACGAGATCCGTCTGTACTACCGTCTGCTATATCTAGACTAACGAGATCCGTCGTTGTACAACCGTCTTCTATATCTCGACTAACGAGATCTCTCGTTGTGCAACCGTCTTCTATATCTAGGCTAACGAGATCCGTCTGTACAACCGTCTTCTATATCTAGACTAACGAGATCCGTCGTTGTACAACCGTCTTCTATATCTAGACTAACGAGATCCGTCGTTGCACAACCGTCTTCAATATCTAGAGTAACGAGATCCGTCTGAACAACCCTCTTCTATATCAAGACTAACGAGATCCGTCTGTACAACCGTCTTCTATATCTAGACTAACGAGACCCGTCGTTGTACAACCGTCTTCTATATCTAGACTAACGAGATCCGTCGTTGCACAACCGTCTTCAATATCTAGACTAACGTGATCCGTCTGAACAAACCTCTTCTATATCTAGACTAACGAGATCTCTCGTTGTGCAACCGTCTTCTATATCTAGACTAACGAGATCCGTCTGGACAACCGTCTTCTATATCTAGACTAACGAGATCCGTCGTTGTACAACCGTCTTCTATATCTAGACTAACGATATCCGTCGTTGTACAACAGTCTTCTATATCTAGACTAACGAGATCCGTCTGTACAACCGTCTTCTATATCTAGACTAACGAGATCCGTCGTTGTACAACCGTCTTCTATATCTCGACTAACGAGATCTCTCGTTGTACAACCGTCTTCTATATCTAGGCTAACGAGATCCGTCTGTACAACCGTCTTCTATATCTAGACTAACGAGATCCGTCTGTACAACCGTCTTCTATATCTAGACTAACGAGATCCGTCGTTGTACAACCGTCTTCTATATCTAGACTAACGAGATCCGTCTGTACAACCGTCTTCTATATCTAGACTAACGAGATCCGTCGTTGTACAACCGTCTTCTATATCTAGACTAACGAGATCCGTCTGTACAACCGTCTTCTATATCTAGACTAACGAGATCCGTCGTTGTACAACCGTCTTCTATATCTCGACTAACGAGATCTCTCGTTGTACAACCGTCTTCTATATCTAGGCTAACGAGATCCGTCTGTACAACCGTCTTCTATATCTAGACTAACGAGATCCGTCTGTACAACCGTCTTCTATATTTAGACTAACGAGATCCGTCGTTGTACAACCGTCTTCTATATCTCGTCTAACGAGATCTCTCGTTGTACAACCGTCTTCTATATCTAGACTAACGAGATCCGTCTGTACAACCGTCTTCTATATCTAGACTAACGAGATCCATCTTTGTAGAACCGTCTTCTATATCTAGACTAACGAGATCCGTCGTTGCACAACCGTCTTCAATATCTAGACTAACGAGATCCGTCTCAACAACCCTCTTCTATATCAAGACTAACGAGATCCGTCTGTACAACCTTCTTCTATATCTAGACTAACGAGATCCGTCGTTGGACAAACGTTTTCAATATCTAGACTAACATGATCCGTCTGTACAACCGTCTTCTATATCTAGACTAACGAGATCCGTCGTTGTACAACCGTCTTCTATATCTAGACTAACGATATCCGTCGTTGTACAACCGTCTTCTATATCTAGACTAACGAGATCCGTCGTTGTACAACCGTCTTCAATATCTCGACTAACGAGATCTCTCGTTGTACAACCGTCTTCTATATCTAGGCTAACGAGATCCGTCGTTGTACAACCGTCATCTATATCTAGACTAACGAGATCCGTCGTTGTACAACCGTCTTCTATGTCTAGACTAGCGAGATACGTCGTTGGACAAACGTCTTCAATATCTAGACTAACGAGAGATACGTCTGTACAACCGTTTTCTATATCTAGACTAACGAGATCCGTCGTTGTTCAACCGTCTTCTATATCAAGACTAACGAGATCCGTCTGTACAACCGTCTTCTATATCTAGACTAACGAGATCCGTCGTTGTACAACCGTCTTCTATATCTAGACTAACGAGATCCGTCTGTACAACTGTCTTCTATATCTAGACTAACGAGATCCGTCGTTGTACAACCGTCGTCTATATCTAGACTAACGAGATCCGTCGTTGTACAACCGTCTTCAATATCTCGACTAACGAGATCTCTCGTTGTACAACCGTCTTCTATATCTAGGCTAACGAGATCCGTCTGTACAACCGTCTTCTATATCTAGACTAACGAGATCCGCCTGTACAACCGTCTTCTATATCTAGACTAACGAGATCCGTCGTTGTACAACCGTCTTCTATATCTCGACTAACGAGATCTCTCGTTGTACAACCGTCTTCTATATCTAGGCTAACGAGATCCGTCTGTACAACCGTCTTCTATATCTAGACTAACGAGATCCGTCGTTGTACAACCGTCTTCTATATCTCGACTAACGAGATCTCTCGTTGTACAACCGTCTTCTATATCTAGGCTAACGAGATCCGTCTGTACAACCGTCTTCTATATCTAGACTAACGAGATCCGTCTGTACAACCGTCTTCTATATCTAGACTAACGAGATCCGTCGTTGTACAACCGTCTTCTATATCTAGACTAACGATATCCGTCGTTGTTCAACCGTCTTCTATATCTAGACTAACGAGATCCGTCTGTACTACCGTCTGCTATATCTAGACTAACGAGATCCGTCGTTGTACAACCGTCTTCTATATCTCGACTAACGAGATCTCTCGTTGTGCAACCGTCTTCTATATCTAGGCTAACGAGATCCGTCTGTACAACCGTCTTCTATATCTAGACTAACGAGATCCGTCGTTGTACAACCGTCTTCTATATCTAGACTAACGAGATCCGTCGTTGCACAACCGTCTTCAATATCTAGAGTAACGAGATCCGTCTGAACAACCCTCTTCTATATCAAGACTAACGAGATCCGTCTGTACAACCGTCTTCTATATCTAGACTAACGAGACCCGTCGTTGTACAACCGTCTTCTATATCTAGACTAACGAGATCCGTCGTTGCACAACCGTCTTCAATATCTAGACTAACGTGATCCGTCTGAACAAACCTCTTCTATATCTAGACTAACGAGATCTCTCGTTGTGCAACCGTCTTCTATATCTAGACTAACGAGATCCGTCTGGACAACCGTCTTCTATATCTAGACTAACGAGATCCGTCGTTGTACAACCGTCTTCTATATCTAGACTAACGATATCCGTCGTTGTACAACAGTCTTCTATATCTAGACTAACGAGATCCGTCTGTACAACCGTCTTCTATATCTAGACTAACGAGATCCGTCGTTGTACAACCGTCTTCTATATCTCGACTAACGAGATCTCTCGTTGTACAACCGTCTTCTATATCTAGGCTAACGAGATCCGTCTGTACAACCGTCTTCTATATCTAGACTAACGAGATCCGTCTGTACAACCGTCTTCTATATCTAGACTAACGAGATCCGTCGTTGTACAACCGTCTTCTATATCTCGACTAACGAGATCTCTCGTTGTACAAACGTCTTCTATATCTAGACTAACGAGATCCGTCTGTACAACCGTCTTCTATATCTAGACTAACGAGATCCGTCGTTGTACAACCGTCTTCTATATCTAGACTAACGAGATCCGTCGTTGTACAACCGTCTTCTATATCTAGACTAACGAGATCCGTCGATGTACAACCGTTTTCGATATCTCGACTAACGAGATCCGTCGTTGTACAACCGTCTTCTATATCTCGACTAACGAGATCTCTCGTTGTACAACCGTCTTCTATATCTAGGCTAACGAGATCCGTCTGTACAACCGTCTTCTATATCTAGACTAACGAGATCCGTCTGTACAACCGTCTTCTATATCTAGACTAACGAGATCCGTCGTTGTACAACCGTCTTCTATATCTAGACTAACGAGATCCGTCTGTACAACCGTCTTCTATATCTAGACTAACGAGATCCGTCGTTGTACAACCGTCTTCTATATCTCGACTAACGAGATCTCTCGTTGTACAACCGTCTTCTATATCTAGGCTAACGAGATCCGTCTGTACAACCGTCTTCTATATCTAGACTAACGAGATCCGTCTGTACAACCGTCTTCTATATTTAGACTAACGAGATCCGTCGTTGTACAACCGTCTTCTATATCTCGTCTAACGAGATCTCTCGTTGTACAACCGTCTTCTATATCTAGACTAACGAGATCCGTCTGTACAACCGTCTTCTATATCTAGACTAACGAGATCCATCTTTGTAGAACCGTCTTCTATATCTAGACTAACGAGATCCGTCGTTGCACAACCGTCTTCAATATCTAGACTAACGAGATCCGTCTCAACAACCCTCTTCTATATCAAGACTAACGAGATCCGTCTGTACAACCTTCTTCTATATCTAGACTAACGAGATCCGTCGTTGGACAAACGTTTTCAATATCTAGACTAACATGATCCGTCTGTACAACCGTCTTCTATATCTAGACTAACGAGATCCGTCGTTGTACAACCGTCTTCTATATCTAGACTAACGATATCCGTCGTTGTACAACCGTCTTCTATATCTAGACTAACGAGATCCGTCGTTGTACAACCGTCTTCAATATCTCGACTAACGAGATCTCTCGTTGTACAACCGTCTTCTATATCTAGGCTAACGAGATCCGTCTGTACAACCGTCTTCTATATCTAGACTAACGAGATCCGCCTGTACAACCGTCTTCTATATCTAGACTAACGAGATCCGTCGTTGTTCAACCGTCTTCTATATCTAGACTAACGAGATCCGTCTGTACAACCGTCTTCTATATCTAGACTAACGAGATCCGTCGTTGTACAACCGTCTTCTATATCTCGACTAACGAGATCTCTCGTTGTACAACCGTCTTCTATATCTAGGCTAACGAGATCCGTCTGTACAACCGTCTTCTATATCTAGACTAACGAGATCCGTCGTTGTACAACCGTCTTCTATATCTAGACTAACGAGATCCGTCGTTGCACAACCGTCTTCAATATCTAGACTAACTAGATCCGTCGTTGTACAACCGTCTTCTATATCTCGACTAACGAGATCTCTCGTTGTACAAACGTCTTCTATATCTAGACTAACGAGATCCGTCGTTGTACAACCGTCTTCTATATCTAGACTAACGAGATCCGTCGTTGTACAACCGTCTTCTATATCTAGACTAACGAGATCCGTCGTTGTACAACCGTTTTCTATATCTAGACTACCGAGATCCGTCGTTGTACAACCGTCTTCTATATCTAGACTAACGAGATCTCTCGTTGTGCAACCGCCTTCTATATCTAGACTAACGAGATCCGTCTGTACAACCGTCTTCTATATCTAGAATAACGCGATCCGTCGTTGTACAACCGTCTTCTATATCTCGACTAACGAGATCTCTCGTTGTACAACCGTCTTCTATATCTAGACTAACGAGATCCGTCGTTGTACAACCGTCTTCTATATCTCGACTAACGAGATCTATCGTTGTACAACCGTCTTCTATATCTAGACTAACGAGATACGTCGTTGGACAAACGTCTTCAATATCTAGACTAACGAGATCCGTCTGTACAACCGTCTTCTATATCTAGACTAACGAGATCCGTCTGTACAACCGTCTTCTATATCTAGACTAACGAGATCCGTCGTTGTACAACCGTCTTCTATATCTCGACTAACGAGATCTCTCGTTGTACAACCGTCTTCTATATCTAGGCTAACGAGATCCGTCTGTACAACCGTCTTCTATATCTAGACTAACGAGATCCGTCTGTACAACCGTCTTCTATATCTAGACTAACGAGATACGTCGTTGGACAAACGTCTTCAATATCTAGACTAACGAGATCCGTCTGTACAACTGTCTTCTATATCTAGACTAACGAGATCCGTCTGTACAACCGTCTTCTATATCTAGACTAACGAGATCCGTCGTTGTACAACCGTCTTCAATATCTCGACTAACGAGATCTCTCGTTGTACAACCGTCTTCTATATCTAGGCTAACGAGATCCGTCTGTACAACCGTCTTCTATATCTAGACTAACGAGATCCGTCGTTGTACAACCGTCTTCTATATCTAGACTAACGAGATCCGTCGTTGCACAACCGTCTTCAATATCTAGACTAACTAGATCCGTCTGAACAACCCTCTTCTATATCAAGACTAACGAGATCCGTCTGTACAACCGTCTTCTATATCTAGACTAACGAGATCCGTCGTTGTACAACCGTCTTCTATATCTCGACTAACGAGATCTCTCGTTGTACAACCGTCTTCTATATCTAGGCTAACGAGATCCGTCTGTACAACCGTCTTCTATATCTAGACTAACGAGATCCGTCGTTGTACAACCGTCTTCTATATCTAGACTAACGAGATCCGTCGTTGCACAACCGTCTTCAATATCTAGACTAACGAGATCCGTCTGAACAACCCTCTTCTATATCAAGACTAACGAGATCCGTCTGTACAACCGTCTTCTATATCTAGACTAACGAGATCCGTCGTTGTACAACCGTCTTCTATATCTAGACTAACGAGATCCGTCGTTGTACAACCGTCTTCTATATCTAGACTAACGAGATCCGTCGTTGTACAACCGTTTTCTATATCTAGACTACCGAGATCCGTCGTTGTACAACCGTCTTCTATATCTAGACTAACGAGATCTCTCGTTGTGCAACCGCCTTCTATATCTAGACTAACGAGATCCGTCTGTACAACCGTCTTCTATATCTAGAATAACGCGATCCGTCGTTGTACAACCGTCTTCTATATCTCGACTAACGAGATCTCTCGTTGTACAACCGTCTTCTATACCTAGACTAACGAGATCCGTCGTTGTACAACCGTCTTCTATATCTCGACTAACGAGATCTATCGTTGTACAACCGTCTTCTATATCTAGACTAACGAGATACGTCGTTGGACAAACGTCTTCAATATCTAGACTAACGAGATCCGTCTGTACAACCGTCTTCTATATCTAGACTAACGAGATCCGTCTGTACAACCGTCTTCTATATCTAGACTAACGAGATCCGTCGTTGTACAACCGTCTTCTATATCTCGACTAACGAGATCTCTCGTTGTACAACCGTCTTCTATATCTAGGCTAACGAGATCCGTCTGTACAACCGTCTTCTATATCTAGACTAACGAGATCCGTCTGTACAACCGTCTTCTATATCTAGACTAACGAGATACGTCGTTGGACAAACGTCTTCAATATCTAGACTAACGAGATCCGTCTGTACAACTGTCTTCTATATCTAGACTAACGAGATCCGTCTGTACAACCGTCTTCTATATCTAGACTAACGAGATCCGTCGTTGTACAACCGTTTTCTATATCTAGACTAACGAGATCTGTCGTTGTACAACCGTCTTCTATATCTAGACTAACGAGATCCGTCGTTGTACAACCGTCTTCAATACCTCGACTAACGAGATCTCTCGTTGTACAACCGTCTTCTATATCTAGGCTAACGAGATCCGTCTGTACAACCGTCTTCTATATCTAGACTAACGAGATCCGCCTGTACAACCGTCTTCTATATCTAGACTAACGAGATCCGTCGTTGTACAACCGTCTTCTATATCTCGACTAACGAGATCTCTCGTTGTACAACCGTCTTCTATATCTAGGCTAACGAGATCCGTCTGTACAACCGTCTTCTATATCTAGACTAACGAGATCCGTCGTTGTACAACCGTTTTCTATATCTAGACTACCGAGATCCGTCGTTGTACAACCGTCTTCTATATCTAGACTAACGAGATCCGTCGTTGTACAACCGTCTTCTATATCTAGACTAACGAGATCCGTCGTTGTACAACCGTCTTCTATATCTAGACTAACGAGATCCGTCGTTGTACAACCGTTTTCTATATCTAGACTACCGAGATCCGTCGTTGTACAACCGTCTTCTATATCTAGACTAACGAGATCTCTCGTTGTGCAACCGCCTTCTATATCTAGACTAACGAGATCCGTCTGTACAACCGTCTTCTATATCTAGAATAACGCGATCCGTCGTTGTACAACCGTCTTCTATATCTCGACTAACGAGATCTCTCGTTGTACAACCGTCTTCTATATCTAGACTAACGAGATCCGTCGTTGTACAACCGTCTTCTATATCTCGACTAACGAGATCTATCGTTGTACAACCGTCTTCTATATCTAGACTAACGAGATACGTCGTTGGACAAACGTCTTCAATATCTAGACTAACGAGATCCGTCTGTACAACCGTCTTCTATATCTAGACTAACGAGATCCGTCTGTACAACCGTCTTCTATATCTAGACTAACGAGATCCGTCGTTGTACAACCGTCTTCTATATCTCGACTAACGAGATCTCTCGTTGTACAACCGTCTTCTATATCTAGGCTAACGAGATCCGTCTGTACAACCGTCTTCTATATCTAGACTAACGAGATCCGTCTGTACAACCGTCTTCTATATCTAGACTAACGAGATACGTCGTTGGACAAACGTCTTCAATATCTGGACTAACGAGATCCGTCTGTACAACTGTCTTCTATATCTAGACTAACGAGATCCGTCTGTACAACCGTCTTCTATATCTAGACTAACGAGATCCGTCGTTGTACAACCGTCTTCAATATCTCGACTAACGAGATCTCTCGTTGTACAACCGTCTTCTATATCTAGGCTAACGAGATCCGTCTGTACAACCGTCTTCTATATCTAGACTAACGAGATCCGTCGTTGTACAACCGTCTTCTATATCTAGACTAACGAGATCCGTCGTTGCACAACCGTCTTCAATATCTAGACTAACTAGATCCGTCTGAACAACCCTCTTCTATATCAAGACTAACGAGATCCGTCTGTACAACCGTCTTCTATATCTAGACTAACGAGATCCGTCGTTGTACAACCGTCTTCTATATCTCGACTAACGAGATCTCTCGTTGTACAACCGTCTTCTATATCTAGGCTAACGAGATCCGTCTGTACAACCGTCTTCTATATCTAGACTAACGAGATCCGTCGTTGTACAACCGTCTTCTATATCTAGACTAACGAGATCCGTCGTTGCACAACCGTCTTCAATATCTAGACTAACGAGATCCGTCTGAACAACCCTCTTCTATATCAAGACTAACGAGATCCGTCTGTACAACCGTCTTCTATATCTAGACTAACGAGATCCGTCGTTGTACAACCGTCTTCTATATCTAGACTAACGAGATCCGTCGTTGTACAACCGTCTTCTATATCTAGACTAACGAGATCCGTCGTTGTACAACCGTTTTCTATATCTAGACTACCGAGATCCGTCGTTGTACAACCGTCTTCTATATCTAGACTAACGAGATCTCTCGTTGTGCAACCGCCTTCTATATCTAGACTAACGAGATCCGTCTGTACAACCGTCTTCTATATCTAGAATAACGCGATCCGTCGTTGTACAACCGTCTTCTATATCTCGACTAACGAGATTTCTCGTTGTACAACCGTCTTCTATACCTAGACTAACGAGATCCGTCGTTGTACAACCGTCTTCTATATCTCGACTAACGAGATCTATCGTTGTACAACCGTCTTCTATATCTAGACTAACGAGATACGTCGTTGGACAAACGTCTTCAATATCTAGACTAACGAGATCCGTCTGTACAACCGTCTTCTATATCTAGACTAACGAGATCCGTCTGTACAACCGTCTTCTATATCTAGACTAACGAGATCCGTCGTTGTACAACCGTCTTCTATATCTCGACTAACGAGATCTCTCGTTGTACAACCGTCTTCTATATCTAGGCTAACGAGATCCGTCTGTACAACCGTCTTCTATATCTAGACTAACGAGATCCGTCTGTACAACCGTCTTCTATATCTAGACTAACGAGATACGTCGTTGGACAAACGTCTTCAATATCTAGACTAACGAGATCCGTCTGTACAACTGTCTTCTATATCTAGACTAACGAGATCCGTCTGTACAACCGTCTTCTATATCTAGACTAACGAGATCCGTCGTTGTACAACCGTTTTCTATATCTAGACTAACGAGATCCGTCGTTGTACAACCGTCTTCTATATCTAGACTAACGAGATCCGTCGTTGTACAACCGTCTTCAATACCTCGACTAACGAGATCTCTCGTTGTACAACCGTCTTCTATATCTAGGCTAACGAGATCCGTCTGTACAACCGTCTTCTATATCTAGACTAACGAGATCCGCCTGTACAACCGTCTTCTATATCTAGACTAACGAGATCCGTCGTTGTACAACCGTCTTCTATATCTCGACTAACGAGATCTCTCGTTGTACAACCGTCTTCTATATCTAGGCTAACGAGATCCGTCTGTACAACCGTCTTCTATATCTAGACTAACGAGATCCGTCGTTGTACAACCGTCTTCTATATCTAGACTAACGAGATCCGTCGTTGCACAACCGTCTTCAATATCTAGACTAACGAGATCCGTCTGAACAACCCTCTTCTATATCAAGACTAACGAGATCCGTCTGTACAACCGTCTTCTATATCTAGACTAACGAGATCCGTCGTTGTACAACCGTCTTCTATATCTAGACTAACGAGATCCGTCGTTGTACAACCGTCTTCTATATCTCGTCTAACGAGATCTCTCGTTGTACAACCGTCTTCTATATCTAGACTAACGAGATCCGTCTGTACAACCGTCTTGTATATCTAGACTAACGAGATACGTCGTTGTACAACCGTCTTCTATATCTAGACTAACGAGATCCGTCGTTGTACAACCGTCTTCAATATCTCGACTAACGAGATCTCTCGTTGTACAACCGTCTTCTATATCTAGGCTAACGAGATCCGTCTGTACAACCGTCTTCTATATCTAGACTAACGAGATCCGCCTGTACAACCGTCTTCTATATCTAGACTAACGAGATCCGTCGTTGTACAACCGTCTTCTATATCTCGACTAACGAGATCCGTCGATGTACAACCGTCTTCTATATCTCGACTAACGAGATCTATCGTTGTACAACCGTCTCCTATATCTAGACTAACGAGATCCGTCGTTGCACAACCGTCTTCAATATCTAGACTAACGAGATCCGTCTGAACAACCCTCTTTTATATCAAGACTAACGAGATCCGTCTGTACAACCGTCTTCTATATCTAGACTAACGAGATCCGTCGTTGGACAAACGTCTTCAATATCTAGACTAACGTGATCCGTCGGTACAACCGTCTTCTATACCTAGACTAACGAGATCCGCCGTTGTACAACCGTCATCTATATCTAGACTAGCGAGATACGTCGTTGGACAAACGTCTTCAATATCTAGACTAACGAGAGATACGTCTGTACAACCGTTTTCTATATCTAGACTAACGAGATCCGTCTGTACAACCGTCTTCTATATCTAGACTAACGAGATCCGTCGTTGTACAATCGTCTTCTATATCTAGACTAACGAGATCCGTCGTTGTACAACCGTCTTCTATACCTCGACTAACGAGATCTCTCGTTGTACAAACGTCTTCTATATCTAGACTAACGAGATCCGTCTGTACAACCGTCTTCTATATCTAGACTAACGAGATCCGTCGTTGTACAACCGTCTTCTATATCTAGACTAACGAGATCCGTCGTTGTACAACCGTCTTCTATATCTAGACTAACGAGATCCGTCGATGTACAACCGTTTTCTATATCTCGACTAACGAGATCTATCGTTGTACAACCGTCTCCTATATCTAGACTAACGAGATCCGTCGTTGCACAACCGTCTTCAATATCTAGACTAACGAGATCCGTCTGTACAACCGTCTTCTATATCTAGACTAACGAGATACGTCGTTGTACAACCGTCTTCTATATCTAGACTAACGAGATCCGTCGTTGTACAACCGTCTTCAATATCTCGACTAACGAGATCTCTCGTTGTACAACCGTCTTCTATATCTAGGCTAACGAGATCCGTCTGTACAACCGTCTTCTATATCTAGACTAACGAGATCCGCCTGTACAACCGTCTTCTATATCTAGACTAACGAGATCCGTCGTTGTACAACCGTCTTCTATATCTCGACTAACGAGATCTCTCGTTGTACAACCGTCTTCTATATCTAGGCTAACGAGATCCGTCTGTACAACCGTCTTCTATATCTAGACTAACGAGATCCGCCTGTACAACCGTCTTCTATATCTAGACTAACGAGATCCGTCGTTGCACAACCGTCTTCAATATCTAGACTAACTAGATCCGTCTGAACAACCCTCTTCTATATCAAGACTAACGAGATCCGTCTGTACAACCGTCTTCTATATCTAGACTAACGAGATCCGTCGTTGTACAACCGTCTTCTATATCTAGACTAACGAGATCCGTCTGTACAACTGTCTTCTATATCTAGACTAACGAGATCCGTCGTTGTACAACCGTCTTCTATATCTAGACTAACGAGATCCGTCGTTGTACAACCGTCTTCAATATCTAGACTAACGAGATCCGTCGTTGTACAATCGTCTTCTATATCTAGACTAACGAGATCCGTCGTTGTACAACCGTCTTCTATAACTAGAATAACGAGATCCGTCGTTGTACAACCGTCTTCTATATCTAGACTAACGAGATCCGTCGTTGTTCAACCGTCTTCTATATCTCGACTAACGAGATCTATCGTTGTACAACCGTCTTCTATATCTAGACTAACGAGACCCGTCGTTGTACAACCGTCTTCTATATCTAGACTAACGAGTTCCGTCGTTGCACAACCGTCATCAATATCTAGACTAACGAGATCCGTCTGAACAACCCTCTTCTATATCTAGACTAACGAGATCTCTCGTTGTGCAACCGTCTTCTATATCTAGACTAACGAGATCCGTCTGGACAACCGTCTTCTATATCTAGACTAACGAGATCCGTCGTTGTACAACCGTCTTCTATATCTAGACTAACGATATCCGTCGTTGTACAACCGTCTTCTATATCTAGACTAAAAAGATCCGTCTGTACAACCGTCTTCTATATCTAGACTAACGAGATCCGTCGTTGTACAACCGTCTTCTATATCTCGACTAACGAGATCTCTCGTTGTACAACCGTCTTCTATATCTAGGATAACGAGATCCGTCTGTACAACCGTCTTCTATATCTAGACTACCGAGATCCGTCTGTACAACCGTCTTCTATATCTAGACTAACGAGATCCGTCGTTGTACAACCGTCTTCTATATCTCGACTAACGAGATCTCTCGTTGTACAAACGTCTTCTATATCTAGACTAACGAGATCCGTCTGTACAACCGTCTTCTATATCTAGACTAACGAGATCCGTCGTTGTACAACCGTCTTCTATATCTAGACTAACGAGATCCGTCGTTGTACAACCGTCTTCTATATCTAGACTAACGAGATCCGTCGATGTACAACCGTTTTCTATATCTCGACTAACGAGATCTATCGTTGTACAACCGTCTCCTATATCTAGACTAACGAGATCCGTCGTTGCACAACCCTCTTCAATATCTAGACTAACGAGATCCGTCTGTACAACCGTCTTCTATATCTAGACTAACGAGATACGTCGTTGTACAACCGTCTTCTATATCTAGACTAACGAGATCCGTCGTTGTACAACCGTCTTCAATATCTCGACTAACGAGATCTCTCGTTGTACAACCGTCTTCTATATCTAGGCTAACGAGATCCGTCTGTACAACCGTCTTCTATATCTAGACTAACGAGATCCGCCTGTACAACCGTCTTCTATATCTAGACTAACGAGATCCGTCGTTGTACAACCGTCTTCTATATCTCGACTAACGAGATCTCTCGTTGTACAACCGTCTTCTATATCTAGGCTAACGAGATCCGTCTGTACAACCGTCTTCTATATCTAGACTAACGAGATCCGCCTGTACAACCGTCTTCTATATCTAGACTAACGAGATCCGTCGTTGTTCAACCGTCTTCTATATCTAGACTAACGAGATCCGTCTGTACAACCGTCTTCTATATCTAGACTAACGAGATCCGTCGTTGTACAACCGTCTTCTATATCTCGACTAACGAGATCTCTCGTTGTACAACCGTCTTCTATATCTAGGCTAACGAGATCCGTCTGTACAACCGTCTTCTATATCTAGACTAACGAGATCCGTCGTTGTACAACCGTCTTCTATATCTAGACTAACGAGATCCGTCGTTGCACAACCGTCTTCAATATCTAGACTAACTAGATCCGTCTGAACAACCCTCTTCTATATCAAGACTAACGAGATCCGTCTGTACAACCGTCTTCTATATCTAGACTAACGAGATCCGTCGTTGTACAACCGTCTTCTATATCTAGACTAACGAGATCCGTCTGTACAACTGTCTTCTATATCTAGACTAACGAGATCCGTCTGTACAACTGTCTTCTATATCTAGACTAACGAGATCCGTCGTTGTACAACCGTCGTCTATATCTAGACTAACGAGATCCGTCGTTGTACAACCGTCTTCAATATCTCGACTAACGAGATCTCTCGTTGTACAACCGTCTTCTATATCTAGGCTAACGAGATCCGTCTGTACAACCGTCTTCTATATCTAGACTAACGAGATCCGCCTGTACAACCGTCTTCTATATCTAGACTAACGAGATCCGTCGTTGTACAACCGTCTTCTATATCTCGACTAACGAGATCTCTCGTTGTACAACCGTCTTCTATATCTAGGCTAACGAGATCCGTCTGTACAACCGTCTTCTATATCTAGACTAACGAGATCCGTCGTTGTACAACCGTCTTCTATATCTCGACTAACGAGATCTCTCGTTGTACAACCGTCTTCTATATCTAGGCTAACGAGATCCGTCTGTACAACCGTCTTCTATATCTAGACTAACGAGATCCGTCTGTACAACCGTCTTCTATATCTAGACTAACGAGATCCGTCGTTGTACAACCGTCTTCTATATCTAGACTAACGATATCCGTCGTTGTTCAACCGTCTTCTATATCTAGACTAACGAGATCCGTCTGTACTACCGTCTGCTATATCTAGACTAACGAGATCCGTCGTTGTACAACCGTCTTCTATATCTCGACTAACGAGATCTCTCGTTGTGCAACCGTCTTCTATATCTAGGCTAACGAGATCCGTCTGTACAACCGTCTTCTATATCTAGACTAACGAGATCCGTCGTTGTACAACCGTCTTCTATATCTCGACTAACGAGATCTCTCGTTGTACAACCGTCTTCTATATCTAGGCTAACGAGATCCGTCTGTACAACCGTCTTCTATATCTAGACTAACGAGATCCGTCTGTACAACCGTCTTCTATATTTAGACTAACGAGATCCGTCGTTGTACAACCGTCTTCTATATCTCGTCTAACGAGATCTCTCGTTGTACAACCGTCTTCTATATCTAGACTAACGAGATCCGTCTGTACAACCGTCTTCTATATCTAGACTAACGAGATCCATCTTTGTAGAACCGTCTTCTATATCTAGACTAACGAGATCCGTCGTTGCACAACCGTCTTCAATATCTAGACTAACGAGATCCGTCTCAACAACCCTCTTCTATATCAAGACTAACGAGATCCGTCTGTACAACCTTCTTCTATATCTAGACTAACGAGATCCGTCGTTGGACAAACGTTTTCAATATCTAGACTAACATGATCCGTCTGTACAACCGTCTTCTATATCTAGACTAACGAGATCCGTCGTTGTACAACCGTCTTCTATATCTAGACTAACGATATCCGTCGTTGTACAACCGTCTTCTATATCTAGACTAACGAGATCCGTCTGTACAACCGTCTTCTATATCTAGACTAACGAGATCCGCGGTTGTACAACCGTCTTCTATATCTCGACTAACGAGATCTCTCGTTGTACAACCGTCTTCTATATCTAGACTAACGAGATCCGTCTGTACAACCGTCTTCTATATCTAGACTAACGAGATCCGTCTGTACAACCGTCTTCTATATCTAGACTAACGAGATCCGTCGTTGTACAACCGTCTTCTATATCCAGACTAACGAGATCCGTTGTTGTACAACCGTCTTCTATATCTAGGCTAACGAGATCCGTCTGTACATCCGTCTTCTATATCTAGACTAACGAGATCCGTCTGTACAACCGTTTTCTATATCTAGACTACCGAGGTCCGTCGTTGTACAACCGTCTTCTATATCTAGACTAACGAGATCTCTCGTTGTGCAACCGTCTTCTATATCTAGACTAACGAGATCCGTCTGTACAACCGTCTTCTATATCTAGACTAACGAGATCCGTCTGTACAACTGTCTTCTATATCTAGACTAACGAGATCCGTCGTTGTACAACCGTCGTCTATATCTAGACTAACGAGATCCGTCGTTGTACAACCGTCTTCAATATCTCGACTAACGAGATCTCTCGTTGTACAACCGTCTTCTATATCTAGGCTAACGAGATCCGTCTGTACAACCGTCTTCTATATCTAGACTAACGAGATCCGCCTGTACAACCGTCTTCTATATCTAGACTAACGAGATCCGTCGTTGTACAACCGTCTTCTATATCTCGACTAACGAGATCTCTCGTTGTACAACCGTCTTCTATATCTAGGCTAACGAGATCCGTCTGTACAACCGTCTTCTATATCTAGACTAACGAGATCCGTCGTTGTACAACCGTCTTCTATATCTCGACTAACGAGATCTCTCGTTGTACAACCGTCTTCTATATCTAGGCTAACGAGATCCGTCTGTACAACCGTCTTCTATATCTAGACTAACGAGATCCGTCTGTACAACCGTCTTCTATATCTAGACTAACGAGATCCGTCGTTGTACAACCGTCTTCTATATCTAGACTAACGATATCCGTCGTTGTTCAACCGTCTTCTATATCTAGACTAACGAGATCCGTCTGTACTACCGTCTGCTATATCTAGACTAACGAGATCCGTCGTTGTACAACCGTCTTCTATATCTCGACTAACGAGATCTCTCGTTGTGCAACCGTCTTCTATATCTAGGCTAACGAGATCCGTCTGTACAACCGTCTTCTATATCTAGACTAACGAGATCCGTCGTTGTACAACCGTCTTCTATATCTAGACTAACGAGATCCGTCGTTGCACAACCGTCTTCAATATCTAGAGTAACGAGATCCGTCTGAACAACCCTCTTCTATATCAAGACTAACGAGATCCGTCTGTACAACCGTCTTCTATATCTAGACTAACGAGACCCGTCGTTGTACAACCGTCTTCTATATCTAGACTAACGAGATCCGTCGTTGCACAACCGTCTTCAATATCTAGACTAACGTGATCCGTCTGAACAAACCTCTTCTATATCTAGACTAACGAGATCTCTCGTTGTGCAACCGTCTTCTATATCTAGACTAACGAGATCCGTCTGGACAACCGTCTTCTATATCTAGACTAACGAGATCCGTCGTTGTACAACCGTCTTCTATATCTAGACTAACGATATCCGTCGTTGTACAACAGTCTTCTATATCTAGACTAACGAGATCCGTCTGTACAACCGTCTTCTATATCTAGACTAACGAGATCCGTCGTTGTACAACCGTCTTCTATATCTCGACTAACGAGATCTCTCGTTGTACAACCGTCTTCTATATCTAGGCTAACGAGATCCGTCTGTACAACCGTCTTCTATATCTAGACTAACGAGATCCGTCTGTACAACCGTCTTCTATATCTAGACTAACGAGATCCGTCGTTGTACAACCGTCTTCTATATCTCGACTAACGAGATCTCTCGTTGTACAAACGTCTTCTATATCTAGACTAACGAGATCCGTCTGTACAACCGTCTTCTATATCTAGACTAACGAGATCCGTCGTTGTACAACCGTCTTCTATATCTAGACTAACGAGATCCGTCGTTGTACAACCGTCTTCTATATCTAGACTAACGAGATCCGTCGATGTACAACCGTTTTCGATATCTCGACTAACGAGATCCGTCGTTGTACAACCGTCTTCTATATCTCGACTAACGAGATCTCTCGTTGTACAACCGTCTTCTATATCTAGGCTAACGAGATCCGTCTGTACAACCGTCTTCTATATCTAGACTAACGAGATCCGTCTGTACAACCGTCTTCTATATCTAGACTAACGAGATCCGTCGTTGTACAACCGTCTTCTATATCTAGACTAACGAGATCCGTCTGTACAACCGTCTTCTATATCTAGACTAACGAGATCCGTCGTTGTACAACCGTCTTCTATATCTCGACTAACGAGATCTCTCGTTGTACAACCGTCTTCTATATCTAGGCTAACGAGATCCGTCTGTACAACCGTCTTCTATATCTAGACTAACGAGATCCGTCTGTACAACCGTCTTCTATATTTAGACTAACGAGATCCGTCGTTGTACAACCGTCTTCTATATCTCGTCTAACGAGATCTCTCGTTGTACAACCGTCTTCTATATCTAGACTAACGAGATCCGTCTGTACAACCGTCTTCTATATCTAGACTAACGAGATCCATCTTTGTAGAACCGTCTTCTATATCTAGACTAACGAGATCCGTCGTTGCACAACCGTCTTCAATATCTAGACTAACGAGATCCGTCTCAACAACCCTCTTCTATATCAAGACTAACGAGATCCGTCTGTACAACCTTCTTCTATATCTAGACTAACGAGATCCGTCGTTGGACAAACGTTTTCAATATCTAGACTAACATGATCCGTCTGTACAACCGTCTTCTATATCTAGACTAACGAGATCCGTCGTTGTACAACCGTCTTCTATATCTAGACTAACGATATCCGTCGTTGTACAACCGTCTTCTATATCTAGACTAACGAGATCCGTCTGTACAACCGTCTTCTATATCTAGACTAACGAGATCCGCGGTTGTACAACCGTCTTCTATATCTCGACTAACGAGATCTCTCGTTGTACAACCGTCTTCTATATCTAGACTAACGAGATCCGTCTGTACAACCGTCTTCTATATCTAGACTAACGAGATCCGTCTGTACAACCGTCTTCTATATCTAGACTAACGAGATCCGTCGTTGTACAACCGTCTTCTATATCCAGACTAACGAGATCCGTTGTTGTACAACCGTCTTCTATATCTAGGCTAACGAGATCCGTCTGTACATCCGTCTTCTATATCTAGACTAACGAGATCCGTCTGTACAACCGTTTTCTATATCTAGACTACCGAGGTCCGTCGTTGTACAACCGTCTTCTATATCTAGACTAACGAGATCTCTCGTTGTGCAACCGTCTTCTATATCTAGACTAACGAGATCCGTCTGTACAACCGTCTTCTATATCTAGACTAACGAGATCCGTCGTTGTACAACCGTCTTCTATATCTAGACTAACGATATCCGTCGTTGTTCAACCGTCTTCTATATCTAGACTAACGAGATCCGTCTGTACAACCGTCTTCTATATCTAGACTAACGAGATCCGTCGTTGTACAACCGTCTTCTATATCTCGACTAACGAGATCTCTCGTTGTACAACCGTCTTCTATATCTAGGCTAACGAGATCCGTCTGTACAACCGTCTTCTATATCTAGACTAACGAGATCCGTCTGTACAACCGTCTTCTATATCTAGACTAACGAGATCCGTCGTTGTACAACCGTCTTCTATATCTAGACTAACGATATCCGTCGTTGTTCAACCGTCTTCTATATCTAGACTAACGAGATCCGTCTGTACTACCGTCTTCTATATCTAGACTAACGAGATCCGTCGTTGTACAACCGTCTTCTATATCTCGACTAACGAGATCTCTCGTTGTGCAACCGTCTTCTATATCTAGGCTAACGAGATCCGTCTGTACAACCGTCTTCTATATCTAGACTAACGAGATCCGTCGTTGTACAACCGTCTTCTATATCTAGACTAACGAGATCCGTCGTTGCACAACCGTCTTCAATATCTAGAGTAACGAGATCCGTCTGAACAACCCTCTTCTATATCAAGACTAACGAGATCCGTCTGTACAACCGTCTTCTATATCTAGACTAACGAGACCCGTCGTTGTACAACCGTCTTCTATATCTAGACTAACGAGATCCGTCGTTGCACAACCGTCTTCAATATCTAGACTAACGAGATCCGTCTGAACAAACCTCTTCTATATCTAGACTAACGAGATCTCTCGTTGTGCAACCGTCTTCTATATCTAGACTAACGAGATCCGTCTGGACAACCGTCTTCTATATCTAGACTAACGAGATCCGTCGTTGTACAACCGTCTTCTATATCTAGACTAACGATATCCGTCGTTGTACAACAGTCTTCTATATCTAGACTAACGAGATCCGTCTGTACAACCGTCTTCTATATCTAGACTAACGAGATCCGTCGTTGTACAACCGTCTCCTATATCTAGACTAACGAGATCCGTCGTTGCACAACCGTCTTCAATATCTAGACTAACGAGATCCGTCTGTACAACCGTCTTCTATATCTAGACTAACGAGATACGTCGTTGGACAAACGTCTTCAATATCTAGACTAACGAGATCCGTCTGTACAACTGTCTTCTATATCTAGACTAACGAGATCCGTCTGTACAACCGTCTTCTATAACTAGACTAACGAGATCCGTCGTTGTACAACCGTTTTCTATATCTAGACTAACGAGATCCGTCGTTGTACAACCGTCTTCTATATCTAGACTAACGAGATCCGTCGTTGTACAACCGTCTTCTATATCTAGACTAACGAGATCCGTCTGTACAACCGTTTTCTATATCTAGACTACCGAGATCTGTCGTTGTACAACCGTCTTCTATATCTAGACTAACGAGATCTCTCGTTGTACAACCGTCTTCTATATCTCGACTAACGAGATCTCTCGTTGTACAACCGTCTTCTATATCTAGACTAACGAGATCCGTCTGTACAACCGTCTTCTATATCTAGACTAACGAGATCCGTCGTTGTACAACCGTCTTCTATATCTCGACTAACGAGATCTCTCGTTGTACAACCGTCTTCTATATCTAGGCTAACGAGATCCGTCTGTACAACCGTCTTCTATATCTAGACTAACGAGATCCGTCTGTACAACCGTCTTCTATATCTAGACTAACGAGATCCGTCGTTGCACAACCGTCTTCAATATCTAGACTAACGAGATCCGTCTGAACAACCCTCTTCTATATCAAGACTAACGAGATCCGTCTGTACAACCTTCTTCTATATCTAGACTAACGAGATCCGTCGTTGGACAAACGTTTTCAATATCTAGACTAACATGATCCGTCTGTACAACCGTCTTCTATATCTAGACTAACGAGATCCGTCGTTGGACAAACGTTTTCAATATCTAGACTAACATGATCCGTCTGTACAACCGTCTTCTATATCTAGACTAACGAGATCCGTCGTTGTACAACCGTCTTCTATATCTAGACTAAAGAGATCCGTCGTTGTACTACCGTCTTCTATAACTTGACTAACGAGATCCGTCGTTGTACAACCGTCTTCTATATCTAGACTAACGAGATCCGTCGATGTACAATCGTCTTCTATATCTAGACTAACGAGATCCGTCGTTGCACAACCGTCTTCAATATCTAGACTAACGAGATCCGTCTGAACAACCCTCTTTTATATCAAGACTAACGAGATCCGTCTGTACAACCGTCTTCTATATCTAGACTAACGAGATCCGTCGTTGGACAAACGTCTTCAATATCTAGACTAACGTGATCCGTCTGTACAACCGTCTTCTATATCTAGACTAACGAGATCCGCCGTTGTACAACCGTCATCTATATCTAGACTAGCGAGATACGTCGTTGGACAAACGTCTTCTATATCTAGACTAACGAGATCCGTCGTTGTACAACCGTCTTCTATATCTAGACTAACGATATCCGTCTGTACAACCGTCTTCTATATCTAGACTAACGAGATCCGTCGTTGTACAACCGTCTTCTATATCTAGACTAACGAGATCCGTCGTTGCACAACCGTCTTCAATATCTAGACTAACTAGATCCGTCTGAACAACCCTCTTCTATATCAAGACTAACGAGATCCGTCTGTACAACCGTCTTCTATATCTAGACTAACGAGATCCGTCGTTGTACAACCGTCTTCTATATCTAGACTAACGAGATCCGTCGTTGCACAACCGTCTTCAATATCTAGACTAACGAGTTCCGTCTGAACAACCCTCTTCTATATCTAGACTAACGAGATCCGTCGTTGTACAACCGTCTTCTATATCTCGACTAACGAGATCTCTCGTTGTACAACCGTCTTCTATATCTAGGCTAACGAGATCCGTCTGTACAACCGTCTTCTATATCTAGACTAACGAGATCCGTCTGTACAACCGTCTTCTATATCTAGACTAACGAGATCCGTCGTTGCACAACCGTCTTCAATATCTAGACTAACGAGATCCGTCTGAACAACCCTCTTCTATATCAAGACTAACGAGATCCGTCTGTACAACCTTCTTCTATATCTAGACTAACGAGATCCGTCGTTGGACAAACGTTTTCAATATCTAGACTAACATGATCCGTCTGTACAACCGTCTTCTATATCTAGACTAACGAGATCCGTCGTTGGACAAACGTTTTCAATATCTAGACTAACATGATCCGTCTGTACAACCGTCTTCTATATCTAGACTAACGAGATCCGTCGTTGTACAACCGTCTTCTATATCTAGACTAAAGAGATCCGTCGTTGTACTACCGTCTTCTATAACTTGACTAACGAGATCCGTCGTTGTACAACCGTCTTCTATATCTAGACTAACGAGATCCGTCGATGTACAATCGTCTTCTATATCTAGACTAACGAGATCCGTCGTTGCACAACCGTCTTCAATATCTAGACTAACGAGATCCGTCTGAACAACCCTCTTTTATATCAAGACTAACGAGATCCGTCTGTACAACCGTCTTCTATATCTAGACTAACGAGATCCGTCGTTGGACAAACGTCTTCAATATCTAGACTAACGTGATCCGTCTGTACAACCGTCTTCTATATCTAGACTAACGAGATCCGCCGTTGTACAACCGTCATCTATATCTAGACTAGCGAGATACGTCGTTGGACAAACGTCTTCTATATCTAGACTAACGAGATCCGTCGTTGTACAACCGTCTTCTATATCTAGACTAACGATATCCGTCTGTACAACCGTCTTCTATATCTAGACTAACGAGATCCGTCGTTGTACAACCGTCTTCTATATCTAGACTAACGAGATCCGTCGTTGCACAACCGTCTTCAATATCTAGACTAACTAGATCCGTCTGAACAACCCTCTTCTATATCAAGACTAACGAGATCCGTCTGTACAACCGTCTTCTATATCTAGACTAACGAGATCCGTCGTTGTACAACCGTCTTCTATATCTAGACTAACGAGATCCGTCGTTGCACAACCGTCTTCAATATCTAGACTAACGAGTTCCGTCTGAACAACCCTCTTCTATATCTAGACTAACGAGATCTCTCGTTGTGCAACCGTCTTCTATATCTAGACTAACGAGATCCGTCTGTACAACCGTCTTCTATATCTAGACTAACGAGATCCGTCGTTGTACAACCGTCTTCTATATCTAGACTAACGATATCCGTCGTTGTACAACCGTCTTCTATATCTAGACTAACGAGATCCGTCGTTGGACAAACGTCTTCTATATCTAGACTAACGAGATCCGTCGTTGTACAACCGTCTTCTATATCTAGACTAACGATATCCGTCGTTGTACAACCGTCTTCTATATCTAGACTAACGAGATCCGTCTGTACAACCGTCTTCTATATCTAGACTAACGAGATCCGCGGTTGTACAACCGTCTTCTATATCTCGACTAACGAGATCTCTCGTTGTACAACCGTCTTCTATATCTATACTAAAGAGATCCGTCTGTACAACCGTCTTCTATATCTAGACTAACGAGATCCGTCTGTACAACCGTCTTCTATATCTAGACTAACGAGATCCGTCGTTGTACAACCGTCTTCTATATCCAGACTAACGAGATCCGTCGTTGTACAACCGTCTTCTATATCTAGGCTAACGAGATCCGTCTGTACATCCGTCTTCTATATCTAGACTAACGAGATCCGTCTGTACAACCGTTTTCTATATCTAGACTACCGAGATCCGTCGTTGTACAACCGTCTTCTATATCTAGACTAACGAGATCTCTCGTTGTGCAACCGTCTTCTATATCTAGACTAACGAGATCCGTCTGTACAACCGTCTTCTATATCTAGACTAACGAGATCCGTCGTTGTACAACCGTCTTCTATATCTAGACTAACGATATCCGTCGTTGTTCAACCGTCTTCTATATCTAGACTAACGAGATCTCTCGTTGTGCAACCGTCTTCTATATCTAGACTAACGAGATCCGTCTGTACAACCGTCTTCTATATCTAGACTAACGAGATCCGTCGTTGTACAACCGTCTTCTATATCTAGACTAACGATATCCGTCGTTGTACAACCGTCTTCTATATCTAGACTAACGAGATCCGTCTGTACAACCGTCTTCTATATCTAGATTAACGAGATCCGTCGTTGTACAACCGTCTTCTATATCTAGACTAACGAGATACGTCGTTGGACAAACGTCTTCAATATCTAGACTAACGAGATCCGTCTGTACAACTGTCTTCTATATCTAGATTAACGAGATCCGTCGTTGTACAACCGTCTTCTATATCTCGACTAACGAGATCTCTCGTTGTACAACCGTCTTCTATATCTAGGCTAACGAGATCCGTCTGTACAACCGTCTTCTATATCTAGACTAACGAGATCCGTCTGTACAACCGTCTTCTATATCTAGACTAACGAGATCCGTCGATGTACAACCGTTTTCTATATCTCGACTAACGAGATCTATCGTTGTACAACCGTCTCCTATATCTAGACTAACGAGATCCGTCGTTGCACAACCGTCTTCAATATCTAGACTAACGAGATCCGTCTGTACAACCGTCTTCTATATCTAGACTAACGAGATACGTCGTTGGACAAACGTCTTCAATATCTAGACTAACGAGATCCGTCTGTACAACTGTCTTCTATATCTAGACTAACGAGATCCGTCGTTGTACAACCGTCTTCTATATCTAGACTAACGAGATCCGTCGTTGTACAACCGTCTTCAATATCTCGACTAACGAGATCTCTCGTTGTACAACCGTCTTCTATATCTAGGCTAACGAGATCCGTCTGTACAACCGTCTTCTATATCTAGACTAACGAGATCCGCCTGTACAACCGTCTTCTATATCTAGACTAACGAGATCCGTCGTTGTACAACCGTCTTCTATATCTCGACTAACGAGATCTCTCGTTGTACAACCGTCTTCTATATCTAGGCTAACGAGATCCGTCTGTACAACCGTCTTCTATATCTAGACTAACGAGATCCGTCGTTGTACAACCGTCTTCTATATCTAGACTAACGAGATCCGTCGTTGCACAACCGTCTTCAATATCTAGACTAACGAGATCCGTCTGAACAACCCTCTTCTATATCAAGACTAACGAGATCCGTCTGTACAACCGTCTTCTATATCTAGACTAACGAGATCCGTCGTTGTACAACCGTCTTCTATATCTAGACTAACGAGATCCGTCTGTACAACCGTCTTCTATATCTAGACTAACGAGATCCGTCGTTGCACAACCGTCTTCAATATCTAGACTAACGAGATCCGTCTGAACAACCCTCTTCTATATCAAGACTAACGAGATCCGTCTGTACAACCTTCTTCTATATCTAGACTAACGAGATCCGTCGTTGGACAAACGTTTTCAATATCTAGACTAACATGATCCGTCTGTACAACCGTCTTCTATATCTAGACTAACGAGATCCGTCGTTGGACAAACGTTTTCAATATCTAGACTAACATGATCCGTCTGTACAACCGTCTTCTATATCTAGACTAACGAGATCCGTCGTTGTACAACCGTCTTCTATATCTAGACTAAAGAGATCCGTCGTTGTACTACCGTCTTCTATAACTTGACTAACGAGATCCGTCGTTGTACAACCGTCTTCTATATCTAGACTAACGAGATCCGTCGATGTACAATCGTCTTCTATATCTAGACTAACGAGATCCGTCGTTGCACAACCGTCTTCAATATCTAGACTAACGAGATCCGTCTGAACAACCCTCTTTTATATCAAGACTAACGAGATCCGTCTGTACAACCGTCTTCTATATCTAGACTAACGAGATCCGTCGTTGGACAAACGTCTTCAATATCTAGACTAACGTGATCCGTCTGTACAACCGTCTTCTATATCTAGACTAACGAGATCCGCCGTTGTACAACCGTCATCTATATCTAGACTAGCGAGATACGTCGTTGGACAAACGTCTTCTATATCTAGACTAACGAGATCCGTCGTTGTACAACCGTCTTCTATATCTAGACTAACGATATCCGTCTGTACAACCGTCTTCTATATCTAGACTAACGAGATCCGTCGTTGTACAACCGTCTTCTATATCTAGACTAACGAGATCCGTCGTTGCACAACCGTCTTCAATATCTAGACTAACTAGATCCGTCTGAACAACCCTCTTCTATATCAAGACTAACGAGATCCGTCTGTACAACCGTCTTCTATATCTAGACTAACGAGATCCGTCGTTGTACAACCGTCTTCTATATCTAGACTAACGAGATCCGTCGTTGCACAACCGTCTTCAATATCTAGACTAACGAGTTCCGTCTGAACAACCCTCTTCTATATCTAGACTAACGAGATCTCTCGTTGTGCAACCGTCTTCTATATCTAGACTAACGAGATCCGTCTGTACAACCGTCTTCTATATCTAGACTAACGAGATCCGTCGTTGTACAACCGTCTTCTATATCTAGACTAACGATATCCGTCGTTGTACAACCGTCTTCTATATCTAGACTAACGAGATCCGTCGTTGGACAAACGTCTTCTATATCTAGACTAACGAGATCCGTCGTTGTACAACCGTCTTCTATATCTAGACTAACGATATCCGTCGTTGTACAACCGTCTTCTATATCTAGACTAACGAGATCCGTCTGTACAACCGTCTTCTATATCTAGACTAACGAGATCCGCGGTTGTACAACCGTCTTCTATATCTCGACTAACGAGATCTCTCGTTGTACAACCGTCTTCTATATCTATACTAAAGAGATCCGTCTGTACAACCGTCTTCTATATCTAGACTAACGAGATCCGTCTGTACAACCGTCTTCTATATCTAGACTAACGAGATCCGTCGTTGTACAACCGTCTTCTATATCCAGACTAACGAGATCCGTCGTTGTACAACCGTCTTCTATATCTAGGCTAACGAGATCCGTCTGTACATCCGTCTTCTATATCTAGACTAACGAGATCCGTCTGTACAACCGTTTTCTATATCTAGACTACCGAGATCCGTCGTTGTACAACCGTCTTCTATATCTAGACTAACGAGATCTCTCGTTGTGCAACCGTCTTCTATATCTAGACTAACGAGATCCGTCTGTACAACCGTCTTCTATATCTAGACTAACGAGATCCGTCGTTGTACAACCGTCTTCTATATCTAGACTAACGATATCCGTCGTTGTTCAACCGTCTTCTATATCTAGACTAACGAGATCCGTCTGTACAACCGTCTTCTATATCTAGACTAACGAGATCCGTCGTTGTACAACCGTCTTCTATATCTCGACTAACGAGATCTCTCGTTGTACAACCGTCTTCTATATCTAGGCTAACGAGATCCGTCTGTACAACCGTCTTCTATATCTAGACTAACGAGATCCGTCGTTGTACAACCGTCTTCTATATCTAGACTAACGAGATCCGTCGTTGCACAACCGTCTTCAATATCTAGACTAACTAGATCCGTCTGAACAACCCTCTTCTATATCAAGACTAACGAGATCCGTCTGTACAACCGTCTTCTATATCTAGACTAACGAGATCCGTCGTTGTACAACCGTCTTCTATATCTAGACTAACGAGATCCGTCGTTGCACAACCGTCTTCAATATCTAGACTAACGAGTTCCGTCTGAACAACCCTCTTCTATATCTAGACTAACGAGATCTCTCGTTGTGCAACCGTCTTCTATATCTAGACTAACGAGATCCGTCTGTACAACCGTCTTCTATATCTAGACTAACGAGATCCGTCGTTGTACAACCGTCTTCTATATCTAGACTAACGATATCCGTCGTTGTACAACCGTCTTCTATATCTAGACTAACGAGATCCGTCTGTACAACCGTCTTCTATATCTAGATTAACGAGATCCGTCGTTGTACAACCGTCTTCTATATCTAGACTAACGAGATACGTCGTTGGACAAACGTCTTCAATATCTAGACTAACGAGATCCGTCTGTACAACTGTCTTCTATATCTAGATTAACGAGATCCGTCGTTGTACAACCGTCTTCTATATCTCGACTAACGAGATCTCTCGTTGTACAACCGTCTTCTATATCTAGGCTAACGAGATCCGTCTGTACAACCGTCTTCTATATCTAGACTAACGAGATCCGTCTGTACAACCGTCTTCTATATCTAGACTAACGAGATCCGTCGATGTACAACCGTTTTCTATATCTCGACTAACGAGATCTATCGTTGTACAACCGTCTCCTATATCTAGACTAACGAGATCCGTCGTTGCACAACCGTCTTCAATATCTAGACTAACGAGATCCGTCTGTACAACCGTCTTCTATATCTAGACTAACGAGATACGTCGTTGGACAAACGTCTTCAATATCTAGACTAACGAGATCCGTCTGTACAACTGTCTTCTATATCTAGACTAACGAGATCCGTCGTTGTACAACCGTCTTCTATATCTAGACTAACGAGATCCGTCGTTGTACAACCGTCTTCAATATCTCGACTAACGAGATCTCTCGTTGTACAACCGTCTTCTATATCTAGGCTAACGAGATCCGTCTGTACAACCGTCTTCTATATCTAGACTAACGAGATCCGCCTGTACAACCGTCTTCTATATCTAGACTAACGAGATCCGTCGTTGTACAACCGTCTTCTATATCTCGACTAACGAGATCTCTCGTTGTACAACCGTCTTCTATATCTAGGCTAACGAGATCCGTCTGTACAACCGTCTTCTATATCTAGACTAACGAGATCCGTCGTTGTACAACCGTCTTCTATATCTAGACTAACGAGATCCGTCGTTGCACAACCGTCTTCAATATCTAGACTAACGAGATCCGTCTGAACAACCCTCTTCTATATCAAGACTAACGAGATCCGTCTGTACAACCGTCTTCTATATCTAGACTAACGAGATCCGTCGTTGTACAACCGTCTTCTATATCTAGACTAACGAGATCCGTCGTTGTACAACCGTCTTCTATATCTAGACTAACGAGATCCGTCGTTGTACAACCGTTTTCTATATCTAGACTACCGAGATCCGTCGTTGTACAACCGTCTTCTATATCTAGACTAACGAGATCTCTCGTTGTGCAACCGCCTTCTATATCTAGACTAACGAGATCCGTCTGTACAACCGTCCTCTATATCTAGAATAACGCGATCCGTCGTTGTACAACCGTCTTCAATATCTCGACTAACGAGATCTCTCGTTGTACAACCGTCTTCTATATCTAGACTAACGAGATCCGTCGTTGTACAACCGTCTTCTATATCTCGACTAACGAGATCTATCGTTGTACAACCGTCTTCTATATCTAGACTAACGAGATACGTCGTTGGACAAACGTCTTCAATATCTAGACTAACGAGATCCGTCTGTACAACCGTCTTCTATATCTAGACTAACGAGATCCGTCTGTACAACCGTCTTCTATATCTAGACTAACGAGATCCGTCGTTGTACAACCGTCTTCTATATCTCGACTAACGAGATCTCTCGTTGTACAACCGTCTTCTATATCTAGGCTAACGAGATCCGTCTGTACAACCGTCTTCTATATCTAGACTAACGAGATCCGTCTGTACAACCGTCTTCTATATCTAGACTAACGACATACGTCGTTGGACAAACGTCTTCAATATCTAGACTAACGAGATCCGTCTGTACAACTGTCTTCTATATCTAGACTAACGAGATCCGTCTGTACAACCGTCTTCTATATCTAGACTAACGAGATCCGTCGTTGTACAACCGTTTTCTATATCTAGACTAACGAGATCCGTCGTTGTACAACCGTCTTCTATATCTAGACTAACGAGATCCGTCGTTGTACAACCGTCTTCAATATCTCGACTAACGAGATCTCTCGTTGTACAACCGTCTTCTATATCTAGGCTAACGAGATCCGTCTGTACAACCGTCTTCTATATCTAGACTAACGAGATCCGCCTGTACAACCGTCTTCTATATCTAGACTAACGAGATCCGTCGTTGTACAACCGTCTTCTATATCTCGACTAACGAGATCTCTCGTTGTACAACCGTCTTCTATATCTAGGCTAACGAGATCCGTCTGTACAACCGTCTTCTATATCTAGACTAACGAGATCCGTCGTTGTACAACCGTCTTCTATATCTAGACTAACGAGATCCGTCGTTGCACAACCGTCTTCAATATCTAGACTAACGAGATCCGTCTGAACAACCCTCTTCTATATCAAGACTAACGAGATCCGTCTGTACAACCGTCTTCTATATCTAGACTAACGAGATCCGTCGTTGTACAACCGTCTTCTATATCTAGGCTAACGAGATCCGTCTGTACAACCGTCTTCTATATCTAGACTAACGAGATCCATCGTTGTAGAACCGTCTTCAATATCTAGACGAACGAGATCCGTCTGAACAACCCTCTTCTATATCAAGACTAACGAGATCCGTCTGTACAACCGTCTTCTATATCTAGACTAACGAGATCCGTCGTTGGACAAACGTTTTCAATATCTAGACTAACATGATCCGTCTGTACAACCGTCTTCTATATCTAGACTAACGAGATCCGTCGTTGTACAACCGTCTTCTATATCTAGACTAAAGAGATCCGTCGTTGTACTACCGTCTTCTATAACTTGACTAACGAGATCCGTCGTTGTACAACCGTCTTCTATATCTAGACTAACGAGATCCGTCGATGTACAACCGTCTTCTATATCCCGACTAACGAGATCTATCGTTGTACAACCGTCTCCTATATCTAGACTAACGAGATCCGTCGTTGCACAACCGTCTTCAATATCTAGACTAACGAGATCCGTCTGAACAACCCTCTTTTATATCAAGACTAACGAGATCCGTCTGTACAACCGTCTTCTATATCTAGACTAACGAGATCCGTCGTTGGACAAACGTCTTCAATATCTAGACTAACGTGATCCGTCGGTACAACCGTCTTCTATACCTAGACTAACGAGATCCTCCGTTGTACAACCGTCATCTATATCTAGACTAGCGAGATACGTCGTTGGACAAACGTCTTCAATATCTAGACTAACGAGAGATACGTCTGTACAACCGTTTTCTATATCTAGACTAACGAGATCCGTCTGTACAACCGTCTTCTATATCTAGACTAACGAGATCCGTCGTTGTACAATCGTCTTCTATATCTAGACTAACGAGATCCGTCGTTGTACAACCGTCTTCTATAACTAGAATAACGAGATCCGTCGTTGTACAACCGTCTTCTATATCTAGACTAACGAGATCCGTCGTTGTTCAACCGTCTTCTATATCTCGACTAACGAGATCTATCGTTGTACAACCGTCTTCTATATCTAGACTAACGAGACCCGTCGTTGTACAACCGTCTTCTATATCTAGACTAACGAGATCCGTCGTTGCACAACCGTCATCAATATCTAGACTAACGAGATCCGTCTGAACAACCCTCTTCTATATCTAGACTAACGAGATCTCTCGTTGTGCAACCGTCTTCTATATCTAGACTAACGAGATCCGTCTGGACAACCGTCTTCTATATCTAGACTAACGAGATCCGTCGTTGTACAACCGTCTTCTATATCTAGACTAACGATATCCGTCGTTGTACAACCGTCTTCTATATCTAGACTAAAAAGATCCGTCTGTACAACCGTCTTCTATATCTAGACTAACGAGATCCGTCGTTGTACAACCGTCTTCTATATCTCGACTAACGAGATCTCTCGTTGTACAACCGTCTTCTATATCTAGGCTAACGAGATCCGTCTGTACAACCGTCTTCTATATCTAGACTACCGAGATCCGTCTGTACAACCGTCTTCTATATCTAGACTAACGAGATCCGTCGTTGTACAACCGTCTTCTATATCTCGACTAACGAGATCTCTCGTTGTACAAACGTCTTCTATATCTAGACTAACGAGATCCGTCTGTACAACCGTCTTCTATATCTAGACTAACGAGATCCGTCGTTGTACAATCGTCTTCTATATCTAGACTAACGAGATCCGTCGTTGTACAACCGTCTTCTATAACTAGAATAACGAGATCCGTCGTTGTACAACCGTCTTCTATATCTAGACTAACGAGATCCGTCGTTGTTCAACCGTCTTCTATATCTCGACTAACGAGATCTATCGTTGTACAACCGTCTTCTATATCTAGACTAACGAGACCCGTCGTTGTACAACCGTCTTCTATATCTAGACTAACGAGATCCGTCGTTGCACAACCGTCATCAATATCTAGACTAACGAGATCCGTCTGAACAACCCTCTTCTATATCTAGACTAACGAGATCTCTCGTTGTGCAACCGTCTTCTATATCTAGACTAACGAGATCCGTCTGGACAACCGTCTTCTATATCTAGACTAACGAGATCCGTCGTTGTACAACCGTCTTCTATATCTAGACTAACGATATCCGTCGTTGTACAACCGTCTTCTATATCTAGACTAAAAAGATCCGTCTGTACAACCGTCTTCTATATCTAGACTAACGAGATCCGTCGTTGTACAACCGTCTTCTATATCTCGACTAACGAGATCTCTCGTTGTACAACCGTCTTCTATATCTAGGCTAACGAGATCCGTCTGTACAACCGTCTTCTATATCTAGACTACCGAGATCCGTCTGTACAACCGTCTTCTATATCTAGACTAACGAGATCCGTCGTTGTACAACCGTCTTCTATATCTCGACTAACGAGATCTCTCGTTGTACAAACGTCTTCTATATCTAGACTAACGAGATCCGTCTGTACAACCGTCTTCTATATCTAGACTAACGAGATCCGTCGTTGTACAACCGTCTTCTATATCTAGACTAACGAGATCCGTCGTTGTACAACCGTCTTCTATATCTAGACTAACGAGATCCGTCGATGTACAACCGTTTTCTATATCTCGACTAACGAGATCTATCGTTGTACAACCGTCTCCTATATCTAGACTAACGAGATCCGTCGTTGCACAACCGTCTTCAATATCTAGACTAACGAGATCCGTCTGTACAACCGTCTTCTATATCTAGACTAACGAGATACGTCGTTGTACAACCGTCTTCTATATCTAGACTAACGAGATCCGTCGTTGTACAACCGTCTTCAATATCTCGACTAACGAGATCTCTCGTTGTACAACCGTCTTCTATATCTAGGCTAACGAGATCCGTCTGTACAACCGTCTTCTATATCTAGACTAACGAGATCCGCCTGTACAACCGTCTTCTATATCTAGACTAACGAGATCCGTCGTTGTACAACCGTCTTCTATATCTCGACTAACGAGATCTCTCGTTGTACAACCGTCTTCTATATCTAGGCTAACGAGATCCGTCTGTACAACCGTCTTCTATATCTAGACTAACGAGATCCGCCTGTACAACCGTCTTCTATATCTAGACTAACGAGATCCGTCGTTGTTCAACCGTCTTCTATATCTAGACTAACGAGATCCGTCTGTACAACCGTCTTCTATATCTAGACTAACGAGATCCGTCGTTGTACAACCGTCTTCTATATCTCGACTAACGAGATCTCTCGTTGTACAACCGTCTTCTATATCTAGGCTAACGAGATCCGTCTGTACAACCGTCTTCTATATCTAGACTAACGAGATCCGTCGTTGTACAACCGTCTTCTATATCTAGACTAACGAGATCCGTCGTTGCACAACCGTCTTCAATATCTAGACTAACTAGATCCGTCTGAACAACCCTCTTCTATATCAAGACTAACGAGATCCGTCTGTACAACCGTCTTCTATAGCTAGACTAACGAGAACCGTCGTTGTACAACCGTCTTCTATATCTAGACTAACGAGATCCGTCTGTACAACTGTCTTCTATATCTAGACTAACGAGATCCGTCGTTGTACAACCGTCTTCTATATCTAGACTAACGAGATCCGTCGTTGTACAACCGTCTTCAATATCTCGACTAACGAGATCTCTCGTTGTACAACCGTCTTCTATATCTAGGCTAACGAGATCCGTCTGTACAACCGTCTTCTATATCTAGACTAACGAGATCCGCCTGTACAACCGTCTTCTATATCTAGACTAACGAGATCCGTCGTTGTACAACCGTCTTCTATATCTCGACTAACGAGATCTCTCGTTGTACAACCGTCTTCTATATCTAGGCTAACGAGATCCGTCTGTACAACCGTCTTCTATATCTAGACTAACGAGATCCGTCGTTGTACAACCGTCTTCTATATCTAGACTAACGAGATCCGTCGTTGCACAACCGTCTTCAATATCTAGACTAACGAGATCCGTCTGAACAACCCTCTTCTATATCAAGACTAACGAGATCCGTCTGTACAACCGTCTTCTATATCTAGACTAACGAGATCCGTCGTTGTACAACCGTCTTCTATATCTAGACTAACGAGATCCGTCGTTGTACAACCGTCTTCTATATCTAGACTAACGAGATCCGTCGTTGTACAACCGTTTTCTATATCTAGACTACCGAGATCCGTCGTTGTACAACCGTCTTCTATATCTAGACTAACGAGATCTCTCGTTGTGCAACCGCCTTCTATATCTAGACTAACGAGATCCGTCTGTACAACCGTCTTCTATATCTAGAATAACGCGATCCGTCGTTGTACAACCGTCTTCTATATCTAGGCTAACGAGATCCGTCTGTACAACCGTCTTCTATATCTAGACTAACGAGATCCGTCGTTGTACAACCGTCTTCTATATCTCGACTAACGAGATCTATCGTTGTACAACCGTCTTCTATATCTAGACTAACGAGATCCGTCGTTGCACAACCGTCTTCAATATCTAGACTAACTAGATCCGTCTGAACAACCCTCTTCTATATCAAGACTAACGAGATCCGTCTGTACAACCGTCTTCTATATCTAGACTAACGAGATCCGTCGTTGTGCAACCGTCTTCTATATCTAGACTAACGAGATCCGTCGTTGCACAACCGTCTTCAATATCTAGACTAACGAGTTCCGTCTGAACAACCCTCTTCTATATCTAGACTAACGAGATCTCTCGTTGTGCAACCGTCTTCTATATCTAGACTAACGAGATCCGTCTGTACAACCGTCTTCTATATCTAGACTAACGAGATCCGTCGTTGTACAACCGTCTTCTATATCTAGACTAACGATATCCGTCGTTGTACAACCGTCTTCTATATCTAGACTAACGAGATCCGTCTGTACAACCGTCTTCTATATCTAGATTAACGAGATCCGTCGTTGTACAACCGTCTTCTATATCTAGACTAACGAGATACGTCGTTGGACAAACGTCTTCAATATCTAGACTAACGAGATCCGTCTGTACAACTGTCTTCTATATCTAGATTAACGAGATCCGTCGTTGTACAACCGTCTTCTATATCTCGACTAACGAGATCTCTCGTTGTACAACCGTCTTCTATATCTAGGCTAACGAGATCCGTCTGTACAACCGTCTTCTATATCTAGACTAACGAGATCCGTCTGTACAACCGTCTTCTATATCTAGACTAACGAGATCCGTCGATGTACAACCGTTTTCTATATCTCGACTAACGAGATCTATCGTTGTACAACCGTCTCCTATATCTAGACTAACGAGATCCGTCGTTGCACAACCGTCTTCAATATCTAGACTAACGAGATCCGTCTGTACAACCGTCTTCTATATCTAGACTAACGAGATACGTCGTTGGACAAACGTATTCAATATCTAGACTAACGAGATCCGTCTGTACAACTGTCTTCTATATCTAGACTAACGAGATACGTCGTTGTACAACCGTCTTCTATATCTAGACTAACGAGATCCGTCGTTGTACAACCGTCTTCAATATCTCGACTAACGAGATCTCTCGTTGTACAACCGTCTTCTATATCTAGGCTAACGAGATCCGTCTGTACAACCGTCTTCTATATCTAGACTAACGAGATCCGCCTGTACAACCGTCTTCTATATCTAGACTAACGAGATCCGTCGTTGTACAACCGTCTTCTATATCTCGACTAACGAGATCTCTCGTTGTACAACCGTCTTCTATATCTAGGCTAACGAGATCCGTCTGTACAACCGTCTTCTATATCTAGACTAACGAGATCCGTCGTTGTACAACCGTCTTCTATATCTAGACTAACGAGATCCGTCGTTGCACAACCGTCTTCAATATCTAGACTAACGAGATCCGTCTGAACAACCCTCTTCTATATCAAGACTAACGAGATCCGTCTGTACAACCGTCTTCTATATCTAGACTAACGAGATCCGTCGTTGTACAACCGTCTTCTATATCTAGACTAACGATATCCGTCGTTGTACAACCGTCTTCTATATCTAGACTAACGAGATCCGTCTGTACAACCGTCTTCTATATCTAGATTAACGAGATCCGTCGTTGTACAACCGTCTTCTATATCTAGACTAACGAGATACGTCGTTGGACAAACGTCTTCAATATCTAGACTAACGAGATCCGTCTGTACAACTGTCTTCTATATCTAGATTAACGAGATCCGTCGTTGTACAACCGTCTTCTATATCTCGACTAACGAGATCTCTCGTTGTACAACCGTCTTCTATATCTAGGCTAACGAGATCCGTCGTTGTACAACCGTCTTCTATATCTCGACTAACGAGATCTATCGTTGTACAACCGTCTTCTATATCTAGACTAACGAGATACGTCGTTGGACAAACGTCTTCAATATCTAGACTAACGAGATCCGTCTGTACAACCGTCTTCTATATCTAGACTAACGAGATCCGTCTGTACAACCGTCTTCTATATCTAGACTAACGAGATCCGTCGTTGTACAACCGTCTTCTATATCTCGACTAACGAGATCTCTCGTTGTACAACCGTCTTCTATATCTAGGCTAACGAGATCCGTCTGTACAACCGTCTTCTATATCTAGACTAACGAGATCCGTCTGTACAACCGTCTTCTATATCTAGACTAACGAGATACGTCGTTGGACAAACGTCTTCAATATCTAGACTAACGAGATCCGTCTGTACAACTGTCTTCTATATCTAGACTAACGAGATCCGTCTGTACAACCGTCTTCTATATCTAGACTAACGAGATCCGTCGTTGTACAACCGTTTTCTATATCTAGACTAACGAGATCCGTCGTTGTACAACCGTCTTCTATATCTAGACTAACGAGATCCGTCGTTGTACAACCGTCTTCAATATCTCGACTAACGAGATCTCTCGTTGTACAACCGTCTTCTATATCTAGGCTAACGAGATCCGTCTGTACAACCGTCTTCTATATCTAGACTAACGAGATCCGCCTGTACAACCGTCTTCTATATCTAGACTAACGAGATCCGTCGTTGTACAACCGTCTTCTATATCTCGACTAACGAGATCTCTCGTTGTACAACCGTCTTCTATATCTAGGCTAACGAGATCCGTCTGTACAACCGTCTTCTATATCTAGACTAACGAGATCCGTCGTTGTACAACCGTCTTCTATATCTAGACTAACGAGATCCGTCGTTGCACAACCGTCTTCAATATCTAGACTAACGAGATCCGTCTGAACAACCCTCTTCTATATCAAGACTAACGAGATCCGTCTGTACAACCGTCTTCTATATCTAGACTAACGAGATCCGTCGTTGTACAACCGTCTTCTATATCTAGACTAACGAGATCCGTCGTTGTACAACCGTCTTCTATATCTCGTCTAACGAGATCTCTCGTTGTACAACCGTCTTCTATATCTAGACTAACGAGATCCGTCTGTACAACCGTCTTCTATATCTAGACTAACGAGATCCATCGTTGTACAACCGTCTTCTATATCTAGGCTAACGAGATCCGTCTGTACAACCGTCTTCTATATCTAGACTAACGAGATCCGCCTGTACAACCGTCTTCTATATCTAGACTAACGAGATCCGTCGTTGTACAACCGTCTTCTATATCTCGACTAACGAGATCTCTCGTTGTACAACCGTCTTCTATATCTAGGCTAACGAGATCCGTCTGTACAACCGTCTTCTATATCTAGACTAACGAGATCCGCCTGTACAACCGTCTTCTATATCTAGACTAACGAGATCCGTCGTTGTTCAACCGTCTTCTATATCTAGACTAACGAGATCCGTCTGTACAACCGTCTTCTATATCTAGACTAACGAGATCCGTCGTTGTACAACCGTCTTCTATATCTCGACTAACGAGATCTCTCGTTGTACAACCGTCTTCTATATCTAGGCTAACGAGATCCGTCTGTACAACCGTCTTCTATATCTAGACTAACGAGATCCGTCGTTGTACAACCGTCTTCTATATCTAGACTAACGAGATCCGTCGTTGCACAACCGTCTTCAATATCTAGACTAACTAGATCCGTCTGAACAACCCTCTTCTATATCAAGACTAACGAGATCCGTCTGTACAACCGTCTTCTATAGCTAGACTAACGAGAACCGTCGTTGTACAACCGTCTTCTATATCTAGACTAACGAGATCCGTCTGTACAACTGTCTTCTATATCTAGACTAACGAGATCCGTCGTTGTACAACCGTCTTCTATATCTAGACTAACGAGATCCGTCGTTGTACAACCGTCTTCAATATCTCGACTAACGAGATCTCTCGTTGTACAACCGTCTTCTATATCTAGGCTAACGAGATCCGTCTGTACAACCGTCTTCTATATCTAGACTAACGAGATCCGCCTGTACAACCGTCTTCTATATCTAGACTAACGAGATCCGTCGTTGTACAACCGTCTTCTATATCTCGACTAACGAGATCTCTCGTTGTACAACCGTCTTCTATATCTAGGCTAACGAGATCCGTCTGTACAACCGTCTTCTATATCTAGACTAACGAGATCCGTCGTTGTACAACCGTCTTCTATATCTAGACTAACGAGATCCGTCGTTGCACAACCGTCTTCAATATCTAGACTAACGAGATCCGTCTGAACAACCCTCTTCTATATCAAGACTAACGAGATCCGTCTGTACAACCGTCTTCTATATCTAGACTAACGAGATCCGTCGTTGTACAACCGTCTTCTATATCTAGACTAACGAGATCCGTCGTTGTACAACCGTCTTCTATATCTAGACTAACGAGATCCGTCGTTGTACAACCGTTTTCTATATCTAGACTACCGAGATCCGTCGTTGTACAACCGTCTTCTATATCTAGACTAACGAGATCTCTCGTTGTGCAACCGCCTTCTATATCTAGACTAACGAGATCCGTCTGTACAACCGTCTTCTATATCTAGAATAACGCGATCCGTCGTTGTACAACCGTCTTCTATATCTAGGCTAACGAGATCCGTCTGTACAACCGTCTTCTATATCTAGACTAACGAGATCCGTCGTTGTACAACCGTCTTCTATATCTCGACTAACGAGATCTATCGTTGTACAACCGTCTTCTATATCTAGACTAACGAGATCCGTCGTTGCACAACCGTCTTCAATATCTAGACTAACTAGATCCGTCTGAACAACCCTCTTCTATATCAAGACTAACGAGATCCGTCTGTACAACCGTCTTCTATATCTAGACTAACGAGATCCGTCGTTGTGCAACCGTCTTCTATATCTAGACTAACGAGATCCGTCGTTGCACAACCGTCTTCAATATCTAGACTAACGAGTTCCGTCTGAACAACCCTCTTCTATATCTAGACTAACGAGATCTCTCGTTGTGCAACCGTCTTCTATATCTAGACTAACGAGATCCGTCTGTACAACCGTCTTCTATATCTAGACTAACGAGATCCGTCGTTGTACAACCGTCTTCTATATCTAGACTAACGATATCCGTCGTTGTACAACCGTCTTCTATATCTAGACTAACGAGATCCGTCTGTACAACCGTCTTCTATATCTAGATTAACGAGATCCGTCGTTGTACAACCGTCTTCTATATCTAGACTAACGAGATACGTCGTGGGACAAACGTCTTCAATATCTAGACTAACGAGATCCGTCTGTACAACTGTCTTCTATATCTAGATTAACGAGATCCGTCGTTGTACAACCGTCTTCTATATCTCGACTAACGAGATCTCTCGTTGTACAACCGTCTTCTATATCTAGGCTAACGAGATCCGTCTGTACAACCGTCTTCTATATCTAGACTAACGAGATCCGTCTGTACAACCGTCTTCTATATCTAGACTAACGAGATCCGTCGATGTACAACCGTTTTCTATATCTCGACTAACGAGATCTATCGTTGTACAACCGTCTCCTATATCTAGACTAACGAGATCCGTCGTTGCACAACCGTCTTCAATATCTAGACTAACGAGATCCGTCTGTACAACCGTCTTCTATATCTAGACTAACGAGATACGTCGTTGGACAAACGTATTCAATATCTAGACTAACGAGATCCGTCTGTACAACTGTCTTCTATATCTAGACTAACGAGATCCGTCGTTGTACAACCGTCTTCTATATCTAGACTAACGAGATCCGTCGTTGTACAACCGTCTTCAATATCTCGACTAACGAGATCTCTCGTTGTACAACCGTCTTCTATATCTAGGCTAACGAGATCCGTCTGTACAACCGTCTTCTATATCTAGACTAACGAGATCCGCCTGTACAACCGTCTTCTATATCTAGACTAACGAGATCCGTCGTTGTACAACCGTCTTCTATATCTCGACTAACGAGATCTCTCGTTGTACAACCGTCTTCTATATCTAGGCTAACGAGATCCGTCTGTACAACCGTCTTCTATATCTAGACTAACGAGATCCGTCGTTGTACAACCGTCTTCTATATCTAGACTAACGAGATCCGTCGTTGCACAACCGTCTTCAATATCTAGACTAACGAGATCCGTCTGAACAACCCTCTTCTATATCAAGACTAACGAGATCCGTCTGTACAACCGTCTTCTATATCTAGACTAACGAGATCCGTCGTTGTACAACCGTCTTCTATATCTAGACTAACGATATCCGTCGTTGTACAACCGTCTTCTATATCTAGACTAACGAGATCCGTCTGTACAACCGTCTTCTATATCTAGATTAACGAGATCCGTCGTTGTACAACCGTCTTCTATATCTAGACTAACGAGATACGTCGTTGGACAAACGTCTTCAATATCTAGACTAACGAGATCCGTCTGTACAACTGTCTTCTATATCTAGATTAACGAGATCCGTCGTTGTACAACCGTCTTCTATATCTCGACTAACGAGATCTCTCGTTGTACAACCGTCTTCTATATCTAGGCTAACGAGATCCGTCGTTGTACAACCGTCTTCTATATCTCGACTAACGAGATCTATCGTTGTACAACCGTCTTCTATATCTAGACTAACGAGATACGTCGTTGGACAAACGTCTTCAATATCTAGACTAACGAGATCCGTCTGTACAACCGTCTTCTATATCTAGACTAACGAGATCCGTCTGTACAACCGTCTTCTATATCTAGACTAACGAGATCCGTCGTTGTACAACCGTCTTCTATATCTCGACTAACGAGATCTCTCGTTGTACAACCGTCTTCTATATCTAGGCTAACGAGATCCGTCTGTACAACCGTCTTCTATATCTAGACTAACGAGATCCGTCTGTACAACCGTCTTCTATATCTAGACTAACGAGATACGTCGTTGGACAAACGTCTTCAATATCTAGACTAACGAGATCCGTCTGTACAACTGTCTTCTATATCTAGACTAACGAGATCCGTCTGTACAACCGTCTTCTATATCTAGACTAACGAGATCCGTCGTTGTACAACCGTTTTCTATATCTAGACTAACGAGATCCGTCGTTGTACAACCGTCTTCTATATCTAGACTAACGAGATCCGTCGTTGTACAACCGTCTTCAATATCTCGACTAACGAGATCTCTCGTTGTACAACCGTCTTCTATATCTAGGCTAACGAGATCCGTCTGTACAACCGTCTTCTATATCTAGACTAACGAGATCCGCCTGTACAACCGTCTTCTATATCTAGACTAACGAGATCCGTCGTTGTACAACCGTCTTCTATATCTCGACTAACGAGATCTCTCGTTGTACAACCGTCTTCTATATCTAGGCTAACGAGATCCGTCTGTACAACCGTCTTCTATATCTAGACTAACGAGATCCGTCGTTGTACAACCGTCTTCTATATCTAGACTAACGAGATCCGTCGTTGCACAACCGTCTTCAATATCTAGACTAACGAGATCCGTCTGAACAACCCTCTTCTATATCAAGACTAACGAGATCCGTCTGTACAACCGTCTTCTATATCTAGACTAACGAGATCCGTCGTTGTACAACCGTCTTCTATATCTAGACTAACGAGATCCGTCGTTGTACAACCGTCTTCTATATCTCGTCTAACGAGATCTCTCGTTGTACAACCGTCTTCTATATCTAGACTAACGAGATCCGTCTGTACAACCGTCTTCTATATCTAGACTAACGAGATCCATCGTTGTAGAACCGTCTTCAATATCTAGACGAACGAGATCCGTCTGAACAACCCTCTTCTATATCAAGACTAACGAGATCCGTCTGTACAACCGTCTTCTATATCTAGACTAACGAGATCCGTCGTTGGACAAACGTTTTCAATATCTAGACTAACATGATCCGTCTGTACAACCGTCTTCTATATCTCGACTAACGAGATCCGTCGTTGTACAACCGTCTTCTATATCTAGACTAAAGAGATCCGTCGTTGTACTACCGTCTTCTATAACTTGACTAACGAGATCCGTCGTTGTACAACCGTCTTCTATATCTAGACTAACGAGATCCGTCGATGTACAACCGTCTTCTATATCCCGACTAACGAGATCTATCGTTGTACAACCGTCTCCTATATCTAGACTAACGAGATCCGTCGTTGCACAACCGTCTTCAATATCTAGACTAACGAGATCCGTCTGAACAACCCTCTTTTATATCAAGACTAACGAGATCCGTCTGTACAACCGTCTTCTATATCTAGACTAACGAGATCCGTCGTTGGACAAACGTCTTCAATATCTAGACTAACGTGATCCGTCGGTACAACCGTCTTCTATACCTAGACTAACGAGATCCTCCGTTGTACAACCGTCATCTATATCTAGACTAGCGAGATACGTCGTTGGACAAACGTCTTCAATATCTAGACTAACGAGAGATACGTCTGTACAACCGTTTTCTATATCTAGACTAACGAGATCCGTCTGTACAACCGTCTTCTATATCTAGACTAACGAGATCCGTCGTTGTACAATCGTCTTCTATATCTAGACTAACGAGATCCGTCGTTGTACAACCGTCTTCTATAACTAGAATAACGAGATCCGTCGTTGTACAACCGTCTTCTATATCTAGACTAACGAGATCCGTCGTTGTTCAACCGTCTTCTATATCTCGACTAACGAGATCTATCGTTGTACAACCGTCTTCTATATCTAGACTAACGAGACCCGTCGTTGTACAACCGTCTTCTATATCTAGACTAACGAGATCCGTCGTTGCACAACCGTCATCAATATCTAGACTAACGAGATCCGTCTGAACAACCCTCTTCTATATCTAGACTAACGAGATCTCTCGTTGTGCAACCGTCTTCTATATCTAGACTAACGAGATCCGTCTGGACAACCGTCTTCTATATCTAGACTAACGAGATCCGTCGTTGTACAACCGTCTTCTATATCTAGACTAACGATATCCGTCGTTGTACAACCGTCTTCTATATCTAGACTAAAAAGATCCGTCTGTACAACCGTCTTCTATATCTAGACTAACGAGATCCGTCGTTGTACAACCGTCTTCTATATCTCGACTAACGAGATCTCTCGTTGTACAACCGTCTTCTATATCTAGGCTAACGAGATCCGTCTGTACAACCGTCTTCTATATCTAGACTACCGAGATCCGTCTGTACAACCGTCTTCTATATCTAGACTAACGAGATCCGTCGTTGTACAACCGTCTTCTATATCTCGACTAACGAGATCTCTCGTTGTACAAACGTCTTCTATATCTAGACTAACGAGATCCGTCTGTACAACCGTCTTCTATATCTAGACTAACGAGATCCGTCGTTGTACAACCGTCTTCTATATCTAGACTAACGAGATCCGTCGTTGTACAACCGTCTTCTATATCTAGACTAACGAGATCCGTCGATGTACAACCGTTTTCTATATCTCGACTAACGAGATCCGTCTGTACAACCGTCTTCTATATCTAGACTAACGAGATACGTCGTTGTACAACCGTCTTCTATATCTAGACTAACGAGATCCGTCGTTGTACAACCGTCTTCAATATCTCGACTAACGAGATCTCTCGTTGTACAACCGTCTTCTATATCTAGGCCAACGAGATCCGTCTGTACAACCGTCTTCTATATCTAGACTAACGAGATCCGCCTGTACAACCGTCTTCTATATCTAGACTAACGAGATCCGTCGTTGTACAACCGTCTTCTATATCTCGACTAACGAGATCTCTCGTTGTACAACCGTCTTCTATATCTAGGCTAACGAGATCCGTCTGTACAACCGTCTTCTATATCTAGACTAACGAGATCCGCCTGTACAACCGTCTTCTATATCTAGACTAACGAGATCCGTCGTTGTTCAACCGTCTTCTATATCTAGACTAACGAGATCCGTCTGTACAACCGTCTTCTATATCTAGACTAACGAGATCCGTCGTTGTACAACCGTCTTCTATATCTCGACTAACGAGATCTCTCGTTGTACAACCGTCTTCTATATCTAGGCTAACGAGATCCGTCTGTACAACCGTCTTCTATATCTAGACTAACGAGATCCGTCGTTGTACAACCGTCTTCTATATCTAGACTAACGAGATCCGTCGTTGCACAACCGTCTTCAATATCTAGACTAACTAGATCCGTCTGAACAACCCTCTTCTATATCAAGACTAACGAGATCCGTCTGTACAACCGTCTTCTATAGCTAGACTAACGAGAACCGTCGTTGTACAACCGTCTTCTATATCTAGACTAACGAGATCCGTCTGTACAACTGTCTTCTATATCTAGACTAACGAGATCCGTCGTTGTACAACCGTCTTCTATATCTAGACTAACGAGATCCGTCGTTGTACAACCGTCTTCAATATCTCGACTAACGAGATCTCTCGTTGTACAACCGTCTTCTATATCTAGGCTAACGAGATCCGTCTGTACAACCGTCTTCTATATCTAGACTAACGAGATCCGCCTGTACAACCGTCTTCTATATCTAGACTAACGAGATCCGTCGTTGTACAACCGTCTTCTATATCTCGACTAACGAGATCTCTCGTTGTACAACCGTCTTCTATATCTAGGCTAACGAGATCCGTCTGTACAACCGTCTTCTATATCTAGACTAACGAGATCCGTCGTTGTACAACCGTCTTCTATATCTAGACTAACGAGATCCGTCGTTGCACAACCGTCTTCAATATCTAGACTAACGAGATCCGTCTGAACAACCCTCTTCTATATCAAGACTAACGAGATCCGTCTGTACAACCGTCTTCTATATCTAGACTAACGAGATCCGTCGTTGTACAACCGTCTTCTATATCTAGACTAACGAGATCCGTCGTTGTACAACCGTCTTCTATATCTAGACTAACGAGATCCGTCGTTGTACAACCGTTTTCTATATCTAGACTACCGAGATCCGTCGTTGTACAACCGTCTTCTATATCTAGACTAACGAGATCTCTCGTTGTGCAACCGCCTTCTATATCTAGGCTAACGAGATCCGTCTGTACAACCGTCTTCTATATCTAGACTAACGAGATCCGCCTGTACAACCGTCTTCTATATCTAGACTAACGAGATCCGTCGTTGTACAACCGTCTTCTATATCTCGACTAACGAGATCTCTCGTTGTACAACCGTCTTCTATATCTAGGCTAACGAGATCCGTCTGTACAACCGTCTTCTATATCTAGACTAACGAGATCCGCCTGTACAACCGTCTTCTATATCTAGACTAACGAGATCCGTCGTTGTTCAACCGTCTTCTATATCTAGACTAACGAGATCCGTCTGTACAACCGTCTTCTATATCTAGACTAACGAGATCCGTCGTTGTACAACCGTCTTCTATATCTCGACTAACGAGATCTCTCGTTGTACAACCGTCTTCTATATCTAGGCTAACGAGATCCGTCTGTACAACCGTCTTCTATATCTAGACTAACGAGATCCGTCGTTGTACAACCGTCTTCTATATCTAGACTAACGAGATCCGTCGTTGCACAACCGTCTTCAATATCTAGACTAACTAGATCCGTCTGAACAACCCTCTTCTATATCAAGACTAACGAGATCCGTCTGTACAACCGTCTTCTATAGCTAGACTAACGAGAACCGTCGTTGTACAACCGTCTTCTATATCTAGACTAACGAGATCCGTCTGTACAACTGTCTTCTATATCTAGACTAACGAGATCCGTCGTTGTACAACCGTCTTCTATATCTAGACTAACGAGATCCGTCGTTGTACAACCGTCTTCAATATCTCGACTAACGAGATCTCTCGTTGTACAACCGTCTTCTATATCTAGGCTAACGAGATCCGTCTGTACAACCGTCTTCTATATCTAGACTAACGAGATCCGCCTGTACAACCGTCTTCTATATCTAGACTAACGAGATCCGTCGTTGTACAACCGTCTTCTATATCTCGACTAACGAGATCTCTCGTTGTACAACCGTCTTCTATATCTAGGCTAACGAGATCCGTCTGTACAACCGTCTTCTATATCTAGACTAACGAGATCCGTCGTTGTACAACCGTCTTCTATATCTAGACTAACGAGATCCGTCGTTGCACAACCGTCTTCAATATCTAGACTAACGAGATCCGTCTGAACAACCCTCTTCTATATCAAGACTAACGAGATCCGTCTGTACAACCGTCTTCTATATCTAGACTAACGAGATCCGTCGTTGTACAACCGTCTTCTATATCTAGACTAACGAGATCCGTCGTTGTACAACCGTCTTCTATATCTAGACTAACGAGATCCGTCGTTGTACAACCGTTTTCTATATCTAGACTACCGAGATCCGTCGTTGTACAACCGTCTTCTATATCTAGACTAACGAGATCTCTCGTTGTGCAACCGCCTTCTATATCTAGACTAACGAGATCCGTCTGTACAACCGTCTTCTATATCTAGAATAACGCGATCCGTCGTTGTACAACCGTCTTCTATATCTAGGCTAACGAGATCCGTCTGTACAACCGTCTTCTATATCTAGACTAACGAGATCCGTCGTTGTACAACCGTCTTCTATATCTCGACTAACGAGATCTATCGTTGTACAACCGTCTTCTATATCTAGACTAACGAGATACGTCGTTGGACAAACGTCTTCAATATCTAGACTAACGAGATCCGTCTGTACAACCGTCTTCTATATCTAGACTAACGAGATCCGTCTGTACAACCGTCTTCTATATCTAGACTAACGAGATCCGTCGTTGTACAACCGTCTTCTATATCTCGACTAACGAGATCTCTCGTTGTACAACCGTCTTCTATATCTAGGCTAACGAGATCCGTCTGTACAACCGTCTTCTATATCTAGACTAACGAGATCCGTCTGTACAACCGTCTTCTATATCTAGACTAACGAGATACGTCGTTGGACAAACGTCTTCAATATCTAGACTAACGAGATCCGTCTGTACAACTGTCTTCTATATCTAGACTAACGAGATCCGTCGTTGTACAACCGTTTTCTATATCTAGACTAACGAGATCCGTCGTTGTACAACCGTCTTCTATATCTAGACTAACGAGATCCGTCGTTGTACAACCGTCTTCAATATCTCGACTAACGAGATCTCTCGTTGTACAACCGTCTTCTATATCTAGGCTAACGAGATCCGTCTGTACAACCGTCTTCTATATCTAGACTAACGAGATCCGCCTGTACAACCGTCTTCTATATCTAGACTAACGAGATCCGTCGTTGTACAACCGTCTTCTATATCTCGACTAACGAGATCTCTCGTTGTACAACCGTCTTCTATATCTAGGCTAACGAGATCCGTCTGTACAACCGTCTTCTATATCTAGACTAACGAGATCCGTCGTTGTACAACCGTCTTCTATATCTAGACTAACGAGATCCGTCGTTGTACAACCGTCTTCTATATCTCGTCTAACGAGATCTCTCGTTGTACAACCGTCTTCTATATCTAGACTAACGAGATCCGTCTGTACAACCGTCTTCTATATCTAGACTAACGAGATACGTCGTTGTACAACCGTCTTCTATATCTAGACTAACGAGATCCGTCGTTGTACAACCGTCTTCAATATCTCGACTAACGAGATCTCTCGTTGTACAACCGTCTTCTATATCTAGGCTAACGAGATCCGTCTGTACAACCGTCTTCTATATCTAGACTAACGAGATCCGCCTGTACAACCGTCTTCTATATCTAGACTAACGAGATCCGTCGTTGTACAACCGTCTTCTATATCTCGACTAACGAGATCCGTCGATGTACAACCGTCGTCTATATCTCGACTAACGAGATCTATCGTTGTACAACCGTCTCCTATATCTAGACTAACGAGATCCGTCGTTGCACAACCGTCTTCAATATCTAGACTAACGAGATCCGTCTGAACAACCCTCTTTTATATCAAGACTAACGAGATCCGTCTGTACAACCGTCTTCTATATCTAGACTAACGAGATCCGTCGTTGGACAAACGTCTTCAATATCTAGACTAACGTGATCCGTCGGTACAACCGTCTTCTATACCTAGACTAACGAGATCCGCCGGTGTACAACCGTCATCTATATCTAGACTAGCGAGATACGTCGTTGGACAAACGTCTTCAATATCTAGACTAACGAGAGATACGTCTGTACAACCGTTTTCTATATCTAGACTAACGAGATCCGTCTGTACAACCGTCTTCTATATCTAGACTAACGAGATCCGTCGTTGTACAATCGTCTTCTATATCTAGACTAACGAGATCCGTCGTTGTACAACCGTCTTCTATAACTAGAATAACGAGATCCGTCGTTGTACAACCGTCTTCTATATCTAGACTAACGAGATCCGTCGTTGTTCAACCGTCTTCTATATCTCGACTAACGAGATCTATCGTTGTACAACCGTCTTCTATATCTAGACTAACGAGACCCGTCGTTGTACAACCGTCTTCTATATCTAGACTAACGAGATCCGTCGTTGCACAACCGTCATCAATATCTAGACTAACGAGATCCGTCTGAACAACCCTCTTCTATATCTAGACTAACGAGATCTCTCGTTGTACAATCGTCTTCTATATCTAGACTAACGAGATCCGTCGTTGTACAACCGTCTTCTATAACTAGAATAACGAGATCCGTCGTTGTACAACCGTCTTCTATATCTAGACTAACGAGATCCGTCGTTGTTCAACCGTCTTCTATATCTCGACTAACGAGATCTATCGTTGTACAACCGTCTTCTATATCTAGACTAACGAGACCCGTCGTTGTACAACCGTCTTCTATATCTAGACTAACGAGATCCGTCGTTGCACAACCGTCATCAATATCTAGACTAACGAGATCCGTCTGAACAACCCTCTTCTATATCTAGACTAACGAGATCTCTCGTTGTGCAACCGTCTTCTATATCTAGACTAACGAGATCCGTCTGGACAACCGTCTTCTATATCTAGACTAACGAGATCCGTCGTTGTACAACCGTCTTCTATATCTAGACTAACGATATCCGTCGTTGTACAACCGTCTTCTATATCTAGACTAAAAAGATCCGTCTGTACAACCGTCTTCTATATCTAGACTAACGAGATCCGTCGTTGTACAACCGTCTTCTATATCTCGACTAACGAGATCTCTCGTTGTACAACCGTCTTCTATATCTAGGCTAACGAGATCCGTCTGTACAACCGTCTTCTATATCTAGACTACCGAGATCCGTCTGTACAACCGTCTTCTATATCTAGACTAACGAGATCCGTCGTTGTACAACCGTCTTCTATATCTCGACTAACGAGATCTCTCGTTGTACAAACGTCTTCTGTATCTAGACTAACGAGATCCGTCTGTACAACCGTCTTCTATATCTAGACTAACGAGATCCGTCGTTGTACAACCGTCTTCTATATCTAGACTAACGAGATCCGTCGTTGTACAACCGTCTTCTATATCTAGACTAACGAGATCCGTCGATGTACAACCGTTTTCTATATCTCGACTAACGTGATCCGTCTGAACAAACCTCTTCTATATCTAGACTAACGAGATCTCTCGTTGTGCAACCGTCTTCTATATCTAGACTAACGAGATCCGTCTGGACAACCGTCTTCTATATCTAGACTAACGAGATCCGTCGTTGTACAACCGTCTTCTATATCTAGACTAACGATATCCGTCGTTGTACAACAGTCTTCTATATCTAGACTAACGAGATCCGTCTGTACAACCGTCTTCTATATCTAGACTAACGAGATCCGTCGTTGTACAACCGTCTTCTATATCTCGACTAACGAGATCTCTCGTTGTACAACCGTCTTCTATATCTAGGCTAACGAGATCCGTCTGTACAACCGTCTTCTATATCTAGACTAACGAGATCCGTCTGTACAACCGTCTTCTATATCTAGACTAACGAGATCCGTCGTTGTACAACCGTCTTCTATATCTCGACTAACGAGATCTCTCGTTGTACAAACTTCTTCTATATCTAGACTAACGAGATCCGTCTGTACAACCGTCTTCTATATCTAGACTAACGAGATCCGTCGTTGTACAACCGTCTTCTATATCTAGACTAACGAGATCCGTCGTTGTACAACCGTCTTCTATATCTAGACTAACGAGATCCGTCGATGTACAACCGTTTTCGTTATCTCGACTAACGAGATCCGTCGTTGTACAACCGTCTTCTATATCTCGACTAACGAGATCTCTCGTTGTACAACCGTCTTCTATATCTAGGCTAACGAGATCCGTCTGTACAACCGTCTTCTATATCTAGACTAACGAGATCCGTCTGTACAACCGTCTTCTATATCTAGACTAACGAGATCCGTCGTTGTACAACCGTCTTCTATATCTAGACTAACGAGATCCGTCTGTACAACCGTCTTCTATATCTAGACTAACGAGATCCGTCGTTGTACAACCGTCTTCTATATCTCGACTAACGAGATCTCTCGTTGTACAACCGTCTTCTATATCTAGGCTAACGAGATCCGTCTGTACAACCGTCTTCTATATCTAGACTAACGAGATCCGTCTGTACAACCGTCTTCTATATCTAGACTAACGAGATCCGTCGTTGTACAACCGTCTTCTATATCCAGACTAACGAGATCCGTCGTTGTACAACCGTCTTCTATATCTAGGCTAACGAGATCCGTCTGTACATCCGTCTTCTATATCTAGACTAACGAGATCCGTCTGTACAACCGTTTTCTATATCTAGACTACCGAGGTCCGTCGTTGTACAACCGTCTTCTATATCTAGACTAACGAGATCTCTCGTTGTGCAACCGTCTTCTATATCTAGACTAACGAGATCCGTCTGTACAACCGTCTTCTATATCTAGACTAACGAGATCCGTCGTTGTACAACCGTCTTCTATATCTAGACTAACGATATCCGTCGTTGTTCAACCGTCTTCTATATCTAGACTAACGAGATCCGTCTGTACAACCGTCTTCTATATCTAGACTAACGAGATCCGTCGTTGTACAACCGTCTTCTATATCTCGACTAACGAGATCTCTCGTTGTACAACCGTCTTCTATATCTAGGCTAACGAGATCCGTCTGTACAACCGTCTTCTATATCTAGACTAACGAGATCCGTCTGTACAACCGTCTTCTATATCTAGACTAACGAGATCCGTCGTTGTACAACCGTCTTCTATATCTAGACTAACGATATCCGTCGTTGTTCAACCGTCTTCTATATCTAGACTAACGAGATCCGTCTGTACTACCGTCTTCTATATCTAGACTAACGAGATCCGTCGTTGTACAACCGTCTTCTATATCTCGACTAACGAGATCTCTCGTTGTGCAACCGTCTTCTATATCTAGGCTAACGAGATCCGTCTGTACAACCGTCTTCTATATCTAGACTAACGAGATCCGTCGTTGTACAACCGTCTTCTATATCTAGACTAACGAGATCCGTCGTTGCACAACCGTCTTCAATATCTAGAGTAACGAGATCCGTCTGAACAACCCTCTTCTATATCAAGACTAACGAGATCCGTCTGTACAACCGTCTTCTATATCTAGACTAACGAGACCCGTCGTTGTACAACCGTCTTCTATATCTAGACTAACGAGATCCGTCGTTGCACAACCGTCTTCAATATCTAGACTAACGAGATCCGTCTGAACAAACCTCTTCTATATCTAGACTAACGAGATCTCTCGTTGTGCAACCGTCTTCTATATCTAGACTAACGAGATCCGTCTGGACAACCGTCTTCTATATCTAGACTAACGAGATCCGTCGTTGTACAACCGTCTTCTATATCTAGACTAACGATATCGGTCGTTGTACAACAGTCTTCTATATCTAGACTAACGAGATCCGTCTGTACAACCGTCTTCTATATCTAGACTAACGAGATCCGTCGTTGTACAACCGTCTTCTATATCTCGACTAACGAGATCTCTCGTTGTACAACCGTCTTCTATATCTAGGCTAACGAGATCCGTCTGTACAACCGTCTTCTATATCTAGACTAACGAGATCCGTCTGTACAACCGTCTTCTATATCTAGACTAACGAGATCCGTCGTTGTACAACCGTCTTCTATATCTCGACTAACGAGATCTCTCGTTGTACAAACTTCTTCTATATCTAGACTAACGAGATCCGTCTGTACAACCGTCTTCTATATCTAGACTAACGAGATCCGTCGTTGTACAACCGTCTTCTATATCTAGACTAACGAGATCCGTCGTTGTACAACCGTCTTCTATATCTAGACTAACGAGATCCGTCGATGTACAACCGTTTTCGATATCTCGACTAACGAGATCCGTCGTTGTACAACCGTCTTCTATATCTCGACTAACGAGATCTCTCGTTGTACAACCGTCTTCTATATCTAGGCTAACGAGATCCGTCTGTACAACCGTCTTCTATATCTAGACTAACGAGATCCGTCTGTACAACCGTCTTCTATATCTAGACTAACGAGATCCGTCGTTGTACAACCGTCTTCTATATCTAGACTAACGAGATCCGTCTGTACAACCGTCTTCTATATCTAGACTAACGAGATCCGTCGTTGTACAACCGTCTTCTATATCTCGACTAACGAGATCTCTCGTTGTACAACCGTCTTCTATATCTAGGCTAACGAGATCCGTCTGTACAACCGTCTTCTATATCTAGACTAACGAGATCCGTCTGTACAACCGTCTTCTATATTTAGACTAACGAGATCCGTCGTTGTACAACCGTCTTCTATATCTCGTCTAACGAGATCTCTCGTTGTACAACCGTCTTCTATATCTAGACTAACGAAATCCGTCTGTACAACCGTCTTCTATATCTAGACTAACGAGATCCATCTTTGTAGAACCGTCTTCTATATCTAGACTAACGAGATCCGTCGTTGCACAACCGTCTTCAATATCTAGACTAACGAGATCCGTCTCAACAACCCTCTTCTATATCAAGACTAACGAGATCCGTCTGTACAACCTTCTTCTATATCTAGACTAACGAGATCCGTCGTTGGACAAACGTTTTCAATATCTAGACTAACATGATCCGTCTGTACAACCGTCTTCTATATCTAGACTAACGAGATCCGTCGTTGTACAACCGTCTTCTATATCTAGACTAACGATATCCGTCGTTGTACAACCGTCTTCTATATCTAGACTAACGAGATCCGTCTGTACAACCGTCTTCTATATCTAGACTAACGAGATCCGCGGTTGTACAACCGTCTTCTATATCTCGACTAACGAGATCTCTCGTTGTACAACCGTCTTCTATATCTAGACTAACGAGATCCGTCTGTACAACCGTCTTCTATATTTAGACTAACGAGATCCGTCTGTACAACCGTCTTCTATATCTAGACTAACGAGATCCGTCGTTGTACAACCGTCTTCTATATCCAGACTAACGAGATCCGTCGTTGTACAACCGTCTTCTATATCTAGGCTAACGAGATCCGTCTGTACATCCGTCTTCTATATCTAGACTAACGAGATCCGTCTGTACAACCGTTTTCTATATCTAGACTACCGAGGTCCGTCGTTGTACAACCGTCTTCTATATCTAGACTAACGAGATCTCTCGTTGTGCAACCGTCTTCTATATCTAGACTAACGAGATCCGTCTGTACAACCGTCTTCTATATCTAGACTAACGAGATCCGTCGTTGTACAACCGTCTTCTATATCTAGACTAACGATATCCGTCGTTGTTCAACCGTCTTCTATATCTAGACTAACGAGATCCGTCTGTACAACCGTCTTCTATATCTAGACTAACGAGATCCGTCGTTGTACAACCGTCTTCTATATCTCGACTAACGAGATCTCTCGTTGTACAACCGTCTTCTATATCTAGGCTAACGAGATCCGTCTGTACAACCGTCTTCTATATCTAGACTAACGAGATCCGTCTGTACAACCGTCTTCTATATCTAGACTAACGAGATCCGTCGTTGTACAACCGTCTTCTATATCTAGACTAACGATATCCGTCGTTGTTCAACCGTCTTCTATATCTAGACTAACGAGATCCGTCTGTACTACCGTCTTCTATATCTAGACTAACGAGATCCGTCGTTGTACAACCGTCTTCTATATCTCGACTAACGAGATCTCTCGTTGTGCAACCGTCTTCTATATCTAGGCTAACGAGATCCGTCTGTACAACCGTCTTCTATATCTAGACTAACGAGATCCGTCGTTGTACAACCGTCTTCTATATCTAGACTAACGAGATCCGTCGTTGCACAACCGTCTTCAATATCTAGAGTAACGAGATCCGTCTGAACAACCCTCTTCTATATCAAGACTAACGAGATCCGTCTGTACAACCGTCTTCTATATCTAGACTAACGAGACCCGTCGTTGTACAACCGTCTTCTATATCTAGACTAACGAGATCCGTCGTTGCACAACCGTCTTCAATATCTAGACTAACGAGATCCGTCTGAACAAACCTCTTCTATATCTAGACTAACGAGATCTCTCGTTGTGCAACCGTCTTCTATATCTAGACTAACGAGATCCGTCTGGACAACCGTCTTCTATATCTAGACTAACGAGATCCGTCGTTGTACAACCGTCTTCTATATCTAGACTAACGATATCCGTCGTTGTACAACAGTCTTCTATATCTAGACTAACGAGATCCGTCTGTACAACCGTCTTCTATATCTAGACTAACGAGATCCGTCGTTGTACAACCGTCTTCTATATCTCGACTAACGAGATCTCTCGTTGTACAACCGTCTTCTATATCTAGGCTAACGAGATCCGTCTGTACAACCGTCTTCTATATCTAGACTAACGAGATCCGTCTGTACAACCGTCTTCTATATCTAGACTAACGAGATCCGTCGTTGTACAACCGTCTTCTATATCTCGACTAACGAGATCTCTCGTTGTACAAACGTCTTCTATATCTAGACTAACGAGATCCGTCTGTACAACCGTCTTCTATATCTAGACTAACGAGATCCGTCGTTGTACAACCGTCTTCAATATCTAGACTAACGAGATCCGTCTGTACAACCGTCTTCTATATCTAGACTAACGAGATCCGTCTGTACAACCGTCTTCTATATCTAGACTAACGAGATCCGTCGTTGTACAACCGTCTTCTATATCTAGACTAACGAGATCCGTCGATGTACAACCGTTTTCTATATCTCGACTAACGAGATCTATCGTTGTACAACCGTGTCCTATATCTAGACTAACGAGATCCGTCGTTGCACAACCGTCTTCAATATCTAGACTAACGAGATCCGTCTGTACAACCGTCTTCTATATCTAGACTAACGAGATACGTCGTTGGACAAACGTCTTCAATATCTAGACTAACGAGATCCGTCTGTACAACTGTCTTCTATATCTAGACTAACGAGATCCGTCTGTACAACCGTCTTCTATAACTAGACTAACGAGATCCGTCGTTGTACAACCGTTTTCTATATCTAGACTAACGAGATCCGTCGTTGTACAACCGTCTTCTATATCTAGACTAACGAGATCCGTCGTTGTACAACCGTCTTCTATATCTAGACTAACGAGATCCGTCTGTACAACCGTTTTCTATATCTAGACTACCGAGATCTGTCGTTGTACAACCGTCTTCTATATCTAGACTAACGAGATCTCTCGTTGTACAACCGTCTTCTATATCTCGACTAACGAGATCTCTCGTTGTACAACCGTCTTCTATATCTAGACTAACGAGATCCGTCTGTACAACCGTCTTCTATATCTAGACTAACGAGATCCGTCGTTGTACAACCGTCTTCTATATCTCGACTAACGAGATCTCTCGTTGTACAACCGTCTTCTATATCTAGGCTAACGAGATCCGTCTGTACAACCGTCTTCTATATCTAGACTAACGAGATCCGTCTGTACAACCGTCTTCTATATCTAGACTAACGAGATCCGTCGTTGTACAACCGTCTTCTATATCTCGTCTAACGAGATCTCTCGTTGTACAACCGTCTTCTATATCTAGACTAACGAGATCCGTCTGTACAACCGTCTTCTATATCTAGACTAACGAGATCCGTCTGTACAACCGTCTTCTATATCTAGACTAACGAGATCCGTCGTTGTACAACCGTCTTCTATATCTCGACTAACGAGATCTATCGTTGTACAACCGTCTTCTATATCTAGACAAACGAGATACGTCGTTGGACAAACGTCTTCAATATCTAGACTAACGAGATCCGTCTGTACAACCGTCTTCTATATCTAGACTAACGAGATCCGTCTGTACAACCGTCTTCTATATCTAGACTAACGAGATCCGTCGTTGTACAACCGTCTTCTATATCTCGACTAACGAGATCTCTCGTTGTACAACCGTCTTCTATATCTAGGCTAACGAGATCCGTCTGTACAACCGTCTTCTATATCTAGACTAACGAGATCCGTCTGTACAACCGTCTTCTATATCTAGACTAACGAGATACGTCGTTGGACAAACGTCTTCAATATCTAGACTAACGAGATCCGTCTGTACAACTGTCTTCTATATCTAGACTAACGAGATCCGTCTGTACAACCGTCTTCTATATCTAGACTAACGAGATCCGTCGTTGTACAACCGTTTTCTATATCTAGACTAACGAGATCCGTCGTTGTACAACCGTCTTCTATATCTAGACTAACGAGATCCGTCGTTGTACAACCGTCTTCAATATCTCGACTAACGAGATCTCTCGTTGTACAACCGTCTTCTATATCTAGGCTAACGAGATCCGTCTGTACAACCGTCTTCTATATCTAGACTAACGAGATCCGCCTGTACAACCGTCTTCTATATCTAGACTAACGAGATCCGTCGTTGTACAACCGTCTTCTATATCTCGACTAACGAGATCTCTCGTTGTACAACCGTCTTCTATATCTAGGCTAACGAGATCCGTCTGTACAACCGTCTTCTATATCTAGACTAACGAGATCCGTCGTTGTACAACCGTCTTCTATATCTAGACTAACGAGATCCGTCGTTGCACAACCGTCTTCAATATCTAGACTAACGAGATCCGTCTGAACAACCCTCTTCTATATCAAGACTAACGAGATCCGTCTGTACAACCGTCTTCTATATCTAGACTAACGAGATCCGTCGTTGTACAACCGTCTTCTATATCTAGACTAACGAGATCCGTCGTTGTACAACCGTCTTCTATATCTCGTCTAACGGGATCTCTCGTTGTACAACCGTCTTCTATATCTAGACTAACGAGATCCGTCTGTACAACCGTCTTCTATATCTAGACTAACGAGATCCATCGTTGTAGAACCGTCTTCAATATCTAGACTAACGAGATCCGTCTGAACAACCCTCTTCTATATCAAGACTAACGAGATCCGTCTGTACAACCGTCTTCTATATCTAGACTAACGAGATCCGTCGTTGGACAAACGTTTTCAATATCTAGACTAACATGATCCGTCTGTACAACCGTCTTCTATATCTAGACTAACGAGATCCGTCGTTGTACAACCGTCTTCTATATCTAGACTAAAGAGATCCGTCGTTGTACTACCGTCTTCTATATCTCGACTAACGAGATCTCTCGTTGTACAACCGTCTTCTATATCTAGGCTAACGAGATCCGTCTGTACAACCGTCTTCTATATCTAGACTACCGAGATCCGTCTGTACAACCGTCTTCTATATCTAGACTAACGAGATCCGTCGTTGTACAACCGTCTTCTATATCTCGACTAACGAGATCTCTCGTTGTACAAACGTCTTCTATATCTAGACTAACGAGATCCGTCTGTACAACCGTCTTCTATATCTAGACTAACGAGATCCGTCGTTGTACAACCGTCTTCTATATCTAGACTAACGAGATCCGTCGTTGTACAACCGTCTTCTATATCTAGACTAACGAGATCCGTCGATGTACAACCGTTTTCTATATCTCGACTAACGAGATCTATCGTTGTACAACCGTCTCCTATATCTAGACTAACGAGATCCGTCGTTGCACAACCGTCTTCAATATCTAGACTAACGAGATCCGTCTGTACAACCGTCTTCTATATCTAGACTAACGAGATCCGTCGTTGTACAATCGTCTTCTATATCTAGACTAACGAGATCCGTCGTTGTACAACCGTCTTCTATAACTAGAATAACGAGATCCGTCGTTGTACAACCGTATTCTATATCTAGACTAACGAGATCCGTCGTTGTTCAACCGTCTTCTATATCTCGACTAACGAGATCTATCGTTGTACAACCGTCTTCTATATCTAGACTAACGAGACCCGTCGTTGTACAACCGTCTTCTATATCTAGACTAACGAGATCCGTCGTTGCACAACCGTCATCAATATCTAGACTAACGAGATCCGTCTGAACAACCCTCTTCTATATCTAGACTAACGAGATCTCTCGTTGTGCAACCGTCTTCTATATCTAGACTAACGAGATCCGTCTGGACAACCGTCTTCTATATCTAGACTAACGAGATCCGTCGTTGTACAACCGTCTTCTATATCTAGACTAACGATATCCGTCGTTGTACAACCGTCTTCTATATCTAGACTAAAAAGATCCGTCTGTACAACCGTCTTCTATATCTAGACTAACGAGATCCGTCGTTGTACAACCGTCTTCTATATCTCGACTAACGAGATCTCTCGTTGTACAACCGTCTTCTATATCTAGGCTAACGAGATCCGTCTGTACAACCGTCTTCTATATCTAGACTACCGAGATCCGTCTGTACAACCGTCTTCTATATCTAGACTAACGAGATCCGTCGTTGTACAACCGTCTTCTATATCTCGACTAACGAGATCTCTCGTTGTACAAACGTCTTCTATATCTAGACTAACGAGATCCGTCTGTACAACCGTCTTCTATATCTAGACTAACGAGATCCGTCGTTGTACAACCGTCTTCTATATCTAGACTAACGAGATCCGTCGTTGTACAACCGTCTTCTATATCTAGACTAACGAGATCCGTCGATGTACAACCGTTTTCTATATCTCGACTAACGAGATCTATCGTTGTACAACCGTCTCCTATATCTAGACTAACGAGATCCGTCGTTGCACAACCGTCTTCAATATCTAGACTAACGAGATCCGTCTGTACAACCGTCTTCTATATCTAGACTAACGAGATACGTCGTTGTACAACCGTCTTCTATATCTAGACTAACGAGATCCGTCGTTGTACAACCGTCTTCAATATCTCGACTAACGAGATCTCTCGTTGTACAACCGTCTTCTATATCTAGGCTAACGAGATCCGTCTGTACAACCGTCTTCTATATCTAGACTAACGAGATCCGCCTGTACAACCGTCTTCTATATCTAGACTAACGAGATCCGTCGTTGTACAACCGTCTTCTATATCTCGACTAACGAGATCTCTCGTTGTACAACCGTCTTCTATATCTAGGCTAACGAGATCCGTCTGTACAACCGTCTTCTATATCTAGACTAACGAGATCCGCCTGTACAACCGTCTTCTATATCTAGACTAACGAGATCCGTCGTTGTTCAACCGTCTTCTATATCTAGACTAACGAGATCCGTCTGTACAACCGTCTTCTATATCTAGACTAACGAGATCCGTCGTTGTACAACCGTCTTCTATATCTCGACTAACGAGATCTCTCGTTGTACAACCGTCTTCTATATCTAGGCTAACGGGATCCGTCTGTACAACCGTCTTCTATATCTAGACTAACGAGATCCGTCGTTGTACAACCGTCTTCTATATCTAGACTAACGAGATCCGTCGTTGCACAACCGTCTTCAATATCTAGACTAACTAGATCCGTCTGAACAACCCTCTTCTATATCAAGACTAACGAGATCCGTCTGTACAACCGTCTTCTATAGCTAGACTAACGAGAACCGTCGTTGTACAACCGTCTTCTATATCTAGACTAACGAGATCCGTCTGTACAACTGTCTTCTATATCTAGACTAACGAGATCCGTCGTTGTACAACCGTCTTCTATATCTAGACTAACGAGATCCGTCGTTGTACAACCGTCTTCAATATCTCGACTAACGAGATCTCTCGTTGTACAACCGTCTTCTATATCTAGGCTAACGAGATCCGTCTGTACAACCGTCTTCTATATCTAGACTAACGAGATCCGCCTGTACAACCGTCTTCTATATCTAGACTAACGAGATCCGTCGTTGTACAACCGTCTTCTATATCTCGACTAACGAGATCTCTCGTTGTACAACCGTCTTCTATATCTAGGCTAACGAGATCCGTCTGTACAACCGTCTTCTATATCTAGACTAACGAGATCCGTCGTTGTACAACCGTCTTCTATATCTAGACTAACGAGATCCGTCGTTGCACAACCGTCTTCAATATCTAGACTAACGAGATCCGTCTGAACAACCCTCTTCTATATCAAGACTAACGAGATCCGTCTGTACAACCGTCTTCTATATCTAGACTAACGAGATCCGTCGTTGTACAACCGTCTTCTATATCTAGACTAACGAGATCCGTCGTTGTACAACCGTCTTCTATATCTAGACTAACGAGATCCGTCGTTGTACAACCGTTTTCTATATCTAGACTACCGAGATCCGTCGTTGTACAACCGTCTTCTATATCTAGACTAACGAGATCTCTCGTTGTGCAACCGCCTTCTATATCTAGACTAACGAGATCCGTCTGTACAACCGTCTTCTATATCTAGAATAACGCGATCCGTCGTTGTACAACCGTCTTCTATATCTCGACTAACGAGATCTCTCGTTGTACAACCGTCTTCTATATCTAGACTAACGAGATCCGTCGTTGTACAACCGTCTTCTATATCTCGACTAACGAGATCTATCGTTGTACAACCGTCTTCTATATCTAGACTAACGAGATACGTCGTTGGACAAACGTCTTCAATATCTAGACTAACGAGATCCGTCTGTACAACCGTCTTCTATATCTAGACTAACGAGATCCGTCTGTACAACCGTCTTCTATATCTAGACTAACGAGATCCGTCGTTGTACAACCGTCTTCTATATCTCGACTAACGAGATCTCTCGTTGTACAACCGTCTTCTATATCTAGGCTAACGAGATCCGTCTGTACAACCGTCTTCTATATCTAGACTAACGAGATCCGTCTGTACAACCGTCTTCTATATCTAGACTAACGAGATACGTCGTTGGACAAACGTCTTCAATATCTAGACTAACGAGATCCGTCTGTACAACTGTCTTCTATATCTAGACTAACGAGATCCGTCTGTACAACCGTCTTCTATATCTAGACTAACGAGATCCGTCGTTGTACAACCGTTTTCTATATCTAGACTAACGAGATCCGTCGTTGTACAACCGTCTTCTATATCTAGACTAACGAGATCCGTCGTTGTACAACCGTCTTCAATATCTCGACTAACGAGATCTCTCGTTGTACAACCGTCTTCTATATCTAGGCTAACGAGATCCGTCTGTACAACCGTCTTCTATATCTAGACTAACGAGATCCGCCTGTACAACCGTCTTCTATATCTAGACTAACGAGATCCGTCGTTGTACAACCGTCTTCTATATCTCGACTAACGAGATCTCTCGTTGTACAACCGTCTTCTATATCTAGGCTAACGAGATCCGTCTGTACAACCGTCTTCTATATCTAGACTAACGAGATCCGTCGTTGTACAACCGTCTTCTATATCTAGACTAACGAGATCCGTCGTTGTACAACCGTCTTCTATATCTCGTCTAACGAGATCTCTCGTTGTACAACCGTCTTCTATATCTAGACTAACGAGATCCGTCTGTACAACCGTCTTCTATATCTAGACTAACGAGATACGTCGTTGTACAACCGTCTTCTATATCTAGACTAACGAGATCCGTCGTTGTACAACCGTCTTCAATATCTCGACTAACGAGATCTCTCGTTGTACAACCGTCTTCTATATCTAGGCTAACGAGATCCGTCTGTACAACCGTCTTCTATATCTAGACTAACGAGATCCGCCTGTACAACCGTCTTCTATATCTAGACTAACGAGATCCGTCGTTGTACAACCGTCTTCTATATCTCGACTAACGAGATCCGTCGATGTACAACCGTCGTCTATATCTCGACTAACGAGATCTCTCGTTGTACAACCGTCTTCTATATCTAGGCTAACGAGATCCGTCTGTACAACCGTCTTCTATATCTAGACTAACGAGATCCGTCGTTGTACAACCGTCTTCTATATCTAGACTAACGAGATCCGTCGTTGCACAACCGTCTTCAATATCTAGACTAACGACATCCGTCTGAACAACCCTCTTCTATATCAAGACTAACGAGATCCGTCTGTACAACCGTCTTCTATATCTAGACTAACGAGATCCGTCGTTGTACAACCGTCTTCTATATCTAGACTAACGAGACCCGTCGTTGTACAACCGTCTTCTATATCTAGACTAACGAGATCCGTCGTTGCACAACCGTCATCAATATCTAGACTAACGAGATCCGTCTGAACAACCCTCTTCTATATCTAGACTAACGAGATCTCTCGTTGTGCAACCGTCTTCTATATCTAGACTAACGAGATCCGTCTGGACAACCGTCTTCTATATCTAGACTAACGAGATCCGTCGTTGTACAACCGTCTTCTATATCTAGACTAACGATATCCGTCGTTGTACAACCGTCTTCTATATCTAGACTAAAAAGATCCGTCTGTACAACCGTCTTCTATATCTAGACTAACGAGATCCGTCGTTGTACAACCGTCTTCTATATCTCGACTAACGAGATCTCTCGTTGTACAACCGTCTTCTATATCTAGGCTAACGAGATCCGTCTGTACAACCGTCTTCTATATCTAGACTACCGAGATCCGTCTGTACAACCGTCTTCTATATCTAGACTAACGAGATCCGTCGTTGTACAACCGTCTTCTATATCTCGACTAACGAGATCTCTCGTTGTACAAACGTCTTCTATATCTAGACTAACGAGATCCGTCTGTACAACCGTCTTCTATATCTAGACTAACGAGATCCGTCGTTGTACAACCGTCTTCTATATCTAGACTAACGAGATCCGTCGTTGTACAACCGTCTTCTATATCTAGACTAACGAGATCCGTCGATGTACAACCGTTTTCTATATCTCGACTAACGAGATCTATCGTTGTACAACCGTCTCCTATATCTAGACTAACGAGATCCGTCGTTGCACAACCGTCTTCAATATCTAGACTAACGAGATCCGTCTGTACAACCGTCTTCTATATCTAGACTAACGAGATACGTCGTTGTACAACCGTCTTCTATATCTAGACTAACGAGATCCGTCGTTGTACAACCGTCTTCAATATCTCGACTAACGAGATCTCTCGTTGTAAAACCGTCTTCTATATCTAGGCTAACGAGATCCGTCTGTACAACCGTCTTCTATATCTAGACTAACGAGATCCGCCTGTACAACCGTCTTCTATATCTAGACTAACGAGATCCGTCGTTGTACAACCGTCTTCTATATCTCGACTAACGAGATCTCTCGTTGTACAACCGTCTTCTATATCTAGGCTAACGAGATCCGTCTGTACAACCGTCTTCTATATCTAGACTAACGAGATCCGCCTGTACAACCGTCTTCTATATCTAGACTAACGAGATCCGTCGTTGTTCAACCGTCTTCTATATCTAGACTAACGAGATCCGTCTGTACAACCGTCTTCTATATCTAGACTAACGAGATCCGTCGTTGTACAACCGTCTTCTATATCTCGACTAACGAGATCTCTCGTTGTACAACCGTCTTCTATATCTAGGCTAACGAGATCCGTCTGTACAACCGTCTTCTATATCTAGACTAACGAGATCCGTCGTTGTACAACCGTCTTCTATATCTAGACTAACGAGATCCGTCGTTGCACAACCGTCTTCAATATCTAGACTAACTAGATCCGTCTGAACAACCCTCTTCTATATCAAGACTAACGAGATCCGTCTGTACAACCGTCTTCTATAGCTAGACTAACGAGAACCGTCGTTGTACAACCGTCTTCTATATCTAGACTAACGAGATCCGTCTGTACAACTGTCTTCTATATCTAGACTAACGAGATCCGTCGTTGTACAACCGTCTTCTATATCTAGACTAACGAGATCCGTCGTTGTACAACCGTCTTCAATATCTCGACTAACGAGATCTCTCGTTGTACAACCGTCTTCTATATCTAGGCTAACGAGATCCGTCTGTACAACCGTCTTCTATATCTAGACTAACGAGATCCGCCTGTACAACCGTCTTCTATATCTAGACTAACGAGATCCGTCGTTGTACAACCGTCTTCTATATCTCGACTAACGAGATCTCTCGTTGTACAACCGTCTTCTATATCTAGGCTAACGAGATCCGTCTGTACAACCGTCTTCTATATCTAGACTAACGAGATCCGTCGTTGTACAACCGTCTTCTATATCTAGACTAACGAGATCCGTCGTTGCACAACCGTCTTCAATATCTAGACTAACGAGATCCGTCTGAACAACACTCTTCTATATCAAGACTAACGAGATCCGTCTGTACAACCGTCTTCTATATCTAGACTAACGAGATCCGTCGTTGTACAACCGTCTTCTATATCTAGACTAACGAGATCCGTCGTTGTACAACCGTCTTCTATATCTAGACTAACGAGATCCGTCGTTGTACAACCGTTTTCTATATCTAGACTACCGAGATCCGTCGTTGTACAACCGTCTTCTATATCTAGACTAACGAGATCTCTCGTTGTGCAACCGCCTTCTATATCTAGACTAACGAGATCCGTCTGTACAACCGTCTTCTATATCTAGAATAACGCGATCCGTCGTTGTACAACCGTCTTCTATATCTCGACTAACGAGATCTCTCGTTGTACAACCGTCTTCTATATCTAGACTAACGAGATCCGTCGTTGTACAACCGTCTTCTATATCTCGACTAACGAGATCTATCGTTGTACAACCGTCTTCTATATCTAGACTAACGAGATACGTCGTTGGACAAACGTCTTCAATATCTAGACTAACGAGATCCGTCTGTACAACCGTCTTCTATATCTAGACTAACGAGATCCGTCTGTACAACCGTCTTCTATATCTAGACTAACGAGATCCGTCGTTGTACAACCGTCTTCTATATCTCGACTAACGAGATCTCTCGTTGTACAACCGTCTTCTATATCTAGGCTAACGAGATCCGTCTGTACAACCGTCTTCTATATCTAGACTAACGAGATCCGTCTGTACAACCGTCTTCTATATCTAGACTAACGAGATACGTCGTTGGACAAACGTCTTCAATATCTAGACTAACGAGATCCGTCTGTACAACTGTCTTCTATATCTAGACTAACGAGATCCGTCTGTACAACCGTCTTCTATATCTAGACTAACGAGATCCGTCGTTGTACAACCGTTTTCTATATCTAGACTAACGAGATCCGTCGTTGTACAACCGTCTTCTATATCTAGACTAACGAGATCCGTCGTTGTACAACCGTCTTCAATATCTCGACTAACGAGATCTCTCGTTGTACAACCGTCTTCTATATCTAGGCTAACGAGATCCGTCTGTACAACCGTCTTCTATATCTAGACTAACGAGATCCGCCTGTACAACCGTCTTCTATATCTAGACTAACGAGATCCGTCGTTGTACAACCGTCTTCTATATCTCGACTAACGAGATCTCTCGTTGTACAACCGTCTTCTATATCTAGGCTAACGAGATCCGTCTGTACAACCGTCTTCTATATCTAGACTAACGAGATCCGTCGTTGTACAACCGTCTTCTATATCTAGACTAACGAGATCCGTCGTTGTACAACCGTCTTCTATATCTCGTCTAACGAGATCTCTCGTTGTACAACCGTCTTCTATATCTAGACTAACGAGATCCGTCTGTACAACCGTCTTCTATATCTAGACTAACGAGATACGTCGTTGTACAACCGTCTTCTATATCTAGACTAACGAGATCCGTCGTTGTACAACCGTCTTCAATATCTCGACTAACGAGATCTCTCGTTGTACAACCGTCTTCTATATCTAGGCTAACGAGATCCGTCTGTACAACCGTCTTCTATATCTAGACTAACGAGATCCGCCTGTACAACCGTCTTCTATATCTAGACTAACGAGATCCGTCGTTGTACAACCGTCTTCTATATCTCGACTAACGAGATCCGTCGATGTACAACCGTCGTCTATATCTCGACTAACGAGATCTATCGTTGTACAACCGTCTCCTATATCTAGACTAACGAGATCCGTCGTTGCACAACCGTCTTCAATATCTAGACTAACGAGATCCGTCTGAACAACCCTCTTTTATATCAAGACTAACGAGATCCGTCTGTACAACCGTCTTCTATATCTAGACTAACGAGATCCGTCGTTGGACAAACGTCTTCAATATCTAGACTAACGTGATCCGTCGGTACAACCGTCTTCTATACCTAGACTAACGAGATCCGCCGTTGTACAACCGTCATCTATATCTAGACTAGCGAGATACGTCGTTGGACAAACGTCTTCAATATCTAGACTAACGAGAGATACGTCTGTACAACCGTTTTCTATATCTAGACTAACGAGATCCGTCTGTACAACCGTCTTCTATATCTAGACTAACGAGATCCGTCGTTGTACAATCGTCTTCTATATCTAGACTAACGAGATCCGTCGTTGTACAACCGTCTTCTATAACTAGAATAACGAGATCCGTCGTTGTACAACCGTCTTCTATATCTAGACTAACGAGATCCGTCGTTGTTCAACCGTCTTCTATATCTCGACTAACGAGATCTATCGTTGTACAACCGTCTTCTATATCTAGACTAACGAGACCCGTCGTTGTACAACCGTCTTCTATATCTAGACTAACGAGATCCGTCGTTGCACAACCGTCATCAATATCTAGACTAACGAGATCCGTCTGAACAACCCTCTTCTATATCTAGACTAACGAGATCTCTCGTTGTGCAACCGTCTTCTATATCTAGACTAACGAGATCCGTCTGGACAACCGTCTTCTATATCTAGACTAACGAGATCCGTCGTTGTACAACCGTCTTCTATATCTAGACTAACGATATCCGTCGTTGTACAACCGTCTTCTATATCTAGACTAAAAAGATCCGTCTGTACAACCGTCTTCTATATCTAGACTAACGAGATCCGTCGTTGTACAACCGTCTTCTATATCTCGACTAACGAGATCTCTCGTTGTACAACCGTCTTCTATATCTAGGCTAACGAGATCCGTCTGTACAACCGTCTTCTATATCTAGACTACCGAGATCCGTCTGTACAACCGTCTTCTATATCTAGACTAACGAGATCCGTCGTTGTACAACCGTCTTCTATATCTCGACTAACGAGATCTCTCGTTGTACAAACGTCTTCTGTATCTAGACTAACGAGATCCGTCTGTACAACCGTCTTCTATATCTAGACTAACGAGATCCGTCGTTGTACAACCGTCTTCTATATCTAGACTAACGAGATCCGTCGTTGTACAACCGTCTTCTATATCTAGACTAACGAGATCCGTCGATGTACAACCGTTTTCTATATCTCGACTAACGTGATCCGTCTGAACAAACCTCTTCTATATCTAGACTAACGAGATCTCTCGTTGTGCAACCGTCTTCTATATCTAGACTAACGAGATCCGTCTGGACAACCGTCTTCTATATCTAGACTAACGAGATCCGTCTGTACAACCGTCTTCTATATCTAGACTAACGATATCCGTCGTTGTACAACAGTCTTCTATATCTAGACTAACGAGATCCGTCTGTACAACCGTCTTCTATATCTAGACTAACGAGATCCGTCGTTGTACAACCGTCTTCTATATCTCGACTAACGAGATCTCTCGTTGTACAACCGTCTTCTATATCTAGGCTAACGAGATCCGTCTGTACAACCGTCTTCTATATCTAGACTAACGAGATCCGTCTGTACAACCGTCTTCTATATCTAGACTAACGAGATCCGTCGTTGTACAACCGTCTTCTATATCTCGACTAACGAGATCTCTCGTTGTACAAACGTCTTCTATATCTAGACTAACGAGATCCGTCTGTACAACCGTCTTCTATATCTAGACTAACGAGATCCGTCGTTGTACAACCGTCTTCTATATCTAGACTAACGAGATCCGTCGTTGTACAACCGTCTTCTATATCTAGACTAACGAGATCCGTCGATGTACAACCGTTTTCGATATCTCGACTAACGAGATCCGTCGTTGTACAACCGTCTTCTATATCTCGACTAACGAGATCTCTCGTTGTACAACCGTCTTCTATATCTAGGCTAACGAGATCCGTCTGTACAACCGTCTTCTATATCTAGACTAACGAGATCCGTCTGTACAACCGTCTTCTATATCTAGACTAACGAGATCCGTCGTTGTACAACCGTCTTCTATATCTAGACTAACGAGATCCGTCTGTACAACCGTCTTCTATATCTAGACTAACGAGATCCGTCGTTGTACAACCGTCTTCTATATCTCGACTAACGAGATCTCTCGTTGTACAACCGTCTTCTATATCTAGGCTAACGAGATCCGTCTGTACAACCGTCTTCTATATCTAGACTAACGAGATCCGTCTGTACAACCGTCTTCTATATTTAGACTAACGAGATCCGTCGTTGTACAACCGTCTTCTATATCTCGTCTAACGAGATCTCTCGTTGTACAACCGTCTTCTATATCTAGACTAACGAAATCCGTCTGTACAACCGTCTTCTATATCTAGACTAACGAGATCCATCTTTGTAGAACCGTCTTCTATATCTAGACTAACGAGATCCGTCGTTGCACAACCGTCTTCAATATCTAGACTAACGAGATCCGTCTCAACAACCCTCTTCTATATCAAGACTAACGAGATCCGTCTGTACAACCTTCTTCTATATCTAGACTAACGAGATCCGTCGTTGGACAAACGTTTTCAATATCTAGACTAACATGATCCGTCTGTACAACCGTCTTCTATATCTAGACTAACGAGATCCGTCGTTGTACAACCGTCTTCTATATCTAGACTAACGATATCCGTCGTTGTACAACCGTCTTCTATATCTAGACTAACGAGATCCGTCTGTACAACCGTCTTCTATATCTAGACTAACGAGATCCGCGGTTGTACAACCGTCTTCTATATCTCGACTAACGAGATCTCTCGTTGTACAACCGTCTTCTATATCTAGACTAACGAGATCCGTCTGTACAACCGTCTTCTATATCTAGACTAACGAGATCCGTCTGTACAACCGTCTTCTATATCTAGACTAACGAGATCCGTCGTTGTACAACCGTCTTCTATATCCAGACTAACGAGATCCGTCGTTGTACAACCGTCTTCTATATCTAGGCTAACGAGATCCGTCTGTACATCCGTCTTCTATATCTAGACTAACGAGATCCGTCTGTACAACCGTTTTCTATATCTAGACTACCGAGGTCCGTCGTTGTACAACCGTCTTCTATATCTAGACTAACGAGATCTCTCGTTGTGCAACCGTCTTCTATATCTAGACTAACGAGATCCGTCTGTACAACCGTCTTCTATATCTAGACTAACGAGATCCGTCGTTGTACAACCGTCTTCTATATCTAGACTAACGATATCCGTCGTTGTTCAACCGTCTTCTATATCTAGACTAACGAGATCCGTCTGTACAACCGTCTTCTATATCTAGACTACCGAGATCCGTCGTTGTACAACCGTCTTCTATATCTCGACTAACGAGATCTCTCGTTGTACAACCGTCTTCTATATCTAGGCTAACGAGATCCGTCTGTACAACCGTCTTCTATATCTAGACTAACGAGATCCGTCTGTACAACCGTCTTCTATATCTAGACTAACGAGATCCGTCGTTGTACAACCGTCTTCTATATCTAGACTAACGATATCCGTCGTTGTTCAACCGTCTTCTATATCTAGACTAACGAGATCCGTCTGTACTACCGTCTTCTATATCTAGACTAACGAGATCCGTCGTTGTACAACCGTCTTCTATATCTAGACTAACGATATCCGTCGTTGTACAACAGTCTTCTATATCTAGACTAACGAGATCCGTCTGTACAACCGTCTTCTATATCTAGACTAACGAGATCCGTCTGTACAACCGTCTTCTATATCTAGACTAACGAGATCCGTCGTTGTACAACCGTCTTCTATATCTAGACTAACGAGATCCGTCGATGTACAACCGTTTTCTATATCTCGACTAACGAGATCTATCGTTGTACAACCGTCTCCTATATCTAGACTAACGAGATCCGTCGTTGCACAACCGTCTTCAATATCTAGACTAACGAGATCCGTCTGTACAACCGTCTTCTATATCTAGACTAACGAGATACGTCGTTGGACAAACCTCTTCTATATCTAGACTAACGAGATCTCTCGTTGTGCAACCGTCTTCTATATCTAGACTAACGAGATCCGTCTGGACAACCGTCTTCTATATCTAGACTAACGAGATCCGTCGTTGTACAACCGTCTTCTATATCTAGACTAACGATATCCGTCGTTGTACAACAGTCTTCTATATCTAGACTAACGAGATCCGTCTGTACAACCGTCTTCTATATCTAGACTAACGAGATCCGTCGTTGTACAACCGTCTTCTATATCTCGACTAACGAGATCTCTCGTTGTACAACCGTCTTCTATATCTAGGCTAACGAGATCCGTCTGTACAACCGTCTTCTATATCTAGACTAACGAGATCCGTCTGTACAACCGTCTTCTATATCTAGACTAACGAGATCCGTCGTTGTACAACCGTCTTCTATATCTCGACTAACGAGATCTCTCGTTGTACAAACGTCTTCTATATCTAGACTAACGAGATCCGTCTGTACAACCGTCTTCTATATCTAGACTAACGAGATCCGTCGTTGTACAACCGTCTTCAATATCTAGACTAACGAGATCCGTCTGTACAACCGTCTTCTATATCTAGACTAACGAGATCCGTCTGTACAACCGTCTTCTATATCTAGACTAACGAGATCCGTCGTTGTACAACCGTCTTCTATATCTAGACTAACGAGATCCGTCGATGTACAACCGTTTTCTATATCTCGACTAACGAGATCTATCGTTGTACAACCGTCTCCTATATCTAGACTAACGAGATCCGTCGTTGCACAACCGTCTTCAATATCTAGACTAACGAGATCCGTCTGTACAACCGTCTTCTATATCTAGACTAACGAGATACGTCGTTGGACAAACGTCTTCAATATCTAGACTAACGAGATCCGTCTGTACAACTGTCTTCTATATCTAGACTAACGAGATCCGTCTGTACAACCGTCTTCTATAACTAGACTAACGAGATCCGTCGTTGTACAACCGTTTTCTATATCTAGACTAACGAGATCCGTCGTTGTACAACCGTCTTCTATATCTAGACTAACGAGATCCGTCGTTGTACAACCGTCTTCTATATCTAGACTAACGAGATCCGTCTGTACAACCGTTTTCTATATCTAGACTACCGAGATCTGTCGTTGTACAACCGTCTTCTATATCTAGACTAACGAGATCTCTCGTTGTACAACCGTCTTCTATATCTCGACTAACGAGATCTCTCGTTGTACAACCGTCTTCTATATCTAGACTAACGAGATCCGTCTGTACAACCGTCTTCTATATCTAGACTAACGAGATCCGTCGTTGTACAACCGTCTTCTATATCTCGACTAACGAGATCTCTCGTTGTACAACCGTCTTCTATATCTAGGCTAACGAGATCCGTCTGTACAACCGTCTTCTATATCTAGACTAACGAGATCCGTCTGTACAACCGTCTTCTATATCTAGACTAACGAGATCCGTCGTTGTACAACCGTCTTCTATATCTCGTCTAACGAGATCTCTCGTTGTACAACCGTCTTCTATATCTAGACTAACGAGATCCGTCTGTACAACCGTCTTCTATATCTAGACTAACGAGATCCATCGTTGTAGAACCGTCTTCTATATCTAGACTAACGAGATCCGTCGTTGCACAACCGTCTTCAATATCTAGACTAACGAGATCCGTCTGAACAACCCTCTTCTATATCAAGACTAACGAGATCCGTCTGTACAACCTTCTTCTATATCTAGACTAACGAGATCCGTCGTTGGACAAACGTTTTCAATATCTAGACTAACATGATCCGTCTGTACAACCGTCTTCTATATCTAGACTAACGAGATCCGTCGTTGGACAAACGTTTTCAATATCTAGACTAACATGATCCGTCTGTACAACCGTCTTCTATATCTAGACTAACGAGATCCGTCGTTGTACAACCGTCTTCTATATCTAGACTAAAGAGATCCGTCGTTGTACTACCGTCTTCTATAACTTGACTAACGAGATCCGTCGTTGTACAACCGTCTTCTATATCTAGACTAACGAGATCCGTCGATGTACAATCGTCTTCTATATCTAGACTAACGAGATCCGTCGTTGCACAACCGTCTTCAATATCTAGACTAACGAGATCCGTCTGAACAACCCTCTTTTATATCAAGACTAACGAGATCCGTCTGTACAACCGTCTTCTATATCTAGACTAACGAGATCCGTCGTTGGACAAACGTCTTCAATATCTAGACTAACGTGATCCGTCTGTACAACCGTCTTCTATATCTAGACTAACGAGATCCGCCGTTGTACAACCGTCATCTATATCTAGACTAGCGAGATACGTCGTTGGACAAACGTCTTCTATATCTAGACTAACGAGATCCGTCGTTGTACAACCGTCTTCTATATCTAGACTAACGATATCCGTCGTTGTACAACCGTCTTCTATATCTAGACTAACGAGATCCGTCTGTACAACCGTCTTCTATATCTAGACTAACGAGATCCGCGGTTGTACAACCGTCTTCTATATCTCGACTAACGAGATCTCTCGTTGTACAACCGTCTTCTATATCTATACTAAAGAGATCCGTCTGTACAACCGTCTTCTATATCTAGACTAACGAGATCCGTCTGTACAACCGTCTTCTATATCTAGACTAACGAGATCCGTCGTTGTACAACCGTCTTCTATATCCAGACTAACGAGATCCGTCGTTGTACAACCGTCTTCTATATCTAGGCTAACGAGATCCGTCTGTACATCCGTCTTCTATATCTAGACTAACGAGATCCGTCTGTACAACCGTTTTCTATATCTAGACTACCGAGATCCGTCGTTGTACAACCGTCTTCTATATCTAGACTAACGAGATCTCTCGTTGTGCAACCGTCTTCTATATCTAGACTAACGAGATCCGTCTGTACAACCGTCTTCTATATCTAGACTAACGAGATCCGTCGTTGTACAACCGTCTTCTATATCTAGACTAACGATATCCGTCGTTGTTCAACCGTCTTCTATATCTAGACTAACGAGATCCGTCTGTACAACCGTCTTCTATATCTAGACTAACGAGATCCGTCGTTGTACAACCGTCTTCTATATCTCGACTAACGAGATCTCTCGTTGTACAACCGTCTTCTATATCTAGGCTATCGAGATCCGTCTGTACAACCGTCTTCTATATCTAGACTAACGAGATCCGTCGTTGTACAACCGTCTTCTATATCTAGACTAACGAGATCCGTCGTTGCACAACCGTCTTCAATATCTAGACTAACTAGATCCGTCTGAACAACCCTCTTCTATATCAAGACTAACGAGATCCGTCTGTACAACCGTCTTCTATATCTAGACTAACGAGATCCGTCGTTGTACAACCGTCTTCTATATCTAGACTAACGAGATCCGTCGTTGCACAACCGTCTTCAATATCTAGACTAACGAGTTCCGTCTGAACAACCCTCTTCTATATCTAGACTAACGAGATCTCTCGTTGTGCAACCGTCTTCTATATCTAGACTAACGAGATCCGTCTGTACAACCGTCTTCTATATCTAGACTAACGAGATCCGTCGTTGTACAACCGTCTTCTATATCTAGACTAACGATATCCGTCGTTGTACAACCGTCTTCTATATCTAGACTAACGAGATCCGTCTGTACAACCGTCTTCTATATCTAGATTAACGAGATCCGTCGTTGTACAACCGTCTTCTATATCTCGACTAACGAGATCTCTCGTTGTACAACCGTCTTCTATATCTAGGCTAACGAGATCCGTCTGTACAACCGTCTTCTATATCTAGACTAACGAGATCCGTCTGTACAACCGTCTTCTATATCTAGACTAACGAGATCCGTCGATGTACAACCGTTTTCTATATCTCGACTAACGAGATCTATCGTTGTACAACCGTCTCCTATATCTAGACTAACGAGATCCGTCGTTGCACAACCGTCTTCAATATCTAGACTAACGAGATCCGTCTGTACAACCGTCTTCTATATCTAGACTAACGAGATACGTCGTTGGACAAACGTCTTCAATATCTAGACTAACGAGATCCGTCTGTACAACTGTCTTCTATATCTAGACTAACGAGATCCGTCGTTGTACAACCGTCTTCAATATCTCGACTAACGAGATCTCTCGTTGTACAACCGTCTTCTATATCTAGGCTAACGAGATCCGTCTGTACAACCGTCTTCTATATCTAGACTAACGAGATCCGCCTGTACAACCGTCTTCTATATCTAGACTAACGAGATCCGTCGTTGTACAACCGTCTTCTATATCTCGACTAACGAGATCTCTCGTTGTACAACCGTCTTCTATATCTAGGCTAACGAGATCCGTCTGTACAACCGTCTTCTATATCTAGACTAACGAGATCCGTCGTTGTACAACCGTCTTCTATATCTAGACTAACGAGATCCGTCGTTGCACAACCGTCTTCAATATCTAGACTAACGAGATCCGTCTGAACAACCCTCTTCTATATCAAGACTAACGAGATCCGTCTGTACAACCGTCTTCTATATCTAGACTAACGAGATCCGTCGTTGTACAACCGTCTTCTATATCTAGACTAACGAGATCCGTCGTTGTACAACCGTCTTCTATATCTAGACTAACGAGATCCGTCGTTGTACAACCGTTTTCTATATCTAGACTACCGAGATCCGTCGTTGTACAACCGTCTTCTATATCTAGACTAACGAGATCTCTCGTTGTGCAACCGCCTTCTATATCTAGACTAACGAGATCCGTCTGTACAACCGTCTTCTATATCTAGAATAACGCGATCCGTCGTTGTACAACCGTCTTCTATATCTCGACTAACGAGATCTCTCGTTGTACAACCGTCTTCTATATCTAGACTAACGAGATCCGTCGTTGTACAACCGTCTTCTATATCTCGACTAACGAGATCTATCGTTGTACAACCGTCTTCTATATCTAGACTAACGAGATACGTCGTTGGACAAACGTCTTCAATATCTAGACTAACGAGATCCGTCTGTACAACCGTCTTCTATATCTAGACTAACGAGATCCGTCGTTGTACAACCGTTTTCTATATCTAGACTAACGAGATCCGTCGTTGTACAACCGTCTTCTATATCTAGACTAACGAGATCCGTCGTTGTACAACCGTCTTCAATATCTCGACTAACGAGATCTCTCGTTGTACAACCGTCTTCTATATCTAGGCTAACGAGATCCGTCTGTACAACCGTCTTCTATATCTAGACTAACGAGATCCGCCTGTACAACCGTCTTCTATATCTAGACTAACGAGATCCGTCGTTGTACAACCGTCTTCTATATCTCGACTAACGAGATCTCTCGTTGTACAACCGTCTTCTATATCTAGGCTAACGAGATCCGTCTGTACAACCGTCTTCTATATCTAGACTAACGAGATCCGTCGTTGTACAACCGTCTTCTATATCTAGACTAACGAGATCCGTCGTTGCACAACCGTCTTCAATATCTAGACTAACGAGATCCGTCTGAACAACCCTCTTCTATATCAAGACTAACGAGATCCGTCTGTACAACCGTCTTCTATATCTAGACTAACGAGATCCGTCGTTGTACAACCGTCTTCTATATCTAGACTAACGAGATCCGTCGTTGTACAACCGTCTTCTATATCTCGTCTAACGAGATCTCTCGTTGTACAACCGTCTTCTATATCTAGACTAACGAGATCCGTCTGTACAACCGTCTTCTATATCTAGACTAACGAGATCCATCGTTGTAGAACCGTCTTCTATATCTAGACTAACGAGATCCGTCGTTGCACAACCGTCTTCAATATCTAGACTAACGAGATCCGTCTGAACAACCCTCTTCTATATCAAGACTAACGAGATCCGTCTGTACAACCGTCTTCTATATCTAGACTAACGAGATCCGTCGTTGGACAAACGTTTTCAATATCTAGACTAACATGATCCGTCTGTACAACCGTCTTCTATATCTAGACTAACGAGATCCGTCGTTGTACAACCGTCTTCTATATCTAGACTAAAGAGATCCGTCGTTGTACTACCGTCTTCTATAACTTGACTAACGAGATCCGTCGTTGTACAACCGTCTTCTATATCTAGACTAACGAGATCCGTCGATGTACAACCGTCTTCTATATCTCGACTAACGAGATCTATCGTTGTACAACCGTCTCCTATATCTAGACTAACGAGATCCGTCGTTGCACAACCGTCTTCAATATCTAGACTAACGAGATCCGTCTGAACAACCCTCTTTTATATCAAGACTAACGAGATCCGTCTGTACAACCGTCTTCTATATCTAGACTAACGAGATCCGTCGTTGGACAAACGTCTTCAATATCTAGACTAACGTGATCCGTCGGTACAACCGTCTTCTATACCTAGACTAACGAGATCCGCCGTTGTACAACCGTCATCTATATCTAGACTAGCGAGATACGTCGTTGGACAAACGTCTTCAATATCTAGACTAACGAGAGATACGTCTGTACAACCGTTTTCTATATCTAGACTAACGAGATCCGTCTGTACAACCGTCTTCTATATCTAGACTAACGAGATCCGTCGTTGTACAATCGTCTTCTATATCTAGACTAACGAGATCCGTCGTTGTACAACCGTCTTCTATAACTAGAATAACGAGATCCGTCGTTGTACAACCGTCTTCTATATCTAGACTAACGAGATCCGTCGTTGTTCAACCGTCTTCTATATCTCGACTAACGAGATCTATCGTTGTACAACCGTCTTCTATATCTAGACTAACGAGACCCGTCGTTGTACAACCGTCTTCTATATCTAGACTAACGAGATCCGTCGTTGCACAACCGTCATCAATATCTAGACTAACGAGATCCGTCTGAACAACCCTCTTCTATATCTAGACTAACGAGATCTCTCGTTGTGCAACCGTCTTCTATATCTAGACTAACGAGATCCGTCTGGACAACCGTCTTCTATATCTAGACTAACGAGATCCGTCGTTGTACAACCGTCTTTTATATCTAGACTAACGATATCCGTCGTTGTACAACCGTCTTCTATATCTAGACTAAAAAGATCCGTCTGTACAACCGTCTTCTATATCTAGACTAACGAGATCCGTCGTTGTACAACCGTCTTCTATATCTCGACTAACGAGATCTCTCGTTGTACAACCGTCTTCTATATCTAGGCTAACGAGATCCGTCTGTACAACCGTCTTCTATATCTAGACTACCGAGATCCGTCTGTACAACCGTCTTCTATATCTAGACTAACGAGATCCGTCGTTGTACAACCGTCTTCTATATCTCGACTAACGAGATCTCTCGTTGTACAAACGTCTTCTATATCTAGACTAACGAGATCCGTCTGTACAACCGTCTTCTATATCTAGACTAACGAGATCCGTCGTTGTACAACCGTCTTCTATATCTAGACTAACGAGATCCGTCGTTGTACAACCGTCTTCTATATCTAGACTAACGAGATCCGTCGATGTACAACCGTTTTCTATATCTCGACTAACGAGATCTATCGTTGTACAACCGTCTCCTATATCTAGACTAACGAGATCCGTCGTTGCACAACCGTCTTCAATATCTAGACTAACGAGATCCGTCTGTACAACCGTCTTCTATATCTAGACTAACGAGATACGTCGTTGTACAACCGTCTTCTATATCTAGACTAACGAGATCCGTCGTTGTACAACCGTCTTCAATATCTCGACTAACGAGATCTCTCGTTGTACAACCGTCTTCTATATCTAGGCTAACGAGATCCGTCTGTACAACCGTCTTCTATATCTAGACTAACGAGATCCGCCTGTACAACCGTCTTCTATATCTAGACTAACGAGATCCGTCGTTGTACAACCGTCTTCTATATCTAGACTAACGAGATCCGTCTGTACAACCGTCTTCTATATCTAGACTAACGAGATCCGTCGTTGTACAACCGTCTTCTATATCTAGACTAACGAGATCCGTCTGTACAACCGTCTTCTATATCTAGACTAACGAGATCCGTCGTTGTACAACCGTCTTCTATATCTCGACTAACGAGATCTCTCGTTGTACAACCGTCTTCTATATCTAGGCTAACGAGATCCGTCTGTACAACCGTCTTCTATATCTAGACTAACGAGATCCGTCTGTACAACCGTCTTCTATATTTAGACTAACGAGATCCGTCGTTGTACAACCGTCTTCTATATCTCGTCTAACGAGATCTCTCGTTGTACAACCGTCTTCTATATCTAGACTAACGAGATCCGTCTGTACAACCGTCTTCTATATCTAGACTAACGAGATCCATCGTTGTAGAACCGTCTTCTATATCTAGACTAACGAGATCCGTCTGTACAACCGTCTTCTATAGCTAGACTAACGAGAACCGTCGTTGTACAACCGTCTTCTATATCTAGACTAACGAGATCCGTCTGTACAACCTTCTTCTATATCTAGACTAACGAGATCCGTCGTTGTACAACCGTCTTCTATATCTAGACTAACGAGATCCGTCGTTGTACAACCGTCTTCAATATCTCGACTAACGAGATCTCTCGTTGTACAACCGTCTTCTATATCTAGGCTAACGAGATCCGTCTGTACAACCGTCTTCTATATCTAGACTAACGAGATCCGCCTGTACAACCGTCTTCTATATCTAGACTAACGAGATCCGTCGTTGTACAACCGTCTTCTATATCTCGACTAACGAGATCTCTCGTTGTACAACCGTCTTCTATATCTAGGCTAACGAGATCCGTCTGTACAACCGTCTTCTATATCTAGACTAACGAGATCCGTCGTTGTACAACCGTCTTCTATATCTAGACTAACGAGATCCGTCGTTGTACAACCGTTTTCTATATCTAGACTACCGAGATCCGTCGTTGTACAACCGTCTTCTATATCTAGACTAACGAGATCTCTCGTTGTGCAACCGCCTTCTATATCTAGACTAACGAGATCCGTCTGTACAACCGTCTTCTATATCTAGACTAACGAGATCCGTCGTTGTACAACCGTCTTCTATATCTCGACTAACGAGATCTCTCGTTGTACAACCGTCTTCTATATCTAGGCTAACGAGATCCGTCTGTACAACCGTCTTCTATATCTAGACTAACGAGATCCGTCGTTGCACAACCGTCTTCAATATCTAGACTAACGAGATCCGTCTCAACAACCCTCTTCTATATCAAGACTAACGAGATCCGTCTGTACAACCTTCTTCTATATCTAGACTAACGAGATCCGTCGTTGGACAAACGTTTTCAATATCTAGACTAACATGATCCGTCTGTACAACCGTCTTCTATATCTAGACTAACGAGATCCGTCGTTGTACAACCGTCTTCTATATCTAGACTAACGCTATCCGTCGTTGTACAACCGTCTTCTATATCTAGACTAACGAGATCCGTCTGTACAACCGTCTTCTATATCTAGACTAACGAGATCCGCGGTTGTACAACCGTCTTCTATATCTCGACTAACGAGATCTCTCGTTGTACAACCGTCTTCTATATCTAGACTAACGAGATCCGTCTGTACAACCGTCTTCTATATCTAGACTAACGAGATCCGTCTGTACAACCGTCTTCTATATCTAGACTAACGAGATCCGTCGTTGTACAACCGTCTTCTATATCCAGACTAACGAGATCCGTCGTTGTACAACCGTCTTCTATATCTAGGCTAACGAGATCCGTCTGTACATCCGTCTTCTATATCTAGACTAACGAGATCCGTCTGTACAACCGTTTTCTATATCTAGACTACCGAGGTCCGTCGTTGTACAACCGTCTTCTATATCTAGACTAACGAGATCTCTCGTTGTGCAACCGTCTTCTATATCTAGACTAACGAGATCCGTCTGTACAACCGTCTTCTATATCTAGACTAACGAGATCCGTCGTTGTACAACCGTCTTCTATATCTAGACTAACGATATCCGTCGTTGTTCAACCGTCTTCTATATCTAGACTAACGAGATCCGTCTGTACAACCGTCTTCTATATCTAGACTAACGAGATCCGTCGTTGTACAACCGTCTTCTATATCTCGACTAACGAGATCTCTCGTTGTACAACCGTCTTCTATATCTAGGCTAACGAGATCCGTCTGTACAACCGTCTTCTATATCTAGACTAACGAGATCCGTCTGTACAACCGTCTTCTATATCTAGACTAACGAGATCCGTCGTTGTACAACCGTCTTCTATATCTAGACTAACGATATCCGTCGTTGTTCAACCGTCTTCTATATCTAGACTAACGAGATCCGTCTGTACTACCGTCTTCTATATCTAGACTAACGAGATCCGTCGTTGTACAACCGTCTTCTATATCTCGACTAACGAGATCTCTCGTTGTGCAACCGTCTTCTATATCTAGGCTAACGAGATCCGTCTGTACAACCGTCTTCTATATCTAGACTAACGAGATCCGTCGTTGTACAACCGTCTTCTATATCTAGACTAACGAGATCCGTCGTTGCACAACCGTCTTCAATATCTAGAGTAACGAGATCCGTCTGAACAACCCTCTTCTATATCAAGACTAACGAGATCCGTCTGTACAACCGTCTTCTATATCTAGACTAACGAGACCCGTCGTTGTACAACCGTCTTCTATATCTAGACTAACGAGATCCGTCGTTGCACAACCGTCTTCAATATCTAGACTAACGAGATCCGTCTGAACAAACCTCTTCTATATCTAGACTAACGAGATCTCTCGTTGTGCAACCGTCTTCTATATCTAGACTAACGAGATCCGTCTGGACAACCGTCTTCTATATCTAGACTAACGAGATCCGTCGTTGTACAACCGTCTTCTATATCTAGACTAACGATATCCGTCGTTGTACAACAGTCTTCTATATCTAGACTAACGAGATCCGTCTGTACAACCGTCTTCTATATCTAGACTAACGAGATCCGTCGTTGTACAACCGTCTTCTATATCTCGACTAACGAGATCTCTCGTTGTACAACCGTCTTCTATATCTAGGCTAACGAGATCCGTCTGTACAACCGTCTTCTATATCTAGACTAACGAGATCCGTCTGTACAACCGTCTTCTATATCTAGACTAACGAGATCCGTCGTTGTACAACCGTCTTCTATATCTCGACTAACGAGATCTCTCGTTGTACAAACGTCTTCTATATCTAGACTAACGAGATCCGTCTGTACAACCGTCTTCTATATCTAGACTAACGAGATCCGTCGTTGTACAACCGTCTTCAATATTTAGACTAACGAGATCCGTCTGTACAATCGTCTTCTATATCTAGACTAACGAGATCCGTCTGTACAACCGTCTTCTATATCTAGACTAACGAGATCCGTCGTTGTACAACCGTCTTCTATATCTAGACTAACGAGATCCGTCGATGTACAACCGTTTTCTATATCTCGACTAACGAGATCTATCGTTGTACAACCGTCTCCTATATCTAGACTAACGAGATCCGTCGTTGCACAACCGTCTTCAATATCTAGACTAACGAGATCCGTCTGTACAACCGTCTTCTATATCTAGACTAACGAGATACGTCGTTGGACAAACGTCTTCAATATCTAGACTAACGAGATCCGTCTGTACAACTGTCTTCTATATCTAGACTAACGAGATCCGTCGTTGGACAAACGTTTTCAATATCTAGACTAACATGATCCGTCTGTACAACCGTCTTCTATATCTAGACTAACGAGATCCGTCGTTGTACAACCGTCTTCTATATCTAGACTAACGATATCCGTCGTTGTACAACCGTCTTCTATATCTAGACTAACGAGATCCGTCTGTACAACCGTCTTCTATATCTAGACTAACGAGATCCGCGGTTGTACAACCGTCTTCTATATCTCGACTAACGAGATCTCTCGTTGTACAACCGTCTTCTATATCTAGACTAACGAGATCCGTCTGTACAACCGTCTTCTATATCTAGACTAACGAGATCCGTCTGTACAACCGTCTTCTATATCTAGACTAACGAGATCCGTCGTTGTACAACCGTCTTCTATATCCAGACTAACGAGATCCGTCGTTGTACAACCGTCTTCTATATCTAGGCTAACGAGATCCGTCTGTACAACCGTCTTCTATATCTAGACTAACGAGATCCGTCTGTACAACCGTCTTCTATATCTAGACTAACGAGATCCGTCGTTGTACAACCGTCTTCTATATCTCGTCTAACGAGATCTCTCGTTGTACAACCGTCTTCTATATCTAGACTAACGAGATCCGTCTGTACAACCGTCTTCTATATCTAGACTAACGAGATCCATCGTTGTAGAACCGTCTTCTATATCTAGACTAACGAGATCCGTCGTTGCACAACCGTCTTCAATATCTAGACTAACGAGATCCGTCTGAACAACCCTCTTCTATATCAAGACTAACGAGATCCGTCTGTACAACCTTCTTCTATATCTAGACTAACGAGATCCGTCGTTGGACAAACGTTTTCAATATCTAGACTAACATGATCCGTCTGTACAACCGTCTTCTATATCTAGACTAACGAGATCCGTCGTTGGACAAACGTTTTCAATATCTAGACTAACATGATCCGTCTGTACAACCGTCTTCTATATCTAGACTAACGAGATCCGTCGTTGCACAACCGTCTTCTATATCTAGACTAAAGAGATCCGTCGTTGTACTACCGTCTTCTATAACTTGACTAACGAGATCCGTCGTTGTACAACCGTCTTCTATATCTAGACTAACGAGATCCGTCGATGTACAATCGTCTTCTATATCTAGACTAACGAGATCCGTCGTTGCACAACCGTCTTCAATATCTAGACTAACGAGATCCGTCTGAACAACCCTCTTTTATATCAAGACTAACGAGATCCGTCTGTACAACCGTCTTCTATATCTAGACTAACGAGATCCGTCGTTGGACAAACGTCTTCAATATCTAGACTAACGTGATCCGTCTGTACAACCGTCTTCTATATCTAGACTAACGAGATCCGCCGTTGTACAACCGTCATCTATATCTAGACTAGCGAGATACGTCGTTGGACAAACGTCTTCTATATCTAGACTAACGAGATCCGTCGTTGTACAACCGTCTTCTATATCTAGACTAACGATATCCGTCGTTGTACAACCGTCTTCTATATCTAGACTAACGAGATCCGTCTGTACAACCGTCTTCTATATCTAGACTAACGAGATCCGCGGTTGTACAACCGTCTTCTATATCTCGACTAACGAGATCTCTCGTTGTACAACCGTCTTCTATATCTATACTAAAGAGATCCGTCTGTACAACCGTCTTCTATATCTAGACTAACGAGATCCGTCTGTACAACCGTCTTCTATATCTAGACTAACGAGATCCGTCGTTGTACAACCGTCTTCTATATCCAGACTAACGAGATCCGTCGTTGTACAACCGTCTTCTATATCTAGGCTAACGAGATCCGTCTGTACATCCGTCTTCTATATCTAGACTAACGAGATCCGTCTGTACAACCGTTTTCTATATCTAGACTACCGAGATCCGTCGTTGTACAACCGTCTTCTATATCTAGACTAACGAGATCTCTCGTTGTGCAACCGTCTTCTATATCTAGACTAACGAGATCCGTCTGTACAACCGTCTTCTATATCTAGACTAACCAGATCCGTCGTTGTACAACCGTCTTCTATATCTAGACTAACGATATCCGTCGTTGTTCAACCGTCTTCTATATCTAGACTAACGAGATCCGTCTGTACAACCGTCTTCTATATCTAGACTAACGAGATCCGTCGTTGTACAACCGTCTTCTATATCTCGACTAACGAGATCTCTCGTTGTACAACCGTCTTCTATATCTAGGCTAACGAGATCCGTCTGTACAACCGTCTTCTATATCTAGACTAACGAGATCCGTCGTTGTACAACCGTCTTCTATATCTAGACTAACGAGATCCGTCGTTGCACAACCGTCTTCAATATCTAGACTAACTAGATCCGTCTGAACAACCCTCTTCTATATCAAGACTAACGAGATCCGTCTGTACAACCGTCTTCTATATCTAGACTAACGAGATCCGTCGTTGTACAACCGTCTTCTATATCTAGACTAACGAGATCCGTCGTTGCACAACCGTCTTCAATATCTAGACTAACGAGTTCCGTCTGAACAACCCTCTTCTATATCTAGACTAACGAGATCTCTCGTTGTGCAACCGTCTTCTATATCTAGACTAACGAGATCCGTCTGTACAACCGTCTTCTATATCTAGACTAACGAGATCCGTCGTTGTACAACCGTCTTCTATATCTAGACTAACGATATCCGTCGTTGTACAACCGTCTTCTATATCTAGACTAACGAGATCCGTCTGTACAACCGTCTTCTATATCTAGATTAACGAGATCCGTCGTTGTACAACCGTCTTCTATATCTCGACTAACGAGATCTCTCGTTGTACAACCGTCTTCTATATCTAGGCTAACGAGATCCGTCTGTACAACCGTCTTCTATATCTAGACTAACGAGATCCGTCTGTACAACCGTCTTCTATATCTAGACTAACGAGATCCGTCGATGTACAACCGTTTTCTATATCTCGACTAACGAGATCTATCGTTGTACAACCGTCTCCTATATCTAGACTAACGAGATCCGTCGTTGCACAACCGTCTTCAATATCTAGACTAACGAGATCCGTCTGTACAACCGTCTTCTATATCTAGACTAACGAGATACGTCGTTGGACAAACGTCTTCAATATCTAGACTAACGAGATCCGTCTGTACAACTGTCTTCTATATCTAGACTAACGAGATCCGTCGTTGTACAACCGTCTTCTATATCTAGACTAACGAGATCCGTCGTTGTACAACCGTCTTCAATATCTCGACTAACGAGATCTCTCGTTGTACAACCGTCTTCTATATCTAGGCTAACGAGATCCGTCTGTACAACCGTCTTCTATATCTAGACTAACGAGATCCGCCTGTACAACCGTCTTCTATATCTAGACTAACGAGATCCGTCGTTGTACAACCGTCTTCTATATCTCGACTAACGAGATCTCTCGTTGTACAACCGTCTTCTATATCTAGGCTAACGAGATCCGTCTGTACAACCGTCTTCTATATCTAGACTAACGAGATCCGTCGTTGTACAACCGTCTTCTATATCTAGACTAACGAGATCCGTCGTTGCACAACCGTCTTCAATATCTAGACTAACGAGATCCGTCTGAACAACCCTCTTCTATATCAAGACTAACGAGATCCGTCTGTACAACCGTCTTCTATATCTAGACTAACGAGATCCGTCGTTGTACAACCGTCTTCTATATCTAGACTAACGAGATCCGTCGTTGTACAACCGTCTTCTATATCTAGACTAACGAGATCCGTCGTTGTACAACCGTTTTCTATATCTAGACTACCGAGATCCGTCGTTGTACAACCGTCTTCTATATCTAGACTAACGAGATCTCTCGTTGTGCAACCGCCTTCTATATCTAGACTAACGAGATCCGTCTGTACAACCGTCTTCTATATCTAGAATAACGCGATCCGTCGTTGTACAACCGTCTTCTATATCTCGACTAACGAGATCTCTCGTTGTACAACCGTCTTCTATATCTAGACTAACGAGATCCGTCGTTGTACAACCGTCTTCTATATCTCGACTAACGAGATCTATCGTTGTACAACCGTCTTCTATATCTAGACTAACGAGATCCGTCTGTACAACCGTCTTCTATATCTAGACTAACGAGATCCGTCTGTACAACCGTCTTCTATATCTAGACTAACGAGATCCGTCGTTGTACAACCGTCTTCTATATCTCGACTAACGAGATCCGTCGTTGTACAACCGTTTTCTATATCTAGACTACCGAGATCCGTCGTTGTACAACCGTCTTCTATATCTAGACTAACGAGATCTCTCGTTGTGCAACCGCCTTCTATATCTAGACTAACGAGATCCGTCTGTACAACCGTCTTCTATATCTAGAATAACGCGATCCGTCGTTGTACAACCGTCTTCTATATCTCGACTAACGAGATCTCTCGTTGTACAACCGTCTTCTATATCTCGACTAACGAGATCTATCGTTGTACAACCGTCTTCTATATCTAGACTAACGAGATACGTCGTTGGACAAACGTCTTCAATATCTAGACTAACGAGATCCGTCTGTACAACCGTCTTCTATATCTAGACTAACGAGATCCGTCTGTACAACCGTCTTCTATATCTAGACTAACGAGATCCGTCGTTGTACAACCGTCTTCTATATCTCGACTAACGAGATCTCTCGTTGTACAACCGTCTTCTATATCTAGGCTAACGAGATCCGTCTGTACAACCGTCTTCTATATCTAGACTAACGAGATCCGTCTGTACAACCGTCTTCTATATCTAGACTAACGAGATACGTCGTTGGACAAACGTCTTCAATATCTAGACTAACGAGATCCGTCTGTACAACTGTCTTCTATATCTAGACTAACGAGATCCGTCTGTACAACCGTCTTCTATATCTAGACTAACGAGATCCGTCGTTGTACAACCGTTTTCTATATCTAGACTAACGAGATCCGTCGTTGTACAACCGTCTTCTATATCTAGACTAACGAGATCCGTCGTTGTACAACCGTCTTCAATATCTCGACTAACGAGATCTCTCGTTGTACAACCGTCTTCTATATCTAGGCTAACGAGATCCGTCTGTACAACCGTCTTCTATATCTAGACTAACGAGATCCGCCTGTACAACCGTCTTCTATATCTAGACTAACGAGATCCGTCGTTGTACAACCGTCTTCTATATCTTGACTAACGAGATCTCTCGTTGTACAACCGTCTTCTATATCTAGGCTAACGAGATCCGTCTGTACAACCGTCTTCTATATCTAGACTAACGAGATCCGTCGTTGTACAACCGTCTTCTATATCTAGACTAACGAGATCCGTCGTTGCACAACCGTCTTCAATATCTAGACTAACGAGATCCGTCTGAACAACCCTCTTCTATATCAAGACTAACGAGATCCGTCTGTACAACCGTCTTCTATATCTAGACTAACGAGATCCGTCGTTGTACAACCGTCTTCTATATCTAGACTAACGAGATCCGTCGTTGTACAACCGTCTTCTATATCTCGTCTAACGAGATCTCTCGTTGTACAACCGTCTTCTATATCTAGACTAACGAGATCCGTCTGTACAACCGTCTTCTATATCTAGACTAACGAGATCCATCGTTGTAGAACCGTCTTCTATATCTAGACTAACGAGATCCGTCGTTGCACAACCGTCTTCAATATCTAGACTAACGAGATCCGTCTGAACAACCCTCTTCTATATCAAGACTAACGAGATCCGTCTGTACAACCGTCTTCTATATCTAGACTAACGAGATCCGTCGTTGGACAAACGTTTTCAATATCTAGACTAACATGATCCGTCTGTACAACCGTCTTCTATATCTAGACTAACGAGATCCGTCGTTGTACAACCGTCTTCTATATCTAGACTAAAGAGATCCGTCGTTGTACTACCGTCTTCTATAACTTGACTAACGAGATCCGTCGTTGTACAACCGTCTTCTATATCTAGACTAACGAGATCCGTCGATGTACAACCGTCTTCTATATCTCGACTAACGAGATCTATCGTTGTACAACCGTCTCCTATATCTAGACTAACGAGATCCGTCGTTGCACAACCGTCTTCAATATCTAGACTAACGAGATCCGTCTGAACAACCCTCTTTTATATCAAGACTAACGAGATCCGTCTGTACAACCGTCTTCTATATCTAGACTAACGAGATCCGTCGTTGGACAAACGTCTTCAATATCTAGACTAACGTGATCCGTCGGTACAACCGTCTTCTATACCTAGACTAACGAGATCCGCCGTTGTACAACCGTCATCTATATCTAGACTAGCGAGATACGTCGTTGGACAAACGTCTTCAATATCTAGACTAACGAGAGATACGTCTGTACAACCGTTTTCTATATCTAGACTAACGAGATCCGTCTGTACAACCGTCTTCTATATCTAGACTAACGAGATCCGTCGTTGTACAATCGTCTTCTATATCTAGACTAACGAGATCCGTCGTTGTACAACCGTCTTCTATAACTAGAATAACGAGATCCGTCGTTGTACAACCGTCTTCTATATCTAGACTAACGAGATCCGTCGTTGTTCAACCGTCTTCTATATCTCGACTAACGAGATCTATCGTTGTACAACCGTCTTCTATATCTAGACTAACGAGACCCGTCGTTGTACAACCGTCTTCTATATCTAGACTAACGAGATCCGTCGTTGCACAACCGTCATCAATATCTAGACTAACGAGATCCGTCTGAACAACCCTCTTCTATATCTAGACTAACGAGATCTCTCGTTGTGCAACCGTCTTCTATATCTAGACTAACGAGATCCGTCTGGACAACCGTCTTCTATATCTAGACTAACGAGATCCGTCGTTGTACAACCGTCTTCTATATCTAGACTAACGATATCCGTCGTTGTACAACCGTCTTCTATATCTAGACTAAAAAGATCCGTCTGTACAACCGTCTTCTATATCTAGACTAACGAGATCCGTCGTTGTACAACCGTCTTCTATATCTCGACTAACGAGATCTCTCGTTGTACAACCGTCTTCTATATCTAGGCTAACGAGATCCGTCTGTACAACCGTCTTCTATATCTAGACTACCGAGATCCGTCTGTACAACCGTCTTCTATATCTAGACTAACGAGATCCGTCGTTGTACAACCGTCTTCTATATCTCGACTAACGAGATCTCTCGTTGTACAAACGTCTTCTATATCTAGACTAACGAGATCCGTCTGTACAACCGTCTTCTATATCTAGACTAACGAGATCCGTCGTTGTACAACCGTCTTCTATATCTAGACTAACGAGATCCGTCGTTGTACAACCGTCTTCTATATCTAGACTAACGAGATCCGTCGATGTACAACCGTTTTCTATATCTCGACTAACGAGATCTATCGTTGTACAACCGTCTCCTATATCTAGACTAACGAGATCCGTCGTTGCACAACCGTCTTCAATATCTAGACTAACGAGATCCGTCTGTACAACCGTCTTCTATATCTAGACTAACGAGATACGTCGTTGTACAACCGTCTTCTATATCTAGACTAACGAGATCCGTCGTTGTACAACCGTCTTCAATATCTCGACTAACGAGATCTCTCGTTGTACAACCGTCTTCTATATCTAGGCTAACGAGATCCGTCTGTACAACCGTCTTCTATATCTAGACTAACGAGATCCGCCTGTACAACCGTCTTCTATATCTAGACTAACGAGATCCGTCGTTGTACAACCGTCTTCTATATCTCGACTAACGAGATCTCTCGTTGTACAACCGTCTTCTATATCTAGGCTAACGAGATCCGTCTGTACAACCGTCTTCTATATCTAGACTAACGAGATCCGCCTGTACAACCGTCTTCTATATCTAGACTAACGAGATCCGTCGTTGTTCAACCGTCTTCTATATCTAGACTAACGAGATCCGTCTGTACAACCGTCTTCTATATCTAGACTAACGAGATCCGTCGTTGTACAACCGTCTTCTATATCTAGACTAACGAGATCCGTCGTTGTACAACCGTCTTCTATATCTAGACTAACGAGATCCGTCGATGTACAACCGTTTTCTATATCTCGACTAACGAGATCTATCGTTGTACAACCGTCTCCTATATCTAGACTAACGAGATCCGTCGTTGCACAACCGTCTTCAATATCTAGACTAACGAGATCCGTCTGTACAACCGTCTTCTATATCTAGACTAACGAGATACGTCGTTGTACAACCGTCTTCTATATCTAGACTAACGAGATCCGTCGTTGTACAACCGTCTTCAATATCTCGACTAACGAGATCTCTCGTTGTACAACCGTCTTCTATATCCAGGCTAACGAGATCCGTCTGTACAACCGTCTTCTATATCTAGACTAACGAGATCCGCCTGTACAACCGTCTTCTATATCTAGACTAACGAGATCCGTCGTTGTACAACCGTCTTCTATATCTCGACTAACGAGATCTCTCGTTGTACAACCGTCTTCTATATCTAGGCTAACGAGATCCGTCTGTACAACCGTCTTCTATATCTAGACTAACGAGATCCGCCTGTACAACCGTCTTCTATATCTAGACTAACGAGATCCGTCGTTGTTCAACCGTCTTCTATATCTAGACTAACGAGATCCGTCTGTACAACCGTCTTCTATATCTAGACTAACGAGATCCGTCGTTGTACAACCGTCTTCTATATCTCGACTAACGAGATCTCTCGTTGTACAACCGTCTTCTATATCTAGGCTAACGAGATCCGTCTGTACAACCGTCTTCTATATCTAGACTAACGAGATCCGTCGTTGTACAACCGTCTTCTATATCTAGACTAACGAGATCCGTCGTTGCACAACCGTCTTCAATATCTAGACTAACTAGATCCGTCTGAACAACCCTCTTCTATATCAAGACTAACGAGATCCGTCTGTACAACCGTCTTCTATAGCTAGACTAACGAGAACCGTCGTTGTACAACCGTCTTCTATATCTAGACTAACGAGATCCGTCTGTACAACTGTCTTCTATATCTAGACTAACGAGATCCGTCGCTGTACAACCGTCTTCTATATCTAGACTAACGAGATCCGTCGTTGTACAACCGTCTTCAATATCTCGACTAACGAGATCTCTCGTTGTACAACCGTCTTCTATATCTAGGCTAACGAGATCCGTCTGTACAACCGTCTTCTATATCTAGACTAACGAGATCCGCCTGTACAACCGTCTTCTATATCTAGACTAACGAGATCCGTCGTTGTACAACCGTCTTCTATATCTCGACTAACGAGATCTCTCGTTGTACAACCGTCTTCTATATCTAGGCTAACGAGATCCGTCTGTACAACCGTCTTCTATATCTAGACTAACGAGATCCGTCGTTGTACAACCGTCTTCTATATCTAGACTAACGAGATCCGTCGTTGTACAACCGTTTTCTATATCTAGACTACCGAGATCCGTCGTTGTACAACCGTCTTCTATATCTAGAATAACGAGATCTCTCGTTGTGCAACCGCCTTCTATATCTAGACTAACGAGATCCGTCTGTACAACCGTCTTCTATATCTAGAATAACGCGATCCGTCGTTGTACAACCGTCTTCTATATCTCGACTAACGAGATCTCTCGTTGTACAACCGTCTTCTATATCTAGACTAACGAGATCCGTCGTTGTACAACCGTCTTCTATATCTCGACTAACGAGATCTATCGTTGTACAACCGTCTTCTATATCTAGACTAACGAGATACGTCGTTGGACAAACGTCTTCAATATCTAGACTAACGAGATCCGTCTGTACAACCGTCTTCTATATCTAGACTAACGAGATCCGTCTGTACAACCGTCTTCTATATCTAGACTAACGAGATCCGTCGTTGTACAACCGTCTTCTATATCTCGACTAACGAGATCTCTCGTTGTACAACCGTCTTCTATATCTAGGCTAACGAGATCCGTCTGTACAACCGTCTTCTATATCTAGACTAACGAGATCCGTCTGTACAACCGTCTTCTATATCTAGACTAACGAGATACGTCGTTGGACAAACGTCTTCAATATCTAGACTAACGAGATCCGTCAGTACAACTGTCTTCTATATCTAGACTAACGAGATCCGTCTGTACAACCGTCTTCTATATCTAGACTAACGAGATCCGTCGTTGTACAACCGTTTTCTATATCTAGACTAACGAGATCCGTCGTTGTACAACCGTCTTCTATATCTAGACTAACGAGATCCGTCGTTGTACAACCGTCTTCAATATCTCGACTAACGAGATCTCTCGTTGTACAACCGTCTTCTATATCTAGGCTAACGAGATCCGTCTGTACAACCGTCTTCTATATCTAGACTAACGAGATCCGTCGTTGTACAACCGTCTTCTATATCTAGACTAACGAGATCCGTCGTTGAACAACCGTCTTCAATATCTAGACTAACGAGATCCGTCTGAACAACCCTCTTCTATATCAAGACTAACGAGATCCGTCTGTACAACCGTCTTCTATATCTAGACTAACGAGATCCGTCGTTGTACAACCGTCTTCTATATCTAGACTAACGAGATCCGTCGTTGTACAACCGTCTTCTATATCTCGTCTAACGAGATCTCTCGTTGTACAACCGTCTTCTATATCTAGACTAACGAGATCCGTCTGTACAACCGTCTTCTATATCTAGACTAACGAGATACGTCGTTGTACAACCGTCTTCTATATCTAGACTAACGAGATCCGTCGTTGTACAACCGTCTTCAATATCTCGACTAACGAGATCTCTCGTTGTACAACCGTCTTCTATATCTAGGCTAACGAGATCCGTCTGTACAACCGTCTTCTATATCTAGACTAACGAGATCCGCCTGTACAACCGTCTTCTATATCTAGACTAACGAGATCCGTCGTTGTACAACCGTCTTCTATATCTCGACTAACGAGATCCGTCGATGTACAACCGTCTTCTATATCTCGACTAACGAGATCTATCGTTGTACAACCGTCTCCTATATCTAGACTAACGAGATCCGTCGTTGCACAACCGTCTTCAATATCTAGACTAACGAGATCCGTCTGAACAACCCTCTTTTATATCAAGACTAACGAGATCCGTCTGTACAACCGTCTTCTATATCTAGACTAACGAGATCCGTCGTTGGACAAACGTCTTCAATATCTAGACTAACGTGATCCGTCAGTACAACCGTCTTCTATACCTAGACTAACGAGATCCGCCGTTGTACAACCGTCATCTATATCTAGACTAGCGAGATACGTCGTTGGACAAACGTCTTCAATATCTAGACTAACGAGAGATACGTCTGTACAACCGTTTTCTATATCTAGACTAACGAGATCCGTCTGTACAACCGTCTTCTATATCTAGACTAACGAGATCCGTCGTTGTACAATCGTCTTCTATATCTAGACTAACGAGATCCGTCGTTGTACAACCGTCTTCTATAACTAGAATAACGAGATCCGTCGTTGTACAACCGTCTTCTATATCTAGACTAACGAGATCCGTCGTTGTTCAACCGTCTTCTATATGTAGACTAACGAGATCCGTCGTTGTACAACCGTCTTCTATATCTAGACTAACGAGATCCGTCGTTGTACAACCGTCTTCAATATCTCGACTAACGAGATCTCTCGTTGTACAACCGTCTTCTATATCTAGGCTAACGAGATCCGTCTGTACAACCGTCTTCTATATCTAGACTAACGAGATCCGTCGTTGTACAACCGTCTTCAATATCTCGACTAACGAGATCTCTCGTTGTACAACCGTCTTCTATATCTAGGCTAACGAGATCCGTCGTTGTACAACCGTCTTCTATATCTAGACTAACGAGATCCGTCGTTGCACAACCGTCTTCAATATCTAGACTAACTAGATCCGTCTGAACAACCCTCTTCTATATCATGACTAACGAGATCCGTCTGTACAACCGTCTTCTATATCTAGACTAACGAGATCCGTCGTTGTACAACCGTCTTCTATATCTCGACTAACGAGATCTCTCGTTGTACAACCGTCTTCTATATCTAGGCTAACGAGATCCGTCTGTACAACCGTCTTCTATATCTAGACTAACGAGATCCGCCTGTACAACCGTCTTCTATATCTAGACTAACGAGATCCGTCGTTGTACAACCGTCTTCTATATCTCGACTAACGAGATCTCTCGTTGTACAACCGTCTTCTATATCTAGGCTAACGAGATCCGTCTGTACAACCGTCTTCTATATCTAGACTAACGAGATCCGTCGTTGTACAACCGTCTTCTATATCTAGACTAACGAGATCCGTCGTTGCACAACCGTCTTCAATATCTAGACTAACGAGATCCGTCTGAACAACCCTCTTCTATATCAAGACTAACGAGATCCGTCTGTACAACCGTCTTCTATATCTAGACTAACGAGATCCGTCGTTGTACAACCGTCTTCTATATCTAGACTAACGAGATCCGTCGTTGTACAACCGTCTTCTATATCTAGACTAACGAGATCCGTCGTTGTACAACCGTTTTCTATATCTAGACTACCGAGATCCGTCGTTGTACAACCGTCTTCTATATCTAGACTAACGAGATCTCTCGTTGTTCAACCGCCTTCTATATCTAGACTAACGAGATCCGTCTGTACAACCGTCTTCTATATCTAGAATAACGCGATCCGTCGTTGTACAACCGTCTTCTATATCTCGACTAACGAGATCTCTCGTTGTACAACCGTCTTCTATATCTAGACTAACGAGATCCGTCGTTGTACAACCGTCTTCTATATCTCGACTAACGAGATCTATCGTTGTACAACCATCTTCTATATCTAGACTAACGAGATACGTCGTTGGACAAACGTCTTCAATATCTAGACTAACGAGATCCGTCTGTACAACCGTCTTCTATATCTAGACTAACGAGATCCGTCTGTACAACCGTCTTCTATATCTAGACTAACGAGATCCGTCGTTGTACAACCGTCTTCTATATCTCGACTAACGAGATCTCTCGTTGTACAACCGTCTTCTATATCTAGGCTAACGAGATCCGTCTGTACAACCGTCTTCTATATCTAGACTAACGAGATCCGTCTGTACAACCGTCTTCTATATCTAGACTAACGAGATACGTCGTTGGACAAACGTCTTCAATATCTAGACTAACGAGATCCGTCTGTACAACTGTCTTCTATATCTAGACTAACGAGATCCGTCTGTACAACCGTCTTCTATATCTAGACTAACGAGATCCGTCGTTGTACAACCGTTTTCTATATCTAGACTAACGAGATCCGTCGTTGTACAACCGTCTTCTATATCTAGACTAACGAGATCCGTCGTTGTACAACCGTCTTCAATATCTCGACTAACGAGATCTCACGTTGTACAACCGTCTTCTATATCTAGGCTAACGAGATCCGTCTGTACAACCGTCTTCTATATCTAGACTAACGAGATCCGCCTGTACAACCGTCTTCTATATCTAGACTAACGAGATCCGTCGTTGTACAACCGTCTTCTATATCTCGACTAACGAGATCTCTCGTTGTACAACCGTCTTCTATATCTAGGCTAACGAGATCCGTCTGTACAACCGTCTTCTATATCTAGACTAACGAGATCCGTCGTTGTACAACCGTCTTCTATATCTAGACTAACGAGATCCGTCGTTGCACAACCGTCTTCAATATCTAGACTAACGAGATCCGTCTGAACAACCCTCTTCTATATCAAGACTAACGAGATCCGTCTGTACAACCGTCTTCTATATCTAGACTAACGAGATCCGTCGTTGTACAACCGTCTTCTATATCTAGACTAACGAGATCCGTCGTTGTACAACCGTCTTCTATATCTCGTCTAACGAGATCTCTCGTTGTACAACCGTCTTCTATATCTAGACTAACGAGATCCGTCTGTACAACCGTCTTCTATATCTAGACTAACGAGATCCATCGTTGTAGAACCGTCTTCTATATCTAGACTAACGAGATCCGTCGTTGCACAACCGTCTTCAATATCTAGACTAACGAGATCCGTCTGAACAACCCTCTTCTATATCAAGACTAACGAGATCCGTCTGTACAACCGTCTTCTATATCTAGACTAACGAGATCCGTCGTTGGACAAACGTTTTCAATATCTAGACTAACATGATCCGTCTGTACAACCGTCTTCTATATCTAGACTAACGAGATCCGTCGTTGCACAACCGTCTTCTATATCTAGACTAAAGAGATCCGTCGTTGTACTACCGTCTTCTATAACTTGACTAACGAGATCCGTCGTTGTACAACCGTCTTCTATATCTAGACTAACGAGATCCGTCGATGTACAACCGTCTTCTATATCTCGACTAACGAGATCTATCGTTGTACAACCGTCTCCTATATCTAGACTAACGAGATCCGTCGTTGCACAACCGTCTTCAATATCTAGACTAACGAGATCCGTCTGAACAACCCTCTTTTATATCAAGACTAACGAGATCCGTCTGTACAACCGTCTTCTATATCTAGACTAACGAGATCCGTCGTTGGACAAACGTCTTCAATATCTAGACTAACGTGATCCGTCGGTACAACCGTCTTCTATACCTAGACTAACGAGATCCGCCGTTGTACAACCGTCATCTATATCTAGACTAGCGAGATACGTCGTTGGACAAACGTCTTCAATATCTAGACTAACGAGAGATACGTCTGTACAACCGTTTTCTATATCTAGACTAACGAGATCCGTCTGTACAACCGTCTTCTATATCTAGACTAACGAGGTCCGTCGTTGTACAATCGTCTTCTATATCTAGACTAACGAGATCCGTCGTTGTACAACCGTCTTCTATAACTAGAATAACGAGATCCGTCGTTGTACAACCGTCTTCTATATCTAGACTAACGAGATCCGTCGTTGTTCAACCGTCTTCTATATCTCGACTAACGAGATCTATCGTTGTACAACCGTCTTCTATATCTAGACTAACGAGACCCGTCGTTGTACAACCGTCTTCTATATCTAGACTAACGAGATCCGTCGTTGCACAACCGTCATCAATATCTAGACTAACGAGATCCGTCTGAACAACCCTCTTCTATATCTAGACTAACGAGATCTCTCGTTGTGCAACCGTCTTCTATATCTAGACTAACGAGATCCGTCTGGACAACCGTCTTCTATATCTAGACTAACGAGATCCGTCGTTGTACAACCGTCTTCTATATCTAGACTAACGATATCCGTCGTTGTACAACCGTCTTCTATATCTAGACTAAAAAGATCCGTCTGTACAACCGTCTTCTATATCTAGACTAACGAGATCCGTCGTTGTACAACCGTCTTCTATATCTCGACTAACGAGATCTCTCGTTGTACAACCGTCTTCTATATCTAGGCGAACGAGATCCGTCTGTACAACCGTCTTCTATATCTAGACTACCGAGATCCGTCTGTACAACCGTCTTCTATATCTAGACTAACGAGATCCGTCGTTGTACAACCGTCTTCTATATCTCGACTAACGAGATCTCTCGTTGTACAAACGTCTTCTATATCTAGACTAACGAGATCCGTCTGTACAACCGTCTTCTATATCTAGACTAACGAGATCCGTCGTTGTACAACCGTCTTCTATATCTAGACTAACGAGATCCGTCGTTGTACAACCGTCTTCTATATCTAGACTAACGAGATCCGTCGATGTACAACCGTTTTCTATATCTCGACTAACGAGATCTATCGTTGTACAACCGTCTCCTATATCTAGACTAACGAGATCCGTCGTTGCACAACCGTCTTCAATATCTAGACTAACGAGATCCGTCTGTACAACCGTCTTCTATATCTAGACTAACGAGATACGTCGTTGGACAAACGTCTTCAATATCTAGACTAACGAGATCCGTCTGTACAACTGTCTTCTATATCTAGACTAACGAGATCCGTCTGTACAACCGTCTTCTATATCTAGACTAACGAGATCCGTCGTTGTACAACCGTCTTCTATATCTAGACTAACGAGATCCGTCGTTGTACAACCGTCTTCTATATCTCGACTAACGAGATCTCTCGTTGTACAACCGTCTTCTATATCTAGGCTAACGAGATCCGTCTGTACAACCGTCTTCTATATCTGGACTAACGAGATCCGTCTGTACAACCGTCTTCTATATCTAGACTAACGAGATCCGTCGTTGTACAACCGTCTTCTATATCTAGACTAACGAGATCCGTCTGTACAACCGTCTTCTATATCTAGACTAACGAGATCCGTCGTTGTACAACCGTCTTCTATATCTAGACTAACGAGATCTCTCGTTGTACAACCGTCTTCTATATCTAGGCTAACGAGATCCGTCTGTACAACCGTCTTCTATATCTAGACTAACGAGATCCGTCTGTACAACCGTCTTCTATATTTAGACTAACGAGATCCGTCGTTGTACAACCGTCTTCTATATCTCGTCTAACGAGATCTCTCGTTGTACAACCGTCTTCTATATCTAGACTAACGAGATCCGTCTGTACAACCGTCTTCTATATCTAGACTAACGAGATCCATCGTTGTAGAACCGTCTTCTGTATCTAGACTAACGAGATCCGTCGTTGCACAACCGTCTTCAATATCTAGACTAACGAGATCCGTCTGAACAACCCTCTTCTATATCAAGACTAACGAGATCCGTCTGTACAACCTTCTTCTATATCTAGACTAACGAGATCCGTCGTTGGACAACCGTCTTCTATATCTAGACTAACGAGATCCGTCTGTACAACCGTCTTCTATATCTAGACTAACGAGATCCGTCTGTACAACCGTCTTCTATATCTAGACTAACGAGATCCGCGGTTGTACAACCGTCTTCTATATCTCGACTAACGAGATCTCTCGTTGTACAACCGTCTTCTATATCTATACTAAAGAGATCCGTCTGTACAACCGTCTTCTATATCTAGACTAACGAGATCCGTCTGTACAACCGTCTTCTATATCTAGACTAACGAGATCCGTCGTTGTACAACCGTCTTCTATATCCAGACTAACGAGATCCGTCGTTGTACAACCGTCTTCTATATCTAGGCTAACGAGATCCGTCTGTACATCCGTCTTCTATATCTAGACTAACGAGATCCGTCTGTACAACCGTTTTCTATATCTAGACTACCGAGGTCCGTCGTTGTACAACCGTCTTCTATATCTAGACTAACGAGATCTCTCGTTGTGCAACCGTCTTCTATATCTAGACTAACGAGATCCGTCTGTACAACCGTCTTCTATATCTAGACTAACGAGATCCGACGTTGTACAACCGTCTTCTATATCTAGACTAACGATATCCGTCGTTGTTCAACCGTCTTCTATATCTAGACTAACGAGATCCGTCTGTACAACCGTCTTCTATATCTAGACTAACGAGATCCGTCGTTGTACAACCGTCTTCTATATCTCGACTAACGAGATCTCTCGTTGTACAACCGTCTTCTATATCTAGGATAACGAGATCCGTCTGTACAACCGTCTTCTATATCTAGACTAACGAGATCCGTCTGTACAACCGTCTTCTATATCTAGACTAACGAGATCCGTCGTTGTACAACCGTCTTCTATATCTAGACTAACGAGATCCGTCTGTACAACCGTCTTCTATATCTAGACTAACGAGATCCGTCGTTGTACAACCGTCTTCTATATCTCGACTAACGAGATCTCTCGTTGTACAACCGTCTTCTATATCTAGGCTAACGAGATCCGTCTGTACAACCGTCTTCTATATCTAGACTAACGAGATCCGTCTGTACAACCCTCTTCTATATTTAGACTAACGAGATCCGTCGTTGTACAACCGTCTTCTATATCTCGTCTAACGAGATCTCTCGTTGTACAACCGTCTTCTATATCTAGACTAACGAGATCCGTCTGTACAACCGTCTTCTATATCTAGACTAACGAGATCCATCGTTGTAGAACCGTCTTCTATATCTAGACTAACGAGATCCGTCTGTACAACCGTTTTCTATATCTAGACTACCGAGGTCCGTCGTTGTACAACCGTCTTCTATATCTAGACTAACGAGATCCGTCTGTACAACCTTCTTCTATATCTAGACTAACGAGATCCGTCGTTGGACAAACGTTTTCAATATCTAGACTAACATGATCCGTCTGTACAACCGTCTTCTATATCTAGACTAACGAGATCCGTCGTTGTACAACCGTCTTCTATATCTAGACTAACGATATCCGTCGTTGTACAACCGTCTTCTATATCTAGACTAACGAGATCCGTCTGTACAACCGTCTTCTATATCTAGACTAACGAGATCCGCGGTTGTACAACCGTCTTCTATATCTCGACTAACGAGATCTCTCGTTGTACAACCGTCTTCTATATCTATACTAAAGAGATCCGTCTGTACAACCGTCTTCTATATCTAGACTAACGAGATCCGTCTGTACAACCGTCTTCTATATGTAGACTAACGAGATCCGTCGTTGTACAACCGTCTTCTATATCCAGACTAACGAGATCCGTCTTTGTACAACCGTCTTCTATATCTAGGCTAACGAGATCCGTCTGTACATCCGTCTTCTATATCTAGACTAACGAGATCCGTCTGTACAACCGTTTTCTATATCTAGACTACCGAGGTCCGTCGTTGTACAACCGTCTTCTATATCTAGACTAACGAGATCTCTCGTTGTGCAACCGTCTTCTATATCTAGACTAACGAGATCCGTCTGTACAACCGTCTTCTATATCTAGACTAACGAGATCCATCGTTGTACAACCGTCTTCTATATCTAGACTAACGATATCCGTCGTTGTTCAACCGTCTTCTATATCTAGACTAACGAGATCCGTCTGTACAACCGTCTTCTATATCTAGACTAACGAGATCCGCGGTTGTACAACCGTCTTCTATATCTCGACTAACGAGATCTCTCGTTGTACAACCGTCTTCTATATCTATACTAAAGAGATCCGTCTGTACAACCGTCTTCTATATCTAGACTAACGAGATCCGTCTGTACAACCGTCTTCTATATGTAGACTAACGAGATCCGTCGTTGTACAACCGTCTTCTATATCCAGACTAACGAGATCCGTCGTTGTACAACCGTCTTCTATATCTAGGCTAACGAGATCCGTCTGTACATCCGTCTTCTATATCTAGACTAACGAGATCCGTCTGTACAACCGTTTTCTATATCTAGACTACCGAGGTCCGTCGTTGTACAACCGTCTTCTATATCTAGACTAACGAGATCTCTCGTTGTGCAACCGTCTTCTATATCTAGACTAACGAGATCCGTCTGTACAACCGTCTTCTATATCTAGACTAACGAGATCCGTCGTTGTACAACCGTCTTCTATATCTAGACTAACGATATCCGTCGTTGTTCAACCGTCTTCTATATCTAGACTAACGAGATCCGTCTGTACAACCGTCTTCTATATCTAGACTAACGAGATCCGTCGTTGTACAACCGTCTTCTATATCTCGACTAACGAGATCTCTCGTTGTACAACCGTCTTCTATATCTAGGCTAACGAGATCCGTCTGTACAACCGTCTTCTATATCTAGACTAACGAGATCCGTCTGTACAACCGTCTTCTATATCTAGACTAACGAGATCCGTCGTTGTACAACCGTCTTCTATATCTAGACTAACGATATCCGTCGTTGTTCAACCGTCTTCTATATCTAGACTAACGAGATCCGTCTGTACTACCGTCTGCTATATCTAGACTAACGAGATCCGTCGTTGTACAACCGTCTTCTATATCTCGACTAACGAGATCTCTCGTTGTGCAACCGTCTTCTATATCTAGGCTAACGAGATCCGTCTGTACAACCGTCTTCTATATCTAGACTAACGAGATCCGTCGTTGTACAACCGTCTTCTATATCTAGACTAACGTGATCCGTCGTTGCACAACCGTCTTCAATATCTAGAGTAACGAGATCCGTCTGAACAACCCTCTTCTATATCAAGACTAACGAGATCCGTCTGTACAACCGTCTTCTATATCTAGACTAACGAGACCCGTCGTTGTACAACCGTCTTCTATATCTAGACTAACGAGATCCGTCGTTGCACAACCGTCTTCAATATCTAGACTAACGAGATCCGTCTGAACAAACCTCTTCTATATCTAGACTAACGAGATCTCTCGTTGTGCAACCGTCTTCTATATCTAGACTAACGAGATCCGTCTGGACAACCGTCTTCTATATCTAGACTAACGAGATCCGTCGTTGTACAACCGTCTTCTATATCTAGACTAACGAGATCCGTCGATGTACAACCGTTTTCTATATCTCGACTAACGAGATCCGTCGTTGTACAACCGTCTTCTATATCTCGACTAACGAGATCTCTCGTTGTACAACCGTCTTCTATATCTAGGCTAACGAGATCCGTCTGTACAACCGTCTTCTATATCTAGACTAACGAGATCCGTCTGTACAACCGTCTTCTATATCTAGACTAACGAGATCCGTCGTTGTACAACCGTCTTCTATATCTAGACTAACGAGATCCGTCTGTACAACCGTCTTCTATATCTAGACTAACGAGATCCGTCGTTGTACAACCGTCTTCTATATCTCGACTAACGAGATCTCTCGTTGTACAACCGTCTTCTATATCTAGGCTAACGAGATCCGTCTGTACAACCGTCTTCTATATCTAGACTAACGAGATCCGTCTGTACAACCGTCTTCTATATCTAGACTAACGAGATCCGTCTGTACAACCGTCTTCTATATCTAGACTAACGAGATCCGTCGTTGTACAACCGTCTTCTATATCTAGACTAACGATATCCGTCGTTGTTCAACCGTCTTCTATATCTAGACTAACGAGATCCGTCTGTACTACCGTCTGCTATATCTAGACTAACGAGATCCGTCGTTGTACAACCGTCTTCTATATCTCGACTAACGAGATCTCTCGTTGTACAACCGTCTTCTATATCTAGGCTAACGAGATCCGTCTGTACAACCGTCTTCTATATCTAGACTAACGAGATCCGTCTGTACAACCGTCTTCTATATCTAGACTAACGAGATCCGTCGTTGTACAACCGTCTTCTATATCTAGACTAACGATATCCGTCGTTGTTCAACCGTCTTCTATATCTAGACTAACGAGATCCGTCTGTACTACCGTCTGCTATATCTAGACTAACGAGATCCGTCGTTGTACAACCGTCTTCTATATCTCGACTAACGAGATCTCTCGTTGTGCAACCGTCTTCTATATCTAGGCTAACGAGATCCGTCTGTACAACCGTCTTCTATATCTAGACTAACGAGATCCGTCGTTGTACAACCGTCTTCTATATCTAGACTAACGTGATCCGTCGTTGCACAACCGTCTTCAATATCTAGAGTAACGAGATCCGTCTGAACAACCCTCTTCTATATCAAGACTAACGAGATCCGTCTGTACAACCGTCTTCTATATCTAGACTAACGAGACCCGTCGTTGTACAACCGTCTTCTATATCTAGACTAACGAGATCCGTCGTTGCACAACCGTCTTCAATATCTAGACTAACGAGATCCGTCTGAACAAACCTCTTCTATATCTAGACTAACGAGATCTCTCGTTGTGCAACCGTCTTCTATATCTAGACTAACGAGATCCGTCTGGACAACCGTCTTCTATATCTAGACTAACGAGATCCGTCGTTGTACAACCGTCTTCTATATCTAGACTAACGAGATCCGTCGATGTACAACCGTTTTCTATATCTCGACTAACGAGATCCGTCGTTGTACAACCGTCTTCTATATCTCGACTAACGAGATCTCTCGTTGTACAACCGTCTTCTATATCTAGGCTAACGAGATCCGTCTGTACAACCGTCTTCTATATCTAGACTAACGAGATCCGTCTGTACAACCGTCTTCTATATCTAGACTAACGAGATCCGTCGTTGTACAACCGTCTTCTATATCTAGACTAACGAGATCCGTCTGTACAACCGTCTTCTATATCTAGACTAACGAGATCCGTCGTTGTACAACCGTCTTCTATATCTCGACTAACGAGATCTCTCGTTGTACAACCGTCTTCTATATCTAGGCTAACGAGATCCGTCTGTACAACCGTCTTCTATATCTAGACTAACGAGATCCGTCTGTACAACCGTCTTCTATATTTAGACTAACGAGATCCGTCGTTGTACAACCGTCTTCTATATCTCGTCTAACGAGATCTCTCGTTGTACAACCGTCTTCTATATCTAGACTAACGAGATCCGTCTGTACAACCGTCTTCTATATCTAGACTAACGAGATCCGTCGTTGCACAACCGTCTTCAATATCTAGACTAACGAGATCCGTCTCAACAACCCTCTTCTATATCAAGACTAACGAGATCCGTCTGTACAACCTTCTTCTATATCTAGACTAACGAGATCCGTCGTTGGACAAACGTTTTCAATATCTAGACTAACATGATCCGTCTGTACAACCGTCTTCTATATCTAGACTAACGAGATCCGTCGTTGTACAACCGTCTTCTATATCTAGACTAACGATATCCGTCGTTGTACAACCGTCTTCTATATCTAGACTAACGAGATCCGTCTGTACAACCGCCTTCTATATCTAGACTAACGAGATCCGCGGTTGTACAACCGTCTTCTATATCTCGACTAACGAGATCTCTCGTTGTACAACCGTCTTCTATATCTAGACTAACGAGATCCGTCTGTACAACCGTCTTCTATATCTAGACTAACGAGATCCGTCTGTACAACCGTCTTCTATATCTAGACTAACGAGATCCGTCGTTGTACAACCGTCTTCTATATCCAGACTAACGAGATCCGTCGTTGTACAACCGTCTTCTATATCTAGGCTAACGAGATCCGTCTGTACATCCGTCTTCTATATCTAGACTAACGAGATCCGTCTGTACAACCGTTTTCTATATCTAGACTACCGAGGTCCGTCGTTGTACAACCGTCTTCTATATCTAGACTAACGAGATCTCTCGTTGTGCAACCGTCTTCTATATCTAGACTAACGAGATCCGTCTGTACAACCGTCTTCTATATCTAGACTAACGAGATCCGTCGTTGTACAACCGTCTTCTATATCTAGACTAACGATATCCGTCGTTGTTCAACCGTCTTCTATATCTAGACTAACGAGATCCGTCTGTACAACCGTCTTCTATATCTAGACTAACGAGATCCGTCGTTGTACAACCGTCTTCTATATCTCGACTAACGAGATCTCTCGTTGTACAACCGTCTTCTATATCTAGGCTAACGAGATCCGTCTGTACAACCGTCTTCTATATCTAGACTAACGAGATCCGTCTGTACAACCGTCTTCTATATCTAGACTAACGAGATCCGTCGTTGTACAACCGTCTTCTATATCTAGACTAACGATATCCGTCGTTGTTCAACCGTCTTCTATATCTAGACTAACGAGATCCGTCTGTACTACCGTCTTCTATATCTAGACTAACGAGATCCGTCGTTGTACAACCGTCTTCTATATCTCGACTAACGAGATCTCTCGTTGTGCAACCGTCTTCTATATCTAGGCTAACGAGATCCGTCTGTACAACCGTCTTCTATATCTAGACTAACGAGATCCGTCGTTGTACAACCGTCTTCTATATCTAGACTAACGAGATCCGTCGTTGCACAACCGTCTTCAATATCTAGAGTAACGAGATCCGTCTGAACAACCCTCTTCTATATCAAGACTAACGAGATCCGTCTGTACAACCGTCTTCTATATCTAGACTAACGAGTCCCGTCGTTGTACAACCGTCTTCTATATCTAGACTAACGATATCCGTCGTTGTACAACCGTCTTCTATATCTAGACTAACGAGATCCGTCTGTACAACCGTCTTCTATATCTAGATTAACGAGATCCGTCGTTGTACAACCGTCTTCTATATCTCGACTAACGAGATCTCTCGTTGTACAACCGTCTTCTATATCTAGGCTAACGAGATCCGTCTGAACAACCCTCTTCTATATCTAGACTAACGAGATCCGACTGTACAACCGTCTTCTATACCTAGACTAACGAGATCCGTCTGTACAACCGTTTTCTATACCTAGACTAACGAGGTACGTCATTGGACAAACGTCTTCAATATCTAGACTAACGAGATCTCTCGTTGTGCAACCGTCTTCTATATCTAGACTAACGAGATCCGTCTGTACAACCGTCTTCTATATCTAGACTAACGAGATCCGTCGTTGTACAACCGTCTTCTATATCTAGACTAACGATATCCGTCGTTGTACAACCGTCTTCTATATCTAGACTAACGAGATCCGTCTGTACAACCGTCTTCTATATCTAGATTAACGAGATCCGTCGTTGTACAACCGTCTTCTATATCTCGACTAACGAGATCTCTCGTTGTACAACCGTCTTCTATATCTAGGCTAACGAGATCCGTCTGTACAACCGTCTTCTATATCTAGACTAACGAGATCCGTCTGTACAACCGTCTTCTATATCTAGACTAACGAGATCCGTCGATGTACAACCGTTTTCTATATCTCGACTAACGAGATCTATCGTTGTACAACCGTCTCCTATATCTAGACTAACGAGATCCGTCGTTGCACAACCGTCTTCAATATCTAGACTAACGAGATCCGTCTGTACAACCGTCTTCTATATCTAGACTAACGAGATACGTCGTTGGACAAACGTCTTCAATATCTAGACTAACGAGATCCGTCTGTACAACTGTCTTCTATATCTAGGCTAACGAGATCCGTCTGTACAACCGTCTTCTATATCTAGACTAACGAGATCCGCCTGTACAACCGTCTTCTATATCTAGACTAACGAGATCCGTCGTTGTACAACCGTCTTCTATATCTCGACTAACGAGATCTCTCGTTGTACAACCGTCTTCTATATCTAGGCTAACGAGATCCGTCTGTACAACCGTCTTCTATATCTAGACTAACGAGATCCGTCGTTGTACAACCGTCTTCTATATCTAGACTAACGAGATCCGTCGTTGCACAACCGTCTTCAATATCTAGACTAACGAGATCCGTCTGAACAACCCTCTTCTATATCAAGACTAACGAGATCCGTCTGTACAACCGTCTTCTATATCTAGACTAACGAGATCCGTCGTTGTACAACCGTCTTCTATATCTAGACTAACGAGATCCGTCGTTGTACAACCGTTTTCTATATCTAGACTACCGAGATCCGTCGTTGTACAACCGTCTTCTATATCTAGACTAACGAGATCTCTCGTTGTGCAACCGCCTTCTATATCTAGACTAACGAGATCCGTCTGTACAACCGTCTTCTATATCTAGAATAACGCGATCCGTCGTTGTACAACCGTCTTCTATATCTCGACTAACGAGATCTCTCGTTGTACAACCGTCTTCTATATCTAGACTAACGAGATCCGTCGTTGTACAACCGTCTTCTATATCTCGACTAACGAGATCTATCGTTGTACAACCGTCTTCTATATCTAGACTAACGAGATACGTCGTTGGACAAACGTCTTCAATATCTAGACTAACGAGATCCGTCTGTACAACCGTCTTCTATATCTAGACTAACGAGATCCGTCTGTACAACCGTCTTCTATATCTAGACTAACGAGATCCGTCGTTGTACAACCGTCTTCTATATCTCGACTAACGAGATCTCTCGTTGTACAACCGTCTTCTATATCTAGGCTAACGAGATCCGTCTGTACAACCGTCTTCTATATCTAGACTAACGAGATCCGCCTGTACAACCGTCTTCTATATCTAGACTAACGAGATCCATCGTTGTAGAACCGTCTTCTATATCTAGACTAACGAGATCCGTCGTTGCACAACCGTCTTCAATATCTAGACTAACGAGATCCGTCTGTACAACCGTCTTCTATATCTAGACTAACGAGATCCATCGTTGTAGAACCGTCTTCTATATCTAGACTAACGAGATCCGTCGTTGGACAAACGTTTTCAATATCTAGACTAACATGATCCGTCTGTACAACCGTCTTCTATATCTAGACTAACGAGATCCGTCGTTGTACAACCGTCTTCTATATCTAGACTAAAGAGATCCGTCGTTGTACTACCGTCTTCTATAACTTGACTAACGAGATCCGTCGTTGTACAACCGTCTTCTATATCTAGACTAACGAGATCCGTCGATGTACAACCGTCTTCTATATCTCGACTAACGAGATCTATCGTTGTACAACCGTCTCCTATATCTAGACTAACGAGATCCGTCGTTGCACAACCGTCTTCAATATCTAGACTAACGAGATCCGTCTGAACAACCCTCTTTTATATCAAGACTAACGAGATCCGTCTGTACAACCGTCTTCTATATCTAGACTAACGAGATCCGTCGTTGGACAAACGTCTTCAATATCTAGACTAACGTGATCCGTCGGTACAACCGTCTTCTATACCTAGACTAACGAGATCCGCCGTTGTACAACCGTCATCTATATCTAGACTAGCGAGATACGTCGTTGGACAAACGTCTTCAATATCTAGACTAACGAGAGATACGTCTGTACAACCGTTTTCTATATCTAGACTAACGAGATCCGTCTGTACAACCGTCTTCTATATCTACACTAACGAGATCCGTCGTTGTACAATCGTCTTCTATATCTAGACTAACGAGATCCGTCGTTGTACAACCGTCTTCTATAACTAGAATAACGAGATCCGTCGTTGTACAACCGTCTTCTATATCTAGACTAACGAGTTCCGTCGTTGTTCAACCGTCTTCTATATCTCGACTAACGAGATCTATCGTTGTACAACCGTCTTCTATATCTAGACTAACGAGATACGTCGTTGGACAAACGTCTTCAATATCTAGACTAACGAGATCCGTCTGTACAACTGTCTTCTATATCTAGACTAACGAGATCCGTCGTTGTACAACCGTCTTCTATATCTATACTAAAGAGATCCGTCTGTACAACCGTCTTCTATATCTAGACTAACGAGATCCGTCGTTGTACAACCGTCTTCTATATCTAGACTAACGAGATCCGTCGTTGTACAACCGTCTTCTATATCTATACTAAAGAGATCCGTCTGTACAACCGTCTTCTATATCTATACTAAAGAGATCCGTCTGTACAACCGTCTTCTATATCTAGACTAACGAGATCCGTCGTTGTACAACCGTCTTCTATATCTAGACTAACGAGATCTATCGTTGTACAACCGTCTTCTATATCTAGACTAACGAGATACGTCGTTGGACAAACGTCTTCAATATCTAGACTAACGAGATCCGTCTGTACAACCGTCTTCTATATCTAGACTAACGAGATCCGTCGTTGTACAACCGTCTTCTATATCTATACTAAAGAGATCCGTCTGTACAACCGTCTTCTATATCTAGACTAACGCGATCCGTCGTTGTACAACCGTCTTCTATATCTAGACTAACGAGATCTATCGTTGTACAACCTTCTTCTATATCTAGACTAACGAGATCCGTCGTTGTACAACCGTCTTCAATATCTCGACTAACGAGATCCGTCGTTGTACAACCGTCTTCTATATCTAGACTAACGAGATCCGTCGTTGTACAACCGTCTTCTATATCTAGACTAACGAGATCCGTCGTTGTACAACCGTCTTTTATATCTAGACTAAAGAGATACGTCGTTGGACAAACGTCTTCAATATCTAGACTAACGAGATCCGTCTGTACAACCGTCTTCTATATCTAGACTAACGAGATCCGTCGTTATACAACCGTCTTCTATATCTATACTAAAGAGATCCGTCTGTACAACCGTCTTCTATATCTAGACTAACGAGATCCGTCGTTGTACAACCGTCTTCTATATCTCGACTAACGAGATCCGTCGTTGTACAACCGTCTTCTATATCTAGACTAACGAGATCCGTCGTTGTACAACCGTCTTCTATATCTAGACTAACGAGATCCGTCTGTACAACCGTCTTCTATATCTAGACTAACGAGATCCGTCGTTGTACAACCGTTTTCTATATCTAGACTAACGAGATCCGTCGTTGTACAACCGTCTTCTATATCTAGACTAAAGAGATACGTCGTTGGACAAACGTCTTCTATATCTAGACTAACGAGATCCGTCTGTACAACCCTTTTCTATATCGAGACTACCGAGATCCGTCGTTGTACAACCGTCTTCTATATCTAGACTAACGAGATCTCTCGCTGTGCAACCGCCTTCTATATCTAGACTAACGAGATCCGTCTGTACAACCGTCTTCTATATCTAGACTAACGAGATCCGTCGTTGTACAACCGTCATCTATATCTCGACTAACGAGATCTCTCGTTGTACAACCGTCTTCTATATCTAGACTAACGAGATCCGTCGTTGTACAACCGTCTTCTATATCCAGACTAACGAGATCCGTCGTTGTACAACCGTCTTCTATATCTAGACTAACGAGATCCGTCTGTACAACCGTTTTCTATATCTAGACTAACGAGATCCATCTGTACAACCGTTTTCTATATCTAGACTACCGAGATCCGTCGTTGTACAACCGTCTTCTATATCTAGACTAACGAGATCTCTCGTTGTGCAACCGTCTTCTATATCTAGACTAACGATATCCGTCTGTACAACCGTCTTCAATATCTAGACTAACGAGATCCGTCTGAACAACCCTCTTTTATATCAAGACTAACGAGATCCGTCTGTACAACCGTCTTCAATATCTCGACTAACGAGATCTCTCGTTGTACAACCGTCTTCTATATCTAGACTAACGAGATCCGTCGTTGTACAACCGTCTTCTATATCTCGACTAACGAGATCTATCGTTGTACAACCGTCTTCTATATCTAGACTAACAAGATACGTCGTTGGACAAACGTCTTCAATATCTAGACTAACGAGATCCGTCTGTACAACTGTCTTCTATATCTAGACTAACGAGATCCGTCGTTGTACAACCGTCTTCTATATCTATACTAAAGAGATCCGTCTGTACAACCGTCTTCTATATCTAGACTAACGAGATCCGTCGTTGTACAACCGTCTTCTATATCTAGACTAACGAGATCCGTCGTTGTACAACCGTCTTCTATATCTATACTAAAGAGATCCGTCTGTACAACCGTCTTCTATATCTATACTAAAGAGATCCGTCTGTACAACCGTCTTCTATATCTAGACTAACGAGATCCGTCGTTGTACAACCGTCTTCTATATCTAGACTAACGAGATCTATCGTTGTACAACCGTCTTCTATATCTAGACTAACGAGATACGTCGTTGGACAAACGTCTTCAATATCTAGACTAACGAGATCCGTCTGTACAACCGTCTTCTATATCTAGACTAACGAGATCCGTCGTTATACAACCGTCTTCTATATCTATACTAAAGAGATCCGTCTGTACAACCGTCTTCTATATCTAGACTAACGAGATCCGTCGTTGTACAACCGTCTTCTATATCTCGACTAACGAGATCCGTCGTTGTACAACCGTCTTCTATATCTAGACTAACGAGATCCGTCGTTGTACAACCGTCTTCTATATCTAGACTAACGAGATCCGTCTGTACAACCGTCTTCTATATCTAGACTAACGAGATCCGTCGTTGTACAACCGTTTTCTATATCTAGACTAACGAGATCCGTCGTTGTACAACCGTCTTCTATATCTAGACTAAAGAGATACGTCGTTGGACAAACGTCTTCTATATCTAGACTAACGAGATCCGTCTGTACAACCCTTTTCTATATCGAGACTACCGAGATCCGTCGTTGTACAACCGTCTTCTATATCTAGACTAACGAGATCTCTCGCTGTGCAACCGCCTTCTATATCTAGACTAACGAGATCCGTCTGTACAACCGTCTTCTATATCTAGACTAACGAGATCCGTCGTTGTACAACCGTCATCTATATCTCGACTAACGAGATCTCTCGTTGTACAACCGTCTTCTATATCTAGACTAACGAGATCCGTCGTTGTACAACCGTCTTCTATATCCAGACTAACGAGATCCGTCGTTGTACAACCGTCTTCTATATCTAGACTAACGAGATCCGTCTGTACAACCGTTTTCTATATCTAGACTAACGAGATCCATCTGTACAACCGTTTTCTATATCTAGACTACCGAGATCCGTCGTTGTACAACCGTCTTCTATATCTAGACTAACGAGATCTCTCGTTGTGCAACCGTCTTCTATATCTAGACTAACGATATCCGTCTGTACAACCGTCTTCAATATCTAGACTAACGAGATCCGTCTGAACAACCCTCTTTTATATCAAGACTAACGAGATCCGTCTGTACAACCGTCTTCAATATCTCGACTAACGAGATCTCTCGTTGTACAACCGTCTTCTATATCTAGGCTAACGAGATCCGTCTGTACAACCGTCTTCTATATCTAGACTAACGAGATCCGCCTGTACAACCGTCTTCTATATCTAGACTAACGAGATCCGTCGTTGTACAACCGTCTTCTATATCTCGACTAACGAGATCTCTCGTTGTACAACCGTCTTCTATATCTAGGCTAACGAAATCCGTCTGTACAACCGTCTTCTATATCTGGACTAACGAGATCCGTCGTTGTACAACCGTCTTCTATATCTAGACTAACGAAATCCGTCGTTGCACAACCGTCTTCAATATCTAGACTAACGAGATCCGTCTGAACAACCCTCTTCTATATCAAGACTAACGAGATCCGTCTGTACAACCGTCTTCTATATCTAGACTAACGAGATCCGTCGTTGTACAACCGTTTTCTATATCTAGACTACCGAGATCCGTCGTTGTACAACCGTCTTCTATATCTAGACTAACGAGATCCGTCGTTGTACAACCGTCTTCTATATCTCGACTATCGAGATCTATCGTTGTACAACCGTCTTCTATATCTAGACTAACGAGATACGTCGTTGGACAAACGTCTTCAATATCTAGACTAACGAGATCCGTCTGTACAACCGTCTTCTATATCTAGACTAACGAGATCCGCCTGTACAACCGTCTTCTATATCTAGACTAACGAGATCCGCCGTTGTACAACCGTCTTCTATATCTCGACTAACGAGATCTCTCCTTGTACAACCGTCTTCTATATCTAGGCTAACGAGATCCGTCTGTACAACCGTCTTCTATATCTAGACTAACGAGATCCGTCTGTACAACCGTCTTCTATATCTAGACTAACGAGATACGTCGTTGGACAAACGTCTTCAATATCTAGACTAACGAGATCCGTCTGTACAACTGTCTTCTATATCTAGACTAACGAGATCCGTCTGTACAACCGTCTTCTATATCTAGACTAACGAGATCCGTCGTTGTACAACCGTTTTCTATATCTAGACTAACGAGATCCGTCGTTGTACAACCGTCTTCTATATCTAGACTAACGAGATCCGTCGTTGTACAACCGTCTTCAATATCTCGACTAACGAGATCTCTCGTTGTACAACCGTCTTCTATATCTAGGCTAACGAGATCCGTCTGTACAACCGTCTTCTATATCTAGACTAACGAGATCCGCCTGTACAACCGTCTTCTATATCTAGACTAACGAGATCCGTCGTTGTACAACCGTCTTCTATATCTCGACTAACGAGATCTCTCGTTGTACAACCGTCTTCTATATCTAGGCTAACGAGATCCGTCTGTACAACCGTCTTCTATATCTAGACTAACGAGATCCGTCGTTGTACAACCGTCTTCTATATCTAGACTAACGAGATCCGTCGTTGCACAACCGTCTTCAATATCTAGACTAACGAGATCCGTCTGAACAACCCTCTTCTATATCAAGACTAACGAGATCCGTCTGTACAACCGTCTTCTATATCTAGACTAACGAGATCCGTCGTTGTACCACCGTCTTCTATATCTAGACTAACGAGATCCGTCGTTGTACAACCGTCTTCTATATCTCGACTAACGAGATCTCTCGTTGTACAACCGTCTTCTATATCTAGGCTAACGAGATCCGTCTGTACAACCGTCTTCTATATCTAGACTAACGAGATCCGTCGTTGTACAACCGTCTTCTATATCTCGACTAACGAGATCTATCGTTGTACAACCGTCTTCTATATCTAGACTAACGAGATACGTCGTTGGACAAACGTCTTCAATATCTAGACTAACGAGATCCGTCTGTACAACCGTCTTCTATATCTAGACTAACGAGATCCGTCTGTACAACCGTCTTCTATATCTAGACTAACGAGATCCGTCGTTGTACAACCGTCTTCTATATCTCGACTAACGAGATCTCTCGTTGTACAACCTTCTTCTATATCTAGGCTAACGAGATCCGTCTGTACAACCGTCTTCTATATCTAGACTAACGAGATCCGTCTGTACAACCGTCTTCTATATCTAGACTAACGAGATCCGTCGTTGTACAACCGTCTTCTATATCTCGTCTAACGAGATCTCTCGTTGTACAACCGTCTTCTATATCTAGACTAACGACATCCGTCTGTACAACCGTCTTCTATATCTAGACTAACGAGATCCATCGTTGTAGTAGCGTCTTCTATATCTAGACTAACGAGATCCGTCGTTGCACAACCGTCTTCAATATCTAGACTAACGAGATCCGTCTGAACAACCTCTTCTATATCAAGACTAACGAGATCCGTCTGTACAACCGTCTTCTATATCTCGTCTAACGAGATCTCTCGTTGTACAACCGTCTTCTATATCTAGACTAACGAGATCCGTCTGTACAACCGTCTTCTATATCTAGACTAACGAGATCCATCGTTGTAGAACCGTCTTCTATATCTAGACTAACGAGATCCGTCGTTGCACAACCGTCTTCAATATCTAGACTAACGAGATCCGTCTGAACAACCCTCTTCTATATCAAGACTAACGAGATCCGTCTGTACAACCGTCTTCTATATCTAGACTAACGAGATCCGTCGTTGGACAAACGTTTTCAATATCTAGACTAACGAGATCCGTCGTTGTACAACCGTCTTCTATATCTAGACTAACGAGATACGTCGTTGGACAAACGTCTTCAATATCTAGACTAACGAGATCCGTCTGTACCACCGTCTTCTATATCTAGACTAACGAGATCCGTCGTTGTACAACCGTCTTCTATATCTAGACTAACGAGATCCGTCGTTGTTCAACCGTCTTCTATATCTCGACTAACGAGATCCGTCTGTACAACCGTCTTCTATATCTAGACTAACGAGATCCATCGTTGTAGTAGCGTCTTCTATATCTAGACTAACGAGATCCGTCGTTGCACAACCGTCTTCAATATCTAGACTAACGAGATCCGTCTGAACAACCTCTTCTATATCAAGACTAACGAGATCCGTCTGTACAACCGTCTTCTATATCTAGACTAACGAGATCCGTCTGTACAACCGTCTTCTATATTTAGACTAACGAGATCTGTCGTTGTACAACTGTTTTCTATATCTAGACTAACGAGGTACGTCGTTGGACAAACGTCTTCAATATCTAGACTAACGAGAACCGTCTGTACAACCGTCTTCTATATCTAGACTAACGAGATCCGTCGTTGTACAACCGTCTTCTATATCTAGACTAAAGAGATCCGTCGTTGTACTACCGTCTTCTATAACTTGACTAACGAGATCCGTCGTTGTACAACCGTCTTCTATATCTAGACTAACGAGATCCGTCGTTGTACAACCGTCTTCTATATCTAGACTAACGAGATCCGTCGTTGTTCAACCGTCTTCTATATCTCGACTAACGAGATCTATCGTTGTACAACCGTCTTCTATATCTAGACTAACGAGATACGTCGTTGGACAAACGTCTTCAATATCTAGACTAACGAGATCCGTCTGTACAACCGTCTTCTATATCTAGACTAACGAGATCCGTCGTTGTACAACCGTCTTCTATATCTAGACTAACGAGATCCGTCGTTGTTCAACCGTCTTCTATATCTCGACTAACGAGATCTATCGTTGTTCAACCGTCTTCTATATCTAGACTAACGAGATACGTCGTTGGACAAACGTCTTCAATATCTAGACTAACGAGATCCGTCTGTACAACTGTCTTCTATATCTAGACTAACGAGATCCGTCGTTGTACAACCGTCTTCTATATCTATACTAAAGAGATCCGTCTGTACAACCGTCTTCTATATCTAGACTAACGAGATCCGTCTGAACAACCCTCTTCTATATCAAGACTAACGAGATCTCTCGTTGTGCAACCGTCTTCTATATCTAGACTAACGATATCCGTCTGTACAACCGTCTTCAATATCTAGACTAACGAGATCCGTCTGAACAACCCTCTTTTATATCAAGACTAACGAGATCCGTCTGTACAACCGTCTTCAATATCTCGACTAACGAGATCTCTCGTTGTACAACCGTCTTCTATATCTAGGCTAACGAGATCCGTCTGTACAACCGTCTTCTATATCTAGACTAACGAGATCCGCCTGTACAACCGTCTTCTATATCTAGACTAACGAGATCCGTCGTTGTACAACCGTCTTCTATATCTCGACTAACGAGATCTCTCGTTGTACAACCGCCTTCTATATCTAGGCTAACGAGATCCGTCTGTACAACCGTCTTCTATATCTGGACTAACGAGATCCGTCGTTGTACAACCGTCTTCTATATCTAGACTAACGAAATCCGTCGTTGCACAACCGTCTTCAATATCTAGACTAACGAGATCCGTCTGAACAACCCTCTTCTATATCAAGACTAACGAGATCCGTCTGTACAACCGTCATCTATATCTAGACTAACGAGATCCGTCGTTGTACAACCGTTTTCTATATCTAGACTACCGAGATCCGTCGTTGTACAACGGTCTTCTATATCTAGACTAACGAGATCCGTCGTTGTACAACCGTCTTCTATATCTCGACTAACGAGATCTATCGTTGTACAACCGTCTTCTATATCTAGACTAACGAGATACGTCGTTGGACAAACGTCTTCAATATCTAGACTAACGAGATCCGTCTGTACAACCGTCTTCTATATCTAGACTAACGAGATCCGTCTGTACAACCGTCTTCTATATCTAGACTAACGAGATCCGTCGTTGTACAACCGTCTTCTATATCTCGACTAACGAGATCTCTCCTTGTACAACCGTCTTCTATATCTAGACTAACGAGATCCGTCTGTACAACTGTCTTCTATATCTAGACTAACGAGATCCGTCTGTACAACCGTCTTCTATATCTAGACTAACGAGATCCGTCGTTGTACAACCGTTTTCTATATCTAGACTAACGAGATCCGTCGTTGTACAACCGTCTTCTATATCTAGACTAACGAGATCCGTCGTTGTACAACCGTCTTCAATATCTCGACTAACGAGATCTCTCGTTGTACAACCGTCTTCTATATCTAGGCTAACGAGATCCGTCTGTACAACCGTCTTCTATATCTAGACTAACGAGATCCGCCTGTACAACCGTCTTCTATATCTAGACTAACGAGATCCGTCGTTGTACAACCGTCTTCTATATCTCGACTAACGAGATCTCTCGTTGTACAACCGTCTTCTATATCTAGGCTAACGAGATCCGTCTGTACAACCGTCTTCTATATCTAGACTAACGAGATCCGTCGTTGTACAACCGTCTTCTATATCTAGACTAACGAGATCCGTCGTTGCACAACCGTCTTCAATATCTAGACTAACGAGATCCGTCTGAACAACCCTCTTCTATATCAAGACTAACGAGATCCGTCTGTACAACCGTCTTCTATATCTAGACTAACGAGATCCGTCGTTGTACAACCGTCTTCTATATCTAGACTAACGAGATCCGTCGTTGTACAACCGTCTTCTATATCTCGACTAACGAGATCTCTCGTTGTACAACCGTCTTCTATATCTAGGCTAACGAGATCCGTCTGTACAACCGTCTTCTATATCTAGACTAACGAGATCCGTCGTTGTACAACCGTTTTCTATATCTAGACTACCGAGATCCGTCGTTGTACAACCGTCTTCTATATCTAGACTAACGAGATCTCTCGTTGTGCAACCGCCTTCTATATCTAGACTAACTAGATCCGTCTGTACAACCGCCTTCTATATCTAGACTAACGCGATCCGTCGTTGTACAACCGTCTTCTATATCTCGACTAACGAGATCTCTCGTTGTACAACCGTCTTCTATATCTAGACTAACGAGATCCGTCGTTGTACAACCGTCTTCTATATCTCGACTAACGAGATCTATCGTTGTACAACCGTCTTCTATATCTAGTGTTGAGTACGAAAATGCTCGTGCGAGACTGCCAAGCCGTAATCGTTTCTCTAAGCCGTATTAGTGATGTGGATGGGTGGTAAATAATTACACTTTATATTAACGATAACAAAGAGTGGACTGTATATTAAAAAACAAGTGTGAAAGAACAATTATGGACTCTATCGGTTGAGCGCTCGTTTCGATCTGCCTTCGATTTTGCGTTCGTCTCCCGAGCAGAACCAAAGCCTTTAGCCATTGGTCGCTTAGAAAAAGGGTGGGTGGAAAAACCCATGACTATTGGTGACTTCGACCATGGGAAATTCGATGGTGGTGGGAAAAGGCCTCTTCGAAGGCACGTAGCAATACCCGGAACTGCGGTTCTGGTTTATCTCACCCTGCAACTCTTGAGAAACCTAAACAACTCTGCCTAAACTCGGGCCGCGACGACTGTCGAGCAATCAGCGTCGTTACAAATGCCCTGCTGCCCAAACACTCATAAATAAAGCGATGTCTATGACGCGACCGTGAGAACGAATCCGCTTCAAACCTCAACATATCGCCCACCTTGAACGATCGCGTTCAACAGAAACAATGAACGTAGCAAATAATCTTATGCTGATAAGACACATGACAGTAAAAATTGAGACTAATTCACTAACCGTAAATATTGAAAATATTTGAAACACATAATACAGGTGTTATTAAGTTGTTAGATATATATATGCGTGTACACCACGCGACATTAAAGAATAACACTCATCACACAACACACAACATGATATGAAACGCAAATAAAACAACGAAAAACGTAAGCAAGATATATACATCTAAATGAACACATGCCTTATCAAAGACATACACATAATATACTTAGTCAAATTAATGACGGCAAACGTTATATAAATGATAGAAAATATAAACGACGATGCTTATGTCTTATGACATTGTAATTAGCCTATTTGGATTAATGATCCGAATCTGGGCTTTCAATCGGTAATGGCGAAAGTCTTTTTACACTACGCTTGTAAGTTCCGTGACTTGTCCGAACCGTGACAACACGCACAATGTTGTCTTCTCCTGGATGGATGTCTACAATTCGTCCAAGCTTCCATTGGAGTGGTGGGGTGTAGTCCTCTCTGATTACAACCAAAGTTCCTTTTTTGAAGGAGAAACTGTCCCCAAGATGCCATTTTTTACGAGTATGCAGGATCTGTAAATACTCCTTGTGCCAGCGTGACCAAAAATGCTGCTTCACCCTTTGAATGTGTTGCCAAAGGGAGAGCTTATTAGTTTGAACATCAAGTAAATCACTCTCCGGTAAGCTGTACAGCGAATCGCCGATTAAAAAATGGCATGGGGAAAGAGCAGCGAAATCATTGGGATCAGAGGAAAGTGGAGTCAAAGGACGTGAATTTAAGATGGCTTCGATTTCAATTATCAGGGTGTTAAATTGTTCATAAGTGAACAGTTCCTCACCAATGATTCTATAAAAGTGTGATTTAAAAGCCTTTACCGCTGCCTCCCAAAGCCCGCCAAAATGCGGTGAACGGGGAGGCGAGAAGTGTCAATTAATATCTTCATTGCTTAGAAAATGTTGGAATTTCTTCTGATATTCATCAGACGCTAAAAAAGCCTGAAGCTGCATGACTTCATTCTTAGCACCAACGAAGTTAGTACCGTTGTCTGTGTATATATTTTTTGATCTTCCTCGCCTAGCAAAGAAACGTCTAACTGCGGCTAAACATGCCTCCGTTGTGAGGTCTGTGACCAATTCCAAATGCACGGCCTTTGTCGCAAAACACACGAAAATCGAAACGTAAACCTTTACTCTAGTACGGTTACGAAACTTCTTCTCCTTGACGTAAAACGGACCGCAATAATCTATCCCAGCATTTTGAAAAGGTCGGGACTGCGTCACTCTATCTTTAGGCAAATCTCCCATAATGTAATTTGGTACCCTGGGACTATGCCTGCAACAGCGCACACATCGATGAATGACGCGCCTTGTCCCGTTTCTGCCGTCAATCGGCCAATAATTTTGTCGCACGGCATTCAAAGTTGCCTGAATACCGGCGTGCCAGTGTCGTAGATGCTCGCGCCGTATTATCAACTCTGTAATTGTATGATTACGAGGTAATAAAATCGGATGCTTTTGTGCATAACACAAAGGCGCGTGCTTCAATCTACCACCGACTCTAAGTAAACCCTGTGCGTCTAGAAACGGCGTTAAATTCAAAATTTTGCTTCCTCTAGGAAGTGGAATTCCCTTCTTTAAATTATCAATTTCGATGGAGAAAACCTCTGCCTGCATTTCGCGTAAGATTATTCCGTGGGCTTTACTAATCTCGTCAGGCGTTAGTTCACCTATCGTCTTTATTCGATGCGTAGCGTTATAACAAAATCGGAAAATATACGCGACGACTCTATTCAAAAGATTGATTGACGAGAACCTAGTCAGTAAATCATTCGACACTTTGTTCAAAGTCAGCGTGACTACGTTCCGCTTTTCAGGAACCGTAGCTAGCGTGATAATACTGACCGGCCAACAAACTTCTTCCTGTGCCAGCCACTGAGGACCCTCTAACCAGATCTTATTGATAAGAAATTGTGACGGAGATTGCCCTCTTGAAATGCAATCCGCTGGATTGTCGTGCGTAGCCACATGAAACCATGCTTGCGGGTCAGTTTCATTTTGAACTTTAGTAACCCTATTTGCCACAAAGGTTTTCAGCACGTGTGGTGCTGTTTTGATCCACTGTAGTACTACGCTGGAATCTGACCAAAACCTTACCTTGTCAAACCCGACGGTAGGCAAAGCCTTCAAGACTTCTCGAAATAATTTAGACAATAGTCTAGCCGCGCAAAGTTCGAGTCGTGGCAACGATATAATTTTGACCGGAGCGACTCGTGACTTCGCACATAAAAGACTCACGCTGTGTTTACACTGATTTGTAGTGCTTCTAATATATATGCATGCTCCGTATGCGCTTTCGCTGGCATCGCAAAAACCGTGAAGTTGCAAATGCGTAGCCTGATCAACGACTACCTTTCGCGGAGCAGAGAAACTATTTAAACAATGAAGTTCGCTTCTAAAATCGACCCAAGACTGTTGTAGACTCTGTGGAACAGCATCGTCCCAACCGACATTAGCTTTCCAAAGCTGTTGCATAAAAATTTTTGCCCTAATTACGACTGGCCCTATCAAACCGAATGGATCGAACAGCTGAGCAACTTGAGACAAGATTACTCTTTTTGTGAACTGTTGTGATCCTGGAAAAGGTTTGATCACATAGAATACATCGTCTGTAGACGACCTCCAGAAAACTCCTAACGTTTTCCTAACCATCGTATCATCTAAGCACAAGGCCTTCTGACTGTTAAGACTCTCCAAACCTTCCACTAACTTAGACTCATTTGAAGCCCACTGTCTGAGATGGAGTCCTCCCAATTTAGCCAGCGCGACCAAATCATCTCTTAACTTGAAAGCTTCCTTAATACTAGGAGCCCCCGTAAGCAAGTCGTCGACATAAAAATCCCGTTCGAAAACTTGCGACGCGTCTGGAAATTTGCTCGACTCATCTACCGCGAGCTGCTTCAAACATCGAACCGCGAGAAATGGAGCTGCCGAAGTACCGTACGTTACTGTGTGTAATTTAAACGTTTTGACATGTTCATCTGATGAATCACGCCACAAAATCTTTTGATAATTAGTGTCTTCGGGGCGCACTAAAATCTGCCTGTACATCTTCTCGATGTCTGCCGTTAAAACAACATTATGAAAACGGAATCGTAATAAAATCGACCACAAGCTGTCCTGAATTGTCGGACCGGTCAACAAGGCATCATTGAGAGAAACCCCGCTGGAACTTTTAGCCGAGGCGTCAAAAACTACCCTAACCTTCGTGGTGGCGCTCGACTCCTTCACAACCGCACGATGCGGCAGATAAAATCCTGAATTATCGTCATCTTGACTGACCTCACGCATGTGCCCTAAAGCTGCGTATTCTCGCAGGAATTCCTTATATTGCTCCCGAAGAGCTGGATTCTTTTGCAACCTGCGCTCTAAAGCATAAAATCGTTTGAGAGCAGCACTCCGCGACTCACCAATATGATTCTTCCGTTCATTAAAAGGCAGACTAACAATGTAGCGACCTGATGAATCGCGCGATGTGTGATTGACGAAGTGTCTCTCACATTCCAACTCTTCAGATGTTAAGAGTGGCTGTGCTGTTATCTCTTCAAACTCCCAAAACTGTCTTAAGCATTTCTCTAAGGATGTAACTAAATGACAGGTTTGAATCGAACCAACGCGTGAAAACCGTCGCTGCCAATCGTCAGATCCTGTCACCAACCAGCCTAAATGTGTCCCTTGTAATATAATGGAACCCTCACATAACTTGATCTGCTCGGCGCGTAAGAGTCTATAAAACAGATTGCTTCCCAATAATGCATCAATGACTCCTGGTCTGTGAAATTCCGGGTCAGCTAACCTCAACCTTTTCGGAATTTTAAACACGTTACGATCTACCTGTGACGCCGGTAAAAATCCAGTAATGGACGGAAGCGTAACAAACGTAACTTGCGCTTCAAAGGTACCAACTCTAGATTTGATCACCGTATTGACATAATGTTTCGCACGTGTCTCTACGCGAGACAAACCAGAAAAAGACAGATCTACTGCCCTTTTAGTAGCGTCTATCCGTTCCCGAATTGATAGTTCCAAAAATTTCGGACAACTAGATATCACGTGACCTTCCTTGCAGATGCTGCACGATGTCGAACTATTGGTTGCTACATAAACTTGACCACGGTTCGGCACCTTCGACTTTACGTTTTTATCCTGACCCTGTTTCGCAGCCTGCGGATAATCCCTTTCGCAATCTTCACCCCGCGATCGCTTATTAAGAAAAGTGATCAATTTCTGGAAATTAGGTATCTCCTCGTCCTCTAGTGTACGCTCCCAGGATAGACGCGTTCTTTTATCTAATTTCTTAGCAATCATATACACTAAGATAGTGTCCCAATGCTGCACTGGTTGCTCCAAAGATTTGAGAGCGCCCACGTGCATCTGAGCCTGTTCTGCAAGTACTCGTAAATTCGCAGGTGAATCACGCGTAATATCCGGTAATTCAAACAACTTCTTACAATGCGCGTTTATAATCTGACGCGGTTTGTTGCATCGCTGCTGCAGTAAGTTCCAGGCCACCAAATAATTCTGCTCAGTAGCATTAAGTGGAGCAGTAATTGACGCGACATCGCCACGCAATGCGTTCCTCAACAAATGAAATTTTTGAACTGCGGGTAATTCGTCACTGTCATGAACTACTGACCTAAACGTATCGCGAAATGTGTGCCACTCGAGAGGGTTACCATCAAAGGGTTTTATTTCAATCTTCGGCAAAAGAGAGCTAGCCTCCTTTACCAACACCGTGCTCGGTGAATCCACATTTCGCGTGACAGAAATAGTGCGTCCTACGTTTTTTAACGCCGTAACACGCGAGCTAATTAAATCGGAAACCTGATAATATTGACGCTCAAACTGCTCACGATCAATCGTATGATCAGATTCTAAATCCTCCGATTCGACCGCGAGTTGTACTTGCGAAAAACATTGATAAGCTTCCTCCAATTTAGCGGCGCGTGTCTCTAACGCTTCAATAGAAAGATCCGCGGTTTCGTTTACCATGTTCAATATTCGTGTCACTTGACCTTTGATGGTCCCACGATACCTCTTCTGCTTCTTTAACTCGGCAGACTCAGTGTCAGGCATGATAATTGAAATCGAAACGCAAGAAGGGAAAAACAACTAAAGGACAACGATTCGCTGAACTCACCCAAACAGTGACCCAAGATGCAAACCAAATAGCTGTCGGCGTGGCTCAGACGATCTCTGATGCAAATCCAATTCGTTGTCCAGAACGCAGGTGTAGCCACTGCTCCGTCGGAAGCTGTCCGCACGGCCGCGTCGTGGTCCCGCGAAGCCCTTCCGCGCTTGGCTCCTTGGAGGTCAATCCACTGTGATCCGCAATAGGCCGCCCTCTAATGACCGGAGAATGATGTCCGATGCAGGCGATGCGATCTGGAGTGTACCCTCCAATGTATCCAGGAAACGAAATCCAACAAAGTAGGATCCGTCGATGGAAAAATCCGGAACTTGATCCAGTCCAAAATGTTCGAAAGTGCAGTTCAAGGTGTAAATTCGAACTGCGGTCAGCACTGTGTAATCCACCACTCACAATGTTCAATCAACCTCCGGCTCGAAGGACCAAATGTTGAGTACGAAAATGCTCGTGCGAGACTGCCAAGCCGTAATCGTTTCTCTAAGCCGTATTAGTGATGTGGATGGGTGGTAAATAATTACACTTTATATTAACGATAACAAAGAGTGGACTGTATATTAAAAAACAAGTGTGAAAGAACAATTATGGACTCTATCGGTTGAGCGCTCGTTTCGATCTGCCTTCGATTTTGCGTTCGTCTCCCGAGCAGAACCAAAGCCTTTAGCCATTGGTCGCTTAGAAAAAGGGTGGGTGGAAAAACCCATGACTATTGGTGACTTCGACCATGGGAAATTCGATGGTGGTGGGAAAAGGCCTCTTCGAAGGCACGTAGCAATACCCGGAACTGCGGTTCTGGTTTATCTCACCCTGCAACTCTTGAGAAACCTAAACAACTCTGCCTAAACTCGGGCCGCGACGACTGTCGAGCAATCAGCGTCGTTACAAATGCCCTGCTGCCCAAACACTCATAAATAAAGCGATGTCTATGACGCGACCGTGAGAACGAATCCGCTTCAAACCTCAACATCTAGACTAACGAGATACGTCGTTGGACAAACGTCTTCAATATCTAGACTAACGAGATCCGTCTGTACAACCGTCTTCTATATCTAGACTAACGAGATCCGTCTGTACAACCGTCTTCTATATCTAGACTAACGAGATCCGTCGTTGTACAACCGTCTTCTATATCTCGACTAACGAGATCTCTCGTTGTACAACCTTCTTCTATATCTAGGCTAACGAGATCCGTCTGTACAACCGTCTTCTATATCTAGACTAACGAGATCCGTCTGTACAACCGTCTTCTATATCTAGACTAACGAGATCCGTCGTTGTACAACCGTCTTCTATATCTCGTCTAACGAGATCTCTCGTTGTACAACCGTCTTCTATATCTAGACTAACGAGATCCGTCTGTACAACCGTCTTCTATATCTAGACTAACGAGATCCATCGTTGTAGTAGCGTCTTCTATATCTAGACTAACGAGATCCGTCGTTGCACAACCGTCTTCAATATCTAGACTAACGAGATCCGTCTGAACAACCTCTTCTATATCAAGACTAACGAGATCCGTCTGTACAACCGTCTTCTATATCTCGTCTAACGAGATCTCTCGTTGTACAACCGTCTTCTATATCTAGACTAACGAGATCCGTCTGTACAACCGTCTTCTATATCTAGACTAACGAGATCCATCGTTGTAGAACCGTCTTCTATATCTAGACTAACGAGATCCGTCGTTGCACAACCGTCTTCAATATCTAGACTAACGAGATCCGTCTGAACAACCCTCTTCTATATCAAGACTAACGAGATCCGTCTGTACAACCGTCTTCTATATCTAGACTAACGAGATCCGTCGTTGGACAAACGTTTTCAATATCTAGACTAACATGATCCGTCTGTACAACCGTCTTCTATATCTAGACTAACGAGATCCGTCGTTGTACAACCGTCTTCTATATCTAGACTAAAGAGATCCGTCGTTGTACTACCGTCTTCTATAACTTGACTAACGAGATCCGTCGTTGTACAACCGTCTTCTATATCTAGACTAACGAGATCCGTCGATGTACAACCGTCTTCTATATCTCGACTAACGAGATCTATCGTTGTACAACCGTCTCCTATATCTAGACTAACGAGATCCGTCGTTGCACAACCGTCTTCAATATCTAGACTAACGAGATCCGTCTGAACAACCCTCTTTTATATCAAGACTAACGAGATCCGTCTGTACAACCGTCTTCTATATCTGGACTAACGAGATCCGTCGTTGGACAAACGTCTTCAATATCTAGACTAACGTGATCCGTCGGTACAACCGTCTTCTATACCTAGACTAACGAGATCCGCCGTTGTACAACCGTCATCTATATCTAGACTAGCGAGATACGTCGTTGGACAAACGTCTTCAATATCTAGACTAACAGGAGATACGTCTGTACAACCGTTTTCTATATCTAGACTAACGAGATCCGTCTGTACAACCGTCTTCTATATCTAGACTAACGAGATCCGTCGTTGTACAATCGTCTTCTATATCTAGACTAACGAGATCCGTCGTTGTACAACCGTCTTCTATAACTAGAATAACGAGATCCGTCGTTGTACAACCGTCTTCTATATCTAGACTAACGAGATCCGTCGTTGTTCAACCGTCTTCTATATCTCGACTAACGAGATCTATCGTTGTACAACCGTCTTCTATATCTAGACTAACGAGATACGTCGTTGGACAAACGTCTTCAATATCTAGACTAACGAGATCCGTCTGTACAACTGTCTTCTATATCTAGACTAACGAGATCCGTCGTTGTACAACCGTCTTCTATATCTATACTAAAGAGATCCGTCTGTACAACCGTCTTCTATATCTAGACTAACGAGATCCGTCGTTGTACAACCGTCTTCTATATCTAGACTAACGAGATCCGTCGTTGTACAACCGTCTTCTATATCTATACTAAAGAGATCCGTCTGTACAACCGTCTTCTATATCTATACTAAAGAGATCCGTCTGTACAACCGTCTTCTATATCTAGACTAACGAGATCCGTCGTTGTACAACCGTCTTCTATATCTAGACTAACGAGATCTATCGTTGTACAACCGTCTTCTATATCTAGACTAACGAGATACGTCGTTGGACAAACGTCTTCAATATCTAGACTAACGAGATCCGTCTGTACAACCGTCTTCTATATCTAGACTAACGAGATCCGTCGTTGTACAACCGTCTTCTATATCTATACTAAAGAGATCCGTCTGTACAACCGTCTTCTATATCTAGACTAACGCGATCCGTCGTTGTACAACCGTCTTCTATATCTAGACTAACGAGATCTATCGTTGTACAACCTTCTTCTATATCTAGACTAACGAGATCCGTCGTTGTACAACCGTCTTCAATATCTCGACTAACGAGATCCGTCGTTGTACAACCGTCTTCTATATCTAGACTAACGAGATCCGTCGTTGTACAACCGTCTTCTATATCTAGACTAACGAGATCCGTCGTTGTACAACCGTCTTTTATATCTAGACTAAAGAGATACGTCGTTGGACAAACGTCTTCAATATCTAGACTAACGAGATCCGTCTGTACAACCGTCTTCTATATCTAGACTAACGAGATCCGTCGTTGCACAACCGTCTTCAATATCTAGACTAACGAGATCCGTCTGAACAACCTCTTCTATATCAAGACTAACGAGATCCGTCTGTACAACCGTCTTCTATATCTCGTCTAACGAGATCTCTCGTTGTACAACCGTCTTCTATATCTAGACTAACGAGATCCGTCTGTACAACCGTCTTCTATATCTAGACTAACGAGATCCATCGTTGTAGAACCGTCTTCTATATCTAGACTAACGAGATCCGTCGTTGCACAACCGTCTTCAATATCTAGACTAACGAGATCCGTCTGAACAACCCTCTTCTATATCAAGACTAACGAGATCCGTCTGTACAACCGTCTTCTATATCTAGACTAACGAGATCCGTCGTTGGACAAACGTTTTCAATATCTAGACTAACATGATCCGTCTGTACAACCGTCTTCTATATCTAGACTAACGAGATCCGTCGTTGTACAACCGTCTTCTATATCTAGACTAAAGAGATCCGTCGTTGTACTACCGTCTTCTATAACTTGACTAACGAGATCCGTCGTTGTACAACCGTCTTCTATATCTAGACTAACGAGATCCGTCGATGTACAACCGTCTTCTATATCTCGACTAACGAGATCTATCGTTGTACAACCGTCTCCTATATCTAGACTAACGAGATCCGTCGTTGCACAACCGTCTTCAATATCTAGACTAACGAGATCCGTCTGAACAACCCTCTTTTATATCAAGACTAACGAGATCCGTCTGTACAACCGTCTTCTATATCTGGACTAACGAGATCCGTCGTTGGACAAACGTCTTCAATATCTAGACTAACGTGATCCGTCGGTACAACCGTCTTCTATACCTAGACTAACGAGATCCGCCGTTGTACAACCGTCATCTATATCTAGACTAGCGAGATACGTCGTTGGACAAACGTCTTCAATATCTAGACTAACAGGAGATACGTCTGTACAACCGTTTTCTATATCTAGACTAACGAGATCCGTCTGTACAACCGTCTTCTATATCTAGACTAACGAGATCCGTCGTTGTACAATCGTCTTCTATATCTAGACTAACGAGATCCGTCGTTGTACAACCGTCTTCTATAACTAGAATAACGAGATCCGTCGTTGTACAACCGTCTTCTATATCTAGACTAACGAGATCCGTCGTTGTTCAACCGTCTTCTATATCTCGACTAACGAGATCTATCGTTGTACAACCGTCTTCTATATCTAGACTAACGAGATACGTCGTTGGACAAACGTCTTCAATATCTAGACTAACGAGATCCGTCTGTACAACTGTCTTCTATATCTAGACTAACGAGATCCGTCGTTGTACAACCGTCTTCTATATCTATACTAAAGAGATCCGTCTGTACAACCGTCTTCTATATCTAGACTAACGAGATCCGTCGTTGTACAACCGTCTTCTATATCTAGACTAACGAGATCCGTCGTTGTACAACCGTCTTCTATATCTATACTAAAGAGATCCGTCTGTACAACCGTCTTCTATATCTATACTAAAGAGATCCGTCTGTACAACCGTCTTCTATATCTAGACTAACGAGATCCGTCGTTGTACAACCGTCTTCTATATCTAGACTAACGAGATCTATCGTTGTACAACCGTCTTCTATATCTAGACTAACGAGATACGTCGTTGGACAAACGTCTTCAATATCTAGACTAACGAGATCCGTCTGTACAACCGTCTTCTATATCTAGACTAACGAGATCCGTCGTTGTACAACCGTCTTCTATATCTATACTAAAGAGATCCGTCTGTACAACCGTCTTCTATATCTAGACTAACGCGATCCGTCGTTGTACAACCGTCTTCTATATCTAGACTAACGAGATCTATCGTTGTACAACCTTCTTCTATATCTAGACTAACGAGATCCGTCGTTGTACAACCGTCTTCAATATCTCGACTAACGAGATCCGTCGTTGTACAACCGTCTTCTATATCTAGACTAACGAGATCCGTCGTTGTACAACCGTCTTCTATATCTAGACTAACGAGATCCGTCGTTGTACAACCGTCTTTTATATCTAGACTAAAGAGATACGTCGTTGGACAAACGTCTTCAATATCTAGACTAACGAGATCCGTCTGTACAACCGTCTTCTATATCTAGACTAACGAGATCCGTCGTTGTACAACCGTCTTCTATATCTATACTAAAGAGATCCGTCTGTACAACCGTCTTCTATATCTAGACTAACGAGATCCGTCGTTGTACAACCGTCTTCTATATCTAGACTAACGAGATCTATCGTTGTACAACCGTCTTCTATATCTAGACTAACGAGATCCGTCGTTGTACAACCGTCTTCTATATCTCGACTAACGAGATCCGTCGTTGTACAACCGTCTTCTATATCTAGACTAACGAGATCCGTCGTTGTACAACCGTCTTCTATATCTAGACTAACGAGATCCGTCTGTACAACCGTCTTCTATATCTAGACTAACGAGATCCGTCGTTGTACAACCGTTTTCTATATCTAGACTAACGAGATCCGTCGTTGTACAACCGTCTTCTATATCTAGACTAAAGAGATACGTCGTTGGACAAACGTCTTCTATATCTAGACTAACGAGATCCGTCTGTACAACCCTTTTCTATATCGAGACTACCGAGATCCGTCGTTGTACAACCGTCTTCTATATCTAGACTAACGAGATCTCTCGCTGTGCAACCGCCTTCTATATCTAGACTAACGAGATCCGTCTGTACAACCGTCTTCTATATCTAGACTAACGAGATCCGTCGTTGTACAACCGTCATCTATATCTCGACTAACGAGATCTCTCGTTGTACAACCGTCTTCTATATCTAGACTAACGAGATCCGTCGTTGTACAACCGTCTTCTATATCCAGACTAACGAGATCCGTCGTTGTACAACCGTCTTCTATATCTAGACTAACGAGATCCGTCTGTACAACCGTTTTCTATATCTAGACTAACGAGATCCATCTGTACAACCGTTTTCTATATCTAGACTACCGAGATCCGTCGTTGTACAACCGTCTTCTATATCTAGACTAACGAGATCTCTCGTTGTGCAACCGTCTTCTATATCTAGACTAACGATATCCGTCTGTACAACCGTCTTCAATATCTAGACTAACGAGATCCGTCTGAACAACCCTCTTTTATATCAAGACTAACGAGATCCGTCTGTACAACCGTCTTCAATATCTCGACTAACGAGATCTCTCGTTGTACAACCGTCTTCTATATCTAGGCTAACGAGATCCGTCTGTACAACCGTCTTCTATATCTAGACTAACGAGATCCGCCTGTACAACCGTCTTCTATATCTAGACTAACGAGATCCGTCGTTGTACAACCGTCTTCTATATCTCGACTAACGAGATCTCTCGTTGTACAACCGTCTTCTATATCTAGGCTAACGAGATCCGTCTGTACAACCGTCTTCTATATCTGGACTAACGAGATCCGTCGTTGTACAACCGTCTTCTATATCTAGACTAACGAAATCCGTCGTTGCACAACCGTCTTCAATATCTAGACTAACGAGATCCGTCTGAACAACCCTCTTCTATATCAAGACTAACGAGATCCGTCTGTACAACCGTCTTCTATATCTAGACTAACGAGATCCGTCGTTGTACAACCGTTTTCTATATCTAGACTACCGAGATCCGTCGTTGTACAACCGTCTTCTATATCTAGACTAACGAGATCCGTCGTTGTACAACCGTCTTCTATATCTCGACTAACGAGATCTATCGTTGTACAACCGTCTTCTATATCTAGACTAACGAGATACGTCGTTGGACAAACGTCTTCAATATCTAGACTAACGAGATCCGTCTGTACAACCGTCTTCTATATCTAGACTAACGAGATCCGTCTGTACAACCGTCTTCTATATCTAGACTAACGAGATCCGTCGTTGTACAACCGTCTTCTATATCTCGACTAACGAGATCTCTCCTTGTACAACCGTCTTCTATATCTAGGCTAACGAGATCCGTCTGTACAACCGTCTTCTATATCTAGACTAACGAGATCCGTCTGTACAACCGTCTTCTATATCTAGACTAACGAGATACGTCGTTGGACAAACGTCTTCAATATCTAGACTAACGAGATCCGTCTGTACAACTGTCTTCTATATCTAGACTAACGAGATCCGTCTGTACAACCGTCTTCTATATCTAGACTAACGAGATCCGTCTGTACAACCGTCTTCTATATCTAGACTAACGAGATCCGTCGTTGTACAACCGTCTTCTATATCTCGACTAACGAGATCTCTCCTTGTACAACCGTCTTCTATATCTAGGCTAACGAGATCCGTCTGTACAACCGTCTTCTATATCTAGACTAACGAGATCCGTCTGTACAACCGTCTTCTATATCTAGACTAACGAGATCCGTCGTTGTACAACCGTCTTCTATATCTAGACTAACGAGATCCGTCGTTGTACAACCGTCTTCAATATCTCGACTAACGAGATCTCTCGTTGTACAACCGTCTTCTATATCTAGGCTAACGAGATCCGTCTGTACAACCGTCTTCTATATCTAGACTAACGAGATCCGCCTGTACAACCGTCTTCTATATCTAGACTAACGAGATCCGTCGTTGTACAACCGTCTTCTATATCTCGACTAACGAGATCTCTCGTTGTACAACCGTCTTCTATATCTAGGCTAACGAGATCCGTCTGTACAACCGTCTTCTATATCTAGACTAACGAGATCCGCCGTTGTACAACCGTCTTCTATATCTGGACTAACGAGATCCGTCGTTGCACAACCGTCTTCAATATCTAGACTAACGAGATCCGTCTGAACAACCCTCTTCTATATCAAGACTAACGAGATCCGTCTGTACAACCGTCTTCTATATCTAGACTAACGAGATCCGTCGTTGTACAACCGTCTTCTATATCTAGACTAACGAGATCCGTCGTTGTACAACCGTCTTCTATATCTCGACTAACGAGATCTCTCGTTGTACAACCGTCTTCTATATCTAGGCTAACGAGATCCGTCTGTACAACCGTCTTCTATATCTAGACTAACGAGATCCGTCGTTGTACAACCGTTTTCTATATCTAGACTACCGAGATCCGTCGTTGTACAACCGTCTTCTATATCTAGACTAACGAGATCTCTCGTTGTGCAACCGCCTTCTATATCTAGACTAACGAGATCCGTCTGTACAACCGTCTTCTATATCTAGACTAACGCGATCCGTCGTTGTACAACCGTCTTCTATATCTCGACTAACGAGATCTCTCGTTGTACAACCGTCTTCTATATCTAGACTAACGAGATCCGTCGTTGTACAACCGTCTTCTATATCTCGACTAACGAGATCTATCGTTGTACAACCGTCTTCTATATCTAGACTAACGAGATACGTCGTTGGACAAACGTCTTCAATATCTAGACTAACGAGATCCGGTTGTACAACCGTCTTCTATATCTAGACTAACGAGATCCGTCTGTACAACCGTCTTCTATATCTAGACTAACGAGATCCGTCGTTGTACAACCGTCTTCTATATCTCGTCTAACGAGATCTCTCGTTGTACAACCGTCTTCTATATCTAGACTAACGAGATCCGTCTGTACAACCGTCTTCTATATCTAGACTAACGAGATCCATCGTTGTAGTAGCGTCTTCTATATCTAGACTAACGAGATCCGTCGTTGCACAACCGTCTTCAATATCTAGACTAACGAGATCCGTCTGAACAACCTCTTCTATATCAAGACTAACGAGATCCGTCTGTACAACCGTCTTCTATATCTCGTCTAACGAGATCTCTCGTTGTACAACCGTCTTCTATATCTAGACTAACGAGATCCGTCTGTACAACCGTCTTCTATATCTAGACTAACGAGATCCATCGTTGTAGAACCGTCTTCTATATCTAGACTAACGAGATCCGTCGTTGCACAACCGTCTTCAATATCTAGACTAACGAGATCCGTCTGAACAACCCTCTTCTATATCAAGACTAACGAGATCCGTCTGTACAACCGTCTTCTATATCTAGACTAACGAGATCCGTCGTTGGACAAACGTTTTCAATATCTAGACTAACATGATCCGACTGTACAACCGTCTTCTATATCTAGACTAACGAGATCCGTCGTTGTACAACCGTCTTCTATATCTAGACTAACGAGATCCGTCTGTACAACTGTCTTCTATATCTAGACTAACGAGATCCATCGTTGTAGAACCGTCTTCTATATCTAGACTAACGAGATCCGTCGTTGCACAACCGTCTTCAATATCTAGACTAACGAGATCCGTCTGAACAACCCTCTTCTATATCAAGACTAACGAGATCCGTCTGTACAACCGTCTTCTATATCTAGACTAACGAGATCCGTCGTTGGACAAACGTTTTCAATATCTAGACTAACATGATCCGACTGTACAACCGTCTTCTATATCTAGACTAACGAGATCCGTCTGTACAACTGTCTTCTATATCTAGACTAACGAGATCCATCGTTGTAGAACCGTCTTCTATATCTAGACTAACGAGATCCGTCGTTGTACAACCGTCTTCTATATCTAGACTAACGAGATCCGTCGTTGTACAACCGTCTTCTATATCTATACTAAAGAGATCCGTCTGTACAACCGTCTTCTATATCTATACTAAAGAGATCCGTCTGTACAACCGTCTTCTATATCTAGACTAACGAGATCCGTCGTTGTACAACCGTCTTCTATATCTAGACTAACGAGATCTATCGTTGTACAACCGTCTTCTATATCTAGACTAACGAGATACGTCGTTGGACAAACGTCTTCAATATCTAGACTAACGAGATCCGTCTGTACAACCGTCTTCTATATCTAGACTAACGAGATCCGTCGTTGTACAACCGTCTTCTATATCTATACTAAAGAGATCCGTCTGTACAACCGTCTTCTATATCTAGACTAACGCGATCCGTCGTTGTACAACCGTCTTCTATATCTAGACTAACGAGATCTATCGTTGTACAACCTTCTTCTATATCTAGACTAACGAGATCCGTCGTTGTACAACCGTCTTCAATATCTCGACTAACGGGATCCGTCGTTGTACAACCGTCTTCTATATCTAGACTAACGAGATCCGTCGTTGTACAACCGTCTTCTATATCTAGACTAACGAGATCCGTCGTTGTACAACCGTCTTTTATATCTAGACTAAAGAGATACGTCGTTGGACAAACGTCTTCAATATCTAGACTAACGAGATCCGTCTGTACAACCGTCTTCTATATCTAGACTAACGAGATCCGTCGTTGTACAACCGTCTTCTATATCTATACTAAAGAGATCCGTCTGTACAACCGTCTTCTATATCTAGACTAACGAGATCCGTCGTTGTACAACCGTCTTCTATATCTAGACTAACGAGATCTATCGTTGTACAACCGTCTTCTATATCTAGACTAACGAGATCCGTCGTTGTACAACCGTCTTCTATATCTCGACTAACGAGATCCGTCGTTGTACAACCGTCTTCTATATCTAGACTAACGAGATCCGTCGTTGTACAACCGTCTTCTATATCTAGACTAACGAGATCCGTCTGTACAACCGTCTTCTATATCTAGACTAACGAGATCCGTCGTTGTACAACCGTTTTCTATATCTAGACTAACGAGATCCGTCGTTGTACAACCGTCTTCTATATCTAGACTAAAGAGATACGTCGTTGGACAAACGTCTTCTATATCTAGACTAACGAGATCCGTCTGTACAACCCTTTTCTATATCGAGACTACCGAGATCCGTCGTTGTACAACCGTCTTCTATATCTAGACTAACGAGATCTCTCGCTGTGCAACCGCCTTCTATATCTAGACTAACGAGATCCGTCTGTACAACCGTCTTCTATATCTAGACTAACGAGATCCGTCGTTGTACAACCGTCATCTATATCTCGACTAACGAGATCTCTCGTTGTACAACCGTCTTCTATATCTAGACTAACGAGATCCGTCGTTGTACAACCGTCTTCTATATCCAGACTAACGAGATCCGTCGTTGTACAACCGTCTTCTATATCTAGACTAACGAGATCCGTCTGTACAACCGTTTTCTATATCTAGACTAACGAGATCCATCTGTACAACCGTTTTCTATATCTAGACTACCGAGATCCGTCGTTGTACAACCGTCTTCTATATCTAGACTAACGAGATCTCTCGTTGTGCAACCGTCTTCTATATCTAGACTAACGATATCCGTCTGTACAACCATCTTCAATATCTAGACTAACGAGATCCGTCTGAACAACCCTCTTTTATATCAAGACTAACGAGATCCGTCTGTACAACCGTCTTCAATATCTCGACTAACGAGATCTCTCGTTGTACAACCGTCTTCTATATCTAGGCTAACGAGATCCGTCTGTACAACCGTCTTCTATATCTAGACTAACGAGATCCGCCTGTACAACCGTCTTCTATATCTAGACTAACGAGATCCGTCGTTGTACAACCGTCTTCTATATCTCGACTAACGAGATCTCTCGTTGTACAACCGTCTTCTATATCTAGGCTAACGAGATCCGTCTGTACAACCGTCTTCTATATCTGGACTAACGAGATCCGTCGTTGTACAACCGTCTTCTATATCTAGACTAACGAAATCCGTCGTTGCACAACCGTCTTCAATATCTAGACTAACGAGATCCGTCTGAACAACCCTCTTCTATATCAAGACTAACGAGATCCGTCTGTACAACCGTCTTCTATATCTAGACTAACGAGATCCGTCGTTGTACAACCGTTTTCTATATCTAGACTACCGAGATCCGTCGTTGTACAACCGTCTTCTATATCTAGACTAACGAGATCCGTCGTTGTACAACCGTCTTCTATATCTCGACTAACGAGATCTATCGTTGTACAACCGTCTTCTATATCTAGACTAACGAGATACGTCGTTGGACAAACGTCTTCAATATCTAGACTAACGAGATCCGTCTGTACAACCGTCTTCTATATCTAGACTAACGAGATCCGTCTGTACAACCGTCTTCTATATCTAGACTAACGAGATCCGTCGTTGTACAACCGTCTTCTATATCTCGACTAACGAGATCTCTCCTTGTACAACCGTCTTCTATATCTAGGCTAACGAGATCCGTCTGTACAACCGTCTTCTATATCTAGACTAACGAGATCCGTCTGTACAACCGTCTTCTATATCTAGACTAACGAGATACGTCGTTGGACAAACGTCTTCAATATCTAGACTAACGAGATCCGTCTGTACAACTGTCTTCTATATCTAGACTAACGAGATCCGTCTGTACAACCGTCTTCTATATCTAGACTAACGAGATCCGTCGTTGTACAACCGTCTTCTATATGTAGACTAACGAGATCCGTCGTTGTACAACCGTCTTCTATATCTCGACTAACGAGATCTCTCGTTGTACAACCGTCTTCTATATCTAGGCTAACGAGATCCGTCTGTACAACCGTCTTCTATATCTAGACTAACGAGATCCGTCGTTGTACAACCGTTTTCTATATCTAGACTACCGAGATCCGTCGTTGTACAACCGTCTTCTATAACTAGACTAACGAGATCCGTCGTTGTACAACCGTCTTCAATATCTAGACTAACGAGATCCGTCTGTACAACCGTCTTCTATATCTAGAATAACGAGATCCGTCGTTGTACAATCGTCTTCTATAACTAGACTAACGAGATCCGTCGTTGTACAACCGTCTTCTATATCTAGACTAACGAGATCTCTCGTTGTGCAACCGCCTTCTATATCTAGACTAACGAGATCCGTCTGTACAACCGTCTTCTATATCTAGACTAACGAGATCCGTCTGTACAACCGTCTTCTATATCTAGACTAACGAGATCCGTCTGTACAACCGTCTTCTATATCTAGACTAACGAGATCCGTCGTTGTACAACCGTCTTCTATATCTAGACTAACGAGATACGTCGTTGGACAAACGTCTTTAATATCTAGACTAACGAGATCCGTCTGTACAACCGTCTTCCATATCTAGACTAACGAGATCCGTCTGTACAACCGTCTTCTATATCTAGACTAACGAGATCCGTCGTTGTACAACCGTCTTCTATATCCAGACTAACGAGATCCGTCTGTACAACCGTCTTCTATATCTAGACTAACGAGATCCGTCGTTGTACAACCGTCTTCTATATCTAGACTAACGAGATCCGTCGTTGTTCAACCGTCTTCTATATCTCGACTAACGAGATCTATCGTTGTACAACCGTCTTCTATATCTAGACTAACGAGATACGTCGTTGGACAAACGTCTTCAATATCTAGACTAACGAGATCCGTCTGTACAACTGTCTTCTATATCTAGACTAACGAGATCCGTCGTTGTACAACCGTCTTCTATATCTAGACTAACGAGATCCGTCGTTGTACAACCGTCATCTATATCTAGACTAACGAGATCCGTCGTTGTACAACCGTCTTCTATATCTAGACTAACGAGATACGTCGTTGGACAAACGTCTTTAATATCTAGACTAACGAGATCCGTCTGTACAACCGTCTTCCATATCTAGACTAACGAGATCCGTCTGTACAACCGTCTTCTATATCTAGACTAACGAGATACGTCGTTGGACAAACGTCTTCAATATCTAGACTAACGTGATCCGTCTGTACAACCGTCTTCTATATCTAGACTAACGAGATACGACGTTGTACAAGCGTCTTCTATATCCCGACTAACGAGATCCGTCGTTGTACAACCGTCATCTATATCTAGACTAACGAGATCCGTCGTTGTACAACCGTCTTCTATATCTAGACTAGCGAGATACGTCGTTGGACAAACGTCTTCAATATCTAGACTAACGAGAGATACGTCTGTACAACCGTTTTCTATATCTAGACTAACGAGATCCGTCTGTACAACCGTCTTCTATATCTAGACTAACGAGATCCGTCTGTACAACCGTCTTCTATATCTAGACTAACGAGATCCGTCGTTGTACAATCGTCTTCTATATCTAGACTAACGAGATCCGTCGTTGTACAACCGTCTTCTATAACTAGACTAACGAGATCCGTCGTTGTACAACCGTCTTCTATATCTAGACTAACGAGATCCGTCTGTACAACCGTCTTCTATATCTAGACTAACGAGATCCGTCGTTGTACAATCGTCGTCTATATCTAGACTAACGAGATCCGTCGTTGTACAACCGTCTTCTATAACTAGACTAACGAGATCCGTCGTTGTACAACCGTCTTCAATATCTAGACTAACGAGATCCGTCTGTACAACCGTCTTCTATATCTAGACTAACGAGATCCGTCGTTGTACAATCGTCTTCTATAACTAGACTAACGAGATCCGTCGTTGTACAACCGTCTTCTATATCTAGACTAACGAGATCTCTCGTTGTGCAACCGCCTTCTATATCTAGACTAACGAGATCCGTCTGTACAACCGTCTTCTATATCTAGACTAACGAGATCCGTCTGTACAACCGTCTTCTATATCTAGACTAACGAGATCCGTCTGTACAACCGTCTTCTATATCTAGACTAACGAGATCCGTCGTTGTACAACCGTCTTCTATATCTAGACTAACGAGATACGTCGTTGGACAAACGTCTTTAATATCTAGACTAACGAGATCCGTCTGTACAACCGTCTTCCATATCTAGACTAACGAGATCCGTCTGTACAACCGTCTTCTATATCTAGACTAACGAGATCCGTCGTTGTACAACCGTCTTCTATATCCAGACTAACGAGATCCGTCTGTACAACCGTCTTCTATATCTAGACTAACGAGATCCGTCGTTGTACAACCGTCTTCTATATCTAGACTAACGAGATCCGTCGTTGTTCAACCGTCTTCTATATCTCGACTAACGAGATCTATCGTTGTACAACCGTCTTCTATATCTAGACTAACGAGATACGTCGTTGGACAAACGTCTTCAATATCTAGACTAACGAGATCCGTCTGTACAACCGTCTTCTATATCTAGACTAACGAGATCCGTCTGTACAACCGTCTTCTATATCTAGACTAACGAGATCCGTCGTTGTACAACCGTCTTCTATATCCAGACTAACGAGATCCGTCGTTGTACAACCGTCTTCTATATCTAGGCTAACGAGATCCGTCTGTACATCCGTCTTCTATATCTAGACTAACGAGATCCGTCTGTACAACCGTTTTCTATATCTAGACTACCGAGATCCGTCGTTGTACAACCGTCTTCTATATCTAGACTAACGAGATCTCTCGTTGTGCAACCGTCTTCTATATCTAGACTAACGAGATCCGTCTGTACAACCGTCTTCTATATCTAGACTAACGAGATCCGTCGTTGTACAACCGTCTTCTGTATCTAGGCTAACGAGATCCGTCTGTACATCCGTCTTCTATATCTAGACTAACGAGATCCGTCTGTACAACCGTTTTCTATATCTAGACTACCGAGATCCGTCGTTGTACAACCGTCTTCTATATCTAGACTAACGAGATCCGTCTGAACAACCCTCTTCTATATCAAGTCTAACGAGATCCGTCTGTGCAACCGTCTTCTATATCTAGACTAACGAGATCCGTCTGTACAACCGTCTTCTATATCTAGACTAACGAGATCCGTCGTTGTACAACCGTCTTCTATATCTAGGCTAACGAGATCCGTCTGTACATCCGTCTTCTATATCTAGACTAACGAGATCCGTCTGTACAACCGTTTTCTATATCTAGACTACCGAGATCCGTCGTTGTACAACCGTCTTCTATATCTAGACTAACGAGATCTCTCGTTGTGCAACCGTCTTCTATATCTAGACTAACGATATCCGTCGTTGTACAACCGTCTTCTATATCTAGACTAACGAGATCCGTCTGTACAACCGTCTTCTATATCTAGACTAACGAGATCCGTCGTTGTACAACCGTCTTCTATATCTAGACTAACGAGATCCGTCGTTGCACAACCGTCTTCAATATCTAGAGTAACGAGATCCGTCTGAACAACCCTCTTCTATATCAAGACTAACGAGATCCGTCTGTACAACCGTCTTCTATATCTAGACTAACGAGACCCGTCGTTGTACAACCGTCTTCTATATCTAGACTAACGAGATCCGTCGTTGCACAACCGTCTTCAATATCTAGACTAACGAGATCCGTCTGAACAACCCTCTTCTATATCTAGACTAACGAGATCTCTCGTTGTGCAACCGTCTTCTATATCTAGACTAACGAGATCCGTCTGGACAACCGTCTTCTATATCTAGACTAACGAGATCCGTCGTTGTACAACCGTCTTCTATATCTAGACTAACGATATCCGTCGTTGTACAACCGTCTTCTATATCTAGACTAACGAGATCCGTCTGTACAACCGTCTTCTATATCTAGACTAACGAGATCCGTCGTTGTACAACCGTCTTCTATATCTCGACTAACGAGATCTCTCGTTGTACAACCGTCTTCTATATCTAGGCTAACGAGATCCGTCTGTACAACCGTCTTCTATATCTAGACTAACGAGATCCGTCTGTACAACCGTCTTCTATATCTAGACTAACGAGATCCGTCGTTGTACAACCGTCTTCTATATCTCGACTAACGAGATCTCTCGTTGTACAAACGTCTTCAATATCTAGAGTAACGAGATCCGTCTGAACAACCCTCTTCTATATCTAGACTAACGAGATCTCTCGTTGTGCAACCGTCTTCTATATCTAGACTAACGAGATCCGTCGTTGCACAACCGTCTTCAATATCTAGACTAACGAGATCCGTCTGAACAACCCTCTTCTATATCTAGACTAACGAGATCTCTCGTTGTGCAACCGTCTTCTATATCTAGACTAACGAGATCCGTCTGGACAACCGTCTTCTATATCTAGACTAACGAGATCCGTCGTTGTACAACCGTCTTCTATATCTAGACTAACGAGATCTATCGTTGTACAACCGTCTTCTATATCTAGACTAACGAGATCCGTCGTTGTACAACCGTCTTCTATATCTAGACTAACGAGATCCGTCGTTGTACAACCGTCTTCTATATCTAGACTAACGAGATCCGTCGTTGTACAACCGTCTTCTATATCTAGACTAACGAGATCTATCGTTGTACAACCGTCTTCTATATCTAGACTAACGAGATCCGTCGTTATACAACCGTCTTCTATATCTATACTAAAGAGATCCGTCTGTACAACCGTCTTCTATATCTAGACTAACGAGATCCGTCGTTGTACAACCGTCTTCTATATCTAGACTAACGAGATCTATCGTTGTACAACCGTCTTCTATATCTAGACTAACGAGATCCGTCGTTGTACAACCGTCTTCTATATCTAGACTAACGAGATCCGTCGTTGTACAACCGTCTTCTATATCTAGACTAACGAGATCCGTCGTTGTACAACCGTCTTCTATATCTAGACTAACGAGATCCGTCGTTGTACAACCGTCTTCTATATCTAGACTAAAGAGATACGTCGTTGGACAAACGTCTTCAATATCTAGACTAACGAGATCCGTCTGTACAACCGTCTTCTATATCTAGACTAACGAGATCCGTCGTTGTACAACCGTCTTCTATATCTAGACTAACGAGATCTATCGTTGTACAACCGTCTTCTATATCTAGACTAACGAGATCCGTCGTTGTACAACCGTCTTCTATATCTCGACTAACGAGATCCGTCGTTGTACAACCGTCTTCTATATCTAGACTAACGAGATCCGTCGTTGTACAACCGTCTTCTATATCTAGACTAACGAGATCCGTCTGTACAACCGTCTTCTATATCTAGACTAACGAGATCCGTCGTTGTACAACCGTTTTCTATACCTAGACTAACGAGATCCGTCGTTGTACAACCGTCTTCTATATCTAGACTAACGAGATCCGTCGTTGTACAACCGTCTTCTATATCTAGACTAACGATATCCGTCGTTGTACAACCGTCTTCTATATCTAGACTAAAGAGATACGTCGTTGGACAAACGTCTTCAATATCTAGACTAACGAGATCCGTCTGTACAACCCTTTTCTATATCGAGACTACCGAGATCCGTCGTTGTACAACCGTCTTCTATATCTAGACTAACGAGATCTCTCGCTGTGCAACCGCCTTCTATATCTAGACTAACGAGATCCGTCTGTACAACCGTCTTCTATATCTAGACTAACGAGATCCGTCGTTGTACAACCGTCATCTATATCTCGACTAACGAGATCTCTCGTTGTACAACCGTCTTCTATATCTAGACTAACGAGATCCGTCGTTGTACAACCGTCTTCTATATCCAGACTAACGAGATCCGTCGTTGTACAACCGTCTTCTATATCTAGACTAACGAGATCCGTCTGTACAACCGTCTTCTATATCTAGACTAACGAGATCCATCTGTACAACCGTTTTCTATATCTAGACTACCGAGATCCGTCGTTGTACAACCGTCTTCTATATCTAGACTAACGAGATCTCTCGTTGTGCAACCGTCTTCTATATCTAGACTAACGATATCCGTCTGTACAACCGTCTTCAATATCTAGACTAACGAGATCCGTCTGAACGATCCTCTTTTATATCAAGACTAACGAGATCCGTCTGTACAACCGTCTTCTATATCTAGACTAACGAGATCCGTCGTTGGACAAACGTCTTCAATATCTAGACTAACGTGATCCGTCTGTACAACCGTCTTCTATATCTAGACTAACGAGATACGACGTTGTACAAGCGTCTTCTATATCCCGACTAACGAGATCCGTCGTTGTACAACCGTCATCTATATCTAGACTAACGAGATCCGTCGTTGTACAACCGTCTTCTATATCTAGACTAGCGAGATACGTCGTTGGACAAACGTCTTCAATATCTAGACTAACGAGAGATACGTCTGTACAACCGTTTTCTATATCTAGACTAACGAGATCCGTCTGTACAACCGTCTTCTATATCTAGACTAACGAGATACGTCGTTGGACAAACGTCTTCAATATCTAGACTAACGAGATCCGTCTGTACAACCGTCTTCTATATCTAGACTAACGAGATCCATCTGTACAACCGTTTTCTATATCTAGACTACCGAGATCCGTCGTTGTACAACCGTCTTCTATATCTAGACTAACGAGATCTCTCGTTGTGCAACCGTCTTCTATATCTAGACTAACGATATCCGTCTGTACAACCGTCTTCAATATCTAGACTAACGAGATCCGTCTGAACGATCCTCTTTTATATCAAGACTAACGAGATCCGTCTGTACAACCGTCTTCTATATCTAGACTAACGAGATCCGTCGTTGGACAAACGTCTTCAATATCTAGACTAACGTGATCCGTCTGTACAACCGTCTTCTATATCTAGACTAACGAGATACGACGTTGTACAAGCGTCTTCTATATCCCGACTAACGAGATCCGTCGTTGTACAACCGTCATCTATATCTAGACTAACGAGATCCGTCTGTACAACCGTCTTCTATATCTAGACTAACGAGATCCGTCGTTGTACAACCGTCTTCTGTATCTAGGCTAACGAGATCCGTCTGTACATCCGTCTTCTATATCTAGACTAACGAGATCCGTCTGTACAACCGTTTTCTATATCTAGACTACCGAGATCCGTCGTTGTACAACCGTCTTCTATATCTAGACTAACGAGATCCGTCTGAACAACCCTCTTCTATATCAAGTCTAACGAGATCCGTCTGTGCAACCGTCTTCTATATCTAGACTAACGAGATCCGTCTGTACAACCGTCTTCTATATCTAGACTAACGAGATCCGTCGTTGTACAACCGTCTTCTATATCTAGGCTAACGAGATCCGTCTGTACATCCGTCTTCTATATCTAGACTAACGAGATCCGTCTGTACAACCGTTTTCTATATCTAGACTACCGAGATCCGTCGTTGTACAACCGTCTTCTATATCTAGACTAACGAGATCTCTCGTTGTGCAACCGTCTTCTATATCTAGACTAACGATATCCGTCGTTGTACAACCGTCTTCTATATCTAGACTAACGAGATCCGTCTGTACAACCGTCTTCTATATCTAGACTAACGAGATCCGTCGTTGTACAACCGTCTTCTATATCTAGACTAACGAGATCCGTCGTTGCACAACCGTCTTCAATATCTAGAGTAACGAGATCCGTCTGAACAACCCTCTTCTATATCAAGACTAACGAGATCCGTCTGTACAACCGTCTTCTATATCTAGACTAACGAGACCCGTCGTTGTACAACCGTCTTCTATATCTAGACTAACGAGATCCGTCGTTGCACAACCGTCTTCAATATCTAGACTAACGAGATCCGTCTGAACAACCCTCTTCTATATCTAGACTAACGAGATCTCTCGTTGTGCAACCGTCTTCTATATCTAGACTAACGAGATCCGTCTGGACAACCGTCTTCTATATCTAGACTAACGAGATCCGTCGTTGTACAACCGTCTTCTATATCTAGACTAACGATATCCGTCGTTGTACAACCGTCTTCTATATCTAGACTAACGAGATCCGTCTGTACAACCGTCTTCTATATCTAGACTAACGAGATCCGTCGTTGTACAACCGTCTTCTATATCTCGACTAACGAGATCTCTCGTTGTACAACCGTCTTCTATATCTAGGCTAACGAGATCCGTCTGTACAACCGTCTTCTATATCTAGACTAACGAGATCCGTCTGTACAACCGTCTTCTATATCTAGACTAACGAGATCCGTCGTTGTACAACCGTCTTCTATATCTCGACTAACGAGATCTCTCGTTGTACAAACGTCTTCAATATCTAGAGTAACGAGATCCGTCTGAACAACCCTCTTCTATATCTAGACTAACGAGATCTCTCGTTGTGCAACCGTCTTCTATATCTAGACTAACGAGATCCGTCGTTGCACAACCGTCTTCAATATCTAGACTAACGAGATCCGTCTGAACAACCCTCTTCTATATCTAGACTAACGAGATCTCTCGTTGTGCAACCGTCTTCTATATCTAGACTAACGAGATCCGTCTGGACAACCGTCTTCTATATCTAGACTAACGAGATCCGTCGTTGTACAACCGTCTTCTATATCTAGACTAACGAGATCTATCGTTGTACAACCGTCTTCTATATCTAGACTAACGAGATCCGTCGTTGTACAACCGTCTTCTATATCTAGACTAACGAGATCCGTCGTTGTACAACCGTCTTCTATATCTAGACTAACGAGATCCGTCGTTGTACAACCGTCTTCTATATCTAGACTAACGAGATCTATCGTTGTACAACCGTCTTCTATATCTAGACTAACGAGATCCGTCGTTATACAACCGTCTTCTATATCTATACTAAAGAGATCCGTCTGTACAACCGTCTTCTATATCTAGACTAACGAGATCCGTCGTTGTACAACCGTCTTCTATATCTAGACTAACGAGATCTATCGTTGTACAACCGTCTTCTATATCTAGACTAACGAGATCCGTCGTTGTACAACCGTCTTCTATATCTAGACTAACGAGATCCGTCGTTGTACAACCGTCTTCTATATCTAGACTAACGAGATCCGTCGTTGTACAACCGTCTTCTATATCTAGACTAACGAGATCCGTCGTTGTACAACCGTCTTCTATATCTAGACTAAAGAGATACGTCGTTGGACAAACGTCTTCAATATCTAGACTAACGAGATCCGTCTGTACAACCGTCTTCTATATCTAGACTAACGAGATCCGTCGTTGTACAACCGTCTTCTATATCTAGACTAACGAGATCTATCGTTGTACAACCGTCTTCTATATCTAGACTAACGAGATCCGTCGTTGTACAACCGTCTTCTATATCTCGACTAACGAGATCCGTCGTTGTACAACCGTCTTCTATATCTAGACTAACGAGATCCGTCGTTGTACAACCGTCTTCTATATCTAGACTAACGAGATCCGTCTGTACAACCGTCTTCTATATCTAGACTAACGAGATCCGTCGTTGTACAACCGTTTTCTATACCTAGACTAACGAGATCCGTCGTTGTACAACCGTCTTCTATATCTAGACTAACGAGATCCGTCGTTGTACAACCGTCTTCTATATCTAGACTAACGAGATCCGTCGTTGTACAACCGTCTTCTATATCTAGACTAAAGAGATACGTCGTTGGACAAACGTCTTCAATATCTAGACTAACGAGATCCGTCTGTACAACCCTTTTCTATATCGAGACTACCGAGATCCGTCGTTGTACAACCGTCTTCTATATCTAGACTAACGAGATCTCTCGCTGTGCAACCGCCTTCTATATCTAGACTAACGAGATCCGTCTGTACAACCGTCTTCTATATCTAGACTAACGAGATCCGTCGTTGTACAACCGTCATCTATATCTCGACTAACGAGATCTCTCGTTGTACAACCGTCTTCTATATCTAGACTAACGAGATCCGTCGTTGTACAACCGTCTTCTATATCCAGACTAACGAGATCCGTCGTTGTACAACCGTCTTCTATATCTAGACTAACGAGATCCGTCTGTACAACCGTCTTCTATATCTAGACTAACGAGATCCATCTGTACAACCGTTTTCTATATCTAGACTACCGAGATCCGTCGTTGTACAACCGTCTTCTATATCTAGACTAACGAGATCTCTCGTTGTGCAACCGTCTTCTATATCTAGACTAACGATATCCGTCTGTACAACCGTCTTCAATATCTAGACTAACGAGATCCGTCTGAACGATCCTCTTTTATATCAAGACTAACGAGATCCGTCTGTACAACCGTCTTCTATATCTAGACTAACGAGATCCGTCGTTGGACAAACGTCTTCAATATCTAGACTAACGTGATCCGTCTGTACAACCGTCTTCTATATCTAGACTAACGAGATACGACGTTGTACAAGCGTCTTCTATATCCCGACTAACGAGATCCGTCGTTGTACAACCGTCATCTATATCTAGACTAACGAGATCCGTCGTTGTACAACCGTCTTCTATATCTAGACTAGCGAGATACGTCGTTGGACAAACGTCTTCAATATCTAGACTAACGAGAGATACGTCTGTACAACCGTTTTCTATATCTAGACTAACGAGATCCGTCTGTACAACCGTCTTCTATATCTAGACTAACGAGATACGTCGTTGGACAAACGTCTTCAATATCTAGACTAACGAGATCCGTCTGTACAACCGTCTTCTATATCTAGACTAACGAGATCCATCTGTACAACCGTTTTCTATATCTAGACTACCGAGATCCGTCGTTGTACAACCGTCTTCTATATCTAGACTAACGAGATCTCTCGTTGTGCAACCGTCTTCTATATCTAGACTAACGATATCCGTCTGTACAACCGTCTTCAATATCTAGACTAACGAGATCCGTCTGAACGATCCTCTTTTATATCAAGACTAACGAGATCCGTCTGTACAACCGTCTTCTATATCTAGACTAACGAGATCCGTCGTTGGACAAACGTCTTCAATATCTAGACTAACGTGATCCGTCTGTACAACCGTCTTCTATATCTAGACTAACGAGATACGACGTTGTACAAGCGTCTTCTATATCCCGACTAACGAGATCCGTCGTTGTACAACCGTCATCTATATCTAGACTAACGAGATCCGTCGTTGTACAACCGTCTTCTATATCTAGACTAGCGAGATACGTCGTTGGACAAACGTCTTCAATATCTAGACTAACGAGAGATACGTCTGTACAACCGTTTTCTATATCTAGACTAACGAGATCCGTCTGTACAACCGTCTTCTATATCTAGACTAACGAGATCCGTCTGTACAACCGTCTTCTATATCTAGACTAACGAGATCCGTCGTTGTACAATCGTCTTCTATATCTAGACTAACGAGATCCGTCGTTGTACAACCGTCTTCTATAACTAGACTAACGAGATCCGTCGTTGTACAACCGTCTTCTATATCTAGACTAACGAGATCCGTCTGTACAACCGTCTTCTATATCTAGACTAACGAGATCCGTCGTTGTACAATCGTCGTCTATATCTAGACTAACGAGATCCGTCGTTGTACAACCGTCTTCTATAACTAGACTAACGAGATCCGTCGTTGTACAACCGTCTTCAATATCTAGACTAACGAGATCCGTCTGTACAACCGTCTTCTATATCTAGAATAACGAGATCCGTCGTTGTACAATCGTCTTCTATAACTAGACTAACGAGATCCGTCGTTGTACAACCGTCTTCTATATCTAGACTAACGAGATCTCTCGTTGTGCAACCGCCTTCTATATCTAGACTAACGAGATCCGTCTGTACAACCGTCTTCTATATCTAGACTAACGAGATCCGTCTGTACAACCGTCTTCTATATCTAGACTAACGAGATCCGTCTGTACAACCGTCTTCTATATCTAGACTAACGAGATCCGTCGTTGTACAACCGTCTTCTATATCTAGACTAACGAGATACGTCGTTGGACAAACGTCTTTAATATCTAGACTAACGAGATCCGTCTGTACAACCGTCTTCCATATCTAGACTAACGAGATCCGTCTGTACAACCGTCTTCTATATCTAGACTAACGAGATCCGTCGTTGTACAACCGTCTTCTATATCCAGACTAACGAGATCCGTCTGTACAACCGTCTTCTATATCTAGACTAACGAGATCCGTCGTTGTACAACCGTCTTCTATATCTAGACTAACGAGATCCGTCGTTGTTCAACCGTCTTCTATATCTCGACTAACGAGATCTATCGTTGTACAACCGTCTTCTATATCTAGACTAACGAGATACGTCGTTGGACAAACGTCTTCAATATCTAGACTAACGAGATCCGTCTGTACAACTGTCTTCTATATCTAGACTAACGAGATCCGTCGTTGTACAACCGTCTTCTATATCTAGACTAACGAGATCCGTCGTTGTACAACCGTCATCTATATCTAGACTAACGAGATCCGTCGTTGTACAACCGTCTTCTATATCTAGACTAACGAGATACGTCGTTGGACAAACGTCTTTAATATCTAGACTAACGAGATCCGTCTGTACAACCGTCTTCCATATCTAGACTAACGAGATCCGTCTGTACAACCGTCTTCTATATCTAGACTAACGAGATACGTCGTTGGACAAACGTCTTCAATATCTAGACTAACGTGATCCGTCTGTACAACCGTCTTCTATATCTAGACTAACGAGATACGACGTTGTACAAGCGTCTTCTATATCCCGACTAACGAGATCCGTCGTTGTACAACCGTCATCTATATCTAGACTAACGAGATCCGTCGTTGTACAACCGTCTTCTATATCTAGACTAGCGAGATACGTCGTTGGACAAACGTCTTCAATATCTAGACTAACGAGAGATACGTCTGTACAACCGTTTTCTATATCTAGACTAACGAGATCCGTCTGTACAACCGTCTTCTATATCTAGACTAACGAGATCCGTCTGTACAACCGTCTTCTATATCTAGACTAACGAGATCCGTCGTTGTACAATCGTCTTCTATATCTAGACTAACGAGATCCGTCGTTGTACAACCGTCTTCTATAACTAGACTAACGAGATCCGTCGTTGTACAACCGTCTTCTATATCTAGACTAACGAGATCCGTCTGTACAACCGTCTTCTATATCTAGACTAACGAGATCCGTCGTTGTACAATCGTCGTCTATATCTAGACTAACGAGATCCGTCGTTGTACAACCGTCTTCTATAACTAGACTAACGAGATCCGTCGTTGTACAACCGTCTTCAATATCTAGACTAACGAGATCCGTCTGTACAACCGTCTTCTATATCTAGACTAACGAGATCCGTCGTTGTACAATCGTCTTCTATAACTAGACTAACGAGATCCGTCGTTGTACAACCGTCTTCTATATCTAGACTAACGAGATCTCTCGTTGTGCAACCGCCTTCTATATCTAGACTAACGAGATCCGTCTGTACAACCGTCTTCTATATCTAGACTAACGAGATCCGTCTGTACAACCGTCTTCTATATCTAGACTAACGAGATCCGTCTGTACAACCGTCTTCTATATCTAGACTAACGAGATCCGTCGTTGTACAACCGTCTTCTATATCTAGACTAACGAGATACGTCGTTGGACAAACGTCTTTAATATCTAGACTAACGAGATCCGTCTGTACAACCGTCTTCCATATCTAGACTAACGAGATCCGTCTGTACAACCGTCTTCTATATCTAGACTAACGAGATCCGTCGTTGTACAACCGTCTTCTATATCCAGACTAACGAGATCCGTCTGTACAACCGTCTTCTATATCTAGACTAACGAGATCCGTCGTTGTACAACCGTCTTCTATATCTAGACTAACGAGATCCGTCGTTGTTCAACCGTCTTCTATATCTCGACTAACGAGATCTATCGTTGTACAACCGTCTTCTATATCTAGACTAACGAGATACGTCGTTGGACAAACGTCTTCAATATCTAGACTAACGAGATCCGTCTGTACAACCGTCTTCTATATCTAGACTAACGAGATCCGTCTGTACAACCGTCTTCTATATCTAGACTAACGAGATCCGTCGTTGTACAACCGTCTTCTATATCCAGACTAACGAGATCCGTCGTTGTACAACCGTCTTCTATATCTAGGCTAACGAGATCCGTCTGTACATCCGTCTTCTATATCTAGACTAACGAGATCCGTCTGTACAACCGTTTTCTATATCTAGACTACCGAGATCCGTCGTTGTACAACCGTCTTCTATATCTAGACTAACGAGATCTCTCGTTGTGCAACCGTCTTCTATATCTAGACTAACGAGATCCGTCTGTACAACCGTCTTCTATATCTAGACTAACGAGATCCGTCGTTGTACAACCGTCTTCTGTATCTAGGCTAACGAGATCCGTCTGTACATCCGTCTTCTATATCTAGACTAACGAGATCCGTCTGTACAACCGTTTTCTATATCTAGACTACCGAGATCCGTCGTTGTACAACCGTCTTCTATATCTAGACTAACGAGATCCGTCTGAACAACCCTCTTCTATATCAAGTCTAACGAGATCCGTCTGTGCAACCGTCTTCTATATCTAGACTAACGAGATCCGTCTGTACAACCGTCTTCTATATCTAGACTAACGAGATCCGTCGTTGTACAACCGTCTTCTATATCTAGGCTAACGAGATCCGTCTGTACATCCGTCTTCTATATCTAGACTAACGAGATCCGTCTGTACAACCGTTTTCTATATCTAGACTACCGAGATCCGTCGTTGTACAACCGTCTTCTATATCTAGACTAACGAGATCTCTCGTTGTGCAACCGTCTTCTATATCTAGACTAACGATATCCGTCGTTGTACAACCGTCTTCTATATCTAGACTAACGAGATCCGTCTGTACAACCGTCTTCTATATCTAGACTAACGAGATCCGTCGTTGTACAACCGTCTTCTATATCTAGACTAACGAGATCCGTCGTTGCACAACCGTCTTCAATATCTAGAGTAACGAGATCCGTCTGAACAACCCTCTTCTATATCAAGACTAACGAGATCCGTCTGTACAACCGTCTTCTATATCTAGACTAACGAGACCCGTCGTTGTACAACCGTCTTCTATATCTAGACTAACGAGATCCGTCGTTGCACAACCGTCTTCAATATCTAGACTAACGAGATCCGTCTGAACAACCCTCTTCTATATCTAGACTAACGAGATCTCTCGTTGTGCAACCGTCTTCTATATCTAGACTAACGAGATCCGTCTGGACAACCGTCTTCTATATCTAGACTAACGAGATCCGTCGTTGTACAACCGTCTTCTATATCTAGACTAACGATATCCGTCGTTGTACAACCGTCTTCTATATCTAGACTAACGAGATCCGTCTGTACAACCGTCTTCTATATCTAGACTAACGAGATCCGTCGTTGTACAACCGTCTTCTATATCTCGACTAACGAGATCTCTCGTTGTACAACCGTCTTCTATATCTAGGCTAACGAGATCCGTCTGTACAACCGTCTTCTATATCTAGACTAACGAGATCCGTCTGTACAACCGTCTTCTATATCTAGACTAACGAGATCCGTCGTTGTACAACCGTCTTCTATATCTCGACTAACGAGATCTCTCGTTGTACAAACGTCTTCAATATCTAGAGTAACGAGATCCGTCTGAACAACCCTCTTCTATATCTAGACTAACGAGATCTCTCGTTGTGCAACCGTCTTCTATATCTAGACTAACGAGATCCGTCGTTGCACAACCGTCTTCAATATCTAGACTAACGAGATCCGTCTGAACAACCCTCTTCTATATCTAGACTAACGAGATCTCTCGTTGTGCAACCGTCTTCTATATCTAGACTAACGAGATCCGTCTGGACAACCGTCTTCTATATCTAGACTAACGAGATCCGTCGTTGTACAACCGTCTTCTATATCTAGACTAACGAGATCTATCGTTGTACAACCGTCTTCTATATCTAGACTAACGAGATCCGTCGTTGTACAACCGTCTTCTATATCTAGACTAACGAGATCCGTCGTTGTACAACCGTCTTCTATATCTAGACTAACGAGATCCGTCGTTGTACAACCGTCTTCTATATCTAGACTAACGAGATCTATCGTTGTACAACCGTCTTCTATATCTAGACTAACGAGATCCGTCTGTACAACCGTCTTCTATATCTAGACTAACGAGATCCGTCTGTACAACCGTCTTCTATATCTAGACTAACGAGATCCGTCGTTGTACAATCGTCTTCTATAACTAGACTAACGAGATCCGTCGTTGTACAACCGTCTTCTATATCTAGACTGAAGAGATACGTCGTTGGACAAACGTCTTCAATATCTAGACTAACGAGATCCGTCTGTACAACCGTCTTCTATATCTAGACTAACGAGATCCGTCGTTGTACAACCGTCTTCTATATCTAGACTAACGAGATCTATCGTTGTACAACCGTCTTCTATATCTAGACTAACGAGATCCGTCGTTGTACAACCGTCTTCTATATCTCGACTAACGAGATCCGTCGTTGTACAACCGTCTTCTATATCTAGACTAACGAGATCCGTCGTTGTACAACCGTCTTCTATATCTAGACTAACGAGATCCGTCTGTACAACCGTCTTCTATATCTAGACTAACGAGATCCGTCGTTGTACAACCGTTTTCTATACCTAGACTAACGAGATCCGTCGTTGTACAACCGTCTTCTATATCTAGACTAACGAGATCCGTCGTTGTACAACCGTCTTCTATATCTAGACTAACGAGATCCGTCGTTGTACAACCGTCTTCTATATCTAGACTAAAGAGATACGTCGTTGGACAAACGTCTTCAATATCTAGACTAACGAGATCCGTCTGTACAACCCTTTTCTATATCGAGACTACCGAGATCCGTCGTTGTACAACCGTCTTCTATATCTAGACTAACGAGATCTCTCGCTGTGCAACCGCCTTCTATATCTAGACTAACGAGATCCGTCTGTACAACCGTCTTCTATATCTAGACTAACGAGATCCGTCGTTGTACGACCGTCATCTATATCTCGACTAACGAGATCTCTCGTTGTACAACCGTCTTCTATATCTAGACTAACGAGATCCGTCGTTGTACAACCGTCTTCTATATCCAGACTAACGAGATCCGTCGTTGTACAACCGTCTTCTATATCTAGACTAACGAGATCCGTCTGTACAACCGTCTTCTATATCTAGACTAACGAGATCCATCTGTACAACCGTTTTCTATATCTAGACTACCGAGATCCGTCGTTGTACAACCGTCTTCTATATCTAGACTAACGAGATCTCTCGTTGTGCAACCGTCTTCTATATCTAGACTAACGATATCCGTCTGTACAACCGTCTTCAATATCTAGACTAACGAGATCCGTCTGAACGATCCTCTTTTATATCAAGACTAACGAGATCCGTCTGTACAACCGTCTTCTATATCTAGACTAACGAGATCCGTCGTTGGACAAACGTCTTCAATATCTAGACTAACGTGATCCGTCTGTACAACCGTCTTCTATATCTAGACTAACGAGATACGACGTTGTACAAGCGTCTTCTATATCCCGACTAACGAGATCCGTCGTTGTACAACCGTCATCTATATCTAGACTAACGAGATCCGTCGTTGTACAACCGTCTTCTATATCTAGACTAGCGAGATACGTCGTTGGACAAACGTCTTCAATATCTAGACTAACGAGAGATACGTCTGTACAACCGTTTTCTATATCTAGACTAACGAGATCCGTCTGTACAACCGTCTTCTATATCTAGACTAACGAGATCCGTCTGTACAACCGTCTTCTATATCTAGACTAACGAGATCCGTCGTTGTACAATCGTCTTCTATATCTAGACTAACGAGATCCGTCGTTGTACAACCGTCTTCTATAACTAGACTAACGAGATCCGTCGTTGTACAACCGTCTTCTATATCTAGACTAACGAGATCCGTCTGTACAACCGTCTTCTATATCTAGACTAACGAGATCCGTCGTTGTACAATCGTCGTCTATATCTAGACTAACGAGATCCGTCGTTGTACAACCGTCTTCTATAACTAGTCTAACGAGATCCGTCGTTGTACAACCGTCTTCAATATCTAGACTAACGAGATCCGTCTGTACAACCGTCTTCTATATCTAGACTAACGAGATCCGTCGTTGTACAATCGTCTTCTATAACTAGACTAACGAGATCCGTCGTTGTACAACCGTCTTCTATATCTAGACTAACGAGATCTCTCGTTGTGCAACCGCCTTCTATATCTAGACTAACGAGATCCGTCTGTACAACCGTCTTCTATATCTAGACTAACGAGATCCGTCTGTACAACCGTCTTCTATATCTAGACTAACGAGATCCGTCTGTACAACCGTCTTCTATATCTAGACTAACGAGATCCGTCGTTGTACAACCGTCTTCTATATCTAGACTAACGAGATACGTCGTTGGACAAACGTCTTTAATATCTAGACTAACGAGATCCGTCTGTACAACCGTCTTCCATATCTAGACTAACGAGATCCGTCTGTACAACCGTCTTCTATATCTAGACTAACGAGATCCGTCGTTGTACAACCGTCTTCTATATCCAGACTAACGAGATCCGTCGTTGTACAACCGTCTTCTATATCTAGACTAACGAGATCCGTCTGTACAACCCTCTTCTATATCAAGACTAACGAGATCCGTCTGTACAACCGTCTTCTATATCTAGACTAACGAGATCCGTCGTTGTACAACCGTCTTCTATATCTAGACTAACGAGATCCGTCGTTGCACAACCGTCTTCAATATCTAGACTAACGAGATCCGTCTGAACAACCCTCTTCTATATCTAGACTAACGAGTCTCTCGTTGTGCAACCGTCTTCTATATCTAGACTAACGAGATCCGTCTGGACAACCGTCTTCTATATCTAGACTAACGAGATCCGTCGTTGTACAACCGTCTTCTATATCTAGACTAACGATATCCGTCGTTGTACAACCGTCTTCTATATCTAGACTAACGAGATCCGTCTGTACAACCGTCTTCTATATCTAGACTAACGAGATCCGTCGTTGTACAACCGTCTTCTATATCTCAACTAACGATATCTCTCGTTGTACAACCGTCTTCTATATCTAGGCTAACGAGATCCGTCTGTACAACCGTCTTCTATATCTAGACAAACGAGATCCGTCTGTACAACCGTCTTCTATATCTAGACTAATGAGATCCGTCGTTGTACAACCGTCTTCTATATCTCGACTAACGAGATCTCTCGTTGTACAAACGTCTTCTATATCTAGACTAACGAGATCCGTCTGTACAACCGTCTTCTATACCTAGACTAACGAGATCCGTCTGTACAACCGTTTTCTATACCTAGACTAACGAGGTACGTCATTGGACAAACGTCTTCTATATCCAGACTAACGAGATCCGTCTGTACAACCGTCTTCAATAACTAGACTAACGAGATCCGTCTGTACAACCGTCTTCTATATCTAGACTAACGAGATCCGTCTGTACAACCGTTTTCTATATCTAGACTACCGAGATCCGTCGTTGTACAACCGTCTTCTATATCTAGACTAACGAGATCTCTCGTTGTGCAACCGTCTTCTATATCTAGACTAACGAGATCTGTCTGTACAACCGTCTTCTATATCTAGACTAACGAGCTCCGTCTGTACAACCGTTTTCTATATCTATACAAACGAGGTACGTCGTTGGACAAACGTCTTCAATATCTAGACTAACGAGCTCCGTCTGTACAACCGTCTTCTATATCTAGACTAACGAGATCCGTCTGTACAACCGTCTTCTATATCTAGACTAACGAGATCCGTCTGTACAACCATCTTCTATATCTAGACTAACGAGATCCGTCGTTGTATAACCGTCTTCTGTATCTAGACTAACGAGATCCGTCTGTACAACCGTCTTCTATATCTAGACTAACGGGATCCGTCTGTACAACCGTCTTCTATATCTAGACTAACGAGATCTCTCGTTATACAACCGTCTTCTATATCTAGACTAACGAGATCCGTCTGTACAACAGTCTTCTATATCTAGACTAACGAGATACGTCGTTGGATAAACGTCTTCAATATCTAGACTAACGAGATACGTCGTTGGAAAAACGTCTTCAATATCTAGACTAACGAGGTCCGTCTGTACAACCGTCTTCTATATCTAGACTAACGAGATCCGTCTGTACAACCGTCTTCTATATCAAGACTAACGATATCCGTCGTTGTACAACCGTCTTCTATATCTAGACTAACGAGATCCGTCTGTACAACCGTCTTCTATATCTAGACTAACGAGATCCGTCTGTACAACCGCCTTCTATATCTAGACTAACGGGATACGTCGTTGTACAACCATCTTCTATATCTAGACTAACGAGATCCGTCTGTAAAACCGTCTTCTATATCTAGACTAACGAGATCCGTCTGTACAACCGTCATCTATATCTAGACTAACGAGATCCGTCTGTACAACCGTCTTCTGTATCTAGACTAACGAGATCTGTCTGTACAACCGTTTTCTATATCTAGACTAACGAGGTACGTCGTTGGACAAACGTCTTCAATATCTAGACTAACGAGCTCTGTCTGTACAACCGTCTTCTATATCTAGACTAACGAGATCTCTCGTTGTACAACCGTCTTCTATATCTAGACTAACGAGATACGTCGTTGGACAAACGTCTTCAATATCTAGACTAACGAGATACGTCGTTGGACAAACGTCTTCAATATCTAGACTAACGAGATCCGTCTGTACAACCGTCTTCTATATCTAGACTAACGAGATCCGTCTGTACAACCGTCTTCTATATCTAGACTAACGAGATACGTCGTTGGATAAACGTCTTCAATATCTAGACTAACGAGATACGTCGTTGGAAAAACGTCTTCAATATCTAGACTAACGAGATCTGTCTGTACAACCGTCTTCTATATCCAGACTAACGAGATCCGCCTGTACAACCGCCTTCTACATCTAGACTAACGGGATACGTCGTTGTACAACCATCTTCTATATCTAGACTATCGAGATCCGTCTGTACAACCGTTTTCTATATCTAGACTAACGAGATCCGTCTGTACAACCGTCTTCTATATCTAGACTAACGAGATCCGACTGTACAACCGTCTTCTATACCTAGACTAACGAGATCCGTCTGTACAACCGTTTTCTATACCTAGACTAACGAGGTACGTCATTGGACAAACGTCTTCAATATCTAGACTAACGAGATCCGTCTGTACAACCGTATTCTATAACTAGACTAACGAGATCCGTCTGTACAACCGTCTTCTATATCTACACTAACGAGAACCATCTGTACAACCGTCTTCTATATCTAGACTAACGAGATCCGTCTGTACAACCGTCTTCTATATCTAGACTAACGAGATCCATCGTTGTACAACCCTCTTCTATATCTAGACTAACGAGATCCGTCTGTACAACCGTTTTCTATATCTAGACTAACGAGATACGTCGTTGGACAAACGTCTTCAGTATCTAGACTAACGAGATCCGTCTGCACAACCGTCTCCTATATCTAGACTAACGAGATCCGTCTGTACAACCGTTTTCTATATCTATAATAACGAGGTACGTCGTTGGACAAACGCCTTCAATATCTAGACTAACGAGATCCGTCTGTACAACCGTCTTCTATATCTAGACTAACGAGATACGTCGTTGGATAAACGTCTTCAATATCTAGACTAACGAGATACGTCGTTGGAAAAACGTCTTCAATATCTAGACTAACGAGATACGTCGTTGGAAAAACGTCTTCAATATCTAGACTAACGAGGTCCGTCTGTACAACCGTCTTCTATATCTAGACTAACGAGATCCGTCTGTACAACCGTCTTCTACACCTAGACTAACGAGATCCGTCTGTGCAACCGTTTTCTATACCTAGACTAACGAGGTACGTCATTGGACAAACGTCTTCAATATCTAGACTAACGAGATCCGTCTGTACAACCGTCTTCTATAACTAGACTAACGAGATCCGTCTGTACAACCGTCTTCTATATCTACACTAACGAGAACCATCTGTACAACCGTCTTCTATATCTAGACTAACGAGATCCGTCTGTGCAACCGTCTTCTATATCTAGACTAACGAGATCCGTCGTTGTACAACCCTCTTCTATATCTAGACTAACGAGATGCGTCTGTACAACCATTTTCTATATCTAGACTAACGAGATACGTCGTTGGACAAACGTCTTCAATATCTAGACTAACGAGATCCGTCTGTACAACCGTCTTCTATATCTAGACTAACGAGATCCATCGTTGTACAACCCTCTTCTATATCTAGACTAACGACATCCGTCTGTACAACCGTTTTCTATATCTAGACTAACGAGATACGTCGTTGGACAAACGTCTTCAATATCTAGACTAACGAGATCCGTCTGCACAACCGTCTCCTATATCTAGACTAACGAGATCCGTCTGTACAACCGTTTTCTATATCTATAATAACGAGGTACGTCGTTGGACAAACGTCTTCAATATCTAGACTAACGAGATCCGTCTGTACAACCGTCTTCTATATCTAGACTAACGACATACGTCGTTGGATAAACGTCTTCAATATCTAGACTAACGAGATACGTCGTTGGAAAAACGTCTTCAATATCTAGACTAACGAGGTCCGTCTGTACAACCGTCTTCTATATCTAGACTAACGAGATCCGTCTGTACAACCGTCTTCTATATCTAGACTAACGAGATCCGTCTGTACAACCGTCTTCTATATCTAGACTAACGAGATCCGTCTGTACAACCGTTTTCTATACCTAGACTAACGAGGTACGTCATTGGACAAACGTCTTCAATATCTAGACTAACGAGATCCGTCTGTACAACCGTATTCTATAACTAGACTAACGAGATCCGTCTGTACAACCGTCTTCTATATCTACACTAACGAGAACCATCTGTACAACCGTCTTCTATATCTAGACTAACGAGATCCGTCTGTACAACCGTCTTCTATATCTAGACTGACGAGATCCATCGTTGTACAACCCTCTTCTATATCTAGACTAACGAGATCCGTCTGTACAACCGTTTTCTATATCTAGACTAACGAGATACGTCGTTGGACAAACGTCTTCAGTATCTAGACTAACGAGATCCGTCTGCACAACCGTCTCCTATATCTAGACTAACGAGATCCGTCTGTACAACCGTTTTCTATATCTATAATAACGAGGTACGTCGTTGGACAAACGTCTTCAATATCTAGACTAACGAGATCCGTCTGTACAACCGTCTTCTATATCTAGACTAACGAGATACGTCGTTGGATAAACGTCTTCAATATCTAGACTAACGAGATACGTCGTTGGAAAAACGTCTTCAATATCTAGACTAACGAGATACGTCGTTGGAAAAACGTCTTCAATATCTAGACTAACGAGGTCCGTCTGTACAACCGTCTTCTATATCTAGACTAACGAGATCCGTCTGTACAACCGTCTTCTACACCTAGACTAACGAGATCCGTCTGTGCAACCGTTTTCTATACCTAGACTAACGAGGTACGTCATTGGACAAACGTCTTCAATATCTAGACTAACGAGATCCGTCTGTACAACCGTCTTCTATAACTAGACTAACGAGATCCGTCTGTACAACCGTCTTCTATATCTACACTAACGAGAACCATCTGTACAACCGTCTTCTATATCTAGACTAACGAGATCCGTCTGTGCAACCGTCTTCTATATCTAGACTAACGAGATCCGTCGTTGTACAACCCTCTTCTATATCTAGACTAACGAGATGCGTCTGTACAACCATTTTCTATATCTAGACTAACGAGATACGTCGTTGGACAAACGTCTTCAATATCTAGACTAACGAGATCCGTCTGTACAACCGTCTTCTATATCTAGACTAACGAGATCCATCGTTGTACAACCCTCTTCTATATCTAGACTAACGAGATCCGTCTGTACAACCGTTTTCTATATCTAGACTAACGAGATACGTGGTTGGACAAACGTCTTCAATATCTAGACTAACGAGATCCGTCTGCACAACCGTCTCCTATATCTAGACTAACGAGATCCGTCTGTACAACCGTTTTCTATATCTATAATAACGAGGTACGTCGTTGGACAAACGTCTTCAATATCTAGACTAACGAGATCCGTCTGTACAACCGTCTTCTATATCTAGACTAACGAGATACGTCGTTGGATAAACGTCTTCAATATCTAGACTAACGAGATACGTCGTTGGAAAAACGTCTTCAATATCTAGACTAACGAGGTCCGTCTGTACAACCGTCTTCTATATCTAGACTAACGAGATCCGTCTGTACAACCGTCTTCTATATCTAGACTAACGAGATCCGTCTGTACAACCGTCTTCTATATCTAGACTAACGAGATCTGTCTGTACAACCGTCTTCTATATCTAGACTAACGAGATCCGCCTGTACAACCGCCTTCTACATCTAGACTAACGGGATACGTCGTTGTACAACCATCTTCTATATCTAGACTAACGAGATCCGTCTGTACAACCGTTTTCTATATCTAGACTAACGAGATCCGTCTGTACAACCGTCTTCTATACCTAGACTAACGAGATCCGTCTGTACAACCGTTTTCTATACCTAGACTAACGAGGTACGTCATTGGACAAACGTCTTCAATATCTAGACTAACGAGATCCGTCTGTACAACCGTCTTCTATAACTAGACTAACGAGATCCGTCTGTACAACCGTCTTCTATATCTACACTAACGAGAACCATCTGTACAACCGTCTTCTATATCTAGACTAACGAGATCCGTCTGTGCAACCGTCTTCTATATCTAGACTAACGAGATCCGTCGTTGTACAACCCTCTTCTATATCTAGACTAACGAGATGCGTCTGTACAACCATTTTCTATATCTAGACTAACGAGATACGTCGTTGGACAAACGTCTTCAATATCTAGACTAACGAGCTCCGTCTGTACAACCGTCTTCTATATCTAGACTAACGAGATCCGTCTGTACAACCGTCTTCTATATCTAGACTAACGAGATCCGTCTGTACAACCATCTTCTATATCTAGACTAACGAGATCCGTCGTTGTATAACCGTCTTCTGTATCTAGACTAACGAGATCCGTCTGTACAACCGTCTTCTATATCTAGACTAACGGGATCCGTCTGTACAACCGTCTTCTATATCTAGACTAACGAGATCTCTCGTTATACAACCGTCTTCTATATCTAGACTAACGAGATCTGTCGTTATACAACCGTCTTCTATATCTAGACTAACGAGATCCGTCTGTACAACCGTCTTCTATATCTAGACTAACGAGATACTTCGTTGGACAAACGTCTTCAATATCTAGACTAACGAGCTCCGTCTGTACAACCGTCTTCTATATCTAGACTAACGAGATCCGTCTGTACAACCGTCTTCTATATCTAGACTAACGAGATCTGTCTGTACAACCGTTTTCTATATCTAGACTAACGAGGTACGTCGTTGGACAAACGTCTTCAATATCTAGACTAACGAGCTCTGTCTGTACAACCGTCTTCTATATCTAGACTAACGAGATCTCTCGTTGTACAACCGTCTTCTATATCTAGACTAACGAGATACGTCGTTGGACAAACGTCTTCAATATCTAGACTAACGAGATACGTCGTTGGACAAACGTCTTCAATATCTAGACTAACGAGATCCGTCTGTACAACCGTCTTCTATATCTAGACTAACGAGATCCGTCTGTACAACCGTCTTCTATATCTAGACTAACGAGATACGTCGTTGGATAAACGTCTTCAATATCTAGACTAACGAGATACGTCGTTGGAAAAACGTCTTCAATATCTAGACTAACGAGGTCCGTCTGTACAACCGTCTTCTATATCTAGACTAACGTGATCCGTCTGTACAACCGTCTTCTATATCTAGACTAACGAGATCCGTCTGTACAACCGTCTTCTATATCTAGACTAACGAGATCTGTCTGTACAACCGTCTTCTATATCCAGACTAACGAGATCCGCCTGTACAACCGCCTTCTACATCTAGACTAACGGGATACGTCGTTGTACAACCATCTTCTATATCTAGACTATCGAGATCCGTCTGTACAACCGTTTTCTATATCTAGACTAACGAGATCCGTCTGTACAACCGTCTTCTATATCTAGACTAACGAGATCCGACTGTACAACCGTCTTCTATACCTAGACTAAAGAGATCCGTCTGTACAACCGTTTTCTATACCTAGACTAACGAGGTACGTCATTGGACAAACGTCTTCAATATCTAGACTAACGAGATCCGTCTGTGCAACCGTCTTCTATATCTAGACTAACGAGATCCGTCGTTGTACAACCCTCTTCTATATCTAGACTAACGAGATGCGTCTGTACAACCATTTTCTATATCTAGACTATCGAGATACGTCGTTGGACAAACGTCTTCAATATCTAGACTAACGAGATCCGTCTGTACAACCGTCTTCTATATCTAGACTAACAAGATCCGTCTGTACAACCGCCTTCTATATCTAGACTAACGAGATCCGTCTGTACAACCGTTTTCTATATCTAGACTAACGTGATCTCTCGTTATACAACCGTGTTCTATATCTAGACTAACGAGATCCGTCTGTACAACCGGCTTCTATATCTAGACTAACGAGATACGTCGTTGGCTAAACGTCTTCAATATCTAGACTAACGAGATCCGTCTGTACAACCATCTTCTATATCTAGACTAACGAGAACCGTCTGTACAACCGTCTTCTCTATCTAGACTAACGAGATCCGTCTGTACAACCGTCTTCTATATCTAGACTAACGAGATCCGTCGTTGTACAACCCTCTTCTATATCTAGACTAACGAGATGCGTCTGTACAACCGTTTTCTATATCTAGACTAACGAGATACGTCGTTGTACAACCGTCTTCAATATCTAGACTAACGAGATCCGTCTGTACAACCGTCTTCTATATCTAGACTAACGAGATCTGTCTGTACAACCGTCTTCTATATCTAGACTAACGAGCTCCGTCTGTACAACCGTTTTCTATATCTATACAAACGAGGTACGTCGTTGGACAAACGTCTTCAATATCTAGACTAACGAGCTCCGTCTGTACAACCGTCTTCTATATCTAGACTAACGAGATCCGTCTGTACAACCGTCTTCTATATCTAGACTAACGAGATCCGTCTGTACAACCATCTTCTATATCTAGACTAACGAGATCCGTCGTTGTATAACCGTCTTCTGTATCTAGACTAACGAGATCCGTCTGTACAACCGTCTTCTATATCTAGACTAACGAGATCCGTCTGTACAACCGTCTTCTATATCTAGACTAACGAGATCTCTCGTTATACAACCGTCTTCTATATCTAGACTAACGAGATCCGTCTGTACAACAGTCTTCTATATCTAGACTAACGAGATACGTCGTTGGATAAACGTCTTCAATATCTAGACTAACGAGATACGTCGTTGGAAAAACGTCTTCAATATCTAGACTAACGAGGTCCGTCTGTACAACCGTCTTCTATATCTAGACTAACGAGATCCGTCTGTACAACCGTCTTCTATATCAAGACTAACGATATCCGTCGTTGTACAACCGTCTTCTATATCTAGACTAACGAGATCCGTCTGTACAACCGTCTTCTATATCTAGACTAACGAGATCCGTCTGTACAACCGCCTTCTATATCTAGACTAACGGGATACGTCGTTGTACAACCATCTTCTATATCTAGACTAACGAGATCCGTCTGTAAAACCGTCTTCTATATCTAGACTAACGAGATCCGTCTGTACAACCGTCATCTATATCTAGACTAACGAGATCCGTCTGTACAACCGTCTTCTGTATCTAGACTAACGAGCTCTGTCTGTACAACCGTCTTCTATATCTAGACTAACGAGATCTCTCGTTGTACAACCGTCTTCTATATCTAAACTAACGAGATACGTCGTTGGACAAACGTCTTCAATATCTAGACTAACGAGATACGTCGTTGGACAAACGTCTTCAATATCTAGACTAACGAGATCCGTCTGTACAACCGTCTTCTATATCTAGACTAACGAGATCCGTCTGTACAACCGTCTTCTATATCTAGACTAACGAGATACGTCGTTGGATAAACGTCTTCAATATCTAGACTAACGAGATACGTCGTTGGAAAAACGTCTTCAATATCTAGACTAACGAGGTCCGTCTGTACAACCGTCTTCTATATCTAGACTAACGTGATCCGTCTGTACAACCGTCTTCTATATCTAGACTAACGAGATCCGTCTGTACAACCGTCTTCTATATCTAGACTAACGAGATCTGTCTGTACAACCGTCTTCTATATCCAGACTAACGAGATCCGCCTGTACAACCGCCTTCTACATCTAGACTAACGGGATACGTCGTTGTACAACCATCTTCTATATCTAGACTATCGAGATCCGTCTGTACAACCGTTTTCTATATCTAGACTAACGAGATCCGTCTGTACAACCGTCTTCTATATCTAGACTAACGAGATCCGACTGTACAACCGTCTTCTATACCTAGACTAACGAGATCCGTCTGTACAACCGTTTTCTATACCTAGACTAACGAGAACCATCTGTACAACCGTCTTCTATATCTAGACTAACGAGATCCGTCTGTACAACCGTCTTCTATATCTAGACTAACGAGATCCATCGTTGTACAACCCTCTTCTATATCTAGACTAACGAGATCCGTCTGTACAACCGTTTTCTATATCTAGACTAACGAGATACGTCGTTGGACAAACGTCTTCAGTATCTAGACTAACGAGATCCGTCTGCACAGCCGTCTCCTATATCTAGACTAACGAGATCCGTCTGTACAACCGTTTTCTATATCTATAATAACGAGGTACGTCGTTGGACAAACGTCTTCAATATCTAGACTAACGAGATCCGTCTGTACAACCGTTTTCTATATCTAGACTAACGAGGTACGTCGTTGGATAAACGTCTTCAATATCTAGACTAACGAGATACGTCGTTGGAAAAACGTCTTCAATATCTAGACTAACGAGGTCCGTCTGTACAACCGTCTTCTATATCTAGACTAACGTGATCCGTCTGTACAACCGTCTTCTATACCTAGACTAAAGAGATCCGTCTGTACAACCGTTTTCTATACCTAGACTAACGAGAACCATCTGTACAACCGTCTTCTATATCTAGACTAACGAGATCCGTCTGTGCAACCGTCTTCTATATCTAGACTAACGAGATCCGTCGTTGTACAACCCTCTTCTATATCTAGACTAACGAGATGCGTCTGTACAACCATTTTCTATATCTAGACTATCGAGATACGTCGTTGGACAAACGTCTTCAATATCTAGACTAACGAGATCCGTCTGTACAACCGTCTTCTATATCTAGACTAACAAGATCCGTCTGTACAACCGCCTTCTATATCTAGACTAACGAGATCCGTCTGTACAACCGTTTTCTATATCTAGACTAACGTGATCTCTCGTTATACAACCGTGTTCTATATCTAGACTAACGAGATCCGTCTGTACAACCGGCTTCTATATCTAGACTAACGAGATACGTCGTTGGCTAAACGTCTTCAATATCTAGACTAACGAGATCCGTCTGTACAACCATCTTCTATATCTAGACTAACGAGAACCGTCTGTACAACCGTCTTCTCTATCTAGACTAACGAGATCCGTCTGTACAACCGTCTTCTATATCTAGACTAACGAGATCCGTCGTTGTACAACCCTCTTCTATATCTAGACTAACGAGATGCGTCTGTACAACCGTTTTCTATATCTAGACTAACGAGATACGTCGTTGTACAACCGTCTTCAATATCTAGACTAACGAGATCCGTCTGTACAACCGTCTTCTATATCTAGACTAACGAGATCTGTCTGTACAACCGTCTTCTATATCTAGACTAACGAGCTCCGTCTGTACAACCGTTTTCTATATCTATACAAACGAGGTACGTCGTTGGACAAACGTCTTCAATATCTAGACTAACGAGCTCCGTCTGTACAACCGTCTTCTATATCTAGACTAACGAGATCCGTCTGTACAACCGTCTTCTATATCTAGACTAACGAGATCCGTCTGTACAACCATCTTCTATATCTAGACTAACGAGATCCGTCGTTGTATAACCGTCTTCTGTATCTAGACTAACGAGATCCGTCTGTACAACCGTCTTCTATATCTAGACTAACGAGATCCGTCTGTACAACCGTCTTCTATATCTAGACTAACGAGATCTCTCGTTATACAACCGTCTTCTATATCTAGACTAACGAGATCCGTCTGTACAACAGTCTTCTATATCTAGACTAACGAGATACGTCGTTGGATAAACGTCTTCAATATCTAGACTAACGAGATACGTCGTTGGAAAAACGTCTTCAATATCTAGACTAACGAGGTCCGTCTGTACAACCGTCTTCTATATCTAGACTAACGAGATCCGTCTGTACAACCGTCTTCTATATCAAGACTAACGATATCCGTCGTTGTACAACCGTCTTCTATATCTAGACTAACGAGATCCGTCTGTACAACCGTCTTCTATATCTAGACTAACGAGATCCGTCTGTACAACCGCCTTCTATATCTAGACTAACGGGATACGTCGTTGTACAACCATCTTCTATATCTAGACTAACGAGATCCGTCTGTAAAACCGTCTTCTATATCTAGACTAACGAGATCCGTCTGTACAACCGTCATCTATATCTAGACTAACGAGATCCGTCTGTACAACCGTCTTCTGTATCTAGACTAACGAGCTCTGTCTGTACAACCGTCTTCTATATCTAGACTAACGAGATCTCTCGTTGTACAACCGTCTTCTATATCTAAACTAACGAGATACGTCGTTGGACAAACGTCTTCAATATCTAGACTAACGAGATACGTCGTTGGACAAACGTCTTCAATATCTAGACTAACGAGATCCGTCTGTACAACCGTCTTCTATATCTAGACTAACGAGATCCGTCTGTACAACCGTCTTCTATATCTAGACTAACGAGATACGTCGTTGGATAAACGTCTTCAATATCTAGACTAACGAGATACGTCGTTGGAAAAACGTCTTCAATATCTAGACTAACGAGGTCCGTCTGTACAACCGTCTTCTATATCTAGACTAACGTGATCCGTCTGTACAACCGTCTTCTATATCTAGACTAACGAGATCCGTCTGTACAACCGTCTTCTATATCTAGACTAACGAGATCTGTCTGTACAACCGTCTTCTATATCCAGACTAACGAGATCCGCCTGTACAACCGCCTTCTACATCTAGACTAACGGGATACGTCGTTGTACAACCATCTTCTATATCTAGACTATCGAGATCCGTCTGTACAACCGTTTTCTATATCTAGACTAACGAGATCCGTCTGTACAACCGTCTTCTATATCTAGACTAACGAGATCCGACTGTACAACCGTCTTCTATACCTAGACTAACGAGATCCGTCTGTACAACCGTTTTCTATACCTAGACTAACGAGAACCATCTGTACAACCGTCTTCTATATCTAGACTAACGAGATCCGTCTGTACAACCGTCTTCTATATCTAGACTAACGAGATCCATCGTTGTACAACCCTCTTCTATATCTAGACTAACGAGATCCGTCTGTACAACCGTTTTCTATATCTAGACTAACGAGATACGTCGTTGGACAAACGTCTTCAGTATCTAGACTAACGAGATCCGTCTGCACAGCCGTCTCCTATATCTAGACTAACGAGATCCGTCTGTACAACCGTTTTCTATATCTATAATAACGAGGTACGTCGTTGGACAAACGTCTTCAATATCTAGACTAACGAGATCCGTCTGTACAACCGTTTTCTATATCTAGACTAACGAGGTACGTCGTTGGATAAACGTCTTCAATATCTAGACTAACGAGATACGTCGTTGGAAAAACGTCTTCAATATCTAGACTAACGAGGTCCGTCTGTACAACCGTCTTCTATATCTAGACTAACGTGATCCGTCTGTACAACCGTCTTCTATATCTAGACTAACGAGATCCGTCTGTACAACCGTCTTCTATATCTAGACTAACGAGATCTGTCTGTACAACCGTCTTCTATATCCAGACTAACGAGATCCGCCTGTACAACCGCCTTCTACATCTAGACTAACGGGATACGTCGTTGTACAACCATCTTCTATATCTAGACTATCGAGATCCGTCTGTACAACCGTTTTCTATATCTAGACTAACGAGATCCGTCTGTACAACCGTCTTCTATATCTAGACTAACGAGATCCGACTGTACAACCGTCTTCTATACCTAGACTAACGAGATCCGTCTGTACAACCGTCTTCTATATCTAGACTAACGAGATCCGTCTGTACAACCATCTTCTATATCTAGACTAACGAGATCCGTCGTTGTATAACCGTCTTCTGTATCTAGACTAACGAGATCCGTCTGTACAACCGTCTTCTATATCCAGACTAACGGGATCCGTCTGTACAACCGTCTTCTATATCTAGACTAACGAGATGCGTCTGTACAACCATTTTCTATATCTATAATAACGAGGTACGTCGTTGGACAAACGTCTTCAATATCTAGACTAACGAGATCCGTCTGTACAACCGTCTTCTATATCTAGACTAACGAGATACGTCGTTGGATAAACGTCTTCAATATCTAGACTAACGAGATCCGTCTGTACAACCGTCTTCTATATCTAGACTAACGAGATCCGTCTGTACAACCGTCTTCTATATCTAGACTAACGAGATACGTCGTTGGATAAACGTCTTCAATATCTAGACTAACGAGGTCCGTCTGTACAACCGTCTTCTATATCTAGACTAACGTGATCCGTCTGTACAACCGTCTTCTATATCTAGACTAACGAGATCCGTCTGTACAACCGTCTTCTATATCTAGACTAACGAGATCTGTCTGTACAACCGTCTTCTATATCCAGACTAACGAGATCCGCCTGTACAACCGCCTTCTACATCTAGACTAACGGGATACGTCGTTGTACAACCATCTTCTATATCTAGACTATCGAGATCCGTCTGTACAACCGTTTTCTATATCTAGACTAACGAGATCCGTCTGTACAACCGTCTTCTATATCTAGACTAACGAGATCCGACTGTACAACCGTCTTCTATACCTAGACTAACGAGATCCGTCTGTACAACCGTTTTCTATACCTAGACTAACGAGAACCATCTGTACAACCGTCTTCTATATCTAGACTAACGAGATCCGTCTGTACAACCGTCTTCTATATCTAGACTAACGAGATCCATCGTTGTACAACCCTCTTCTATATCTAGACTAACGAGATCCGTCTGTACAACCGTTTTCTATATCTAGACTAACGAGATACGTCGTTGGACAAACGTCTTCAGTATCTAGACTAACGAGATCCGTCTGTACAACCGTTTTCTATACCTAGACTAACGAGGTACGTCATTGGACAAACGTCTTCAATATCTAGACTAACGAGATCCGTCTGTACAACCGTCTTCTATAACTAGACTAACGAGATCCGTCTGTACAACCGTCTTCTATATCTAGACTAACGAGATCTGTCTGTACAACCGTCTTCTATATCCAGACTAACGAGATCCGCCTGTACAACCGTCTTCTATATCTAGACTAACGAGATCCGTCTGTACAACCGTCTTCTATATCTAGACTAACGAGATCCATCGTTGTACAACCCTCTTCTATATCTAGACTAACGAGATCCGTCTGTACAACCGTTTTCTATATCTAGACTAACGAGATACGTCGTTGGACAAACGTCTTCAATATCTAGACTAACGAGATCCGTCTGTACAACCGTCTTCTATATCTAGACTAACGACATACGTCGTTGGATAAACGTCTTCAATATCTAGACTAACGAGATACGTCGTTGTACAACCGTCTTCAATATCTAGACTAACGAGATCCGTCTGTACAACCGTCTTCTATATCTAGACTAACGAGATCCGTCGTTGTACAACCCTCTTCTATATCTAGACTAACGAGATGCGTCTGTACAACCATTTTCTATATCTAGACTAACGAGATACGTCGTTGGACAAACGTCTTCAATATCTAGACTAACGAGATCCGTCGTTGTACAACCGTCTTCTATATCTAGACTAACGAGATCCGTCTGTACAACCGGCTTCTATATCAAGACTAACGAGATCCGTCGTTGTACAACCGTCTTCTATATCTAGACTAACGAGATCCGTCTGTACAACCGTCTTCTATATCTAGACTAACGAGATACGTCGTTGGACAAACGTCTTCAATATCTAGACTAACGAGCTCCGTCTGTACAACCGTCTTCTATATCTAGACTAACGAGATACGTCGTTGGATAAACGTCTTCTATATCTAGACTATCGATATCCGTCTGTACAACCGTTTTCTATATCTAGACTAACGAGATCCGTCTGTACAACCGTCTTCTATATCTAGACTAACGAGATCCGTCTGTACAACCGTCTTCTATATCTAGACTAACGAGATCCGTCTGTACAACCGTCTTCTATACCTAGACTAACGAGATCCGTCTGTGCAACCGTTTTCTATACCTAGACTAACGAGGTACGTCATTGGACAAACGTCTTCAATATCTAGACTAACGAGATCCGTCTGTACAACCGTCTTCTATAACTAGACTAACGAGATCCGTCTGTACAACCGTCTTCTATATCTACACTAACGAGAACCATCTGTACAACCGTCTTCTATATCTAGACTAACGAGATCCGTCTGTGCAACCGTCTTCTATATCTAGACTAACGAGATACGTCGTTGGACAAACGTCTTCAATATCTAGACTAACGAGATACGTCGTTGGACAAACGTCTTCAATATCTAGACTAACGAGATACGTCGTTGGACAAACGTCTTCAATATCTAGACTAACGAGATCCGTCTGTACAACCGTCTTCTATATCTAGACTAACGAGATCCGTCTGTACAACCGTCTTCTATATCTAGACTAACGAGATACGTCGTTGGATAAACGTCTTCAGTATCTAGACTAACGAGATACGTCGTTGGAAAAACGTCTTCAATATCTAGACTAACGAGGTCCGTCTGTACAACCGTCTTCTATATCTAGACTAACGTGATCCGTCTGTACAACCGTCTTCTATATCTAGACTAACGAGATACGTCGTTGGACAAACGTCTTCAATATCTAGACTAACGAGATACGTCGTTGGACAAACGTCTTCAATATCTAGACTAACGAGATCCGTCTGTACAACCGTCTTCTATATCTAGACTAACGAGATCCGTCTGTACAACCGTCTTCTATATCTAGACTAACGAGATACGTCGTTGGATAAACGTCTTCAATATCTAGACTAACGAGATACGTCGTTGGACAAACGTCTTCAATATCTAGACTAACGAGCTCTGTCTGTACAACCGTCTTCTATATCTAGACTAACGAGATCTCTCGTTGTACAACCGTCTTCTATATCTAGACTAACGAGATCCGTCTGTACAACCGTCTTCTATATCTAGACTAACGAGATACGTCGTTGGATAAACGTCTTCAATATCTAGACTAACGAGATACGTCGTTGGAAAAACGTCTTCAATATCTAGACTAACGAGGTCCGTCTGTACAACCGTCTTCTATATCTAGACTAACGTGATCCGTCTGTACAACCCTCTTCTATATCTAGACTAACGAGATGCGTCTGTACAACCATTTTCTATATCTAGACTAACGAGATACGTCGTTGGACAAACGTCTTCAATATCTAGACTAACGAGATACGTCGTTGGAAAAACGTCTTCAATATCTAGACTAACGAGGTCCGTCTGTACAACCGTCTTCTATATCTAGACTAACGAGATCCGTCTGTACAACCGTCTTCTATATCTAGACTAACGAGATCTGTCTGTACAACCGTCTTCTATATCCAGACTAACGAGATCCGCCTGTACAACCGCCTTCTACATCTAGACTAACGGGATACGTCGTTGTACAACCATCTTCTATATCTAGACTATCGATATCCGTCTGTACAACCGTTTTCTATATCTAGACTAACGAGATCCGTCTGTACAACCGTCTTCTATATCTAGACTAACGAGATCCGACTGTACAACCGTCTTCTATACCTAGACTAACGAGATCCGTCTGTACAACCGTTTTCTATACCTAGACTAACGAGGTACGTCATTGGACAAACGTCTTCAATATCTAGACTAACGAGATCCGTCTGTGCAACCGTCTTCTATATCTAGACTAACGAGATCCGTCGTTGTACAACCCTCTTCTATATCTAGACTAACGAGATGCGTCTGTACAACCATTTTCTATATCTAAACTAACGAGATACGTCGTTGGACAAACGTCTTCAATATCTAGACTAACGAGATCCGTCTGTACAACCGTCTTCTATATCTAGACTAACGAGATCCATCGTTGTACAACCCTCTTCTATATCTAGACTAACGAGATCCGTCTGTACAACCGTTTTCTATATCTAGACTAACGAGATACGTCGTTGGACAAACGTCTTCAATATCTAGACTAACGAGATCCGTCTGTACAACCGTCTTCTATATCTAGACTAACGAGATACGTCGTTGGATAAACGTCTTCAATATCTAGACTAACGAGATCCGTCTGTACAACCGTCTTCTATATCTAGACTAACGAGATCCGTCTGTACAACCGTCTTCTATATCTAGACTAACGAGATACGTCGTTGGATAAACGTCTTCAATATCTAGACTAACGAGATACGTCGTTGGAAAAACGTCTTCAATATCTAGACTAACGAGGTCCGTCTGTACAACCGTCTTCTATATCTAGACTAACGTGATCCGTCTGTACAACCGTCTTCTATATCTAGACTAACGAGATCCGTCTGTACAACCGTCTTCTATATCTAGACTAACGAGATCTGTCTGTACAACCGTCTTCTATATCCAGACTAACGAGATCCGCCTGTACAACCGCCTTCTACATCTAGACTAACGGGATACGTCGTTGTACAACCATCTTCTATATCTAGACTATCGAGATCCGTCTGTACAACCGTTTTCTATATCTAGACTAACGAGATCCGTCTGTACAACCGTCTTCTATATCTAGACTAACGAGATCCGACTGTACAACCGTCTTCTATACCTAGACTAACGAGATCCGTCTGTACAACCGTTTTCTATACCAAGACTAACGAGGTACTTCATTGGACAAACGTCTTCAATATCTAGACTAACGAGATCCGTCTGTACAACCGTATTCTATAACTAGACTAACGAGATCCGTCTGTACAACCGTCTTCTATATCTACACTAACGAGAACCATCTGTAGAACCGTCTTCTATATCTAGACTAACGAGATCCGTCTGTGCAACCGTCTTCTATATCTAGACTAACGAGATCCGTCGTTGTACAACCCTCTTCTATATCTAGACTAACGAGATGCGTCTGTACAACCATTTTCTATATCTAGACTAACGAGATACGTCGTTGGACAAACGTCTTCAATATCTAGACTAACGAGATCCGTCGTTGTACAACCGTCTTCTATATCTAGACTAACGAGATCCGTCTGTACAACCGGCTTCTATATCAAGACTAACGAGATCCGTCGTTGTACAACCGTCTTCTATATCTAGACTAACGAGATCCGTCTGTACAACCGTCTTCTATATCTAGACTAACGAGATCCGTCTGTACAACCGTCTTCTATATCTAGACTAACGAGATACGTCGTTGGACAAACGTCTTCAATATCTAGACTAACGAGCTCCGTCTGTACAACCGTCTTCTATATCTAGACTAACGAGATACGTCGTTGGATAAACGTCTTCTATATCTAGACTATCGATATCCGTCTGTACAACCGTTTTCTATATCTAGACTAACGAGATCCGTCTGTACAACCGTCTTCTATATCTAGACTAACGAGATCCGTCTGTACAACCGTCTTCTATATCTAGACTAACGAGATCCGTCTGTACAACCGTCTTCTATACCTAGACTAACGAGATCCGTCTGTGCAACCGTTTTCTATACCTAGACTAACGAGGTACGTCATTGGACAAACGTCTTCAATATCTAGACTAACGAGATCCGTCTGTACAACCGTCTTCTATAACTAGACTAACGAGATCCGTCTGTACAACCGTCTTCTATATCTACACTAACGAGAACCATCTGTACAACCGTCTTCTATATCTAGACTAACGAGATCCGTCTGTGCAACCGTCTTCTATATCTAGACTAACGAGATACGTCGTTGGACAAACGTCTTCAATATCTAGACTAACGAGATACGTCGTTGGACAAACGTCTTCAATATCTAGACTAACGAGATACGTCGTTGGACAAACGTCTTCAATATCTAGACTAACGAGATCCGTCTGTACAACCGTCTTCTATATCTAGACTAACGAGATCCGTCTGTACAACCGTCTTCTATATCTAGACTAACGAGATACGTCGTTGGATAAACGTCTTCAATATCTAGACTAACGAGATACGTCGTTGGAAAAACGTCTTCAATATCTAGACTAACGAGGTCCGTCTGTACAACCGTCTTCTATATCTAGACTAACGTGATCCGTCTGTACAACCGTCTTCTATATCTAGACTAACGAGATACGTCGTTGGACAAACGTCTTCAATATCTAGACTAACGAGATACGTCGTTGGACAAACGTCTTCAATATCTAGACTAACGAGATCCGTCTGTACAACCGTCTTCTATATCTAGACTAACGAGATCCGTCTGTACAACCGTCTTCTATATCTAGACTAACGAGATACGTCGTTGGATAAACGTCTTCAATATCTAGACTAACGAGATACGTCGTTGGACAAACGTCTTCAATATCTAGACTAACGAGCTCTGTCTGTACAACCGTCTTCTATATCTAGACTAACGAGATCTCTCGTTGTACAACCGTCTTCTATATCTAGACTAACGAGATCCGTCTGTACAACCGTCTTCTATATCTAGACTAACGAGATACGTCGTTGGATAAACGTCTTCAATATCTAGACTAACGAGATACGTCGTTGGAAAAACGTCTTCAATATCTAGACTAACGAGGTCCGTCTGTACAACCGTCTTCTATATCTAGACTAACGTGATCCGTCTGTACAACCCTCTTCTATATCTAGACTAACGAGATGCGTCTGTACAACCATTTTCTATATCTAGACTAACGAGATACGTCGTTGGACAAACGTCTTCAATATCTAGACTAACGAGATACGTCGTTGGAAAAACGTCTTCAATATCTAGACTAACGAGGTCCGTCTGTACAACCGTCTTCTATATCTAGACTAACGAGATCCGTCTGTACAACCGTCTTCTATATCTAGAGTAACGAGATCTGTCTGTACAACCGTCTTCTATATCCAGACTAACGAGATCCGCCTGTACAACCGCCTTCTACATCTAGACTAACGGGATACGTCGTTGTACAACCATCTTCTATATCTAGACTATCGATATCCGTCTGTACAACCGTTTTCTATATCTAGACTAACGAGATCCGTCTGTACAACCGTCTTCTATATCTAGACTAACGAGATCCGACTGTACAACCGTCTTCTATACCTAGACTAACGAGATCCGTCTGTACAACCGTTTTCTATACCTAGACTAACGAGGTACGTCATTGGACAAACGTCTTCAATATCTAGACTAACGAGATCCGTCTGTGCAACCGTCTTCTATATCTAGACTAACGAGATCCGTCGTTGTACAACCCTCTTCTATATCTAGACTAACGAGATGCGTCTGTACAACCATTTTCTATATCTAGACTAACGAGATACGTCGTTGGACAAACGTCTTCAATATCTAGACTAACGAGATCCGTCTGCACAACCGTCTCCTATATCTAGACTAACGAGATCCGTCTGTACAACCGTTTTCTATATCTATAATAACGAGGTACGTCGTTGGACAAACGTCTTCAATATCTAGACTAACGAGATCCGTCTGTACAACCGTCTTCTATATCTAGACTAACGAGATCTGTCTGTACAACCGTCTTCTATATCTAGACTAACGAGATCCGCCTGTACAACCGCCTTCTACATCTAGACTAACGGGATACGTCGTTGTACAACCATCTTCTATATCTAGACTAACGAGATCCGTCTGTACAACCGTTTTCTATATCTAGACTAACGAGATCCGTCTGTACAACCGTCTTCTATATCTAGACTAACGAGATCCGTCTGTACAACCGTCTTCTATACCTAGACTAACGAGATCCGTCTGTGCAACCGTTTTCTATACCTAGACTAACGAGGTACGTCATTGGACAAACGTCTTCAATATCTAGACTAACGAGATCCGTCTGTACAACCGTCTTCTATAACTAGACTAACGAGATCCGTCTGTACAACCGCCTTCTATATCTACACTAACGAGAACCATCTGTACAACCGTCTTCTATATCTAGACTAACGAGATCCGTCTGTGCAACCGTCTTCTATATCTAGACTAACGAGATACGTCGTTGGACAAACGTCTTCAATATCTAGACTAACGAGATACGTCGTTGGACAAACGTCTTCAATATCTAGACTAACGAGATCCGTCTGTACAACCGTCTTCTATATCTAGACTAAGGAGATCCGTCTGTACAACCGTCTTCTATATCTAGACTAACGAGATACGTCGTTGGATAAACGTCTTCAATATCTAGACTAACGAGATACGTCGTTGGAAAAACGTCTTCAATATCTAGACTAACGAGGTCCGTCTGTACAACCGTCTTCTATATCTAGACTAACGTGATCCGTCTGTACAACCGTCTTCTATATCTAGACTAACGAGATCCGTCTGTACAACCGTCTTCTATATCTAGACTAACGAGATCTGTCTGTACAACCGTCTTCTATATCCAGACTAACGAGATCCGCCTGTACAACCGCCTTCTACATCTAGACTAACGGGATACGTCGTTGTACAACCATCTTCTATATCTAGACTAACGAGATACGTCGTTGGATAAACGTCTTCAATATCTAGACTAACGAGGTACGTCATTGGACAAACGTCTTCAATATCTAGACTAACGAGATCCGACTGTACAACCGTCTTCTATACCTAGACTAACGAGATCCGTCTGTACAACCGTTTTCTATACCTAGACTAACGAGGTACGTCATTGGACAAACGTCTGCAATATCTAGACTAACGAGATCCGTCTGTGCAACCGTCTTCTATATCTAGACTAACGAGATCCGTCGTTGTACAACCCTCTTCTATATCTAGACTAACGAGATGCGTCTGTACAACCATTTTCTATATCTAGACTAACGAGATACGTCGTTGGACAAACGTCTTCAATATCTAGACTAACGAGATCCGTCTGTACAACCGTCTTCTATATCTAGACTAACGAGATCCATCGTTGTACAACCCTCTTCTATATCTAGACTAACGAGATCCGTCTGTACAACCGTTTTCTATATCTAGACTAACGAGATACGTCGTTGGACAAACGTCTTCAATATCTAGACTAACGAGATCCGTCTGCACAACCGTCTCCTATATCTAGACTAACGAGATCCGTCTGTACAACCGTTTTCTATATCTATAATAACGAGGTACGTCGTTGGACAAACGTCTTCAATATCTAGACTAACGAGGTCCGTCTGTACAACCGTCTTCTATATCTAGACTAACGTGATCCGTCTGTACAACCGTCTTCTATATCTAGACTAACGAGATACGTCGTTGGACAAACGTCTTCAATATCTAGACTAACGAGATACGTCGTTGGACAAACGTCTTCAATATCTAGACTAACGAGATCCGTCTGTACAACCGTCTTCTATATCTAGACTAACGAGATCCGTCTGTACAACCGTCTTCTATATCTAGACTAACGAGATACGTCGTTGGATAAACGTCTTCAATATCTAGACTAACGAGATACGTCGTTGGACAAACGTCTTCAATATCTAGACTAACGAGCTCTGTCTGTACAACCGTCTTCTATATCTAGACTAACGAGATCTCTCGTTGTACAACCGTCTTCTATATCTAGACTAACGAGATACGTCGTTGGACAAACGTCTTCAATATCTAGACTAACGAGATACGTCGTTGGACAAACGTCTTCAATATCTAGACTAACGAGATCCGTCTGTACAACCGTCTTCTATATCTAGACTAACGAGATCCGTCTGTACAACCGTCTTCTATATCTAGACTAACGAGATACGTCGTTGGATAAACGTCTTCAATATCTAGACTAACGAGATACGTCGTTGGACAAACGTCTTCAATATCTAGACTAACGAGATCCGTCTGTACAACCGTCTTCTATATCTAGACTAACGAGATCCATCGTTGTACAACCCTCTTCTATATCTAGACTAACGAGATCCGTCTGTACAACCGTTTTCTATATCTAGACTAACGAGATACGTCGTTGGACAAACGTCTTCAATATCTAGACTAACGAGATCCGTCTGCACAACCGTCTCCTATATCTAGACTAACGAGATCCGTCTGTACAACCGTTTTCTATATCTATAATAACGAGGTACGTCGTTGGACAAACGTCTTCAATATTTAGACTAACGAGATCCGTCTGTACAACCTTCTTCTATATCTAGACTAACGAGATACGTCGTTGGATAAACGTCTTCAATATCTAGACTAACGAGATACGTCGTTGGAAAAACGTCTTCAACATCTAGACTAACGGGGTCCGTCTGTACAACCGTCTTCTATATCTAGACTAACGAGATCCGTCTGTACAACCGTCTTCTATATCTAGACTAACGAGATCCGTCTGTACAACCGTCTTCTATATCTAGACTAACGAGATCTGTCTGTACAACCGTCTTCTATATCTAGACTAACGAGATCTGTCTGTACAACCGTCTTCTATATCTAGACTAACGAGATCCGCCTGTACAACCGCCTTCTACATCTAGACTAACGGGATACGTCGTTGTACAACCATCTTCTATATCTAGACTAACGAGATCCGTCTGTACAACCGTTTTCTATATCTAGACTAACGAGATCCGTCTGTACAACCGTCTTCTATATCTAGACTAACGAGATCCGTCTGTACAACCGTCTTCTATACCTAGACTAACGAGATCCGTCTGTGCAACCGTTTTCTATACCTAGACTAACGAGGTACGTCATTGGACAAACGTCTTCAATATCTAGACTAACGAGATCCGTCTGTACAACCGTCTTCTATAACTAGACTAACGAGATCCGTCTGTACAACCGTCTTCTATATCTACACTAACGAGATCCGCCTGTACAACCGCCTTCTACATCTAGACTAACGGGATACGTCGTTGTACAACCATCTTCTATATCTAGACTATCGAGATCCGTCTGCACAACCGTTTTCTATATCTAGACTAACGAGGTACGTCATTGTACAACCATCTTCTATATCTAGACTAACGAGATACGTCGTTGGATAAACGTCTTCAATATCTAGACTAACGAGGTACGTCATTGGACAAACGTCTTCAATATCTAGACTAACGAGATCCGACTGTACAACCGTCTTCTATACCTAGACTAACGAGATCCGTCTGTACAACCGTTTTCTATACCTAGACTAACGAGGTACGTCATTGGACAAACGTCTTCAATATCTAGACTAACGAGATCCGTCTGTGCAACCGTCTTCTATATCTAGACTAACGAGATCCGTCGTTGTACAACCCTCTTCTATATCTAGACTAACGAGATGCGTCTGTACAACCATTTTCTATATCTAGACTAACGAGATACGTCGTTGGACAAACGTCTTCAATATCTAGACTAACGAGATCCGTCTGTACAACCGTCTTCTATATCTAGACTAACGAGATCCATCGTTGTACAACCCTCTTCTATATCTAGACTAACGAGATCCGTCTGTACAACCGTTTTCTATATCTAGACTAACGAGATACGTCGTTGGACAAACGTCTTCAATATCTAGACTAACGAGATCCGTCTGCACAACCGTCTCCTATATCTAGACTAACGAGATCCGTCTGTACAACCGTTTTCTATATCTATAATAACGAGGTACGTCGTTGGACAAACGTCTTCAATATCTAGACTAACGAGGTCCGTCTGTACAACCGTCTTCTATATCTAGACTAACGTGATCCGTCTGTACAACCGTCTTCTATATCTAGACTAACGAGATACGTCGTTGGACAAACGTCTTCAATATCTAGACTAACGAGATACGTCGTTGGACAAACGTCTTCAATATCTAGACTAACGAGATCCGTCTGTACAACCGTCTTCTATATCTAGACTAACGAGATCCGTCTGTACAACCGTCTTCTATATCTAGACTAACGAGATACGTCGTTGGACAAACGTCTTCAATATCTAGACTAACGAGATACGTCGTTGGACAAACGTCTTCAATATCTAGACTAACGAGATCCGTCTGTACAACCGTCTTCTATATCTAGACTAACGAGATCCGTCTGTACAACCGTCTTCTATATCTAGACTAACGAGATACGTCGTTGGATAAACGTCTTCAATATCTAGACTAACGAGATACGTCGTTGGAAAAACGTCTTCAATATCTAGACTAACGAGGTCCGTCTGTACAACCGTCTTCTATATCTAGACTAACGTGATCCGTCTGTACAACCCTCTTCTATATCTAGACTAACGAGATGCGTCTGTACAACCATTTTCTATATCTAGACTAACGAGATACGTCGTTGGACAAACGTCTTCAATATCTAGACTAACGAGATACGTCGTTGGAAAAACGTCTTCAATATCTAGACTAACGAGGTCCGTCTGTACAACCGTCTTCTATATCTAGACAAACGAGATCCGTCTGTACAACCGTCTTCTATATCTAGACTAACGAGATCTGTCTGTACAACCGTCTTCTATATCCAGACTAACGAGATCCGCCTGTACAACCGCCTTCTACATCTAGACTAACGGGATACGTCGTTGTACAACCATCTTCTATATCTAGACTATCGATATCCGTCTGTACAACCGTTTTCTATATCTAGACTAACGAGATCCGTCTGTACAACCGTCTTCTATATCTAGACTAACGAGATCCGACTGTACAACCGTCTTCTATACCTAGACTAACGAGATCCGTCTGTACAACCGTTTTCTATACCTAGACTAACGAGGTACGTCATTGGACAAACGTCTTCAATATCTAGACTAACGAGATCCGTCTGTGCAACCGTCTTCTATATCTAGACTAACGAGATCCGTCGTTGTACAACCCTCTTCTATATCTAGACTAACGAGATCCGTCTGTACAACCGTCTTCTATATCTAGACTAACGAGATCCATCGTTGTACAACCCTCTTCTATATCTAGACTAACGAGATCCGTCTGTACAACCGTTTTCTATATCTAGACTAACGAGATACGTCGTTGGACAAACGTCTTCAATATCTAGACTAACGAGATCCGTCTGCACAACCGTCTCCTATATCTAGACTAACGAGATCCGTCTGTACAACCGTTTTCTATATCTATAATAACGAGGTACGTCGATGGACAAACGTCTTCAATATCTAGACTAACGAGATCCGTCTGTACAACCGTCTTCTATATCTAGACTAACGAGATCTGTCTGTACAACCGTCTTCTATATCTAGACTAACGAGATCCGCCTGTACAACCGCCTTCTACATCTAGACTAACGGGATACGTCGTTGTACAACCATCTTCTATATCTAGACTAACGAGATCCGTCTGTACAACCGTTTTCTATATCTAGACTAACGAGATCCGTCTGTACAACCGTCTTCTATATCTAGACTAACGAGATCCGTCTGTACAACCGTCTTCTATACCTAGACTAACGAGATCCGTCTGTGCAACCGTTTTCTATACCTAGACTAACGAGGTACGTCATTGGACAAACGTCTTCAATATCTAGACTAACGAGATCCGTCTGTACAACCGTCTTCTATAACTAGACTAACGAGATCCGTCTGTACAACCGCCTTCTATATCTACACTAACGAGAACCATCTGTACAACCGTCTTCTATATCTAGACTAACGAGATCCGTCTGTGCAACCGTCTTCTATATCTAGACTAACGAGATACGTCGTTGGACAAACGTCTTCAATATCTAGACTAACGAGATACGTCGTTGGACAAACGTCTTCAATATCTAGACTAACGAGATCCGTCTGTACAACCGTCTTCTATATCTAGACTAACGAGATCCGTCTGTACAACCGTCTTCTATATCTAGACTAACGAGATACGTCGTTGGATAAACGTCTTCAATATCTAGACTAACGAGATACGTCGTTGGAAAAACGTCTTCAATATCTAGACTAACGAGGTCCGTCTGTACAACCGTCTTCTATATCTAGACTAACGTGATCCGTCTGTACAACCGTCTTCTATATCTAGACTAACGAGATCCGTCTGTACAACCGTCTTCTATATCTAGACTAACGAGATCTGTCTGTACAACCGTCTTCTATATCCAGACTAACGAGATCCGCCTGTACAACCGCCTTCTACATCTAGACTAACGGGATACGTCGTTGTACAACCATCTTCTATATCTAGACTATCGAGATCCGTCTGTACAACCGTTTTCTATATCTAGACTAACGAGATCCGTCTGTACAACCGTCTTCTATATCTAGACTAACGAGATCTGTCTGTACAACCGTTTTCTATATCTAGACTAACGAGATACGTCGTTGGACAAACGTCTTCAATATCTAGACTAACGAGATCCGTCTGTACAACCGTCTTCTATAACTAGACTAACGAGATCCGTCTGTACAACCGTCTTCTATATCTACACTAACGAGATCCGCCTGTACAACCGCCTTCTACATCTAGACTAACGGGATACGTCGTTGTACAACCATCTTCTATATCTAGACTATCGAGATCCGTCTGCACAACCGTTTTCTATATCTAGACTAACGAGGTACGTCATTGTACAACCATCTTCTATATCTAGACTAACGAGATACGTCGTTGGATAAACGTCTTCAATATCTAGACTAACGAGGTACGTCATTGGACAAACGTCTTCAATATCTAGACTAACGAGATCCGACTGTACAACCGTCTTCTATACCTAGACTAACGAGATCCGTCTGTACAACCGTTTTCTATACCTAGACTAACGAGGTACGTCATTGGACAAACGTCTTCAATATCTAGACTAACGAGATCCGTCTGTGCAACCGTCTTCTATATCTAGACTAACGAGATCCGTCGTTGTACAACCCTCTTCTATATCTAGACTAACGAGATGCGTCTGTACAACCATTTTCTATATCTAGACTAACGAGATACGTCGTTGGACAAACGTCTTCAATATCTAGACTAACGAGATCCGTCTGTACAACCGTCTTCTATATCTAGACTAACGAGATCCATCGTTGTACAACCCTCTTCTATATCTAGACTAACGAGATCCGTCTGTACAACCGTTTTCTATATCTAGACTAACGAGATACGTCGTTGGACAAACGTCTTGAATATCTAGACTAACGAGATCCGTCTGCACAACCGTCTCCTATATCTAGACTAACGAGATCCGTCTGTACAACCGTTTTCTATATCTATAATAACGAGGTACGTCGTTGGACAAACGTCTTCAATATCTAGACTAACGAGGTCCGTCTGTACAACCGTCTTCTATATCTAGACTAACGTGATCCGTCTGTACAACCGTCTTCTATATCTAGACTAACGAGATACGTCGTTGGACAAACGTCTTCAATATCTAGACTAACGAGATACGTCGTTGGACAAACGTCTTCAATATCTAGACTAACGAGATCCGTCTGTACAACCGTCTTCTATATCTAGACTAACGAGATCCGTCTGTACAACCGTCTTCTATATCTAGACTAACGAGATACGTCGTTGGATAAACGTCTTCAATATCTAGACTAACGAGATACGTCGTTGGACAAACGTCTTCAATATCTAGACTAACGAGCTCTGTCTGTACAACCGTCTTCTATATCTAGACTAACGAGATCTCTCGTTGTACAACCGTCTTCTATATCTAGACTAACGAGATACGTCGTTGGACAAACGTCTTCAATATCTAGACTAACGAGATACGTCGTTGGACAAACGTCTTCAATATCTAGACTAACGAGATCCGTCTGTACAACCGTCTTCTATATCTAGACTAACGAGATCCGTCTGTACAACCGTCTTCTATATCTAGACTAACGAGATACGTCGTTGGATAAACGTCTTCAATATCTAGACTAACGAGATACGTCGTTGGAAAAACGTCTTCAATATCTAGACTAACGAGGTCCGTCTGTACAACCGTCTTCTATATCTAGACTAACGTGATCCGTCTGTACAACCCTCTTCTATATCTAGACTAACGAGATGCGTCTGTACAACCATTTTCTATATCTAGACTAACGAGATACGTCGTTGGACAAACGTCTTCAATATCTAGACTAACGAGATACGTCGTTGGAAAAACGTCTTCAATATCTAGACTAACGAGGTCCGTCTGTACAACCGTCTTCTATATCTAGACTAACGAGATCCGTCTGTACAACCGTCTTCTATATCTAGACTAACGAGATCTGTCTGTACAACCGTCTTCTATATCCAGACTAACGAGATCCGCCTGTACAACCGCCTTCTACATCTAGACTAACGGGATACGTCGTTGTACAACCATCTTCTATATCTAGACTATCGATATCCGTCTGTACAACCGTTTTCTATATCTAGACTAACGAGATCCGTCTGTACAACCGTCTTCTATATCTAGACTAACGAGATCCGACTGTACAACCGTCTTCTATACCTAGACTAACGAGATCCGTCTGTACAACCGTTTTCTATACCTAGACTAACGAGGTACGTCATTGGACAAACGTCTTCAATATCTAGACTAACGAGATCCGTCTGTGCAACCGTCTTCTATATCTAGACTAACGAGATCCGTCGTTGTACAACCCTCTTCTATATCTAGACTAACGAGATGCGTCTGTACAACCGTTTTCTATATCTAGACTAACGAGATACGTCGTTGGACAAACGTCTTCAATATCTAGACTAACGAGATCCGTCTGCACAACCGTCTCCTATATCTAGACTAACGAGATCCGTCTGTACAACCGTTTTCTATATCTATAATAACGAGGTACGTCGATGGACAAACGTCTTCAATATCTAGACTAACGAGATCCGTCTGTACAACCGTCTTCTATATCTAGACTAACGAGATCTGTCTGTACAACCGTCTTCTATATCTAGACTAACGAGATCCGCCTGTACAACCGCCTTCTACATCTAGACTAACGGGATACGTCGTTGTACAACCATCTTCTATATCTAGACTAACGAGATCCGTCTGTACAACCGTTTTCTATATCTAGACTAACGAGATCCGTCTGTACAACCGTCTTCTATATCTAGACTAACGAGATCCGTCTGTACAACCGTCTTCTATACCTAGACTAACGAGATCCGTCTGTGCAACCGTTTTCTATACCTAGACTAACGAGGTACGTCATTGGACAAACGTCTTCAATATCTAGACTAACGAGATCCGTCTGTACAACCGTCTTCTATAACTAGACTAACGAGATCCGTCTGTACAACCGCCTTCTATATCTACACTAACGAGAACCATCTGTACAACCGTCTTCTATATCTAGACTAACGAGATCCGTCTGTGCAACCGTCTTCTATATCTAGACTAACGAGATACGTCGTTGGACAAACGTCATCAATATCTAGACTAACGAGATACGTCGTTGGACAAACGTCTTCAATATCTAGACTAACGAGATCCGTCTGTACAACCGTCTTCTATATCTAGACTAACGAGATCCGTCTGTACAACCGTCTTCTATATCTAGACTAACGAGATACGTCGTTGGATAAACGTCTTCAATATCTAGACTAACGAGATACGTCGTTGGAAAAACGTCTTCAATATCTAGACTAACGAGGTCCGTCTGTACAACCGTCTTCTATATCTAGACTAACGTGATCCGTCTGTACAACCGTCTTCTATATCTAGACTAACGAGATCCGTCTGTACAACCGTCTTCTATATCTAGACTAACGAGATCCGTCTGTACAACCGTCTTCTATATCTAGACTAACGAGATCCGACTGTACAACCGTCTTCTATACCTAGACTAACGAGATCCGTCTGTACAACCGTTTTCTATACCTAGACTAACGAGGTACGTCATTGGACAAACGTCTTCAATATCTAGACTAACGAGATCCGTCTGTGCAACCGTCTTCTATATCTAGACTAACGAGATCCGTCGTTGTACAACCCTCTTCTATATCTAGACTAACGAGATGCGTCTGTACAACCATTTTCTATATCTAGACTAACGAGATACGTCGTTGGACAAACGTCTTCAATATCTAGACTAACGAGATCCGTCTGTACAACCGTCTTCTATATCTAGACTAACGAGATCCATCGTTGTACAACCCTCTTCTATATCTAGACTAACGAGATCCGTCTGTACAACCGTTTTCTATATCTAGACTAACGAGATACGTCGTTGGACAAACGTCTTCAATATCTAGACTAACGAGATCCGTCTGCACAACCGTCTCCTATATCTAGACTAACGAGATCCGTCTGTACAACCGTTTTCTATATCTATAATAACGAGGTACGTCGTTGGACAAACGTCTTCAATATCTAGACTAACGAGATCCGTCTGTACAACCGTCTTCTATATCTAGACTAACGAGATCTGTCTGTACAACCGTCTTCTATATCTAGACTAACGAGATCCGCCTGTACAACCGCCTTCTACATCTAGACTAACGGGATACGTCGTTGTACAACCATCTTCTATATCTAGACTAACGAGATCCGTCTGTACAACCGTTTTCTATATCTAGACTAACGAGATCCGTCTGTACAACCGTCTTCTATATCTAGACTAACGAGATCCGTCTGTACAACCGTCTTCTATACCTAGACTAACGAGATCCGTCTGTGCAACCGTTTTCTATACCTAGACTAACGAGGTACGTCATTGGACAAACGTCTTCAATATCTAGACTAACGAGATCCGTCTGTACAACCGTCTTCTATAACTAGACTAACGAGATCCGTCTGTACAACCGTCTTCTATATCTACACTAACGAGATCCGCCTGTACAACCGCCTTCTACATCTAGACTAACGGGATACGTCGTTGTACAACCATCTTCTATATCTAGACTATCGAGATCCGTCTGCACAACCGTTTTCTATATCTAGACTAACGAGATCCGTCTGTACAACCGTCTTCTATATCTAGACTAACGAGATCCGACTGTACAACCGTCTTCTATACCTAGACTAACGAGATCCGTCTGTACAACCGTTTTCTATACCTAGACTAACGAGGTACGTCATTGGACAAACGTCTTCAATATCTAGACTAACGAGATCCGTCTGTACAACCGTCTTCTATAACTAGACTAACGAGATCCGTCTGTACAACCGTCTTCTATATCTACACTAACGAGAACCATCTGTACAACCGTCTTCTATATCTAGACTAACGAGATCCGTCTGTACAACCGTCTTCTATATCTAGACTAACGAGATACGTCGTTGGATAAACGTCTTCAATATCTAGACTAACGAGATACGTCGTTGGAAAAACGTCTTCAATATCTAGACTAACGAGGTCCGTCTGTACAACCGTCTTCTATATCTAGACTAACGTGATCCGTCTGTACAACCGTCTTCTATATCTAGACTAACGAGATCCGTCTGTACAACCGTCTTCTATATCTAGACTAACGAGATCTGTCTGTACAACCGTCTTCTATATCCAGACTAACGAGATCCGCCTGTACAACCGCCTTCTACATCTAGACTAACGGGATACGTCGTTGTACAACCATCTTCTATATCTAGACTATCGAGATCCGTCTGTACAACCGTTTTCTATATCTAGACTAACGAGATCCGTCTGTACAACCGTCTTCTACATCTAGACTAACGAGATCCGACTGTACAACCGTCTTCTATACCTAGACTAACGAGATCCGTCTGTACAACCGTTTTCTATACCTAGACTAACGAGGTACGTCATTGGACAAACGTCTTCAATATCTAGACTAACGAGATCCGTCTGTACAACCGTCTCCTATATCTAGACTAACGAGATCCGTCTGTACAACCGTTTTCTATATCTATAATAACGAGGTACGTCGTTGGACAAACGTCTTCAATATCTAGACTAACGAGATCCGTCTGTACAACCGTCTTCTATATCTAGACTAACGAGATACGTCGTTGGATAAACGTCTTCAATATCTAGACTAACGAGATACGTCGTTGGAAAAACGTCTTCAATATCTAGACTAACGAGATACGTCGTTGGAAAAACGTCTTCAATATCTAGACTAACGAGGTCCGTCTGTACAACCGTCTTCTATATCTAGACTAACGAGATCCGTCTGTACAACCGTCTTCTATACCTAGACTAACGAGATCCGTCTGTGCAACCGTTTTCTATACCTAGACTAACGAGGTACGTCATTGGACAAACGTCTTCAATATCTAGACTAACGAGATCCGTCTGTACAACCGTCTTCTATAACTAGACTAACGAGATCCGTCTGTACAACCGTCTTCTATATCTACACTAACGAGAACCATCTGTACAACCGTCTTCTATATCTAGACTAACGAGATCCGTCTGTGCAACCGTCTTCTATATCTAGACTAACGAGATCCGTCGTTGTACAACCCTCTTCTATATCTAGACTAACGAGATGCGTCTGTACAACCATTTTCTATATCTAGACTAACGAGATACGTCGTTGGACAAACGTCTTCAATATCTAGACTAACGAGATCCGTCTGTACAACCGTCTTCTATATCTAGACTAACGAGATCCATCGTTGTACAACCCTCTTCTATATCTAGACTAACGAGATCCGTCTGTACAACCGTTTTCTATATCTAGACTAACGAGATACGTCGTTGGACAAACGTCTTCAATATCTAGACTAACGAGATCCGTCTGCACAACCGTCTCCTATATCTAGACTAACGAGATCCGTCTGTACAACCGTTTTCTATATCTATAATAACGAGGTACGTCGTTGGACAAACGTCTTCAATATCTAGACTAACGAGATCCGTCTGTACAACCGTCTTCTATATCTAGACTAACGAGATACGTCGTTGGATAAACGTCTTCAATATCTAGACTAACGAGATACGTCGTTGGAAAAACGTCTTCAACATCTAGACTAACGGGGTCCGTCTGTACAACCGTCTTCTATATCTAGACTAACGAGATCCGTCTGTACAACCGTCTTCTATATCTAGACTAACGAGATCCGTCTGTACAACCGTCTTCTATATCTAGACTAACGAGATCTGTCTGTACAACCGTCTTCTATATCTAGACTAACGAGATCCGCCTGAACAACCGCCTTCTACATCTAGACTAACGGGATACGTCGTTGTACAACCATCTTCTATATCTAGACTAACGAGATCCGTCTGTACAACCGTTTTCTATATCTAGACTAACGAGATCCGTCTGTACAACCGTCTTCTATATCTAGACTAACGAGATCCGTCTGTACAACCGTCTTCTATACCTAGACTAACGAGATCCGTCTGTACAACCGTTTTCTATACCTAGACTAACGAGGTACGTCATTGGACAAACGTCTTCAATATCTAGACTAACGAGATCCGTCTGTACAACCGTCTTCTATAACTAGACTAACGAGATCCGTCTGTACAACCGTCTTCTATATCTACACTAACGAGAACCATCTGTACAACCGTCTTCTATATCTAGACTAACGAGATCCGTCTGTGCAACCGTCTTCTATATCTAGACTAACGAGATCCGTCGTTGTACAACCCTCTTCTATATCTAGACTAACGAGATGCGTCTGTACAACCATTTTCTATATCTAGACTAACGAGATACGTCGTTGGACAAACGTCTTCAATATCTAGACTAACGAGATCCGTCGTTGTACAACCGTCTTCTATATCTAGACTAACGAGATCCGTCTGTACAACCGGCTTCTATATCAAGACTAACGAGATCCGTCGTTGTACAACCGTCTTCTATATCTAGACTAACGAGATCCGTCTGTACAACCGTCTTCTATATCTAGACTAACGAGATACGTCGTTGGACAAACGTCTTCAATATCTAGACTAACGAGCTCCGTCTGTACAACCGTTTTCTATATCTAGACTAACGAGATCCGTCTGTACAACCGTCTTCTATATCTAGACTAACGAGATCCGTCTGTACAACCGTCTTCTATACCTAGACTAACGAGATCCGTCTGTACAACCGTTTTCTATACCTAGACTAACGAGGTACGTCATTGGACAAACGTCTTCAATATCTAGACTAACGAGATCCGTCTGTACAACCGTCTTCTATAACTAGACTAACGAGATCCGTCTGTACAACCGTCTTCTATATCTACACTAACGAGAACCATCTGTACAACCGTCTTCTATATCTAGACTAACGAGATCCGTCTGTGCAACCGTCTTCTATATCTAGACTAACGAGATCCGTCGTTGTACAACCCTCTTCTATATCTAGACTAACGAGATGCGTCTGTACAACCATTTTCTATATCTAGACTAACGAGATACGTCGTTGGACAAACGTCTTCAATATCTAGACTAACGAGATCCGTCGTTGTACAACCGTCTTCTATATCTAGACTAACGAGATCCGTCTGTACAACCGGCTTCTATATCAAGACTAACGAGATCCGTCGTTGTACAACCGTCTTCTATATCTAGACTAACGAGATCCGTCTGTACAACCGTCTTCTATATCTAGACTAACGAGATACGTCGTTGGACAAACGTCTTCAATATCTAGACTAACGAGCTCCGTCTGTACAACCGTCTTCTATATCTAGACTAACGAGATCCGTCTGTACAACCGTCTTCTATATCTAGACTAACGAGATCCGTCTGTACAACCATCTTCTATATCTAGACTAACGAGATCCGTCGTTGTATAACCGTCTTCTGTATCTAGACTAACGAGATCCGTCTGTACAACCGTCTTCTATATCTAGACTAACGGGATCCGTCTGTACAACCGTCTTCTATATCTAGACTAACGAGATCTCTCGTTATACAACCGTCTTCTATATCTAGACTAACGAGATCTGTCGTTATACAACCGTCTTCTATATCTAGACTAACGAGATCCGTCTGTACAACCGTCTTCTATATCTAGACTAACGAGATACTTCGTTGGACAAACGTCTTCAATATCTAGACTAACGAGCTCCGTCTGTACAACCGTCTTCTATATCTAGACTAACGAGATCTGTCTGTACAACCGTCTTCTATATCTACACTAACGAGATCCGTCTGTACAACCGTCTTCTATATCTAGACTAACGAGATCTGTCTGTACAACCGTTTTCTATATCTAGAATAACGAGGTACGTCGTTGGACAAACGTCTTCAATATCTAGACTAACGAGCTCTGTCTGTACAACCGTCTTCTATATCTAGACTAACGAGATCTCTCGTTGTACAACCGTCTTCTATATCTAGACTAACGAGATACGTCGTTGGACAAACGTCTTCAATATCTAGACTAACGAGATACGTCGTTGGACAAACGTCTTCAATATCTAGACTAACGAGAACCATCTGTACAACCGTCTTCTATATCTAGACTAACGAGATCCGTCTGTACAACCGTCTTCTATATCTAGACTAACGAGATACGTCGTTGGATAAACGTCTTCAATATCTAGACTAACGAGATACGTCGTTGGAAAAACGTCTTCAATATCTAGACTAACGAGGTCCGTCTGTACAACCGTCTTCTATATCTAGACTAACGTGATCCGTCTGTACAACCGTCTTCTATATCTAGACTAACGAGATCCGTCTGTACAACCGTCTTCTATATCTAGACTAACGAGATCTGTCTGTACAACCGTCTTCTATATCCAGACTAACGAGATCCGACTGTACAACCGTCTTCTACATCTAGACTAACGAGATCCGACTGTACAACCGTCTTCTATACCTAGACTAACGAGATCCGTCTGTACAACCGTTTTCTATACCTAGACTAACGAGGTACGTCATTGGACAAACGTCTTCAATAACTAGACTAACGAGATCCGTCTGTACAACCGTCTCCTATATCTAGACTAACGAGATCCGTCTGTACAACCGTTTTCTATATCTATAATAACGAGGTACGTCGTTGGACAAACGTCTTCAATATCTAGACTAACGAGATCCGTCTGTACAACCGTCTTCTATATCTAGACTAACGAGATACGTCGTTGGATAAACGTCTTCAATATCTAGACTAACGAGATACGTCGTTGGAAAAACGTCTTCAATATCTAGACTAACGAGATACGTCGTTGGAAAAACGTCTTCAATATCTAGACTAACGAGGTCCGTCTGTACAACCGTCTTCTATATCTAGACTAACGAGATCCGTCTGTACAACCGTCTTCTATACCTAGACTAACGAGATCCGTCTGTGCAACCGTTTTCTATACCTAGACTAACGAGGTACGTCATTGGACAAACGTCTTCAATATCTAGACTAACGAGATCCGTCTGTACAACCGTCTTCTATAACTAGACTAACGAGATCCGTCTGTACAACCGTCTTCTATATCTACACTAACGAGAACCATCTGTACAACCGTCTTCTATATCTAGACTAACGAGATCCGTCTGTGCAACCGTCTTCTATATCTAGACTAACGAGATCCGTCGTTGTACAACCCTCTTCTATATCTAGACTAACGAGATGCGTCTGTACAACCATTTTCTATATCTAGACTAACGAGATACGTCGTTGGACAAACGTCTTCAATATCTAGACTAACGAGATCCGTCTGTACAACCGTCTTCTATATCTAGACTAACGAGATCCATCGTTGTACAACCCTCTTCTATATCTAGACTAACGAGATCCGTCTGTACAACCGTTTTCTATATCTAGACTAACGAGATACGTCGTTGGACAATCGTCTTCAATATCTAGACTAACGAGATCCGTCTGCACAACCGTCTCCTATATCTAGACTAACGAGATCCGTCTGTACAACCGTTTTCTATATCTATAATAACGAGGTACGTCGTTGGACAAACGTCTTCAATATCTAGACTAACGAGATCCGTCTGTACAACCGTCTTCTATATCTAGACTAACGAGATACGTCGTTGGATAAACGTCTTCAATATCTAGACTAACGAGCTCCGTCTGTACAACCGTCTTCTATATCTAGACTAACGAGATCTGTCTGTACAACCGTCTTCTATATCTACACTAACGAGATCCGTCTGTACAACCGTCTTCTATATCTAGACTAACGAGATCTGTCTGTACAACCGTTTTCTATATCTAGAATAACGAGGTACGTCGTTGGACAAACGTCTTCAATATCTAGACTAACGAGCTCTGTCTGTACAACCGTCTTCTATATCTAGACTAACGAGATCTCTCGTTGTACAACCGTCTTCTATATCTAGACTAACGAGATACGTCGTTGGACAAACGTCTTCAATATCTAGACTAACGAGATACGTCGTTGGACAAACGTCTTCAATATCTAGACTAACGAGAACCATCTGTACAACCGTCTTCTATATCTAGACTAACGAGATCCGTCTGTACAACCGTCTTCTATATCTAGACTAACGAGATACGTCGTTGGATAAACGTCTTCAATATCTAGACTAACGAGATACGTCGTTGGAAAAACGTCTTCAATATCTAGACTAACGAGCTCCGTCTGTACAACCGTCTTCTATATCTAGACTAACGAGATCCGTCTGTACAACCGTCTTCTATATCTAGACTAACGAGATCCGTCTGTACAACCATCTTCTATATCTAGACTAACGAGATCCGTCGTTGTATAACCGTCTTCTGTATCTAGACTAACGAGATCCGTCTGTACAACCGTCTTCTATATCTAGACTAACGGGATCCGTCTGTACAACCGTCTTCTATATCTAGACTAACGAGATCTCTCGTTATACAACCGTCTTCTATATCTAGACTAACGAGATCTGTCGTTATACAACCGTCTTCTATATCTAGACTAACGAGATCCGTCTGTACAACCGTCTTCTATATCTAGACTAACGAGATACTTCGTTGGACAAACGTCTTCAATATCTAGACTAACGAGCTCCGTCTGTACAACCGTCTTCTATATCTAGACTAACGAGATCTGTCTGTACAACCGTCTTCTATATCTACACTAACGAGATCCGTCTGTACAACCGTCTTCTATATCTAGACTAACGAGATCTGTCTGTACAACCGTTTTCTATATCTAGAATAACGAGGTACGTCGTTGGACAAACGTCTTCAATATCTAGACTAACGAGCTCTGTCTGTACAACCGTCTTCTATATCTAGACTAACGAGATCTCTCGTTGTACAACCGTCTTCTATATCTAGACTAACGAGATACGTCGTTGGACAAACGTCTTCAATATCTAGACTAACGAGATACGTCGTTGGACAAACGTCTTCAATATCTAGACTAACGAGAACCATCTGTACAACCGTCTTCTATATCTAGACTAACGAGATCCGTCTGTACAACCGTCTTCTATATCTAGACTAACGAGATACGTCGTTGGATAAACGTCTTCAATATCTAGACTAACGAGATACGTCGTTGGAAAAACGTCTTCAATATCTAGACTAACGAGGTCCGTCTGTACAACCGTCTTCTATATCTAGACTAACGTGATCCGTCTGTACAACCGTCTTCTATATCTAGACTAACGAGATCCGTCTGTACAACCGTCTTCTATATCTAGACTAACGAGATCTGTCTGTACAACCGTCTTCTATATCCAGACTAACGAGATCCGCCTGTACAACCGCCTTCTACATCTAGACTAACGGGATACGTCGTTGTACAACCATCTTCTATATCTAGACTATCGAGATCCGTCTGTACAACCGTTTTCTATATCTAGACTAACGAGATCCGTCTGTACAACCGTCTTCTACATCTAGACTAACGAGATCCGACTGTACAACCGTCTTCTATACCTAGACTAACGAGATCCGTCTGTACAACCGTTTTCTATACCTAGACTAACGAGGTACGTCATTGGACAAACGTCTTCAATATCTAGACTAACGAGATCCGTCTGTACAACCGTCTCCTATATCTAGACTAACGAGATCCGTCTGTACAACCGTTTTCTATATCTATAATAACGAGGTACGTCGTTGGACAAACGTCTTCAATATCTAGACTAACGAGATCCGTCTGTACAACCGTCTTCTATATCTAGACTAACGAGATACGTCGTTGGATAAACGTCTTCAATATCTAGACTAACGAGATACGTCGTTGGAAAAACGTCTTCAATATCTAGACTAACGAGATACGTCGTTGGAAAAACGTCTTCAATATCTAGACTAACGAGGTCCGTCTGTACAACCGTCTTCTATATCTAGACTAACGAGATCCGTCTGTACAACCGTCTTCTATACCTAGACTAACGAGATCCGTCTGTGCAACCGTTTTCTATACCTAGACTAACGAGGTACGTCATTGGACAAACGTCTTCAATATCTAGACTAACGAGATCCGTCTGTACAACCGTCTTCTATAACTAGACTAACGAGATCCGTCTGTACAACCGTCTTCTATATCTACACTAACGAGAACCATCTGTACAACCGTCTTCTATATCTAGACTAACGAGATCCGTCTGTGCAACCGTCTTCTATATCTAGACTAACGAGATCCGTCGTTGTACAACCCTCTTCTATATCTAGACTAACGAGATGCGTCTGTACAACCATTTTCTATATCTAGACTAACGAGATACGTCGTTGGACAAACGTCTTCAATATCTAGACTAACGAGATCCGTCTGTACAACCGTCTTCTATATCTAGACTAACGAGATCCATCGTTGTACAACCCTCTTCTATATCTAGACTAACGAGATCCGTCTGTACAACCGTTTTCTATATCTAGACTAACGAGATACGTCGTTGGACAATCGTCTTCAATATCTAGACTAACGAGATCCGTCTGCACAACCGTCTCCTATATCTAGACTAACGAGATCCGTCTGTACAACCGTTTTCTATATCTATAATAACGAGGTACGTCGTTGGACAAACGTCTTCAATATCTAGACTAACGAGATCCGTCTGTACAACCGTCTTCTATATCTAGACTAACGAGATACGTCGTTGGATAAACGTCTTCAATATCTAGACTAACGAGATACGTCGTTGGAAAAACGTCTTCAACATCTAGACTAACGGGGTCCGTCTGTACAACCGTCTTCTATATCTAGACTAACGAGATCCGTCTGTACAACCGTCTTCTATATCTAGACTAACGAGATCCGTCTGTACAACCGTCTTCTATATCTAGACTAACGAGATCTGTCTGTACAACCGTCTTCTATATCTAGACTAACGAGATCCGCCTGTACAACCGCCTTCTACATCTAGACTAACGGGATACGTCGTTGTACAACCATCTTCTATATCTAGACTAACGAGATCCGTCTGTACAACCGTTTTCTATATCTAGACTAACGAGATCCGTCTGTACAACCGTCTTCTATATCTAGACTAACGAGATCCGTCTGTACAACCGTCTTCTATACCTAGACTAACGAGATCCGTCTGTACAACCGTTTTCTATACCTAGACTAACGAGGTACGTCATTGGACAAACGTCTTCAATATCTAGACTAACGAGATCCGTCTGTACAACCGTCTTCTATAACTAGACTAACGAGATCCGTCTGTACAACCGTCTTCTATATCTACACTAACGAGAACCATCTGTACAACCGTCTTCTATATCTAGACTAACGAGATCCGTCTGTGCAACCGTCTTCTATATCTAGACTAACGAGATCCGTCGTTGTACAACCCTCTTCTATATCTAGACTAACGAGATGCGTCTGTACAACCATTTTCTATATCTAGACTAACGAGATACGTCGTTGGACAAACGTCTTCAATATCTAGACTAACGAGATCCGTCGTTGTACAACCGTCTTCTATATCTAGACTAACGAGATCCGTCTGTACAACCGGCTTCTATATCAAGACTAACGAGATCCGTCGTTGTACAACCGTCTTCTATATCTAGACTAACGAGATCCGTCTGTACAACCGTCTTCTATATCTAGACTAACGAGATACGTCGTTGGATAAACGTCTTCAATATCTAGACTAACGAGATACGTCGTTGGAAAAACGTCTTCAACATCTAGACTAACGGGGTCCGTCTGTACAACCGTCTTCTATATCTAGACTAACGAGATCCGTCTGTACAACCGTCTTCTATATCTAGACTAACGAGATCCGTCTGTACAACCGTTTTCTATACCTAGACTAACGAGGTACGTCATTGGACAAACGTCTTCAATATCTAGACTAACGAGATCCGTCTGTACAACCGTCTTCTATAACTAGACTAACGAGATCCGTCTGTACAACCGTCTTCTATATCTACACTAACGAGAACCATCTGTACAACCGTCTTCTATATCTAGACTAACGAGATCCGTCTGTGCAACCGTCTTCTATATCTAGACTAACGAGATCCGTCGTTGTACAACCCTCTTCTATATCTAGACTAACGAGATGCGTCTGTACAACCATTTTCTATATCTAGACTAACGAGATACGTCGTTGGACAAACGTCTTCAATATCTAGACTAACGAGATCCGTCGTTGTACAACCGTCTTCTATATCTAGACTAACGAGATCCGTCTGTACAACCGGCTTCTATATCAAGACTAACGAGATCCGTCGTTGTACAACCGTCTTCTATATCTAGACTAACGAGATCCGTCTGTACAACCGTCTTCTATATCTAGACTAACGAGATACGTCGTTGGACAAACGTCTTCAATATCTAGACTAACGAGCTCCGTCTGTACAACCGTCTTCTATATCTAGACTAACGAGATCCGTCGTTGTACAACCGTCATCTATATCTCGACTAACGAGATCTCTCGTTGTACAACCATCTTCTATATCTAGACTAACGAGATCCGTCGTTGTACAACCGTCTTCTATATCCAGACTAACGAGATCCGTCGTTGTACAACCGTCTTCTATATCTAGACTAACGAGATCCGTCTGTACAACCGTCTTCTATATCTAGACTAACGAGATCTCTCGTTATACAACCGTCTTCTATATCTAGACTAACGAGATCTGTCGTTATACAACCGTCTTCTATATCTAGACTAACGAGATCCGTCTGTACAACCGTCTTCTATATCTAGACTAACGAGATCCGACTGTACAACCGTCTTCTATACCTAGACTAACGAGATCCGTCTGTACAACCGTTCTCTATACCTAGACTAACGAGGTACGTCATTGGACAAACGTCTTCAATATCTAGACTAACGAGATCCGTCTGTACAACCGTCTTCTATATCTAGACTAACGAGATCTGTCTGTACAACCGTCTTCTATATCTACACTAACGAGATCCGTCTGTACAACCGTCTTCTATATCTAGACTAACGAGATCTGTCTGTACAACCGTTTTCTATATCTAGAATAACGAGGTACGTCGTTGGACAAACGTCTTCAATATCTAGACTAACGAGCTCTGTCTGTACAACCGTCTTCTATATCTAGACTAACGAGATCTCTCGTTGTACAACCGTCTTCTATATCTAGACTAACGAGATACGTCGTTGGACAAACGTCTTCAATATCTAGACTAACGAGATACGTCGTTGGACAAACGTCTTCAATATCTAGACTAACGAGATCCGTCTGTACAACCGTCTTCTATATCTAGACTAACGAGATCCGTCTGTACAACCGTCTTCTATATCTAGACTAACGAGATACGTCGTTGGATAAACGTCTTCAATATCTAGACTAACGAGATACGTCGTTGGAAAAACGTCTTCAATATCTAGACTAACGAGGTCCGTCTGTACAACCGTCTTCTATATCTAGACTAACGTGATCCGTCGGTACAACCGTCTTCTATATCTAGACTAACGAGATCCGTCTGTACAACCGTCTTCTATATCTAGACTAACGAGATCTGTCTGTACAACCGTCTTCTATATCCAGACTAACGAGATCCGCCTGTACAACCGCCTTCTACATCTAGACTAACGGGATACGTCGTTGTACAACCATCTTCTATATCTAGACTATCGAGATCCGTCTGTACAAGCGTTTTCTATATCTAGACTAACGAGATCCGTCTGTACAACCGTCTTCTATATCTAGACTAACGAGATCCGACTGTACAAACGTCTTCTATACCTAGACTAACGAGATCCGTCTGTACAACCGTTTTCTATACCTAGACTAACGAGGTACGTCATTGGACAAACGTCTTCAATATCTAGACTAACGTGATCCGTCTGTGCAACCGTCTTCTATATCTAGACTAACGAGATCCGTCGTTGTACAACCCTCTTCTATATCTAGACTAACGAGATGCGTCTGTACAACCATTTTCTATATCTAGACTAACGAGATACGTCGTTGGACAAACGTCTTCAATATCTAGACTAACGAGATCCGTCTGTACAACCGTCTTCTATATCTAGACTAACGAGATCCATCGTTGTACAACCCTCTTCTATATCTAGACTAACGAGATCCGTCTGTACAACCGTTTTCTATATCTAGACTAACGAGATACGTCGTTGGACAAACGTCTTCAATATCTAGACTAACGAGATCCGTCTGCACAACCGTCTCCTATATCTAGACTAACGAGATCCGTCTGTACAACCGTTTTCTATATCTATAATAACGAGGTACGTCGTTGGACAAACGTCTTCAATATCTAGACTAACGAGATCCGTCTGTACAACCGTCTTCTATATCTAGACTAACGAGATCTGTCTGTACAACCGTCTTCTATATCTAGACTAACGAGATCCGCCTGTACAACCGCCTTCTACATCTAGACTAACGGGATACGTCGTTGTACAACCATCTTCTATATCTAGACTAACGAGATCCGTCTGTACAACCGTTTTCTATATCTAGACTAACGAGATCCGTCTGTACAACCGTCTTCTATATCTACACTAACGAGAAACATCTGTACAACCGTCTTCTATATCTAGACTAACGAGATCCGTCTGTGCAACCGTCTTCTATATCTAGACTAACGAGATACGTCGTTGGACAAACGTCTTCAATATCTAGACTAACGAGATACGTCGTTGGACAAACGTCTTCAATATCTAGACTAACGAGATCCGTCTGTACAACCGTCTTCTATATCTAGACTAACGAGATCCGTCTGTACAACCGTCTTCTATATCTAGACTAACGAGATACGTCGTTGGATAAACGTCTTCAATATCTAGACTAACGAGATACGTCGTTGGAAAAACGTCTTCAATATCTAGACTAACGAGGTCCGTCTGTACAACCGTCTTCTATATCTAGACTAACGTGATCCGTCTGTACAACCGTCTTCTATATCTAGACTAACGAGATCCGTCTGTACAACCGTCTTCTATATCTAGACTAACGAGATCTGTCTGTACAACCGTCTTCTATATCCAGACTAACGAGATCCGCCTGTACAACCGCCTTCTACATCTAGACTAACGGGATACGTCGTTGTACAACCATCTTCTATATCTAGACTATCGAGATCCGTCTGTACAACCGTTTTCTATATCTAGACTAACGAGATCCGTCTGTACAACCGTCTTCTATATCTAGACTAACGAGATCCGACTGTACAACCGTCTTCTATACCTAGACTAACGAGATCCGTCTGTACAACCGTTTTCTATACCTAGACTAACGAGGTACGTCATTGGACAAACGTCTTCAATATCTAGACTAACGAGATCCATCGTTGTACAACCCTCTTCTATATCTAGACTAACGAGATCCGTCTGTACAACCGTTTTCTATATCTAGACTAACGAGATACGTCGTTGGTCAAACGTCTTCAGTATCCAGACTAACGAGATCCGTCTGCACAACCGTCTCCTATATCTAGACTAACGAGATCCGTCTGTACAACCGTTTTCTATATCTATAATAACGAGGTACGTCGTTGGACAAACGTCTTCAATATCTAGACTAACGAGATCCGTCTGTACAACCGTCTTCTATATCTAGACTAACGAGATACGTCGTTGGATAAACGTCTTCAATATCTAGACTAACGAGATACGTCGTTGGAAAAACGTCTTCAATATCTAGACTAACGAGATACGTCGTTGGAAAAACGTCTTCAATATCTAGACTAACGAGGTCCGTCTGTACAACCGTCTTCTATATCTAGACTAACGAGATCCGTCTGTACAACCGTCTTCTATACCTAGACTAACGAGATCCGTCTGTGCAACCGTTTTCTATACCTAGACTAACGAGGTACGTCATTGGACAAACGTCTTCAATATCTAGACTAACGAGATCCGTCTGTACAACCGTCTTCTATAACTAGACTAACGAGATCCGTCTGTACAACCGTCTTCTATATCTACACTAACGAGAACCATCTGTACAACCGTCTTCTATATCTAGACTAACGAGATCCGTCTGTGCAACCGTCTTCTATATCTAGACTAACGAGATCCGTCGTTGTACAACCCTCTTCTATATCTAGACTAACGAGATGCGTCTGTACAACCATTTTCTATATCTAGACTAACGAGATACGTCGTTGGACAAACGTCTTCAATATCTAGACTAACGAGATCCGTCTGTACAACCGTCTTCTATATCTAGACTAACGAGATCCATCGTTGTACAACCCTCTTCTATATCTAGACTAACGAGATCCGTCTGTACAACCGTTTTCTATATCTAGACTAACGAGATACGTCGTTGGACAAACGTCTTCAATATCTAGACTAACGAGATCCGTCTGCACAACCGTCTCCTATATCTAGACTAACGAGATCCGTCTGTACAACCGTTTTCTATATCTATAATAACGAGGTACGTCGTTGGACAAACGTCTTCAATATCTAGACTAACGAGATCCGTCTGTACAACCGTCTTCTATATCTAGACTAACGAGATACGTCGTTGGACAAACGTCTTCAATATCTAGACTAACGAGATACGTCGTTGGAAAAACGTCTTCAAAATCTAGACTAACGAGGTCCGTCTGTACAACCGTCTTCTATATCTAGACTAACGAGATCCGTCTGTACAACCGTCTTCTATATCTAGACTAACGAGATCCGTCTGTACAACCGTCTTCTATATCTAGACTAACGAGATCTGTCTGTACAACCGTCTTCTATATCTAGACTAACGAGATCCGCCTGTACAACCGCCTTCTACATCTAGACTAACGGGATACGTCGTTGTACAACCATCTTCTATATCTAGACTAACGAGATCCGTCTGTACAACCGTTTTCTATATCTAGACTAACGAGATCCGTCTGTACAACCGTCTGCTATACCTAGACTAACGAGATCCGTCTGTACAACCGTTTTCTATACCTAGACTAACGAGGTACGTCATTGGACAAACGTCTTCAATATCTAGACTAACGAGATCCGTCTGTACAACCGTCTTCTATAACTAGACTAACGAGATCCGTCTGTACAACCGTCTTCTATATCTACACTAACGAGAACCATCTGTACAACCGTCTTCTATATCTAGACTAACGAGATCCGTCTGTGCAACCGTCTTCTATATCTAGACTAACGAGATCCGTCTGTACAACCGTCTTCTATAACTAGACTAACGAGATCCGTCTGTACAACCGTCTTCTATATCTACACTAACGAGAACCATCTGTACAACCGTCTTCTATATCTATAATAACGAGGTACGTCGTTGGACAAACGTCTTCAATATCTAGACTAACGAGATCCGTCTGTACAACCGTCTTCTATATCTAGACTAACGAGATACGTCGTTGGATAAACGTCTTCAATATCTAGACTAACGAGGTACGTCATTGGACAAACGTCTTCAATATCTAGACTAACGAGATCCGTCTGTACAACCGTCTTCTATAACTAGACTAACGAGATCCGTCTGTACAACCGTCTTCTATAACTAGATTAACGAGATCCGTCTGTACAACCGTCTTCTATATCTACACTAACGAGAACCATCTGTACAACCGTCTTCTATATCTATAATAACGAGGTACGTCGTTGGACAAACGTCTTCAATATCTAGACTAACGAGATCCGTCTGTACAACCGTCTTCTATATGTAGACTAACGAGATACGTCGTTGGATAAACGTCTTCAATATCTAGACTAACGAGATACGTCGTTGGAAAAACGTCTTCAATATCTAGACTAACGAGGTCCGTCTGTACAACCGTCTTCTATATCTAGACTAACGAGATCCGTCTGTACAACCGTCTTCTATATCTAGACTAACGAGATCCGTCTGTACAACCGTCTTCTATATCTAGACTAACGAGATCTGTCTGTACAACCGTCTTCTATATCTAGACTAACGAGATCTGTCTGTACAACCGTCTTCTATATCTAGACTAACGAGATCCGTCTGTACAACCGTTTTCTATATCTAGACTAACGAGATCCGTCTGTACAACCGTCTTCTATACCTAGACTAACGAGATCCGTCTGTACAACCGTTTTCTATACCTAGACTAACGAGGTACGTCATTGGACAAACGTCTTCAATATCTAGACTAACGAGATCCGTCGTTGTACAACCGTCTTCTATATCTAGACTAACGAGATCCGTCTGTACAACCGTCTTCTATATCTAGACTAACGAGATACGTCGTTGGACAAACGTCTTCAATATCTAGACTAACGAGCTCCGTCTGTACAACCGTCTTCTATATCTAGACTAACGAGATCCGTCTGTACAACCGTCTTCTATATCTAGACTAACGAGATCCGTCTGTACAACCATCTTCTATATCTAGACTAACGAGATCCGTCGTTGTATAACCGTCTTCTGTATCTAGACTAACGAGATCCGTCTGTACAACCGTTTTCTATATCTAGACTAACGAGATCTGTCTGTACAACCGTCTTCTATATCCAGACTAACGAGATCCGCCTGTACAACCGCCTTCTACATCTAGACTAACGGGATACGTCGTTGTACAACCATCTTCTATATCTAGACTATCGAGATCCGTCTGTACAACCGTTTTCTATATCTAGACTAACGAGATCCGTCTGTACAACCGTCTTCTATATCTAGACTAACGAGATCCGACTGTACAACCGTCTTCTATACCTAGACTAACGAGATCCGTCTGTACAACCGTTTTCTATACCTAGACTAACGAGGTACGTCATTGGACAAACGTCTTCAATATCTAGACTAACGAGATCCGTCTGTGCAACCGTCTTCTATATCTAGACTAACGAGATCCGTCGTTGTACAACCCTCTTCTATATCTAGACTAACGAGATGCGTCTGTACAACCATTTTCTATATCTAGACTAACGAGATACGTCGTTGGACAAACGTCTTCAATATCTAGACTAACGAGATCCGTCTGTACAACCGTCTTCTATATCTAGACTAACGAGATCCATCGTTGTACAACCCTCTTCTATATCTAGACTAACGAGATCCGTCTGTACAACCGTTTTCTATATCTAGACTAACGAGATACGTCGTTGGACAAACGTCTTCAATATCTAGACAAACGAGATCCGTCTGCACAACCGTCTCCTATATCTAGACTAACGAGATCCGTCTGTACAACCGTTTTCTATATCTATAATAACGAGGTACGTCGTTGGACAAACGTCTTCAATATCTAGACTAACGAGATCCGTCTGTACAACCGTCTTCTATATCTAGACTAACGGGATACGTCGTTGTACAACCATCTTCTATATCTAGACTATCGAGATCCGTCTGCACAACCGTTTTCTATATCTAGACTAACGAGATCCGTCTGTACAACCGTCTTCTATATCTAGACTAACGAGATCCGACTGTACAACCGTCTTCTATACCTAGACTAACGAGATCCGTCTGTACAACCGTTTTCTATACCTAGACTAACGAGGTACGTCATTGGACAAACGTCTTCAATATCTAGACTAACGAGATCCGTCTGTACAACCGTCTTCTATAACTAGACTAACGAGATCCGTCTGTACAACCGTCTTCTATATCTACACTAACGAGAATCATCTGTACAACCGTCTTCTATATCTAGACTAACGAGATCCGTCTGTACAACCGTCTTCTATATCTAGACTAACGAGATCCGTCGTTGTATAACCGTCTTCTGTATCTAGACTAACGAGATCCGTCTGTACAACCGTTTTCTATATCTAGACTAACGAGATCTGTCTGTACAACCGTCTTCTATATCTAGACTAACGAGATCCGCCTGTACAACCGCCTTCTACATCTAGACTAACGGGATACGTCGTTGTACAACCATCTTCTATATCTAGACTAACGAGATCCGTCTGTACAACCGTTTTCTATATCTAGACTAACGAGATCCGTCTGTACAACCGTCTTCTATATCTAGACTAACGAGATCCGTCTGTACAACCGTCTTCTATACCTAGACTAACGAGATCCGTCTGTGCAACCGTTTTCTATACCTAGACTAACGAGGTACGTCATTGGACAAACGTCTTCAATATCTAGACTAACGAGATCCGTCTGTACAACCGTCTTCTATAACTAGACTAACGAGATCCGTCTGTACAACCGTCTTCTATATCTACACTAACGAGATCCGCCTGTACAACCGCCTTCTACATCTAGACTAACGGGATACGTCGTTGTACAACCATCTTCTATATCTAGACTATCGAGATCCGTCTGCACAACCGTTTTCTATATCTAGACTAACGAGATCCGTCTGTACAACCGTCTTCTATATCTAGACTAACGAGATCCGACTGTACAACCGTCTTCTATACCTAGACTAACGAGATCCGTCTGTACAACCGTTTTCTATACCTAGACTAACGAGGTACGTCATTGGACAAACGTCTTCAATATCTAGACTAACGAGATCCGTCTGTACAACCGTCTTCTATAACTAGACTAACGAGATCCGTCTGTACAACCGTCTTCTATATCTACACTAACGAGAATCATCTGTACAACCGTCTTCTATATCTAGACTAACGAGATCCGTCTGTACAACCGTCTTCTATATCTAGACTAACGAGATACGTCGTTGGATAAACGTCTTCAATATCTAGACTAACGAGATACGTCGTTGGAAAAACGTCTTCAATATCTAGACTAACGAGGTCCGTCTGTACAACCGTCTTCTATATCTAGACTAACGTGATCCGTCTGTACAACCGTCTTCTATATCTAGACTAACGAGATCCGTCTGTACAACCGTCTTCTATATCTAGACTAACGAGATCTGTCTGTACAACCGTCTTCTATATCCAGACTAACGAGATCCGCCTGTACAACCGCCTTCTACATCTAGACTAACGGGATACGTCGTTGTACAACCATCTTCTATATCTAGACTATCGAGATCCGTCTGTACAACCGTTTTCTATATCTAGACTAACGAGATCCGTCTGTACAACCGTCTTCTATATCTAGACTAACGAGATCCGACTGTACAACCGTCTTCTATACCTAGACTAACGAGATCCGTCTGTACAACCGTTTTCTATACCTAGACTAACGAGGTACGTCATTGGACAAACGTCTTCAATATCTAGACTAACGAGATCCGTCTGTACAACCGTCTCCTATATCTAGACTAACGAGATCCGTCTGTACAACCGTTTTCTATATCTATAATAACGAGGTACGTCGTTGGACAAACGTCTTCAATATCTAGACTAACGAGATCCGTCTGTACAACCGTCTTCTATATCTAGACTAACGAGATACGTCGTTGGATAAACGTCTTCAATATCTAGACTAACGAGATACGTCGTTGGAAAAACGTCTTCAATATCTAGACTAACGAGATACGTCGTTGGAAAAACGTCTTCAATATCTAGACTAACGAGGTCCGTCTGTACAACCGTCTTCTATATCTAGACTAACGAGATCCGTCTGTACAACCGTCTTCTATACCTAGACTAACGAGATCCGTCTGTGCAACCGTTTTCTATACCTAGACTAACGAGGTACGTCATTGGACAAACGTCTTCAATATCTAGACTAACGAGATCCGTCTGTACAACCGTCTTCTATAACTAGACTAACGAGATCCGTCTGTACAACCGTCTTCTATATCTACACTAACGAGAACCATCTGTACAACCGTCTTCTATATCTAGACTAACGAGATCCGTCTGTGCAACCGTCTTCTATATCTAGACTAACGAGATCCGTCGTTGTACAACCCTCTTCTATATCTAGACTAACGAGATGCGTCTGTACAACCATTTTCTATATCTAGACTAACGAGATACGTCGTTGGACAAACGTCTTCAATATCTAGACTAACGAGATCCGTCTGTACAACCGTCTTCTATATCTAGACTAACGAGATCCATCGTTGTACAACCCTCTTCTATATCTAGACTAACGAGATCCGTCTGTACAACCGTTTTCTATATCTAGACTAACGAGATACGTCGTTGGACAAACGTCTTCAATATCTAGACTAACGAGATCCGTCTGCACAACCGTCTCCTATATCTAGACTAACGAGATCCGTCTGTACAACCGTTTTCTATATCTATAATAACGAGGTACGTCGTTGGACAAACGTCTTCAATATCTAGACTAACGAGATCCGTCTGTACAACCGTCTTCTATATCTAGACTAACGAGATACGTCGTTGGATAAACGTCTTCAATATCTAGACTAACGAGATACGTCGTTGGAAAAACGTCTTCAACATCTAGACTAACGGGGTCCGTCTGTACAACCGTCTTCTATATCTAGACTAACGAGATCCGTCTGTACAACCGTCTTCTATATCTAGACTAACGAGATCCGTCTGTACAACCGTCTTCTATATCTAGACTAACGAGATCTGTCTGTACAACCGTCTTCTATATCTAGACTAACGAGATCCGCCTGTACAACCGCCTTCTACATCTAGACTAACGGGATACGTCGTTGTACAACCATCTTCTATATCTAGACTAACGAGATCCGTCTGTACAACCGTTTTCTATATCTAGACTAACGAGATCCGTCTGTACAACCGTCTTCTATATCTAGACTAACGAGATCCGTCTGTACAACCGTCTTCTATACCTAGACTAACGAGATCCGTCTGTACAACCGTTTTCTATACCTAGACTAACGAGGTACGTCATTGGACAAACGTCTTCAATATCTAGACTAACGAGATCCGTCTGTACAACCGTCTTCTATAACTAGACTAACGAGATCCGTCTGTACAACCGTCTTCTATATCTACACTAACGAGAACCATCTGTACAACCGTTTTCTATATCTAGACTAACGAGATCCGTCTGTACAACCGTCTTCTATATCTAGACTAACGAGATCCGTCTGTACAACCGTCTTCTATACCTAGACTAACGAGATCCGTCTGTACAACCGTTTTCTATACCTAGACTAACGAGGTACGTCATTGGACAAACGTCTTCAATATCTAGACTAACGAGATCCGTCTGTACAACCGTCTTCTATAACTAGACTAACGAGATCCGTCTGTACAACCGTCTTCTATATCTACACTAACGAGAACCATCTGTACAACCGTCTTCTATATCTAGACTAACGAGATCCGTCTGTGCAACCGTCTTCTATATCTAGACTAACGAGATCCGTCGTTGTACAACCCTCTTCTATATCTAGACTAACGAGATGCGTCTGTACAACCATTTTCTATATCTAGACTAACGAGATACGTCGTTGGACAAACGTCTTCAATATCTAGACTAACGAGATCCGTCGTTGTACAACCGTCTTCTATATCTAGACTAACGAGATCCGTCTGTACAACCGGCTTCTATATCAAGACTAACGAGATCCGTCGTTGTACAACCGTCTTCTATATCTAGACTAACGAGATCCGTCTGTACAACCGTCTTCTATATCTAGACTAACGAGATACGTCGTTGGAAAAACGTCTTCAATATCTAGACTAACGAGGTCCGTCTGTACAACCGTCTTCTATATCTAGACTAACGTGATCCGTCTGTACAACCGTCTTCTATATCTAGACTAACGAGATCCGTCTGTACAACCGTCTTCTATATCTAGACTAACGAGATCTGTCTGTACAACCGTCTTCTATATCCAGACTAACGAGATCCGCCTGTACAACCGCCTTCTACATCTAGACTAACGGGATACGTCGTTGTACAACCATCTTCTATATCTAGACTATCGAGATCCGTCTGTACAACCGTTTTCTATATCTAGACTAACGAGATCCGTCTGTACAACCGTCTTCTATATCTAGACTAACGAGATCCGACTGTACAACCGTCTTCTATACCTAGACTAACGAGATCCGTCTGTACAACCGTTTTCTATACCTAGACTAACGAGGTACGTCATTGGACAAACGTCTTCAATATCTAGACTAACGAGATCCGTCTGTGCAACCGTCTTCTATATCTAGACTAACGAGATCCGTCGTTGTACAACCCTCTTCTATATCTAGACTAACGAGATGCGTCTGTACAACCATTTTCTATATCTAGACTAACGAGATACGTCGTTGGACAAACGTCTTCAATATCTAGACTAACGAGATCCGTCTGTACAACCGTCTTCTATATCTAGACTAACGAGATCCATCGTTGTACAACCCTCTTCTATATCTAGACTAACGAGATCCGTCTGTACAACCGTTTTCTATATCTAGACTAACGAGATACGTCGTTGGACAAACGTCTTCAATATCTAGACTAACGAGATCCGTCTGCACAACCGTCTCCTATATCTAGACTAACGAGATCCGTCTGTACAACCGTTTTCTATATCTATAATAACGAGGTACGTCGTTGGACAAACGTCTTCAATATCTAGACTAACGAGATCCGTCTGTACAACCGTCTTCTATATCTAGACTAACGAGATCTGTCTGTACAACCGTCTTCTATATCTAGACTAACGAGATCCGCCTGTACAACCGCCTTCTACATCTAGACTAACGGGATACGTCGTTGTACAACCATCTTCTATATCTAGACTAACGAGATCCGTCTGTACAACCGTTTTCTATATCTAGACTAACGAGATCCGTCTGTACAACCGTCTTCTATATCTACACTAACGAGAACCATCTGTACAACCGTCTTCTATATCTAGACTAACGAGATCCGTCTGTGCAACCGTCTTCTATATCTAGACTAACGAGATACGTCGTTGGACAAACGTCTTCAATATCTAGACTAACGAGATACGTCGTTGGACAAACGTCTTCAATATCTAGACTAACGAGATCCGTCTGTACAACCGTTTTCTATATCTATAATAACGAGGTACGTCGTTGGACAAACGTCTTCAATATCTAGACTAACGAGATCCGTCTGCACAACCGTCTCCTATATCTAGACTAACGAGATCCGTCTGTACAACCGTTTTCTATATCTATAATAACGAGGTACGTCGTTGGACAAACGTCTTCAATATCTAGACTAACGAGATCCGTCTGTACAACCGTCTTCAATATCTAGACTAACGAGATCTGTCTGTACAACCGTCTTCTATATCTAGACTAACGAGATCCGCCTGTACAACCGCCTTCTACATCTAGACTAACGGGATACGTCGTTGTACAACCATCTTCTATATCTAGACTAACGAGATCCGTCTGTACAACCGTTTTCTATATCTAGACTAACGAGATCCGTCTGTACAACCGTCTTCTATATCTAGACTAACGAGATCCGTCTGTACAACCGTCTTCTATATCTAGACTAACGAGATCCGTCTGTGCAACCGTCTTCTATATCTAGACTAACGAGATCCGTCTGTACAACCGTCTTCTATATCTAGACTAACGAGATCTGTCTGTACAACCGTCTTCTATATCCAGACTAACGAGATCCGCCTGTACAACCGCCTTCTACATCTAGACTAACGGGATACGTCGTTGTACAACCATCTTCTATATCTAGACTATCGAGATCCGTCTGTACAACCGTTTTCTATATCTAGACTAACGAGATCCGTCTGTACAACCGTCTTCTATATCTACACTAACGAGAACCATCTGTACAACCGTCTTCTATATCTAGACTAACGAGATCCGTCTGTGCAACCGTCTTCTATATCTAGACTAACGAGATACGTCGTTGGACAAACGTCTTCAATATCTAGACTAACGAGATACGTCGTTGGACAAACGTCTTCAATATCTAGACTAACGAGGTCCGTCTGTACAACCGTCTTCTATATCTAGACTAACGTGATCCGTCTGTACAACCGTCTTCTATATCTAGACTAACGAGATCCGTCTGTACAACCGTCTTCTATATCTAGACTAACGAGATCTGTCTGTACAACCGTCTTCTATATCCAGACTAACGAGATCCGCCTGTACAACCGCCTTCTACATCTAGACTAACGGGATACGTCGTTGTACAACCATCTTCTATATCTAGACTATCGAGATCCGTCTGTACAACCGTTTTCTATATCTAGACTAACGAGATCCGTCTGTACAACCGTCTTCTATATCTAGACTAACGAGATCCGACTGTACAACCGTCTTCTATACCTAGACTAACGAGATCCGTCTGTACAACCGTTTTCTATACCTAGACTAACGAGGTACGTCATTGGACAAACGTCTTCAATATCTAGACTAACGAGATCCGTCTGTACAACCGTCTCCTATATCTAGACTAACGAGATCCGTCTGTACAACCGTTTTCTATATCTATAATAACGAGGTACGTCGTTGGACAAACGTCTTCAATATCTAGACTAACGAGATCCGTCTGTACAACCGTCTTCTATATATCTAGACTAACGAGATACGTCGTTGGATAAACGTCTTCAATATCTAGACTAACGAGATACGTCGTTGGAAAAACGTCTTCAATATCTAGACTAACGAGATACGTCGTTGGAAAAACGTCTTCAATATCTAGACTAACGAGGTCCGTCTGTACAACCGTCTTCTATATCTAGACTAACGAGATCCGTCTGTACAACCGTCTTCTATACCTAGACTAACGAGATCCGTCTGTGCAACCGTTTTCTATACCTAGACTAACGAGGTACGTCATTGGACAAACGTCTTCAATATCTAGACTAACGAGATCCGTCTGTACAACCGTCTTCTATAACTAGACTAACGAGATCCGTCTGTACAACCGTCTTCTATATCTACACTAACGAGAACCATCTGTACAACCGTCTTCTATATCTAGACTAACGAGATCCGTCTGTGCAACCGTCTTCTATATCTAGACTAACGAGATCCGTCGTTGTACAACCCTCTTCTATATCTAGACTAACGAGATGCGTCTGTACAACCATTTTCTATATCTAGACTAACGAGATACGTCGTTGGACAAACGTCTTCAATATCTAGACTAACGAGATCCGTCTGTACAACCGTCTTCTATATCTAGACTAACGAGATCCATCGTTGTACAACCCTCTTCTATATCTAGACTAACGAGATCCGTCTGTACAACCGTTTTCTATATCTAGACTAACGAGATACGTCGTTGGACAAACGTCTTCAATATCTAGACTAACGAGATCCGTCTGCACAACCGTCTCCTATATCTAGACTAACGAGATCCGTCTGTACAACCGTTTTCTATATCTATAATAACGAGGTACGTCGTTGGACAAACGTCTTCAATATCTAGACTAACGAGATCCGTCTGTACAACCGTCTTCTATATCTAGACTAACGAGATACGTCGTTGGATAAACGTCTTCAATATCTAGACTAACGAGATACGTCGTTGGAAAAACGTCTTCAACATCTAGACTAACGGGGTCCGTCTGTACAACCGTCTTCTATATCTAGACTAACGAGAACCGTCTGTACAACCGTCTTCTATATCTAGACTAACGAGATCCGTCTGTACAACCGTCTTCTATATCTAGACTAACGAGATCTGTCTGTACAACCGTCTTCTATATCTAGACTAACGAGATCCGCCTGTACAACCGCCTTCTACATCTAGACTAACGGGATACGTCGTTGTACAACCATCTTCTATATCTAGACTAACGAGATCCGTCTGTACAACCGTTTTCTATATCTAGACTAACGAGATCCGTCTGTACAACCGTCTTCTATATCTAGACTAACGAGATCCGTCTGTACAACCGTCTTCTATACCTAGACTAACGAGATCCGTCTGTACAACCGTTTTCTATACCTAGACTAACGAGGTACGTCATTGGACAAACGTCTTCAATATCTAGACTAACGAGATCCGTCTGTACAACCGTCTTCTATAACTAGACTAACGAGATCCGTCTGTACAACCGTCTTCTATATCTACACTAACGAGAACCATCTGTACAACCGTCTTCTATATCTAGACTAACGAGATCGGTCTGTGCAACCGTCTTCTATATCTAGACTAACGAGATCCGTCGTTGTACAACCCTCTTCTATATCTAGACTAACGAGATGCGTCTGTACAACCATTTTCTATATCTAGACTAACGAGATACGTCGTTGGACAAACGTCTTCAATATCTACACTAACGAGAATCATCTGTACAACCGTCTTCTATATCTAGACTAACGAGATCCGTCTGTACAACCGTCTTCTATATCTAGACTAACGAGATACGTCGTTGGATAAACGTCTTCAATATCTAGACTAACGAGATACGTCGTTGGAAAAACGTCTTCAATATCTAGACTAACGAGGTCCGTCTGTACAACCGTCTTCTATATCTAGACTAACGTGATCCGTCTGTACAACCGTCTTCTATATCTAGACTAACGAGATCCGTCTGTACAACCGTCTTCTATATCTAGACTAACGAGATCTGTCTGTACAACCGTCTTCTATATCCAGACTAACGAGATCCGCCTGTACAACCGCCTTCTACATCTAGACTAACGGGATACGTCGTTGTACAACCATCTTCTATATCTAGACTATCGAGATCCGTCTGTACAACCGTTTTCTATATCTAGACTAACGAGATCCGTCTGTACAACCGTCTTCTATATCTAGACTAACGAGATCCGACTGTACAACCGTCTTCTATACCTAGACTAACGAGATCCGTCTGTACAACCGTTTTCTATACCTAGACTAACGAGGTACGTCATTGGACAAACGTCTTCAATATCTAGACTAACGAGATCCGTCTGTACAACCGTCTCCTATATCTAGACTAACGAGATCCGTCTGTACAACCGTTTTCTATATCTATAATAACGAGGTACGTCGTTGGACAAACGTCTTCAATATCTAGACTAACGAGATCCGTCTGTACAACCGTCTTCTATATCTAGACTAACGAGATACGTCGTTGGATAAACGTCTTCAATATCTAGACTAACGAGATACGTCGTTGGAAAAACGTCTTCAATATCTAGACTAACGAGATACGTCGTTGGAAAAACGTCTTCAATATCTAGACTAACGAGGTCCGTCTGTACAACCGTCTTCTATATCTAGACTAACGAGATCCGTCTGCACAACCGTCTTCTATACCTAGACTAACGAGATCCGTCTGTGCAACCGTTTTCTATACCTAGACTAACGAGGTACGTCATTGGACAAACGTCTTCAATATCTAGACTAACGAGATCCGTCTGTACAACCGTCTTCTATAACTAGACTAACGAGATCCGTCTGTACAACCGTCTTCTATATCTACACTAACGAGAACCATCTGTACAACCGTCTTCTATATCTAGACTAACGAGATCCGTCTGTGCAACCGTCTTCTATATCTAGACTAACGAGATCCGTCGTTGTACAACCCTCTTCTATATCTAGACTAACGAGATGCGTCTGTACAACCATTTTCTATATCTAGACTAACGAGATACGTCGTTGGACAAACGTCTTCAATATCTAGACTAACGAGATCCGTCTGTACAACCGTCTTCTATATCTAGACTAACGAGATCCATCGTTGTACAACCCTCTTCTATATCTAGACTAACGAGATCCGTCTGTACAACCGTTTTCTATATCTAGACTAACGAGATACGTCGTTGGACAAACGTCTTCAATATCTAGACTAACGAGATCCGTCTGCACAACCGTCTCCTATATCTAGACTAACGAGATCCGTCTGTACAACCGTTTTCTATATCTATAATAACGAGGTACGTCGTTGGACAATCGTCTTCAATATCTAGACTAACGAGATCCGTCTGTACAACCGTCTTCTATATCTAGACTAACGAGATACGTCGTTGGATAAACGTCTTCAATATCTAGACTAACGAGATACGTCGTTGGAAAAACGTCTTCAACATCTAGACTAACGGGGTCCGTCTGTACAACCGTCTTCTATATCTAGACTAACGAGATCCGTCTGTACAACCGTCTTCTATATCTAGACTAACGAGATCCGTCTGTACAACCGTCTTCTATATCTAGACTAACGAGATCTGTCTGTACAACCGTCTTCTATATCTAGACTAACGAGATCCGCCTGTACAACCGCCTTCTACATCTAGACTAACGGGATACGTCGTTGTACAACCATCTTCTATATCTAGACTAACGAGATCCGTCTGTACAACCGTTTTCTATATCTAGACTAACGAGATCCGTCTGTACAACCGTCTTCTATATCTAGACTAACGAGATCCGTCTGTACAACCGTCTTCTATACCTAGACTAACGAGATCCGTCTGTACAACCGTTTTCTATACCTAGACTAACGAGATCCGTCTGTACAACCGTTTTCTATACCTAGACTAACGAGGTACGTCATTGGACAAACGTCTTCAATATCTAGACTAACGAGATCCGTCTGTACAACCGTCTTCTATAACTAGACTAACGAGATCCGTCTGTACAACCGTCTTCTATATCTACACTAACGAGAACCATCTGTACAACCGTCTTCTATATCTAGACTAACGAGATCCGTCTGTGCAACCGTCTTCTATATCTAGACTAACGAGATACGTCGTTGGACAAACGTCTTCAATATCTAGACTAACGAGATCCGTCGTTGTACAACCGTCTTCTATATCTAGACTAACGAGATCCGTCTGTACAACCGGCTTCTATATCAAGACTAACGAGATCCGTCGTTGTACAACCGTCTTCTATATCTAGACTAACGAGATCCGTCTGTACAACCGTCTTCTATATCTAGACTAACGAGATACGTCGTTGGAAAAACGTCTTCAATATCTAGACTAACGAGGTCCGTCTGTACAACCGTCTTCTATATCTAGACTAACGTGATCCGTCTGTACAACCGTCTTCTATATCTAGACTAACGAGATCCGTCTGTACAACCGTCTTCTATATCTAGACTAACGAGATCTGTCTGTACAACCGTCTTCTATATCCAGACTAACGAGATCCGCCTGTACAACCGCCTTCTACATCTAGACTAACGGGATACGTCGTTGTACAACCATCTTCTATATCTAGACTATCGAGATCCGTCTGTACAACCGTTTTCTATATCTAGACTAACGAGATCCGTCTGTACAACCGTCTTCTATATCTAGACTAACGAGATCCGACTGTACAACCGTCTTCTATACCTAGACTAACGAGATCCGTCTGTACAACCGTTTTCTATACCTAGACTAACGAGGTACGTCATTGGACAAACGTCTTCAATATCTAGACTAACGAGATCCGTCTGTGCAACCGTCTTCTATATCTAGACTAACGAGATCCGTCGTTGTACAACCCTCTTCTATATCTAGACTAACGAGATGCGTCTGTACAACCATTTTCTATATCTAGACTAACGAGATACGTCGTTGGACAAACGTCTTCAATATCTAGACTAACGAGATCCGTCTGTACAACCGTCTTCTATATCTAGACTAACGAGATCCATCGTTGTACAACCCTCTTCTATATCTAGACTAACGAGATCCGTCTGTACAACCGTTTTCTATATCTAGACTAACGAGATACGTCGTTGGACAAACGTCTTCAATATCTAGACTAACGAGATCCGTCTGCACAACCGTCTCCTATATCTAGACTAACGAGATCCGTCTGTACAACCGTTTTCTATATCTATAATAACGAGGTACGTCGTTGGACAAACGTCTTCAATATCTAGACTAACGAGATCCGTCTGTACAACCGTCTTCTATATCTAGACTAACGAGATCTGTCTGTACAACCGTCTTCTATATCTAGACTAACGAGATCCGCCTGTACAACCGCCTTCTACATCTAGACTAACGGGATACGTCGTTGTACAACCATCTTCTATATCTAGACTAACGAGATCCGTCTGTACAACCGTTTTCTATATCTAGACTAACGAGATCCGTCTGTACAACCGTCTTCTATATCTACACTAACGAGAACCATCTGTACAACCGTCTTCTATATCTAGACTAACGAGATCCGTCTGTGCAACCGTCTTCTATATCTAGACTAACGAGATACGTCGTTGGACAAACGTCTTCAATATCTAGACTAACGAGATACGTCGTTGGACAAACGTCTTCAATATCTAGACTAACGAGATCCGTCTGTACAACCGTCTTCTATATCTAGACTAACGAGATCCGTCTGTACAACCGTCTTCTATATCTAGACTAACGAGATACGTCGTTGGATAAACGTCTTCAATATCTAGACTAACGAGATACGTCGTTGGAAAAACGTCTTCAATATCTAGACTAACGAGGTCCGTCTGTACAACCGTCTTCTATATCTAGACTAACGTGATCCGTCTGTACAACCGTCTTCTATATCTAGACTAACGAGATCCGTCTGTACAACCGTCTTCTATATCTAGACTAACGAGATCTGTCTGTACAACCGTCTTCTATATCCAGACTAACGAGATCCGCCTGTACAACCGCCTTCTACATCTAGACTAACGGGATACGTCGTTGTACAACCATCTTCTATATCTAGACTATCGAGATCCGTCTGTACAACCGTTTTCTATATCTAGACTAACGAGATCCGTCTGTACAACCGTCTTCTATATCTACACTAACGAGAACCATCTGTACAACCGTCTTCTATATCTAGACTAACGAGATCCGTCTGTGCAACCGTCTTCTATATCTAGACTAACGAGATACGTCGTTGGACAAACGTCTTCAATATCTAGACTAACGAGATACGTCGTTGGACAAACGTCTTCAATATCTAGACTAACGAGGTCCGTCTGTACAACCGTCTTCTATATCTAGACTAACGTGATCCGTCTGTACAACCGTCTTCTATATCTAGACTAACGAGATCCGTCTGTACAACCGTCTTCTATATCTAGACTAACGAGATCTGTCTGTACAACCGTCTTCTATATCCAGACTAACGAGATCCGCCTGTACAACCGCCTTCTACATCTAGACTAACGGGATACGTCGTTGTACAACCATCTTCTATATCTAGACTATCGAGATCCGTCTGTACAACCGTTTTCTATATCTAGACTAACGAGATCCGTCTGTACAACCGTCTTCTATATCTAGACTAACGAGATCCGACTGTACAACCGTCTTCTATACCTAGACTAACGAGATCCGTCTGTACAACCGTTTTCTATACCTAGACTAACGAGGTACGTCATTGGACAAACGTCTTCAATATCTAGACTAACGAGATCCGTCTGTACAACCGTCTCCTATATCTAGACTAACGAGATCCGTCTGTACAACCGTTTTCTATATCTATAATAACGAGGTACGTCGTTGGACAAACGTCTTCAATATCTAGACTAACGAGATCCGTCTGTACAACCGTCTTCTATATCTAGACTAACGAGATACGTCGTTGGATAAACGTCTTCAATATCTAGACTAACGAGATACGTCGTTGGAAAAACGTCTTCAATATCTAGACTAACGAGATACGTCGTTGGAAAAACGTCTTCAATATCTAGACTAACGAGGTCCGTCTGTACAACCGTCTTCTATATCTAGACTAACGAGATCCGTCTGTACAACCGTCTTCTATACCTAGACTAACGAGATCCGTCTGTGCAACCGTTTTCTATACCTAGACTAACGAGGTACGTCATTGGACAAACGTCTTCAATATCTAGACTAACGAGATCCGTCTGTACAACCGTCTTCTATAACTAGACTAACGAGATCCGTCTGTACAACCGTCTTCTATATCTACACTAACGAGAACCATCTGTACAACCGTCTTCTATATCTAGACTAACGAGATCCGTCTGTGCAACCGTCTTCTATATCTAGACTAACGAGATCCGTCGTTGTACAACCCTCTTCTATATCTAGACTAACGAGATGCGTCTGTACAACCATTTTCTATATCTAGACTAACGAGATACGTCGTTGGACAAACGTCTTCAATATCTAGACTAACGAGATCCGTCTGTACAACCGTCTTCTATATCTAGACTAACGAGATCCATCGTTGTACAACCCTCTTCTATATCTAGACTAACGAGATCCGTCTGTACAACCGTTTTCTATATCTAGACTAACGAGATACGTCGTTGGACAAACGTCTTCAATATCTAGACTAACGAGATCCGTCTGCACAACCGTCTCCTATATCTAGACTAACGAGATCCGTCTGTACAACCGTTTTCTATATCTATAATAACGAGGTACGTCGTTGGACAAACGTCTTCAATATCTAGACTAACGAGATCCGTCTGTACAACCGTCTTCTATATCTAGACTAACGAGATACGTCGTTGGATAAACGTCTTCAATATCTAGACTAACGAGATACGTCGTTGGAAAAACGTCTTCAACATCTAGACTAACGGGGTCCGTCTGTACAACCGTCTTCTATATCTAGACTAACGAGATCCGTCTGTACAACCGTCTTCTATATCTAGACTAACGAGATCCGTCTGTACAACCGTCTTCTATATCTAGACTAACGAGATCTGTCTGTACAACCGTCTTCTATATCTAGACTAACGAGATCCGCCTGTACAACCGCCTTCTACATCTAGACTAACGGGATACGTCGTTGTACAACCATCTTCTATATCTAGACTAACGAGATCCGTCTGTACAACCGTTTTCTATATCTAGACTAACGAGATCCGTCTGTACAACCGTCTTCTATATCTAGACTAACGAGATCCGTCTGTACAACCGTCTTCTATACCTAGACTAACGAGATCCGTCTGTACAACCGTTTTCTATACCTAGACTAACGAGGTACGTCATTGGACAAACGTCTTCAATATCTAGACTAACGAGATCCGTCTGTACAACCGTCTTCTATAACTAGACTAACGAGATCCGTCTGTACAACCGTCTTCTATATCTACACTAACGAGAACCATCTGTACAACCGTCTTCTATATCTAGACTAACGAGATCCGTCTGTGCAACCGTCTTCTATATCTAGACTAACGAGATCCGTCGTTGTACAACCCTCTTCTATATCTAGACTAACGAGATGCGTCTGTACAACCATTTTCTATATCTAGACTAACGAGATACGTCGTTGGACAAACGTCTTCAATATCTAGACTAACGAGATCCGTCGTTGTACAACCGTCTTCTATATCTAGACTAACGAGATCCGTCTGTACAACCGGCTTCTATATCAAGACTAACGAGATCCGTCGTTGTACAACCGTCTTCTATATCTAGACTAACGAGATCCGTCTGTACAACCGTCTTCTATATCTAGACTAACGAGATACGTCGTTGGAAAAACGTCTTCAATATCTAGACTAACGAGGTCCGTCTGTACAACCGTCTTCTATATCTAGACTAACGTGATCCGTCTGTACAACCGTCTTCTATATCTAGACTAACGAGATCCGTCTGTACAACCGTCTTCTATATCTAGACTAACGAGATCTGTCTGTACAACCGTCTTCTATATCCAGACTAACGAGATCCGCCTGTACAACCGCCTTCTACATCTAGACTAACGGGATACGTCGTTGTACAACCATCTTCTATATCTAGACTATCGAGATCCGTCTGTACAACCGTTTTCTATATCTAGACTAACGAGATCCGTCTGTACAACCGTCTTCTATATCTAGACTAACGAGATCCGACTGTACAACCGTCTTCTATACCTAGACTAACGAGATCCGTCTGTACAACCGTTTTCTATACCTAGACTAACGAGGTACGTCATTGGACAAACGTCTTCAATATCTAGACTAACGAGATCCGTCTGTGCAACCGTCTTCTATATCTAGACTAACGAGATCCGTCGTTGTACAACCCTCTTCTATATCTAGACTAACGAGATGCGTCTGTACAACCATTTTCTATATCTAGACTAACGAGATACGTCGTTGGACAAACGTCTTCAATATCTAGACTAACGAGATCCGTCTGTACAACCGTCTTCTATATCTTGACTAACGAGATCCATCGTTGTACAACCCTCTTCTATATCTAGACTAACGAGATCCGTCTGTACAACCGTTTTCTATATCTAGACTAACGAGATACGTCGTTGGACAAACGTCTTCAATATCTAGACTAACGAGATCCGTCTGCACAACCGTCTCCTATATCTAGACTAACGAGATCCGTCTGTACAACCGTTTTCTATATCTATAATAACGAGGTACGTCGTTGGACAAACGTCTTCAATATCTAGACTAACGAGATCCGTCTGTACAACCGTCTTCTATATCTAGACTAACGAGATCTGTCTGTACAACCGTCTTCTATATCTAGACTAACGAGATCCGCCTGTACAACCGCCTTCTACATCTAGACTAACGGGATACGTCGTTGTACAACCATCTTCTATATCTAGACTAACGAGATCCGTCTGTACAACCGTTTTCTATATCTAGACTAACGAGATCCGTCTGTACAACCGTCTTCTATATCTACACTAACGAGAACCATCTGTACAACCGTCTTCTATATCTAGACTAACGAGATCCGTCTGTGCAACCGTCTTCTATATCTAGACTAACGAGATACGTCGTTGGACAAACGTCTTCAATATCTAGACTAACGAGATACGTCGTTGGACAAACGTCTTCAATATCTAGACTAACGAGATCCGTCTGTACAACCGTCTTCTATATCTAGACTAACGAGATCCGTCTGTACAACCGTCTTCTATATCTAGACTAACGAGATACGTCGTTGGATAAACGTCTTCAACATCTAGACTAACGAGATACGTCGTTGGAAAAACGTCTTCAATATCTAGACTAACGAGGTCCGTCTGTACAACCGTCTTCTATATCTAGACTAACGTGATCCGTCTGTACAACCGTCTTCTATATCTAGACTAACGAGATCCGTCTGTACAACCGTCTTCTATATCTAGACTAACGAGATCTGTCTGTACAACCGTCTTCTATATCCAGACTAACGAGATCCGCCTGTACAACCGCCTTCTACATCTAGACTAACGGGATACGTCGTTGTACAACCATCTTCTATATCTAGACTATCGAGATCCGTCTGTACAACCTTTTTCTATATCTAGACTAACGAGATCCGTCTGTACAACCGTCTTCTATATCTACACTAACGAGAACCATCTGTACAACCGTCTTCTATATCTAGACTAACGAGATCCGTCTGTGCAACCGTCTTCTATATCTAGACTAACGAGATACGTCGTTGGACAAACGTCTTCAATATCTAGACTAACGAGATACGTCGTTGGACAAACGTCTTCAATATCTAGACTAACGAGGTCCGTCTGTACAACCGTCTTCTATATCTAGACTAACGTGATCCGTCTGTACAACCGTCTTCTATATCTAGACTAACGAGATCCGTCTGTACAACCGTCTTCTATATCTAGACTAACGAGATCTGTCTGTACAACCGTCTTCTATATCCAGACTAACGAGATCCGCCTGTACAACCGCCTTCTACATCTAGACTAACGGGATACGTCGTTGTACAACCATCTTCTATATCTAGACTATCGAGATCCGTCTGTACAACCGTTTTCTATATCTAGACTAACGAGATCCGTCTGTACAACCGTCTTCTATATCTAGACTAACGAGATCCGACTGTACAACCGTCTTCTATACCTAGACTAACGAGATCCGTCTGTACAACCGTTTTCTATACCTAGACTAACGAGGTACGTCATTGGACAAACGTCTTCAATATCTAGACTAACGAGATCCGTCTGTACAACCGTCTCCTATATCTAGACTAACGAGATCCGTCTGTACAACCGTTTTCTATATCTATAATAACGAGGTACGTCGTTGGACAAACGTCTTCAATATCTAGACTAACGAGATCCGTCTGTACAACCGTCTTCTATATCTAGACTAACGAGATACGTCGTTGGATAAACGTCTTCAATATCTAGACTAACGAGATACGTCGTTGGAAAAACGTCTTCAATATCTAGACTAACGAGATACGTCGTTGGAAAAACGTCTTCAATATCTAGACTAACGAGGTCCGTCTGTACAACCGTCTTCTATATCTAGACTAACGAGATCCGTCTGTACAACCGTCTTCTATACCTAGACTAACGAGATCCGTCTGTGCAACCGTTTTCTATACCTAGACTAACGAGGTACGTCATTGGACAAACGTCTTCAATATCTAGACTAACGAGATCCGTCTGTACAACCGTCTTCTATAACTAGACTAACGAGATCCGTCTGTACAACCGTCTTCTATATCTACACTAACGAGAACCATCTGTACAACCGTCTTCTATATCTAGACTAACGAGATCCGTCTGTGCAACCGTCTTCTATATCTAGACTAACGAGATCCGTCGTTGTACAACCCTCTTCTATATCTAGACTAACGAGATGCGTCTGTACAACCATTTTCTATATCTAGACTAACGAGATACGTCGTTGGACAAACGTCTTCAATATCTAGACTAACGAGATCCGTCTGTACAACCGTCTTCTATATCTAGACTAACGAGATCCATCGTTGTACAACCCTCTTCTATATCTAGACTAACGAGATCCGTCTGTACAACCGTTTTCTATATCTAGACTAACGAGATACGTCGTTGGACAAACGTCTTCAATATCTAGACTAACGAGATCCGTCTGCCCAACCGTCTCCTATATCTAGACTAACGAGATCCGTCTGTACAACCGTTTTCTATATCTATAATAACGAGGTACGTCGTTGGACAAACGTCTTCAATATCTAGACTAACGAGATCCGTCTGTACAACCGTCTTCTATATCTAGACTAACGAGATACGTCGTTGGATAAACGTCTTCAATATCTAGACTAACGAGATACGTCGTTGGAAAAACGTCTTCAACATCTAGACTAACGGGGTCCGTCTGTACAACCGTCTTCTATATCTAGACTAACGAGATCCGTCTGTACAACCGTCTTCTATATCTAGACTAACGAGATCCGTCTGTACAACCGTCTTCTATATCTAGACTAACGAGATCTGTCTGTACAACCGTCTTCTATATCTAGACTAACGAGATCCGCCTGTACAACCGCCTTCTACATCTAGACTAACGGGATACGTCGTTGTACAACCATCTTCTATATCTAGACTAACGAGATCCGTCTGTACAACCGTTTTCTATATCTAGACTAACGAGATCCGTCTGTACAACCGTCTTCTATATCTAGACTAACGAGATCCGTCTGTACAACCGTCTTCTATACCTAGACTAACGAGATCCGTCTGTACAACCGTTTTCTATACCTAGACTAACGAGGTACGTCATTGGACAAACGTCTTCAATATCTAGACTAACGAGATCCGTCTGTACAACCGTCTTCTATAACTAGACTAACGAGATCCGTCTGTACAACCGTCTTCTATATCTACACTAACGAGAACCATCTGTACAACCGTCTTCTATATCTAGACTAACGAGATCCGTCTGTGCAACCGTCTTCTATATCTAGACTAACGAGATCCGTCGTTGTACAACCCTCTTCTATATCTAGACTAACGAGATGCGTCTGTACAACCATTTTCTATATCTAGACTAACGAGATACGTCGTTGGACAAACGTCTTCAATATCTAGACTAACGAGATCCGTCGTTGTACAACCGTCTTCTATATCTAGACTAACGAGATCCGTCTGTACAACCGGCTTCTATATCAAGACTAACGAGATCCGTCGTTGTACAACCGTCTTCTATATCTAGACTAACGAGATCCGTCTGTACAACCGTCTTCTATATCTAGACTAACGAGATACGTCGTTGGAAAAACGTCTTCAATATCTAGACTAACGAGGTCCGTCTGTACAACCGTCTTCTATATCTAGACTAACGTGATCCGTCTGTACAACCGTCTTCTATATCTAGACTAACGAGATCCGTCTGTACAACCGTCTTCTATATCTAGACTAACGAGATCTGTCTGTACAACCGTCTTCTATATCCAGACTAACGAGATCCGCCTGTACAACCGCCTTCTACATCTAGACTAACGGGATACGTCGTTGTACAACCATCTTCTATATCTAGACTATCGAGATCCGTCTGTACAACCGTTTTCTATATCTAGACTAACGAGATCCGTCTGTACAACCGTCTTCTATATCTAGACTAACGAGATCCGACTGTACAACCGTCTTCTATACCTAGACTAACGAGATCCGTCTGTACAACCGTTTTCTATACCTAGACTAACGAGGTACGTCATTGGACAAACGTCTTCAATATCTAGACTAACGAGATCCGTCTGTGCAACCGTCTTCTATATCTAGACTAACGAGATCCGTCGTTGTACAACCCTCTTCTATATCTAGACTAACGAGATGCGTCTGTACAACCATTTTCTATATCTAGACTAACGAGATACGTCGTTGGACAAACGTCTTCAATATCTAGACTAACGAGATCCGTCTGTACAACCGTCTTCTATATCTAGACTAACGAGATCCATCGTTGTACAACCCTCTTCTATATCTAGACTAACGAGATCCGTCTGTACAACCGTTTTCTATATCTAGACTAACGAGATACGTCGTTGGACAAACGTCTTCAATATCTAGACTAACGAGATCCGTCTGCACAACCGTCTCCTATATCTAGACTAACGAGATCCGTCTGTACAACCGTTTTCTATATCTATAATAACGAGGTACGTCGTTGGACAAACGTCTTCAATATCTAGACTAACGAGATCCGTCTGTACAACCGTCTTCTATATCTAGACTAACGAGATCTGTCTGTACAACCGTCTTCTATATCTAGACTAACGAGATCCGCCTGTACAACCGCCTTCTACATCTAGACTAACGGGATACGTCGTTGTACAACCATCTTCTATATCTAGACTAACGAGATCCGTCTGTACAACCGTTTTCTATATCTAGACTAACGAGATCCGTCTGTACAACCGTCTTCTATATCTACACTAACGAGAACCATCTGTACAACCGTCTTCTATATCTAGACTAACGAGATCCGTCTGTGCAACCGTCTTCTATATCTAGACTAACGAGATACGTCGTTGGACAAACGTCTTCAATATCTAGACTAACGAGATACGTCGTTGGACAAACGTCTTCAATATCTAGACTAACGAGATCCGTCTGTACAACCGTCTTCTATATCTAGACTAACGAGATCCGTCTGTACAACCGTCTTCTATATCTAGACTAACGAGATACGTCGTTGGATAAACGTCTTCAATATCTAGACTAACGAGATACGTCGTTGGAAAAACGTCTTCAATATCTAGACTAACGAGGTCCGTCTGTACAACCGTCTTCTATATCTAGACTAACGTGATCCGTCTGTACAACCGTCTTCTATATCTAGACTAACGAGATCCGTCTGTACAACCGTCTTCTATATCTAGACTAACGAGATCTGTCTGTACAACCGTCTTCTATATCCAGACTAACGAGATCCGCCTGTACAACCGCCTTCTACATCTAGACTAACGGGATACGTCGTTGTACAACCATCTTCTATATCTAGACTATCGAGATCCGTCTGTACAACCGTTTTCTATATCTAGACTAACGAGATCCGTCTGTACAACCGTCTACTATATCTAGACTAACGAGATCCGACTGTACAACCGTCTTCTATACCTAGACTAACGAGATCCGTCTGTACAACCGTTTTCTATACCTAGACTAACGAGGTACGTCATTGGACAAGCGTCTTCAATATCTAGACTAACGAGATCCATCGTTGTACAACCCTCTTCTATATCTAGACTAACGAGATCCGTCTGTACAACCGTTTTCTATATCTAGACTAACGAGATACGTCGTTGGACAAACGTCTTCAGTATCCAGACTAACGAGATCCGTCTGCACAACCGTCTCCTATATCTAGACTAACGAGATCCGTCTGTACAACCGATATCTATATCTATAATAACGAGGTACGTCGTTGGACAAACGTCTTCAATATCTAGACTAACGAGATCCGTCTGTACAACCGTCTTCTATATCTAGACTAACGAGATACGTCGTTGGATAAACGTCTTCAATATCTAGACTAACGAGATACGTCGTTGGAAAAACGTCTTCAATATCTAGACTAATGAGATACGTCGTTGGAAAAACGTCTTCAATATCTAGACTAACGAGGTCCGTCTGTACAACCGTCTTCTATATCTAGACTAACGAGATCCGTCTGTACAACCGTCTTCTATACCTAGACTAACGAGATCCGTCTGTGCAACCGTTTTCTATACCTAGACTAACGAGGTACGTCATTGGACAAACGTCTTCAATATCTAGACTAACGAGATCCGTCTGTACAACCGTCTTCTATAACTAGACTAACGAGATCCGTCTGTACAACCGTCTTCTATATCTACACTAACGAGAACCATCTGTACAACCGTCTTCTATATCTAGACTAACGAGATCCGTCTGTGCAACCGTCTTCTATATCTAGACTAACGAGATCCGTCGTTGTACAACCCTCTTCTATATCTAGACTAACGAGATGCGTCTGTACAACCATTTTCTATATCTAGACTAACGAGATACGTCGTTGGACAAACGTCTTCAATATCTAGACTAACGAGATCCGTCTGTACAACCGTCTTCTATATCTAGACTAACGAGATCCATCGTTGTACAACCCTCTTCTATATCTAGACTAACGAGATCCGTCTGTACAACCGTTTTCTATATCTAGACTAACGAGATACGTCGTTGGACAAACGTCTTCAATATCTAGACTAACGAGATCCGTCTGCACAACCGTCTCCTATATCTAGACTAACGAGATCCGTCTGTACAACCGTTTTCTATATCTATAATAACGAGGTACGTCGTTGGACAAACGTCTTCAATATCTAGACTAACGAGATCCGTCTGTACAACCGTCTTCTATATCTAGACTAACGAGATACGTCGTTGGATAAACGTCTTCAATATCTAGACTAACGAGATACGTCGTTGGAAAAACGTCTTCAATATCTAGACTAACGAGGTCCGTCTGTACAACCGTCTTCTATATCTGGACTAACGAGATCCGTCTGTACAACCGTCTTCTATATCTAGACTAACGAGATCCGTCTGTACAACCGTCTTCTATATCTAGACTAACGAGATCTGTCTGTACAACCGTCTTCTATATCTAGACTAACGAGATCCGCCTGTACAACCGCCTTCTACATCTAGACTAACGGGATACGTCGTTGTACAACCATCTTCTATATCTAGACTAACGAGATCCGTCTGTACAACCGTTTTCTATATCTAGACTAACGAGATCCGTCTGTACAACCGTCTTCTATACCTAGACTAACGAGATCCGTCTGTACAACCGTATTCTATACCTAGACTAACGAGGTACGTCATTGGACAAACGTCTTCAATATCTAGACTAACGAGATCCGTCTGTACAACCGTCTTCTATAACTAGACTAACGAGATCCGTCTGTACAACCGTCTTCTATATCTACACTAACGAGAACCATCTGTACAACCGTCTTCTATATCTATAATAACGAGGTACGTCGTTGGACAAACGTCTTCAATATCTAGACTAACGAGATCCGTCTGTACAACCGTCTTCTATATCTAGACTAACGAGATACGTCGTTGGATAAACGTCTTCAATATCTAGACTAACGAGGTACGTCATTGGACAAACGTCTTCAATATCTAGACTAACGAGATCCGTCTGTACAACCGTCTTCTATAACTAGACTAACGAGATCCGTCTGTACAACCGTCTTCTATAACTAGACTAACGAGATCCGTCTGTACAACCGTCTTCTATATCTACACTAACGAGAACCATCTGTACAACCGTCTTCTATATCTATAATAACGAGGTACGTCGTTGGACAAACGTCTTCAATATCTAGACTAACGAGATCCGTCTGTACAACCGTCTTCTATATGTAGACTAACGAGATACGTCGTTGGATAAACGTCTTCAATATCTAGACTAACGAGATACGTCGTTGGAAAAACGTCTTCAATATCTAGACTAACGAGGTCCGTCTGTACAACCGTCTTCTATATCTAGACTAACGAGATCCGTCTGTACAACCGTCTTCTATATCTAGACTAACGAGATCCGTCTGTACAACCGTCTTCTATATCTAGACTAACGAGATCTGTCTGTACAACCGTCTTCTATATCTAGACTAACGAGATCCGCCTGTACAACCGCCTTCTACATCTAGACTAACGGGATACGTCGTTGTACAACCATCTTCTATATCTAGACTAACGAGATCCGTCTGTACAACCGTTTTCTATATCTAGACTAACGAGATCCGTCTGTACAACCGTCTTCTATACCTAGACTAACGAGATCCGTCTGTACAACCGTTTTCTATACCTAGACTAACGAGGTACGTCATTGGACAAACGTCTTGAATATCTAGACTAACGAGATCCGTCGTTGTACAACCGTCTTCTATATCTAGACTAACGAGATCCGTCTGTACAACCGTCTTCTATATCTAGACTAACGAGATACGTCGTTGGACAAACGTCTTCAATATCTAGACTAACGAGCTCCGTCTGTACAACCGTCTTCTATATCTAGACTAACGAGATCCGTCTGTACAACCGTCTTCTATATCTAGACTAACGAGATCCGTCTGTACAACCATCTTCTATATCTAGACTAACGAGATCCGTCGTTGTATAACCGTCTTCTGTATCTAGACTAACGAGATCCGTCTGTACAACCGTCTTCTATATCTAGACTAACGGGATCCGTCTGTACAACCGTCTTCTATATCTAGACTAACGAGATCTCTCGTTATACAACCGTCTTCTATATCTAGACTAACGAGATCTGTCGTTATACAACCGTCTTCTATATCTAGACTAACGAGCTCCGTCTGTACAAACGTCTTCAATATCTAGACTAACAAGCTCCGTCTGTACAACCGTCTTCTATATCTACACTAACGAGATCCGTCTGTACAACCGTCTTCTATATCTAGACTAACGAGATCTGTCTGTACAACCGTTTTCTATATCTAGAATAACGAGGTACGTCGTTGGACAAACGTCTTCAATATCTAGACTAACGAGCTCTGTCTGTACAACCGTCTTCTATATCTAGACTAACGAGATCTCTCGTTGTACAACCGTCTTCTATATCTAGACTAACGAGATACGTCGTTGGACAAACGTCTTCAATATCTAGACTAACGAGATACGTCGTTGGACAAACGTCTTCAATATCTAGACTAACGAGATCCGTCTGTACAACCGTCTTCTATATCTAGACTAACGAGATCCGTCTGTACAACCGTCTTCTATATCTAGACTAACGAGATACGTCGTTGGATAAACGTCTTCAATATCTAGACTAACGAGATACGTCGTTGGAAAAACGTCTTCAATATCTAGACTAACGAGGTCCGTCTGTACAACCGTCTTCTATATCTAGACTAACGTGATCCGTCTGTACAACCGTCTTCTATATCTAGACTAACGAGATCCGTCTGTACAACCGTCTTCTATATCTAGACTAACGAGATCTGTCTGTACAACCGTCTTCTATATCCAGACTAACGAGATCCGCCTGTACAACCGCCTTCTACATCTAGACTAACGGGATACGTCGTTGTACAACCATCTTCTATATCTAGACTATCGAGATCCGTCTGTACAACCGTTTTCTATATCTAGACTAACGAGATCCGTCTGTACAACCGTCTTCTATATCTAGACTAACGAGATCCGACTGTACAACCGTCTTCTATACCTAGACTAACGAGATCCGTCTGTACAACCGTTTTCTATACCTAGACTAACGAGGTACGTCATTGGACAAACGTCTTCAATATCTAGACTAACGAGATCCGTCTGTGCAACCGTCTTCTATATCTAGACTAACGAGATCCGTCGTTGTACAACCCTCTTCTATATCTAGACTAACGAGATGCGTCTGTACAACCATTTTCTATATCTAGACTAACGAGATACGTCGTTGGACAAACGTCTTCAATATCTAGACTAACGAGATCCGTCTGTACAACCGTCTTCTATATCTAGACTAACGAGATCCATCGTTGTACAACCCTCTTCTATATCTAGACTAACGAGATCCGTCTGTACAACCGTTTTCTATATCTAGACTAACGAGATACGTCGTTGGACAAACGTCTTCAATATCTAGACTAACGAGATCCGTCTGCACAACGGTCTCCTATATCTAGACTAACGAGATCCGTCTGTACAACCGTTTTCTATATCTATAATAACGAGGTACGTCGTTGGACAAACGTCTTCAATATCTAGACTAACGAGATACGTCGTTGGACAAACTTCTTCAATATCTAGACTAACGAGATCCGTCTGTACAACCGTCTTCTATATCTAGACTAACGAGATCCGTCTGTACAACCGTCTTCTATATATAGACTAACGAGATACGTCGTTGGATAAACGTCTTCAATATCTAGACTAACGAGATACGTCGTTGGAAAAACGTCTTCAATATCTAGACTAACGAGGTCCGTCTGTACAACCGTCTTCTATATCTAGACTAACGTGATCCGTCTGTACAACCGTCTTCTATATCTAGACTAACGAGATCCGTCTGTACAACCGTCTTCTATATCTAGACTAACGAGATCTGTCTGTACAACCGTCTTCTATAACCAGACTAACGAGATCCGCCTGTACAACCGCCTTCTACATCTAGACTAACGGGATACGTCGTTGTACAACCATCTTCTATATCTAGACTATCGAGATCCGTCTGTACAACCGTTTTCTATATCTAGACTAACGAGATCCGTCTGTACAACCGTCTTCTATATCTAGACTAACGAGATCCGACTGTACAACCGTCTTCTATACCTAGACTAACGAGATCCGTCTGTACAACCGTTTTCTATACCTAGACTAACGAGGTACGTCATTGGACAAACGTCTTCAATATCTAGACTAACGAGATCCATCGTTGTACAACCCTCTTCTATATCTAGACTAACGAGATCCGTCTGTACAACCGTTTTCTGTATCTAGACTAACGAGATACGTCGTTGGACAAACGTCTTCAGTATCCAGACTAACGAGATCCGTCTGCACAACCGTCTCCTATATCTAGACTAACGAGATCCGTCTGTACAACCGTTTTCTATATCTATAATAACGAGGTACGTCGTTGGACAAACGTCTTCAATATCTAGACTAACGAGATCCGTCTGTACAACCGTCTTCTATATCTAGACTAACGAGATACGTCGTTGGATAAACGTCTTCAATATCTAGACTAACGAGATACGTCGTTGGAAAAACGTCTTCAATATCTAGACTAACGAGATACGTCGTTGGAAAAACGTCTTCAATATCTAGACTAACGAGGTCCGTCTGTACAACCGTCTTCTATATCTAGACTAACGAGATCCGTCTGTACAACCGTCTTCTATACCTAGACTAACGAGATCCGTCTGTGCAACCGTTTTCTATACCTAGACTAACGAGGTACGTCATTGGACAAACGTCTTCAATATCTAGACTAACGAGATCCGTCTGTACAACCGTCTTCTATAACTAGACTAACGAGATCCGTCTGTACAACCGTCTTCTATATCTACACTAACGAGAACCATCTGTACAACCGTCTTCTATATCTAGACTAACGAGATCCGTCTGTGCAACCGTCTTCTATATCTAGACTAACGAGATCCGTCGTTGTACAACCCTCTTCTATATCTAGACTAACGAGATGCGTCTGTACAACCATTTTCTATATCTAGACTAACGAGATCCGTCTGTACAACCGTTTTCTATATCTAGACTAACGAGATACGTCGTTGGACAAACGTCTTCAGTATCCAGACTAACGAGATCCGTCTGCACAACCGTCTCCTATATCTAGACTAACGAGATCCGTCTGTACAACCGTTTTCTATATCTATAATAACGAGGTACGTCGTTGGACAAACGTCTTCAATATCTAGACTAACGAGATCCGTCTGTACAACCGTCTTCTATATCTAGACTAACGAGATACGTCGTTGGATAAACGTCTTCAATATCTAGACTAACGAGATACGTCGTTGGAAAAACGTCTTCAATATCTAGACTAACGAGATACGTCGTTGGAAAAACGTCTTCAATATCTAGACTAACGAGGTCCGTCTGTACAACCGTTTTCTATATCTAGACTAACGAGATCCGTCTGTACAACCGTCTTCTATATCTAGACTAACGAGATCCGACTGTACAACCGTCTTCTATACCTAGACTAACGAGATCCATCTGTACAACCGTTTTCTATACCTAGACTAACGAGGTACGTCATTGGACAAACGTCTTCAATATCTAGACTAACGAGATCCATCGTTGTACAACCCTCTTCTATATCTAGACTAACGAGATCCGTCTGTACAACCGTTTTCTATATCTAGACTAACGAGATACGTCGTTGGACAAACGTCTTCAGTATCCAGACTAACGAGATCCGTCTGCACAACCGTCTCCTATATCTAGACTAACGAGATCCGTCTGTACAACCGTTTTCTATATCTATAATAACGAGGTACGTCGTTGGACAAACGTCTTCAATATCTAGACTAACGAGATCCGTCTGTACAACCGTCTTCTATATCTAGACTAACGAGATACGTCGTTGGATAAACGTCTTCAATATCTAGACTAACGAGATACGTCGTTGGAAAAACGTCTTCAATATCTAGACTAACGAGATACGTCGTTGGAAAAACGTCTTCAATATCTAGACTAACGAGGTCCGTCTGTACAACCGTCTTCTATATCTAGACTAACGAGATCCGTCTGTACAACCGTCTTCTATACCTAGACTAACGAGATCCGTCTGTGCAACCGTTTTCTATACCTAGACTAACGAGGTACGTCATTGGACAAACGTCTTCAATATCTAGACTAACGAGATCCGTCTGTACAACCGTCTTCTATAACTAGACTAACGAGATCCGTCTGTACAACCGTCTTCTATATCTACACTAACGAGAACCATCTGTACAACCGTCTTCTATATCTAGACTAACGAGATCCGTCTGTGCAACCGTCTTCTATATCTAGACTAACGAGATCCGTCGTTGTACAACCCTCTTCTATATCTAGACTAACGAGATGCGTCTGTACAACCATTTTCTATATCTAGACTAACGAGATACGTCGTTGGACAAACGTCTTCAATATCTAGACTAACGAGATCCGTCTGTACAACCGTCTTCTATATCTAGACTAACGAGATCCATCGTTGTACAACCCTCTTCTATATCTAGACTAACGAGATCCGTCTGTACAACCGTTTTCTATATCTAGACTAACGAGATACGTCGTTGGACAAACGTCTTCAATATCTAGACTAACGAGATCCGTCTGCACAACCGTCTCCTATATCTAGACTAACGAGATCCGTCTGTACAACCGTTTTCTATATCTATAATAACGAGGTACGTCGTTGGACAAACGTCTTCTATATCTAGACTAACGAGATCCGTCTGTACAACCGTCTTCTATATCTAGACTAACGAGATCCGTCTGTACAACCGTCTTCTATATCTAGACTAACGAGATCTGTCTGTACAACCGTCTTCTATATCTAGACTAACGAGATCCGCCTGTACAACCGCCTTCTACATCTAGACTAACGGTATACGTCGTTGTACAACCATCTTCTATATCTAGACTAACGAGATCCGTCTGTACAACCGTTTTCTATATCTAGACTAACGAGATCCGTCTGTACAACCGTCTTCTATACCTAGACTAACGAGATCCGTCTGTACAACCGTTTTCTATACCTAGACTAACGAGGTACGTCATTGGACAAACGTCTTCAATATCTAGACTAACGAGATCCGTCTGTACAACCGTCTTCTATAACTAGACTAACGAGATCCGTCTGTACAACCGTCTTCTATATCTACACTAACGAGAACCATCTGTACAACCGTCTTCTATATCTAGACTAACGAGATCCGTCTGTGCAACCGTCTTCTATATCTAGACTAACGAGATCCGTCTGTACAACCGTCTTCTATAACTAGACTAACGAGATCCGTCTGTACAACCGTCTTCTATATCTACACTAACGAGAACCATCTGTACAACCGTCTTCTATATCTATAATAACGAGGTACGTCGTTGGACAAACGTCTTCAATATCTAGACTAACGAGATCCGTCTGTACAACCGTCTTCTATATCTAGACTAACGAGATACGTCGTTGGATAAACGTCTTCAATATCTAGACTAACGAGGTACGTCATTGGACAAACGTCTTCAATATCTAGACTAACGAGATCCGTCTGTACAACCGTCTTCTATAACTAGACTAACGAGATCCGTCTGTACAACCGTCTTCTATATCTACACTAACGAGAACCATCTGTACAACCGTCTTCTATATCTATAATAACGAGGTACGTCGTTGGACAAACGTCTTCAATATCTAGACTAACGAGATCCGTCTGTACAACCGTCTTCTATATCTAGACTAACGAGATACGTCGTTGGATAAACGTCTTCAATATCTAGACTAACGAGATACGTCGTTGGAAAAACGTCTTCAATATCTAGACTAACGAGGTCCGTCTGTACAACCGTCTTCTATATCTAGACTAACGAGATCCGTCTGTACAACCGTCTTCTATATCTAGACTAACGAGATCCGTCTGTACAACCGTCTTCTATATCTAGACTAACGAGATCTGTCTGTACAACCGTCTTCTATATCTAGACTAACGAGATCCGCCTGTACAACCGCCTTCTACATCTAGACTAACGGGATACGTCGTTGTACAACCATCTTCTATATCTAGACTAACGAGATCCGTCTGTACAACCGTTTTCTATATCTAGACTAACGAGATCCGTCTGTACAACCGTCTTCTATACCTAGACTAACGAGATCCGTCTGTACAACCGTTTTCTATACCTAGACTAACGAGGTACGTCATTGGACAAACGTCTTCAATATCTAGACTAACGAGATCCGTCGTTGTACAACCGTCTTCTATATCTAGACTAACGAGATCCGTCTGTACAACCGTCTTCTATATCTAGACTAACGAGATACGTCGTTGGACAAACGTCTTCAATATCTAGACTAACGAGCTCCGTCTGTACAACCGTCTTCTATATCTAGACTAACAAGATCCGTCTGTACAACCGTCTTCTATATCTAGACTAACGAGATCCGTCTGTACAACCATCTTCTATATCTAGACTAACGAGATCCGTCGTTGTATAACCGTCTTCTGTATCTAGACTAACGAGATCCGTCTGTACAACCGTCTTCTATATCTAGACTAACGGGATCCGTCTGTACAACCGTCTTCTATATCTAGACTAACGAGATCTCTCGTTATACAACCGTCTTCTATATCTAGACTAACGAGATCTGTCGTTATACAACCGTCTTCTATATCTAGACTAACGAGATCCGTCTGTACAACCGTCTTCTATATCTAGACTAACGAGATACTTCGTTGGACAAACGTCTTCAATATCTAGACTAACGAGCTCCGTCTGTACAACCGTCTTCTATATCTACACTAACGAGATCCGTCTGTACAACCGTCTTCTATATCTAGACTAACGAGATCTGTCTGTACAACCGTTTTCTATATCTAGAATAACGAGGTACGTCGTTGGACAAACGTCTTCAATATCTAGACTAACGAGCTCTGTCTGTACAACCGTCTTCTATATCTAGACTAACGAGATCTCTCGTTGTACAACCGTCTTCTATATCTAGACTAACGAGATACGTCGTTGGACAAACGTCTTCAATATCTAGACTAACGAGATACGTCGTTGGACAAACGTCTTCAATATCTAGACTAACGAGATCCGTCTGTACAACCGTCTTCTATATCTAGACTAACGAGATCCGTCTGTACAACCGTCTTCTATATCTAGACTAACGAGATACGTCGTTGGATAAACGTCTTCAATATCTAGACTAACGAGATACGTCGTTGGAAAAACGTCTTCAATATCTAGACTAACGAGGTCCGTCTGTACAACCGTCTTCTATATCTAGACTAACGTGATCCGTCTGTACAACCGTCTTCTATATCTAGACTAACGAGATCCGTCTGTACAACCGTCTTCTATATCTAGACTAACGAGATCTGTCTGTACAACCGTCTTCTATATCCAGACTAACGAGATCCGCCTGTACAACCGCCTTCTACATCTAGACTAACGGGATACGTCGTTGTACAACCATCTTCTATATCTAGACTATCGAGATCCGTCTGTACAACCGTTTTCTATATCTAGACTAACGAGATCCGTCTGTACAACCGTCTTCTATATCTAGACTAACGAGATCCGACTGTACAACCGTCTTCTATACCTAGACTAACGAGATCCGTCTGTACAACCGTTTTCTATACCTAGACTAACGAGGTACGTCATTGGACAAACGTCTTCAATATCTAGACTAACGAGATCCGTCTGTGCAACCGTCTTCTATATCTAGACTAACGAGATCCGTCGTTGTACAACCCTCTTCTATATCTAGACTAACGAGATGCGTCTGTACAACCATTTTCTATATCTAGACTAACGAGATACGTCGTTGGACAAACGTCTTCAATATCTAGACTAACGAGATCCGTCTGTACAACCGTCTTCTATATCTAGACTAACGAGATCCATCGTTGTACAACCCTCTTCTATATCTAGACTAACGAGATCCGTCTGTACAACCGTTTTCTATATCTAGACTAACGAGATACGTCGTTGGACAAACGTCTTCAATATCTAGACTAACGAGATCCGTCTGCACAACGGTCTCCTATATCTAGACTAACGAGATCCGTCTGTACAACCGTTTTCTATATCTATAATAACGAGGTACGTCGTTGGACAAACGTCTTCAATATCTAGACTAACGAGATCCGTCTGTACAACCGTCTTCTATATCTAGACTAACGAGATCTGTCTGTACAACCGTCTTCTATATCTAGACTAACGAGATCCGCCTGTACAACCGCCTTCTACATCTAGACTAACGGGATACGTCGTTGTACAACCATCTTCTATATCTAGACTAACGAGATCCGTCTGTACAACCGTCTTCTATAACTAGACTAACGAGATCCGTCTGTACAACCGTCTTCTATATCTACACTAACGAGAACCATCTGTACAACCGTCTTCTATATCTAGACTAACGAGATCCGTCTGTGCAACCGTCTTCTATATCTAGACTAACGAGATACGTCGTTGGACAAACGTCTTCAATATCTAGACTAACGAGATACGTCGTTGGACAAACGTCTTCAATATCTAGACTAACGAGATCCGTCTGTACAACCGTCTTCTATATCTAGACTAACGAGATCCATCGTTGTACAACCCTCTTCTATATCTAGACTAACGAGATCCGTCTGTACAACCGTCTTCTATATCTACACTAACGAGAACCATCTGTACAACCGTCTTCTATATCTAGACTAACGAGATCCGTCTGTGCAACCGTCTTCTATATCTAGACTAACGAGATCCGTCTGTACAACCGTCTTCTATAACTAGACTAACGAGATCCGTCTGTACAACCGTCTTCTATATCTACACTAACGAGAACCATCTGTACAACCGTCTTCTATATCTATAATAACGAGGTACGTCGTTGGACAAACGTCTTCAATATCTAGACTAACGAGATCCGTCTGTACAACCGTCTTCTATATCTAGACTAACGAGATACGTCGTTGGATAAACGTCTTCAATATCTAGACTAACGAGGTACGTCATTGGACAAACGTCTTCAATATCTAGACTAACGAGATCCGTCTGTACAACCGTCTTCTATAACTAGACTAACGAGATCCGTCTGTACAACCGTCTTCTATAACTAGACTAACGAGATCCGTCTGTACAACCGTCTTCTATATCTACACTAACGAGAACCATCTGTACAACCGTCTTCTATATCTATAATAACGAGGTACGTCGTTGGACAAACGTCTTCAATATCTAGACTAACGAGATCCGTCTGCACAACCGTCTTCTATATCTAGACTAACGAGATACGTCGTTGGATAAACGTCTTCAATATCTAGACTAACGAGATACGTCGTTGGAAAAACGTCTTCAATATCTAGACTAACGAGGTCCGTCTGTACAACCGTCTTCTATATCTAGACTAACAAGATCCGTCTGTACAACCGTCTTCTATATCTAGACTAACGAGATCCGTCTGTACAACCGTCTTCTATATCTAGACTAACGAGATCTGTCTGTACAACCGTCTTCTATATCTAGACTAACGAGATCCGCCTGTACAACCGCCTTCTACATCTAGACTAACGGGATACGTCGTTGTACAACCATCTTCTATATCTAGACTAACGAGATCCGTCTGTACAACCGTTTTCTATATCTAGACTAACGAGATCCGTCTGTACAACCGTCTTCTATACCTAGACTAACGAGATCCGTCTGTACAACCGTTTTCTATACCTAGACTAACGAGGTACGTCATTGGACAAACGTCTTCAATATCTAGACTAACGAGATCCGTCGTTGTACAACCGTCTTCTATATCTAGACTAACGAGATCCGTCTGTACAACCGTCTTCTATATCTAGACTAACGAGATACGTCGTTGGACAAACGTCTTCAATATCTAGACTAACGAGCTCCGTCTGTACAACCGTCTTCTATATCTAGACTAACGAGATCCGTCTGTACAACCGTCTTCTATATCTAGACTAACGAGATCCGTCTGTACAACCATCTTCTATATCTAGACTAACGAGATCCGTCGTTGTATAACCGTCTTCTGTATCTAGACTAACGAGATCCGTCTGTACAACCGTCTTCTATATCTAGACTAACGGGATCCGTCTGTACAACCGTCTTCTATATCTAGACTAACGAGATCTCTCGTTATACAACCGTCTTCTATATCTAGACTAACGAGATCTGTCGTTATACAACCGTCTTCTATATCTAGACTAACGAGATCCGTCTGTACAACCGTCTTCTATATCTAGACTAACGAGATACTTCGTTGGACAAACGTCTTCAATATCTAGACTAACGAGCTCCGTCTGTACAACCGTCTTCTATATCTACACTAACGAGATCCGTCTGTACAACCGTCTTCTATATCTAGACTAACGAGATCTGTCTGTACAACCGTTTTCTATATCTAGAATAACGAGGTACGTCGTTGGACAAACGTCTTCAATATCTAGACTAACGAGCTCTGTCTGTACAACCGTCTTCTATATCTAGACTAACGAGATCTCTCGTTGTACAACCGTCTTCTATATCTAGACTAACGAGATACGTCGTTGGACAAACGTCTTCAATATCTAGACTAACGAGATACGTCGTTGGACAAACGTCTTCAATATCTAGACTAACGAGATCCGTCTGTACAACCGTCTTCTATATCTAGACTAACGAGATCCGTCTGTACAACCGTCTTCTATATCTAGACTAACGAGATACGTCGTTGGATAAACGTCTTCAATATCTAGACTAACGAGATACGTCGTTGGAAAAACGTCTTCAATATCTAGACTAACGAGGTCCGTCTGTACAACCGTCTTCTATATCTAGACTAACGAGATCCGTCTGTACAACCGTCTTCTATATCTAGACTAACGAGATCCATCGTTGTACAACCCTCTTCTATATCTAGACTAACGAGATCCGTCTGTACAACCGTTTTCTATATCTAGACTAACGAGATACGTCGTTGGACAAACGTCTTCAATATCTAGACTAACGAGATCCGTCTGTACAACCGTTTTCTATATCTATAATAACGAGGTACGTCGTTGGACAAACGTCTTCAATATCTAGACTAACGAGATCCGTCTGTACAACCGTCTTCTATATCTAGACTAACGAGATCTGTCTGTACAACCGTCTTCTATATCTAGACTAACGAGATCCGCCTGTACAACCGCCTTCTACATCTAGACTAACGGGATACGTCGTTGTACAACCATCTTCTATATCTAGACTAACGAGATCCGTCTGTACAACCGTCTTCTATAACTAGACTAACGAGATCCGTCTGTACAACCGTCTTCTATATCTACACTAACGAGAACCATCTGTACAACCGTCTTCTATATCTAGACTAACGAGATCCGTCTGTGCAACCGTCTTCTATATCTAGACTAACGAGATACGTCGTTGGACAAACGTCTTCAATATCTAGACTAACGAGATACGTCGTTGGACAAACGTCTTCAATATCTAGACTAACGAGATCCGTCTGTACAACCGTCTTCTATATCTAGACTAACGAGATCCATCGTTGTACAACCCTCTTCTATATCTAGACTAACGAGATCCGTCTGTACAACCGTTTTCTATATCTAGACTAACGAGATACGTCGTTGGACAAACGTCTTCAATATCTAGACTAACGAGATCCGTCTGCACAACGGTCTCCTATATCTAGACTAACGAGATCCGTCTGTACAACCGTTTTCTATATCTATAATAACGAGGTACGTCGTTGGACAAACGTCTTCAATATCTAGACTAACGAGATCCGTCTGTACAACCGTCTTCTATATCTAGACTAACGAGATCTGTCTGTACAACCGTCTTCTATATCTAGACTAACGAGATCCGCCTGTACAACCGCCTTCTACATCTAGACTAACGGGATACGTCGTTGTACAACCATCTTCAATATCTAGACTAACGAGATCCGTCTGTACAACCGTCTTCTATAACTAGACTAACGAGATCCGTCTGTACAACCGTCTTCTATATCTACACTAACGAGAACCATCTGTACAACCGTCTTCTATATCTAGACTAACGAGATCCGTCTGTGCAACCGTCTTCTATATCTAGACTAACGAGATACGTCGTTGGACAAACGTCTTCAATATCTAGACTAACGAGATACGTCGTTGGACAAACGTCTTCAATATCTAGACTAACGAGATCCGTCTGTACAACCGTCTTCTATATCTAGACTAACGAGATCCGTCTGTACAACCGTCTTCTACATCTAGACTAACGAGATACGTCGTTGGATAAACGTCTTCAATATCTAGACTAACGAGATACGTCGTTGGAAAAACGTCTTCAATATCTAGACTAACGAGGTCCGTCTGTACAACCGTCTTCTATATCTAGACTAACGTGATCCGTCTGTACAACCGTCTTCTATATCTAGACTAACGAGATCCGTCTGTACAACCGTCTTCTATATCTAGACTAACGAGATCTGTCTGTACAACCGTCTTCTATATCCAGACTAACGAGATCCGCCTGTACAACCGCCTTCTACATCTAGACTAACGGGATACGTCGTTGTACAACCATCTTCTATATCTAGACTATCGAGATCCGTCTGTACAACCGTTTTCTATATCTAGACTAACGAGATCCGTCTGTACAACCGTCTTCTATATCTAGACTAACGAGATCCGACTGTACAACCGTCTTCTATACCTAGACTAACGAGATCCGTCTGTACAACCGTTTTCTATACCTAGACTAACGAGGTACGTCATTGGACAAACGTCTTCAATATCTAGACTAACGAGATCCATCGTTGTACAACCGTTTTCTGTACCTAGACTAACGAGGTACGTCATTGGACAAACGTCTTCTATATCTAGACTAACGAGATCCGTCTGTACAACCGTTTTCTATATCTAGACTAACGAGATTCGTCGTTGGACAAACGTCTTCAGTATCCAGACTAACGAGATCCGTCTGCACAACCGTCTCCTATATCTAGACTAACGAGATCCGTCTGTACAACCGTTTTCTATATCTATAATAACGAGGTACGTCGTTGGACAAACGTCTTCAATATCTAGACTAACGAGATCCGTCTGTACAACCGTCTTCTATATCTAGACTAACGAGATACGTCGTTGGATAAACGTCTTCAATATCTAGACTAACGAGATACGTCGTTGGAAAAACGTCTTCAATATCTAGACTAACGAGATACGTCGTTGGAAAAACGTCTTCAATATCTAGACTAACGAGGTCCGTCTGTACAACCGTCTTCTATATCTAGACTAACGAGATCCGTCTGTACAACCGTCTTCTATACCTAGACTAACGAGATCCGTCTGTGCAACCGTTTTCTATACCTAGACTAACGAAGTACGTCATTGGACAAACGTCTTCAATATCTAGACTAACGAGATCCGTCTGTACAACCGTCTTCTATAACTAGACTAACGAGATCCGTCTGTACAACCGTCTTCTATATCTACACTAACGAGAACCATCTGTACAACCGTCTTCTATATCTAGACTAACGAGATCCGTCTGTGCAACCGTCTTCTATATCTAGACTAACGAGATCCGTCGTTGTACAACCCTCTTCTATATCTAGACTAACGAGATGCGTCTGTACAACCATTTTCTATATCTAGACTAACGAGATACGTCGTTGGACAAACGTCTTCAATATCTAGACTAACGAGATCCGTCTGTACAACCGTCTTCTATATCTAGACTAACGAGATCCATCGTTGTACAACCCTCTTCTATATCTAGACTAACGAGATCCGTCTGTACAACCGTTTTCTATATCTAGACTAACGAGATACGTCGTTGGACAAACGTCTTCAATATCTAGAATAACGAGATCCGTCTGCACAACCGTCTCCTATATCTAGACTAACGAGATCCGTCTGTACAACCGTTTTCTATATCTATAATAACGAGGTACGTCGTTGGACAAACGTCTTCAATATCTAGACTAACGAGATCCGTCTGTACAACCGTCTTCTATATCTAGACTAACGAGATACGTCGTTGGATAAACGTCTTCAATATCTAGACTAACGAGATACGTCGTTGGAAAAACGTCTTCAATATCTAGACTAACGAGGTCCGTCTGTACAACCGTCTTCTATATCTAGACTAACGAGATCCGTCTGTACAACCGTCTTCTATATCTAGACTAACGAGATCCGTCTGTACAACCGTCTTCTATATCTAGACTAACGAGATCTGTCTGTACAACCGTCTTCTATATCTAGACTAACGAGATCCGCCTGTACAACCGCCTTCTACATCTAGACTAACGGGATACGTCGTTGTACAACCATCTTCTATATCTAGACTAACGAGATCCGTCTGTACAACCGTTTTCTATATCTAGACTAACGAGATCCGTCTGTACAACCGTCTTCTATACCTAGACTAACGAGATCCGTCTGTACAACCGTTTTCTATACCTAGACTAACGAGGTACGTCATTGGACAAACGTCTTCAATATCTAGACTAACGAGATCCGTCTGTACAACCGTCTTCTATAACTAGACTAACGAGATCCGTCTGTACAACCGTCTTCTATATCTACACTAACGAGAACCATCTGTACAACCGTCTTCTATATCTAGACTAACGAGATCCGTCTGTGCAACCGTCTTCTATATCTAGACTAACGAGATCCGTCGTTGTACAACCCTCTTCTATATCTAGACTAACGAGATGCGTCTGTACAACCATTTTCTATATCTAGACTAACGAGATACGTCGTTGGACAAACGTCTTCAATATCTAGACTAACGAGATCCGTCTGTACAACCGTCTTCTATATCTAGACTAACGAGATCCATCGTTGTACAACCCTCTTCTATATCTAGACTAACGAGATCCGTCTGTACAACCGTTTTCTATATCTAGACTAACGAGATACGTCGTTGGACAAACGTCTTCAATATCTAGACTAACGAGATCCGTCTGCACAACCGTCTCCTATATCTAGACTAACGAGATCCGTCTGTACAACCGTTTTCTATATCTATAATAACGAGGTACGTCGTTGGACAAACGTCTTCAATATCTAGACTAACGAGATCCGTCTGTACAACCGTCTTCTATATCTAGACTAACGAGATACGTCGTTGGATAAACGTCTTCAATATCTAGACTAACGAGATACGTCGTTGGAAAAACGTCTTCAATATCTAGACTAACGAGGTCCGTCTGTACAACCGTCTTCTATATCTAGACTAACGAGATCCGTCTGTACAACCGTCTTCTATATCTAGACTAACGAGATCCGTCTGTACAACCGTCTTCTATATCTAGACTAACGAGATCTGTCTGTACAACCGTCTTCTATATCTAGACTAACGAGATCCGCCTGTACAACCGCCTTCTACATCTAGACTAACGGGATACGTCGTTGTACAACCATCTTCTATATCTAGACTAACGAGATCCGTCTGTACAACCGTTTTCTATATCTAGACTAACGAGATCCGTCTGTACAACCGTCTTCTATATCTAGACTAACGAGATCCGTCTGTACAACCGTCTTCTATACCTAGACTAACGAGATCCGTCTGTACAACCGTTTTCTATACCTAGACAAACGAGGTACGTCATTGGACAAACGTCTTCAATATCTAGACTAACGAGATCCGTCTGTACAACCGTCTTCTATAACTAGACTAACGAGATCCGTCTGTACAACCGTCTTCTATATCTACACTAACGAGAACCATCTGTACAACCGTCTTCTATATCTAGACTAACGAGATCCGTCTGTGCAACCGTCTTCTATATCTAGACTAACGAGATCCGTCTGTACAACCGTTTTCTATACCTAGACTAACGAGGTACGTCATTGGACAAACGTCTTCAATATCTAGACTAACGAGATCCGTCTGTACAACCGTCTTCTATAACTAGACTAACGAGATCCGTCTGTACAACCGTCTTCTATATCTACACTAACGAGAACCATCTGTACAACCGTCTTCTATATCTAGACTAACGAGATCCGTCTGTGCAACCGTCTTCTATATCTAGACTAACGAGATCCGTCGTTGTACAACCCTCTTCTATATCTAGACTAACGAGATGCGTCTGTACAAACATTTTCTATATCTAGACTAACGAGATACGTCGTTGGACAAACGTCTTCAATATCTAGACTAACGAGATCCGTCGTTGTACAACCGTCTTCTATATCTAGACTAACGAGATCCGTCTGTACAACCGGCTTCTATATCAAGACTAACGAGATCCGTCGTTGTACAACCGTCTTCTATATCTAGACTAACGAGATCCGACTGTACAACCGTCTTCTATACCTAGACTAACGAGATCCGTCTGTACAACCGTTTTCTATACCTAGACTAACGAGGTACGTCATTGGACAAACGTCTTCAATATCTAGACTAACGAGATCCGTCTGTGCAACCGTCTTCTATATCTAGACTAACGAGATCCGTCTGTACAACCGTCTTCTATATCTACACTAACGAGAACCATCTGTACAACCGTCTTCTATATCTAGACTAACGAGATCCGTCTGTGCAACCGTCTTCTATATCTAGACTAACGAGATACGTCGTTGGACAAACGTCTTCAATATCTAGACTAACGAGATACGTCGTTGGACAAACGTCTTCAATATCTAGACTAACGAGATCCGTCTGTACAACCGTCTTCTATATCTAGACTAACGAGATCCGTCTGTACAACCGTCTTCTATACCTAGACTAACGAGATCCGTCTGTACAACCGTTTTCTATACCTAGACTAACGAGGTACGTCATTGGACAAACGTCTTCAATATCTAGACTAACGAGATCCGTCTGTACAACCGTCTTCTATAACTAGACTAACGAGATCCGTCTGTACAACCGTCTTCTATATCTACACTAACGAGAACCATCTGTACAACCGTCTTCTATATCTAGACTAACGAGATCCGTCTGTGCAACCGTCTTCTATATCTAGACTAACGAGATCCGTCGTTGTACAACCCTCTTCTATATCTAGACTAACGAGATGCGTCTGTACAACCATTTTCTATATCTAGACTAACGAGATACGTCGTTGGACAAACGTCTTCAATATCTAGACTAACGAGATCCGTCGTTGTACAACCGTCTTCTATATCTAGACTAACGAGATCCGTCTGTACAACCGGCTTCTATATCAAGACTAACGAGATCCGTCGTTGTACAACCGTCTTCTATATCTAGACTAACGAGATCCGTCTGTACAACCGTCTTCTATATCTAGACTAACGAGATACGTCGTTGGAAAAACGTCTTCAATATCTAGACTAACGAGGTCCGTCTGTACAACCGTCTTCTATATCTAGACTAACGTGATCCGTCTGTACAACCGTCTTCTATATCTAGACTAACGAGATCCGTCTGTACAACCGTCTTCTATATCTAGACTAACGAGATCTGTCTGTACAACCGTCTTCTATATCCAGTCTAACGAGATCCGCCTGTACAACCGCCTTCTACATCTAGACTAACGGGATACGTCGTTGTACAACCATCTTCTATATCTAGACTATCGAGATCCGTCTGTACAACCGTTTTCTATATCTAGACTAACGAGATCCGTCTGTACAACCGTCTTCTATATCTAGACTAACGAGATCCGACTGTACAACCGTCTTCTATACCTAGACTAACGAGATCCGTCTGTACAACCGTTTTCTATACCTAGACTAACGAGGTACGTCATTGGACAAACGTCTTCAATATCTAGACTAACGAGATCCGTCTGTGCAACCGTCTTCTATATCTAGACTAACGAGATCCGTCGTTGTACAACCCTCTTCTATATCTAGACTAACGAGATGCGTCTGTACAACCATTTTCTATATCTAGACTAACGAGATACGTCGTTGGACAAACGTCTTCAATATCTAGACTAACGAGATCCGTCTGTACAACCGTCTTCTATATCTAGACTAACGAGATCCATCGTTGTACAACCCTCTTCTATATCTAGACTAACGAGATCCGTCTGTACAACCGTTTTCTATATCTAGACTAACGAGATACGTCGTTGGACAAACGTCTTCAATATCTAGACTAACGAGATCCGTCTGCACAACCGTCTCCTATATCTAGACTAACGAGATCCGTCTGTACAACCGTTTTCTATATCTATAATAACGAGGTACGTCGTTGGACAAACGTCTTCAATATCTAGACTAACGAGATCCGTCTGTACAACCGTCTTCTATATCTAGACTAACGAGATCTGTCTGTACAACCGTCTTCTATATCTAGACTAACGAGATCCGCCTGTACAACCGCCTTCTACATCTAGACTAACGGGATACGTCGTTGTACAACCATCTTCTATATCTAGACTAACGAGATCCGTCTGTACAACCGTTTTCTATATCTAGACTAACGAGATCCGTCTGTACAACCGTCTTCTATATCTACACTAACGAGAACCATCTGTACAACCGTCTTCTATATCTAGACTAACGAGATCCGTCTGTGCAACCGTCTTCTATATCTAGACTAACGAGATACGTCGTTGGACAAACGTCTTCAATATCTAGACTAACGAGATACGTCGTTGGACAAACGTCTTCAATATCTAGACTAACGAGATCCGTCTGTACAACCGTCTTCTATATCTAGACTAACGAGATCCGTCTGTACAACCGTCTTCTATATCTAGACTAACGAGATACGTCGTTGGATAAACGTCTTCAATATCTAGACTAACGAGATACGTCGTTGGAAAAACGTCTTCAATATCTAGACTAACGAGGTCCGTCTGTACAACCGTCTTCTATATCTAGACTAACGTGATCCGTCTGTACAACCGTCTTCTATATCTAGACTAACGAGATCCGTCTGTACAACCGTCTTCTATATCTAGACTAACGAGATCTGTCTGTACAACCGTCTTCTATATCCAGACTAACGAGATCCGCCTGTACAACCGCCTTCTACATCTAGACTAACGGGATACGTCGTTGTACAACCATCTTCTATATCTAGACTATCGAGATCCGTCTGTACAACCTTTTTCTATATCTAGACTAACGAGATCCGTCTGTACAACCGTCTTCTATATCTACACTAACGAGAACCATCTGTACAACCGTCTTCTATATCTAGACTAACGAGATCCGTCTGTGCAACCGTCTTCTATATCTAGACTAACGAGATACGTCGTTGGACAAACGTCTTCAATATCTAGACTAACGAGATACGTCGTTGGACAAACGTCTTCAATATCTAGACTAACGAGGTCCGTCTGTACAACCGTCTTCTATATCTAGACTAACGTGATCCGTCTGTACAACCGTCTTCTATATCTAGACTAACGAGATCCGTCTGTACAACCGTCTTCTATATCTAGACTAACGAGATCTGTCTGTACAACCGTCTTCTATATCCAGACTAACGAGATCCGCCTGTACAACCGCCTTCTACATCTAGACTAACGGGATACGTCGTTGTACAACCATCTTCTATATCTAGACTATCGAGATCCGTCTGTACAACCGTTTTCTATATCTAGACTAACGAGATCCGTCTGTACAACCGTCTTCTATATCTAGACTAACGAGATCCGACTGTACAACCGTCTTCTATACCTAGACTAACGAGATCCGTCTGTACAACCGTTTTCTATACCTAGACTAACGAGGTACGTCATTGGACAAACGTCTTCAATATCTAGACTAACGAGATCCGTCTGTACAACCGTCTCCTATATCTAGACTAACGAGATCCGTCTGTACAACCGTTTTCTATATCTATAATAACGAGGTACGTCGTTGGACAAACGTCTTCAATATCTAGACTAACGAGATCCGTCTGTACAACCGTCTTCTATATCTAGACTAACGAGATACGTCGTTGGATAAACGTCTTCAATATCTAGACTAACGAGATACGTCGTTGGAAAAACGTCTTCAATATCTAGACTAACGAGATACGTCGTTGGAAAAACGTCTTCAATATCTAGACTAACGAGGTCCGTCTGTACAACCGTCTTCTATATCTAGACTAACGAGATCCGTCTGTACAACCGTCTTCTATACCTAGACTAACGAGATCCGTCTGTGCAACCGTTTTCTATACCTAGACTAACGAGGTACGTCATTGGACAAACGTCTTCAATATCTAGACTAACGAGATCCGTCTGTACAACCGTCTTCTATAACTAGACTAACGAGATCCGTCTGTACAACCGTCTTCTATATCTACACTAACGAGAACCATCTGTACAACCGTCTTCTATATCTAGACTAACGAGATCCGTCTGTGCAACCGTCTTCTATATCTAGACTAACGAGATCCGTCGTTGTACAACCCTCTTCTATATCTAGACTAACGAGATGCGTCTGTACAACCATTTTCTATATCTAGACTAACGAGATACGTCGTTGGACAAACGTCTTCAATATCTAGACTAACGAGATCCGTCTGTACAACCGTCTTCTATATCTAGACTAACGAGATCCATCGTTGTACAACCCTCTTCTATATCTAGACTAACGAGATCCGTCTGTACAACCGTTTTCTATATCTAGACTAACGAGATACGTCGTTGGACAAACGTCTTCAATATCTAGACTAACGAGATCCGTCTGCACAACCGTCTCCTATATCTAGACTAACGAGATCCGTCTGTACAACCGTTTTCTATATCTATAATAACGAGGTACGTCGTTGGACAAACGTCTTCAATATCTAGACTAACGAGATCCGTCTGTACAACCGTCTTCTATATCTAGACTAACGAGATACGTCGTTGGATAAACGTCTTCAATATCTAGACTAACGAGATACGTCGTTGGAAAAACGTCTTCAACATCTAGACTAACGGGGTCCGTCTGTACAACCGTCTTCTATATCTAGACTAACGAGATCCGTCTGTACAACCGTCTTCTATATCTAGACTAACGAGATCCGTCTGTACAACCGTCTTCTATATCTAGACTAACGAGATCTGTCTGTACAACCGTCTTCTATATCTAGACTAACGAGATCCGCCTGTACAACCGCCTTCTACATCTAGACTAACGGGATACGTCGTTGTACAACCATCTTCTATATCTAGACTAACGAGATCCGTCTGTACAACCGTTTTCTATATCTAGACTAACGAGATCCGTCTGTACAACCGTCTTCTATATCTAGACTAACGAGATCCGTCTGTACAACCGTCTTCTATACCTAGACTAACGAGATCCGTCTGTACAACCGTTTTCTATACCTAGACTAACGAGGTACGTCATTGGACAAACGTCTTCAATATCTAGACTAACGAGATCCGTCTGTACAACCGTCTTCTATAACTAGACTAACGAGATCCGTCTGTACAACCGTCTTCTATATCTACACTAACGAGAACCATCTGTACAACCGTCTTCTATATCTAGACTAACGAGATCCGTCTGTGCAACCGTCTTCTATATCTAGACTAACGAGATCCGTCGTTGTACAACCCTCTTCTATATCTAGACTAACGAGATGCGTCTGTACAACCATTTTCTATATCTAGACTAACGAGATACGTCGTTGGACAAACGTCTTCAATATCTAGACTAACGAGATCCGTCGTTGTACAACCGTCTTCTATATCTAGACTAACGAGATCCGTCTGTACAACCGGCTTCTATATCAAGACTAACGAGATCCGTCGTTGTACAACCGTCTTCTATATCTAGACTAACGAGATCCGTCTGTACAACCGTCTTCTATATCTAGACTAACGAGATACGTCGTTGGAAAAACGTCTTCAATATCTAGACTAACGAGGTCCGTCTGTACAACCGTCTTCTATATCTAGACTAACGTGATCCGTCTGTACAACCGTCTTCTCTATCTAGACTAACGAGATCCGTCTGTACAACCGTCTTCTATATCTAGACTAACGAGATCTGTCTGTACAACCGTCTTCTATATCCAGACTAACGAGATCCGCCTGTACAACCGCCTTCTACATCTAGACTAACGGGATACGTCGTTGTACAACCATCTTCTATATCTAGACTATCGAGATCCGTCTGTACAACCGTTTTCTATATCTAGACTAACGAGATCCGTCTGTACAACCGTCTTCTATATCTAGACTAACGAGATCCGACTGTACAACCGTCTTCTATACCTAGACTAACGAGATCCGTCTGTACAACCGTTTTCTATACCTAGACTAACGAGGTACGTCATTGGACAAACGTCTTCAATATCTAGACTAACGAGATCCGTCTGTGCAACCGTCTTCTATATCTAGACTAACGAGATCCGTCGTTGTACAACCCTCTTCTATATCTAGACTAACGAGATGCGTCTGTACAACCATTTTCTATATCTAGACTAACGAGATACGTCGTTGGACAAACGTCTTCAATATCTAGACTAACGAGATCCGTCTGTACAACCGTCTTCTATATCTAGACTAACGAGATCCATCGTTGTACAACCCTCTTCTATATCTAGACTAACGAGATCCGTCTGTACAACCGTTTTCTATATCTAGACTAACGAGATACGTCGTTGGACAAACGTCTTCAATATCTAGACTAACGAGATCCGTCTGCACAACCGTCTCCTATATCTAGACTAACGAGATCCGTCTGTACAACCGTTTTCTATATCTATAATAACGAGGTACGTCGTTGGACAAACGTCTTCAATATCTAGACTAACGAGATCCGTCTGTACAACCGTCTTCTATATCTAGACTAACGAGATCTGTCTGTACAACCGTCTTCTATATCTAGACTAACGAGATCCGCCTGTACAACCGCCTTCTACATCTAGACTAACGGGATACGTCGTTGTACAACCATCTTCTATATCTAGACTAACGAGATCCGTCTGTACAACCGTTTTCTATATCTAGACTAACGAGATCCGTCTGTACAACCGTCTTCTATATCTACACTAACGAGAACCATCTGTACAACCGTCTTCTATATCTAGACTAACGAGATCCGTCTGTGCAACCGTCTTCTATATCTAGACTAACGAGATACGTCGTTGGACAAACGTCTTCAATATCTAGACTAACGAGATACGTCGTTGGACAAACGTCTTCAATATCTAGACTAACGAGATCCGTCTGTACAACCGTCTTCTATATCTAGACTAACGAGATCCGTCTGTACAACCGTCTTCTATATCTAGACTAACGAGATACGTCGTTGGATAAACGTCTTCAATATCTAGACTAACGAGATACGTCGTTGGAAAAACGTCTTCAATATCTAGACTAACGAGGTCCGTCTGTACAACCGTCTTCTATATCTAGACTAACGTGATCCGTCTGTACAACCGTCTTCTATATCTAGACTAACGAGATCCGTCTGTACAACCGTCTTCTATATCTAGACTAACGAGATCTGTCTGTACAACCGTCTTCTATATCCAGACTAACGAGATCCGCCTGTACAACCGCCTTCTACATCTAGACTAACGGGATACGTCGTTGTACAACCATCTTCTATATCTAGACTATCGAGATCCGTCTGTACAACCGTTTTCTATATCTAGACTAACGAGATCCGTCTGTACAACCGTCTACTATATCTAGACTAACGAGATCCGACTGTACAACCGTCTTCTATACCTAGACTAACGAGATCCGTCTGTACAACCGTTTTCTATACCTAGACTAACGAGGTACGTCATTGGACAAGCGTCTTCAATATCTAGACTAACGAGATCCATCGTTGTACAACCCTCTTCTATATCTAGACTAACGAGATCCGTCTGTACAACCGTTTTCTATATCTAGACTAACGAGATACGTCGTTGGACAAACGTCTTCAGTATCCAGACTAACGAGATCCGTCTGCACAACCGTCTCCTATATCTAGACTAACGAGATCCGTCTGTACAACCGTTTTCTATATCTATAATAACGAGGTACGTCGTTGGACAAACGTCTTCAATATCTAGACTAACGAGATCCGTCTGTACAACCGTCTTCTATATCTAGACTAACGAGATACGTCGTTGGATAAACGTCTTCAATATCTAGACTAACGAGATACGTCGTTGGAAAAACGTCTTCAATATCTAGACTAATGAGATACGTCGTTGGAAAAACGTCTTCAATATCTAGACTAACGAGGTCCGTCTGTACAACCGTCTTCTATATCTAGACTAACGAGATCCGTCTGTACAACCGTCTTCTATACCTAGACTAACGAGATCCGTCTGTGCAACCGTTTTCTATACCTAGACTAACGAGGTACGTCATTGGACAAACGTCTTCAATATCTAGACTAACGAGATCCGTCTGTACAACCGTCTTCTATAACTAGACTAACGAGATCCGTCTGTACAACCGTCTTCTATATCTACACTAACGAGAACCATCTGTACAACCGTCTTCTATATCTAGACTAACGAGATCCGTCTGTGCAACCGTCTTCTATATCTAGACTAACGAGATCCGTCGTTGTACAACCCTCTTCTATATCTAGACTAACGAGATGCGTCTGTACAACCATTTTCTATATCTAGACTAACGAGATACGTCGTTGGACAAACGTCTTCAATATCTAGACTAACGAGATCCGTCGGTACAACCGTCTTCTATATCTAGACTAACGAGATCCATCGTTGTACAACCCTCTTCTATATCTAGACTAACGAGATCCGTCTGTACAACCGTTTTCTATATCTAGACTAACGAGATACGTCGTTGGACAAACGTCTTCAATATCTAGACTAACGAGATCCGTCTGCACAACCGTCTCCTATATCTAGACTAACGAGATCCGTCTGTACAACCGTTTTCTATATCTATAATAACGAGGTACGTCGTTGGACAAACGTCTTCAATATCTAGACTAACGAGATCCGTCTGTACAACCGTCTTCTATATCTAGACTAACGAGATACGTCGTTGGATAAACGTCTTCAATATCTAGACTAACGAGATACGTCGTTGGAAAAACGTCTTCAATATCTAGACTAACGAGGTCCGTCTGTACAACCGTCTTCTATATCTAGACTAACGAGATCCGTCTGTACAACCGTCTTCTATATCTAGACTAACGAGATCCGTCTGTACAACCGTCTTCTATATCTAGACTAACGAGATCTGTCTGTACAACCGTCTTCTATATCTAGACTAACGAGATCCGCCTGTACAACCGCCTTCTACATCTAGACTAACGGGATACGTCGTTGTACAACCATCTTCTATATCTAGACTAACGAGATCCGTCTGTACAACCGTTTTCTATATCTAGACTAACGAGATCCGTCTGTACAACCGTCTTCTATACCTAGACTAACGAGATCCGTCTGTACAACCGTTTTCTATACCTAGACTAACGAGGTACGTCATTGGACAAACGTCTTCAATATCTAGACTAACGAGATCCGTCTGTACAACCGTCTTCTATAACTAGACTAACGAGATCCGTCTGTACAACCGTCTTCTATATCTACACTAACGAGAACCATCTGTACAACCGTCTTCTATATCTAGACTAACGAGATCCGTCTGTGCAACCGTCTTCTATATCTAGACTAACGAGATCCGTCTGTACAACCGTCTTCTATAACTAGACTAACGAGATCCGTCTGTACAACCGTCTTCTATATCTACACTAACGAGAACCATCTGTACAACCGTCTTCTATATCTATAATAACGAGGTACGTCGTTGGACAAACGTCTTCAATATCTAGACTAACGAGATCCGTCTGTACAACCGTCTTCTATATCTAGACTAACGAGATACGTCGTTGGATAAACGTCTTCAATATCTAGACTAACGAGGTACGTCATTGGACAAACGTCTTCAATATCTAGACTAACGAGATCCGTCTGTACAACCGTCTTCTATAACTAGACTAACGAGATCCGTCTGTACAACCGTCTTCTATAACTAGACTAACGAGATCCGTCTGTACAACCGTCTTCTATATCTACACTAACGAGAACCATCTGTACAACCGTCTTCTATATCTATAATAACGAGGTACGTCGTTGGACAAACGTCTTCAATATCTAGACTAACGAGATCCGTCTGTACAACCGTCTTCTATATGTAGACTAACGAGATACGTCGTTGGATAAACGTCTTCAATATCTAGACTAACGAGATACGTCGTTGGAAAAACGTCTTCAATATCTAGACTAACGAGGTCCGTCTGTACAACCGTCTTCTATATCTAGACTAACGAGATCCGTCTGTACAACCGTCTTCTATATCTAGACTAACGAGATCCGTCTGTACAACCGTCTTCTATATCTAGACTAACGAGATCTGTCTGTACAACCGTCTTCTATATCTAGACTAACGAGATCCGCCTGTACAACCGCCTTCTACATCTAGACTAACGGGATACGTCGTTGTACAACCATCTTCTATATCTAGACTAACGAGATCCGTCTGTACAACCGTTTTCTATATCTAGACTAACGAGATCCGTCTGTACAACCGTCTTCTATACCTAGACTAACGAGATCCGTCTGTACAACCGTTTTCTATACCTAGACTAACGAGGTACGTCATTGGACAAACGTCTTGAATATCTAGACTAACGAGATCCGTCGTTGTACAACCGTCTTCTATATCTAGACTAACGAGATCCGTCTGTACAACCGTCTTCTATATCTAGACTAACGAGATACGTCGTTGGACAAACGTCTTCAATATCTAGACTAACGAGCTCCGTCTGTACAACCGTCTTCTATATCTAGACTAACGAGATCCGTCTGTACAACCGTCTTCTATATCTAGACTAACGAGATCCGTCTGTACAACCATCTTCTATATCTAGACTAACGAGATCCGTCGTTGTATAACCGTCTTCTGTATCTAGACTAACGAGATCCGTCTGTACAACCGTCTTCTATATCTAGACTAACGGGATCCGTCTGTACAACCGTCTTCTATATCTAGACTAACGAGATCTCTCGTTATACAACCGTCTTCTATATCTAGACTAACGAGATCTGTCGTTATACAACCGTCTTCTATATCTAGACTAACGAGCTCCGTCTGTACAAACGTCTTCAATATCTAGACTAACGAGCTCCGTCTGTACAACCGTCTTCTATATCTACACTAACGAGATCCGTCTGTACAACCGTCTTCTATATCTAGACTAACGAGATCTGTCTGTACAACCGTTTTCTATATCTAGAATAACGAGGTACGTCGTTGGACAAACGTCTTCAATATCTAGACTAACGAGATCCGTCGTTGTATAACCGTCTTCTGTATCTAGACTAACGAGATCCGTCTGTACAACCGTCTTCTATATCTAGACTAACGGGATCCGTCTGTACAACCGTCTTCTATATCTAGACTAACGAGATCTCTCGTTATACAACCGTCTTCTATATCTAGACTAACGAGATCTGTCGTTATACAACCGTCTTCTATATCTAGACTAACGAGCTCCGTCTGTACAAACGTCTTCAATATCTAGACTAACGAGCTCTGTCTGTACAACCGTCTTCTATATCTAGACTAACGAGATCTCTCGTTGTACAACCGTCTTCTATATCTAGACTAACGAGATACGTCGTTGGACAAACGTCTTCAATATCTAGACTAACGAGATACGTCGTTGGACAAACGTCTTCAATATCTAGACTAACGAGATCCGTCTGTACAACCGTCTTCTATATCTAGACTAACGAGATCCGTCTGTACAACCGTCTTCTATATCTAGACTAACGAGATACGTCGTTGGATAAACGTCTTCAATATCTAGACTAACGAGATACGTCGTTGGAAAAACGTCTTCAATATCTAGACTAACGAGGTCCGTCTGTACAACCGTCTTCTATATCTAGACTAACGTGATCCGTCTGTACAACCGTCTTCTATATCTAGACTAACGAGATCCGTCTGTACAACCGTCTTCTATATCTAGACTAACGAGATCTGTCTGTACAACCGTCTTCTATATCCAGACTAACGAGATCCGCCTGTACAACCGCCTTCTACATCTAGACTAACGGGATACGTCGTTGTACAACCATCTTCTATATCTAGACTATCGAGATCCGTCTGTACAACCGTTTTCTATATCTAGACTAACGAGATCCGTCTGTACAACCGTCTTCTATATCTAGACTAACGAGATCCGACTGTACAACCGTCTTCTATACCTAGACTAACGAGATCCGTCTGTACAACCGTTTTCTATACCTAGACTAACGAGGTACGTCATTGGACAAACGTCTTCAATATCTAGACTAACGAGATCCGTCTGTGCAACCGTCTTCTATATCTAGACTAACGAGATCCGTCGTTGTACAACCCTCTTCTATATCTAGACTAACGAGATGCGTCTGTACAACCATTTTCTATATCTAGACTAACGAGATACGTCGTTGGACAAACGTCTTCAATATCTAGACTAACGAGATCCGTCTGTACAACCGTCTTCTATATCTAGACTAACGAGATCCATCGTTGTACAACCCTCTTCTATATCTAGACTAACGAGATCCGTCTGTACAACCGTTTTCTATATCTAGACTAACGAGATACGTCGTTGGACAAACGTCTTCAATATCTAGACTAACGAGATCCGTCTGCACAACGGTCTCCTATATCTAGACTAACGAGATCCGTCTGTACAACCGTTTTCTATATCTATAATAACGAGGTACGTCGTTGGACAAACGTCTTCAATATCTAGACTAACGAGATACGTCGTTGGACAAACTTCTTCAATATCTAGACTAACGAGATGCGTCTGTACAACCGTCTTCTATATCTAGACTAACGAGATCCGTCTGTACAACCGTCTTCTATATATAGACTAACGAGATACGTCGTTGGATAAACGTCTTCAATATCTAGACTAACGAGATACGTCGTTGGAAAAACGTCTTCAATATCTAGACTAACGAGGTCCGTCTGTACAACCGTCTTCTATATCTAGACTAACGTGATCCGTCTGTACAACCGTCTTCTATATCTAGACTAACGAGATCCGTCTGTACAACCGTCTTCTATACCTAGACTAACGAGATCCGTCTGTGCAACCGTTTTCTATACCTAGACTAACGAGGTACGTCATTGGACAAACGTTTTCAATATCTAGACTAACGAGATCCGTCTGTACAACCGTCTTCTATAACTAGACTAACGAGATCCGTCTGTACAACCGTTTTCTATATCTAGACTAACGAGATCCGTCTGTACAACCGTCTTCTATATCTAGACTAACGAGATCCGACTGTACAACCGTCTTCTATACCTAGACTAACGAGATCCGTCTGTACAACCGTTTTCTATACCTAGACTAACGAGGTACGTCATTGGACAAACGTCTTCAATATCTAGACTAACGAGATCCATCGTTGTACAACCCTCTTCTATATCTAGACTAACGAGATCCGTCTGTACAACCGTTTTCTATATCTAGACTAACGAGATACGTCGTTGGACAAACGTCTTCAGTATCCAGACTAACGAGATCCGTCTGCACAACCGTCTCCTATATCTAGACTAACGAGATCCGTCTGTACAACCGTTTTCTATATCTATAATAACGAGGTACGTCGTTGGACAAACGTCTTCAATATCTAGACTAACGAGATCCGTCTGTACAACCGTCTTCTATATCTAGACTAACGAGATACGTCGTTGGATAAACGTCTTCAATATCTAGACTAACGAGATACGTCGTTGGAAAAACGTCTTCAATATCTAGACTAACGAGATACGTCGTTGGAAAAACGTCTTCAATATCTAGACTAACGAGGTCCGTCTGTACAACCGTCTTCTATATCTAGACTAACGAGATCCGTCTGTACAACCGTCTTCTATACCTAGACTAACGAGATCCGTCTGTGCAACCGTTTTCTATACCTAGACTAACGAGGTACGTCATTGGACAAACGTCTTCAATATCTAGACTAACGAGATCCGTCTGTACAACCGTCTTCTATAACTAGACTAACGAGATCCGTCTGTACAACCGTCTTCTATATCTACACTAACGAGAACCATCTGTACAACCGTCTTCTATATCTAGACTAACGAGATCCGTCTGTGCAACCGTCTTCTATATCTAGACTAACGAGATCCGTCGTTGTACAACCCTCTTCTATATCTAGACTAACGAGATGCGTCTGTACAACCATTTTCTATATCTAGACTAACGAGATCCGTCTGTACAACCGTTTTCTATATCTAGACTAACGAGATACGTCGTTGGACAAACGTCTTCAGTATCCAGACTAACGAGATCGGTCTGCACAACCGTCTCCTATATCTAGACTAACGAGATCCGTCTGTACAACCGTTTTCTATATCTATAATAACGAGGTACGTCGTTGGACAAACGTCTTCAATATCTAGACTAACGAGATCCGTCTGTACAACCGTCTTCTATATCTAGACTAACGAGATACGTCGTTGGATAAACGTCTTCAATATCTAGACTAACGAGATATGTCGTTGGAAAAACGTCTTCAATATCTAGACTAACGAGATACGTCGTTGGAAAAACGTCTTCAATATCTAGACTAACGAGGTCCGTCTGTACAACCGTTTTCTATATCTAGACTAACGAGATCCGTCTGTACAACCGTCTTCTATATCTAGACTAACGAGATCCGACTGTACAACCGTCTTCTATACCTAGACTAACGAGATCCGTCTGTACAACCGTTTTCTATACCTAGACTAACGAGGTACGTCATTGGACAAACGTCTTCAATATCTAGACTAACGAGATCCATCGTTGTACAACCCTCTTCTATATCTAGACTAACGAGATCCGTCTGTACAACCGTTTTCTATATCTAGACTAACGAGATACGTCGTTGGACAAACGTCTTCAGTATCCAGACTAACGAGATCCGTCTGCACAACCGTCTCCTATATCTAGACTAACGAGATCCGTCTGTACAACCGTTTTCTATATCTATAATAACGAGGTACGTCGTTGGACAAACGTCTTCAATATCTAGACTAACGAGATCCGTCTGTACAACCGTCTTCTATATCTAGACTAACGAGATACGTCGTTGGATAAACGTCTTCAATATCTAGACTAACGAGATACGTCGTTGGAAAAACGTCTTCAATATCTAGACTAACGAGATACGTCGTTGGAAAAACGTCTTCAATATCTAGACTAACGAGGTCCGTCTGTACAACCGTCTTCTATATCTAGACTAACGAGATCCGTCTGTACAACCGTCTTCTATACCTAGACTAACGAGATCCGTCTGTGCAACCGTTTTCTATACCTAGACTAACGAGGTACGTCATTGGACAAACGTTTTCAATATCTAGACTAACGAGATCCGTCTGTACAACCGTCTTCTATAACTAGACTAACGAGATCCGTCTGTACAACCGTCTTCTATATCTACACTAACGAGAACCATCTGTACAACCGTCTTCTATATCTAGACTAACGAGATCCGTCTGTGCAACCGTCTTCTATATCTAGACTAACGAGATCCGTCGTTGTACAACCCTCTTCTATATCTAGACTAACGAGATGCGTCTGTACAACCATTTTCTATATCTAGACTAACGAGATACGTCGTTGGACAAACGTCTTCAATATCTAGACTAACGAGATCCGTCTGTACAACCGTCTTCTATATCTAGACTAACGAGATCCATCGTTGTACAACCCTCTTCTATATCTAGACTAACGAGATCCGTCTGTACAACCGTTTTCTATATCTAGACTAACGAGATACGTCGTTGGACAAACGTCTTCAATATCTAGACTAACGAGATCCGTCTGCACAACCGTCTCCTATATCTAGACTAACGAGATCCGTCTGTACAACCGTTTTCTATATCTATAATAACGAGGTACGTCGTTGGACAAACGTCTTCTATATCTAGACTAACGAGATCCGTCTGTACAACCGTCTTCTATATCTAGACTAACGAGATCCGTCTGTACAACCGTCTTCTATATCTAGACTAACGAGATCTGTCTGTACAACCGTCTTCTATATGTAGACTAACGAGATACGTCGTTGGATAAACGTCTTCAATATCTAGACTAACGAGATACGTCGTTGGAAAAACGTCTTCAATATCTAGACTAACGAGGTCCGTCTGTACAACCGTCTTCTATATCTAGACTAACGAGATCCGTCTGTACAACCGTCTTCTATATCTAGACTAACGAGAACCATCTGTACAACCGTCTTCTATATCTATAATAACGAGGTACGTCGTTGGACAAACGTCTTCAATATCTAGACTAACGAGATCCGTCTGTACAACCGTCTTCTATATGTAGACTAACGAGATACGTCGTTGGATAAACGTCTTCAATATCTAGACTAACGAGATACGTCGTTGGAAAAACGTCTTCAATATCTAGACTAACGAGGTCCGTCTGTACAACCGTCTTCTATATCTAGACTAACGAGATCCGTCTGTACAACCGTCTTCTATATCTAGACTAACGAGATCCGTCTGTACAACCGTCTTCTATATCTAGACTAACGAGATCTGTCTGTACAACCGTCTTCTATATCTAGACTAACGAGATCCGCCTGTACAACCGCCTTCTACATCTAGACTAACGGGATACGTCGTTGTACAACCATCTTCTATATCTAGACTAACGAGATCCGTCTGTACAACCGTTTTCTATATCTAGACTAACGAGATCCGTCTGTACAACCGTCTTCTATACCTAGACTAACGAGATCCGTCTGTACAACCGTTTTCTATACCTAGACTAACGAGGTACGTCATTGGACAAACGTCTTGAATATCTAGACTAACGAGATCCGTCGTTGTACAACCGTCTTCTATATCTAGACTAACGAGATCCGTCTGTACAACCGTCTTCTATATCTAGACTAACGAGATACGTCGTTGGACAAACGTCTTCAATATCTAGACTAACGAGCTCCGTCTGTACAACCGTCTTCTATATCTAGACTAACGAGATCCGTCTGTACAACCGTCTTCTATATCTAGACTAACGAGATCCGTCTGTACAACCATCTTCTATATCTAGACTAACGAGATCCGTCGTTGTATAACCGTCTTCTGTATCTAGACTAACGAGATCCGTCTGTACAACCGTCTTCTATATCTAGACTAACGGGATCCGTCTGTACAACCGTCTTCTATATCTAGACTAACGAGATCTCTCGTTATACAACCGTCTTCTATATCTAGACTAACGAGATCTGTCGTTATACAACCGTCTTCTATATCTAGACTAACGAGCTCCGTCTGTACAAACGTCTTCAATATCTAGACTAACGAGCTCCGTCTGTACAACCGTCTTCTATATCTACACTAACGAGATCCGTCTGTACAACCGTCTTCTATATCTAGACTAACGAGATCTGTCTGTACAACCGTTTTCTATATCTAGAATAACGAGGTACGTCGTTGGACAAACGTCTTCAATATCTAGACTAACGAGCTCTGTCTGTACAACCGTCTTCTATATCTAGACTAACGAGATCTCTCGTTGTACAACCGTCTTCTATATCTAGACTAACGAGATACGTCGTTGGACAAACGTCTTCAATATCTAGACTAACGAGATACGTCGTTGGACAAACGTCTTCAATATCTAGACTAACGAGATCCGTCTGTACAACCGTCTTCTATATCTAGACTAACGAGATCCGTCTGTACAACCGTCTTCTATATCTAGACTAACGAGATACGTCGTTGGATAAACGTCTTCAATATCTAGACTAACGAGATACGTCGTTGGAAAAACGTCTTCAATATCTAGACTAACGAGGTCCGTCTGTACAACCGTCTTCTATATCTAGACTAACGTGATCCGTCTGTACAACCGTCTTCTATATCTAGACTAACGAGATCCGTCTGTACAACCGTCTTCTATATCTAGACTAACGAGATCTGTCTGTACAACCGTCTTCTATATCCAGACTAACGAGATCCGCCTGTACAACCGCCTTCTACATCTAGACTAACGGGATACGTCGTTGTACAACCATCTTCTATATCTAGACTATCGAGATCCGTCTGTACAACCGTTTTCTATATCTAGACTAACGAGATCCGTCTGTACAACCGTCTTCTATATCTAGACTAACGAGATCCGACTGTACAACCGTCTTCTATACCTAGACTAACGAGATCCGTCTGTACAACCGTTTTCTATACCTAGACTAACGAGGTACGTCATTGGACAAACGTCTTCAATATCTAGACTAACGAGATCCGTCTGTGCAACCGTCTTCTATATCTAGACTAACGAGATCCGTCGTTGTACAACCCTCTTCTATATCTAGACTAACGAGATGCGTCTGTACAACCATTTTCTATATCTAGACTAACGAGATACGTCGTTGGACAAACGTCTTCAATATCTAGACTAACGAGATCCGTCTGTACAACCGTCTTCTATATCTAGACTAACGAGATCCATCGTTGTACAACCCTCTTCTATATCTAGACTAACGAGATCCGTCTGTACAACCGTCTTCTATATCTAGACTAACGAGATACGTCGTTGGATAAACGTCTTCAATATCTAGACTAACGAGATACGTCGTTGGAAAAACGTCTTCAATATCTAGACTAACGAGGTCCGTCTGTACAACCGTCTTCTATATCTAGACTAACGTGATCCGTCTGTACAACCGTCTTCTATATCTAGACTAACGAGATCCGTCTGTACAACCGTCTTCTATATCTAGACTAACGAGATCTGTCTGTACAACCGTCTTCTATATCCAGACTAACGAGATCCGCCTGTACAACCGCCTTCTACATCTAGACTAACGGGATACGTCGTTGTACAACCATCTTCTATATCTAGACTATCGAGATCCGTCTGTACAACCGTTTTCTATATCTAGACTAACGAGATCCGTCTGTACAACCGTCTTCTATATCTAGACTAACGAGATCCGACTGTACAACCGTCTTCTATACCTAGACTAACGAGATCCGTCTGTACAACCGTTTTCTATACCTAGACTAACGAGGTACGTCATTGGACAAACGTCTTCAATATCTAGACTAACGAGATCCGTCTGTGCAACCGTCTTCTATATCTAGACTAACGAGATCCGTCGTTGTACAACCCTCTTCTATATCTAGACTAACGAGATGCGTCTGTACAACCATTTTCTATATCTAGACTAACGAGATACGTCGTTGGACAAACGTCTTCAATATCTAGACTAACGAGATCCGTCTGCACAACGGTCTCCTATATCTAGACTAACGAGATCCGTCTGTACAACCGTTTTCTATATCTATAATAACGAGGTACGTCGTTGGACAAACGTCTTCAATATCTAGACTAACGAGATACGTCGTTGGACAAACTTCTTCAATATCTAGACTAACGAGATCCGTCTGTACAACCGTCTTCTATATCTAGACTAACGAGATCCGTCTGTACAACCGTCTTCTATATATAGACTAACGAGATACGTCGTTGGATAAACGTCTTCAATATCTAGACTAACGAGATACGTCGTTGGAAAAACGTCTTCAATATCTAGACTAACGAGGTCCGTCTGTACAACCGTCTTCTATATCTAGACTAACGTGATCCGTCTGTACAACCGTCTTCTATATCTAGACTAACGAGATCCGTCTGTACAACCGTCTTCTATATCTAGACTAACGAGATCTGTCTGTACAACCGTCTTCTATATCCAGACTAACGAGATCCGCCTGTACAACCGCCTTCTACATCTAGACTAACGGGATACGTCGTTGTACAACCATCTTCAATATCTAGACTAACGAGATCCGTCTGTACAACCGTCTTCTATAACTAGACTAACGAGATCCGTCTGTACAACCGTCTTCTATAACTAGACTAACGAGATCCGTCTGTACAACCGTCTTCTATATCTACACTAACGAGAACCATCTGTACAACCGTCTTCTATATCTATAATAACGAGGTACGTCGTTGGACAAACGTCTTCAATATCTAGACTAACGAGATCCGTCTGCACAACCGTCTTCTATATCTAGACTAACGAGATACGTCGTTGGATAAACGTCTTCAATATCTAGACTAACGAGATACGTCGTTGGAAAAACGTCTTCAATATCTAGACTAACGAGGTCCGTCTGTACAACCGTCTTCTATATCTAGACTAACGAGATCCGTCTGTACAACCGTCTTCTATATCTAGACTAACGAGATCCGTCTGTACAACCGTCTTCTATATCTAGACTAACGAGATCTGTCTGTACAACCGTCTTCTATATCTAGACTAACGAGATCCGCCTGTACAACCGCCTTCTACATCTAGACTAACGGGATACGTCGTTGTACAACCATCTTCTATATCTAGACTAACGAGATCCGTCTGTACAACCGTTTTCTATATCTAGACTAACGAGATCCGTCTGTACAACCGTCTTCTATACCTAGACTAACGAGATCCGTCTGTACAACCGTTTTCTATACCTAGACTAACGAGGTACGTCATTGGACAAACGTCTTCAATATCTAGACTAACGAGATCCGTCGTTGTACAACCGTCTTCTATATCTAGACTAACGAGATCCGTCTGTACAACCGTCTTCTATATCTAGACTAACGAGATACGTCGTTGGACAAACGTCTTCAATATCTAGACTAACGAGCTCCGTCTGTACAACCGTCTTCTATATCTAGACTAACGAGATCCGTCTGTACAACCGTCTTCTATATCTAGACTAACGAGATCCGTCTGTACAACCATCTTCTATATCTAGACTAACGAGATCCGTCGTTGTATAACCGTCTTCTGTATCTAGATTAACGAGATCCGTCTGTACAACCGTCTTCTATATCTAGACTAACGGGATCCGTCTGTACAACCGTCTTCTATATCTAGACTAACGAGATCTCTCGTTATACAACCGTCTTCTATATCTAGACTAACGAGATCTGTCGTTATACAACCGTCTTCTATATCTAGACTAACGAGATCCGTCTGTACAACCGTCTTCTATATCTAGACTAACGAGATACTTCGTTGGACAAACGTCTTCAATATCTAGACTAACGAGCTCCGTCTGTACAACCGTCTTCTATATCTACACTAACGAGATCCGTCTGTACAACCGTCTTCTATATCTAGACTAACGAGATCTGTCTGTACAACCGTTTTCTATATCTAGAATAACGAGGTACGTCGTTGGACAAACGTCTTCAATATCTAGACTAACGAGCTCTGTCTGTACAACCGTCTTCTATATCTAGACTAACGAGATCTCTCGTTGTACAACCGTCTTCTATATCTAGACTAACGAGATACGTCGTTGGACAAACGTCTTCAATATCTAGACTAACGAGATACGTCGTTGGACAAACGTCTTCAATATCTAGACTAACGAGATCCGTCTGTACAACCGTCTTCTATATCTAGACTAACGAGATCCGTCTGTACAACCGTCTTCTATATCTAGACTAACGAGATACGTCGTTGGATAAACGTCTTCAATATCTAGACTAACGAGATACGTCGTTGGAAAAACGTCTTCAATATCTAGACTAACGAGGTCCGTCTGTACAACCGTCTTCTATATCTAGACTAACGGGATACGTCTGTACAACCGTCTTCTATATCTAGACTAACGAGATCCGTCTGTACAACCGTCTTCTATATCTAGACTAACGAGATCTGTCTGTACAACCGTCTTCTATATCCAGACTAACGAGATCCGCCTGTACAACCGCCTTCTACATCTAGACTAACGGGATACGTCGTTGTACAACCATCTTCTATATCTAGACTATCGAGATCCGTCTGTACAACCGTTTTCTATATCTAGACTAACGAGATCCGTCTGTACAACCGTCTTCTATATCTAGACTAACGAGATCCGACTGTACAACCGTCTTCTATACCTAGACTAACGAGATCCGTCTGTACAACCGTTTTCTATACCTAGACTAACGAGGTACGTCATTGGACAAACGTCTTCAATATCTAGACTAACGAGATCCGTCTGTGCAACCGTCTTCTATATCTAGACTAACGAGATCCGTCGTTGTACAACCCTCTTCTATATCTAGACTAACGAGATGCGTCTGTACAACCATTTTCTATATCTAGACTAACGAGATACGTCGTTGGACAAACGTCTTCAATATCTAGACTAACGAGATCCGTCTGTACAACCGTCTTCTATATCTAGACTAACGAGATCCATCGTTGTACAACCCTCTTCTATATCTAGACTAACGAGATCCGTCTGTACAACCGTTTTCTATATCTAGACTAACGAGATACGTCGTTGGACAAACGTCTTCAATATCTAGACTAACGAGATCCGTCTGTACAACCGTTTTCTATATCTATAATAACGAGGTACGTCGTTGGACAAACGTCTTCAATATCTAGACTAACGAGATCCGTCTGTACAACCGTCTTCTATATCTAGACTAACGAGATCTGTCTGTACAACCGTCTTCTATATCTAGACTAACGAGATCCGCCTGTACAACCGCCTTCTACATCTAGACTAACGGGATACGTCGTTGTACAACCATCTTCTATATCTAGACTAACGAGATCCGTCTGTACAACCGTCTTCTATAACTAGACTAACGAGATCCGTCTGTACAACCGTCTTCTATATCTACACTAACGAGAACCATCTGTACAACCGTCTTCTATATCTAGACTAACGAGATCCGTCTGTGCAACCGTCTTCTATATCTAGACTAACGAGATACGTCGTTGGACAAACGTCTTCAATATCTAGACTAACGAGATACGTCGTTGGACAAACGTCTTCAATATCTAGACTAACGAGATCCGTCTGTACAACCGTCTTCTATATCTAGACTAACGAGATCCATCGTTGTACAACCCTCTTCTATATCTAGACTAACGAGATCCGTCTGTACAACCGTTTTCTATATCTAGACTAACGAGATACGTCGTTGGACAAACGTCTTCAATATCTAGACTAACGAGATCCGTCTGCACAACGGTCTCCTATATCTAGACTAACGAGATCCGTCTGTACAACCGTTTTCTATATCTATAATAACGAGGTACGTCGTTGGACAAACGTCTTCAATATCTAGACTAACGAGATCCGTCTGTACAACCGTCTTCTATATCTAGACTAACGAGATCTGTCTGTACAACCGTCTTCTATATCTAGACTAACGAGATCCGCCTGTACAACCGCCTTCTACATCTAGACTAACGGGATACGTCGTTGTACAACCATCTTCAATATCTAGACTAACGAGATCCGTCTGTACAACCGTCTTCTATAACTAGACTAACGAGATCCGTCTGTACAACCGTCTTCTATATCTACACTAACGAGAACCATCTGTACAACCGTCTTCTATATCTAGACTAACGAGATCCGTCTGTGCAACCGTCTTCTATATCTAGACTAACGAGATACGTCGTTGGACAAACGTCTTCAATATCTAGACTAACGAGATACGTCGTTGGACAAACGTCTTCAATATCTAGACTAACGAGATCCGTCTGTACAACCGTCTTCTATATCTAGACTAACGAGATCCGTCTGTACAACCGTCTTCTATATCTAGACTAACGAGATACGTCGTTGGATAAACGTCTTCAATATCTAGACTAACGAGATACGTCGTTGGAAAAACGTCTTCAATATCTAGACTAACGAGGTCCGTCTGTACAACCGTCTTCTATATCTAGACTAACGTGATCCGTCTGTACAACCGTCTTCTATATCTAGACTAACGAGATCCGTCTGTACAACCGTCTTCTATATCTAGACTAACGAGATCTGTCTGTACAACCGTCTTCTATATCCAGACTAACGAGATCCGCCTGTACAACCGCCTTCTACATCTAGACTAACGGGATACGTCGTTGTACAACCATCTTCTATATCTAGACTATCGAGATCCGTCTGTACAACCGTTTTCTATATCTAGACTAACGAGATCCGTCTGTACAACCGTCTTCTATATCTAGACTAACGAGATCCGACTGTACAACCGTCTTCTATACCTAGACTAACGAGATCCGTCTGTACAACCGTTTTCTATACCTAGACTAACGAGGTACGTCATTGGACAAACGTCTTCAATATCTAGACTAACGAGATCCATCGTTGTACAACCGTTTTCTGTACCTAGACTAACGAGGTACGTCATTGGACAAACGTCTTCTATATCTAGACTAACGAGATCCGTCTGTACAACCGTTTTCTATATCTAGACTAACGAGATACGTCGTTGGACAAACGTCTTCAGTATCCAGACTAACGAGATCCGTCTGCACAACCGTCTCCTATATCTAGACTAACGAGATCCGTCTGTACAACCGTTTTCTATATCTATAATAACGAGGTACGTCGTTGGACAAACGTCTTCAATATCTAGACTAACGAGATCCGTCTGTACAACCGTCTTCTATATCTAGACTAACGAGATACGTCGTTGGATAAACGTCTTCAATATCTAGACTAACGAGATACGTCGTTGGAAAAACGTCTTCAATATCTAGACTAACGAGATACGTCGTTGGAAAAACGTCTTCAATATCTAGACTAACGAGGTCCGTCTGTACAACCGTCTTCTATATCTAGACTAACGAGATCCGTCTGTACAACCGTCTTCTATACCTAGACTAACGAGATCCGTCTGTGCAACCGTTTTCTATACCTAGACTAACGAGGTACGTCATTGGACAAACGTCTTCAATATCTAGACTAACGAGATCCGTCTGTACAACCGTCTTCTATAACTAGACTAACGAGATCCGTCTGTACAACCGTCTTCTATATCTACACTAACGAGAACCATCTGTACAACCGTCTTCTATATCTAGACTAACGAGATCCGTCTGTGCAACCGTCTTCTATATCTAGACTAACGAGATCCGTCGTTGTACAACCCTCTTCTATATCTAGACTAACGAGATGCGTCTGTACAACCATTTTCTATATCTAGACTAACGAGATACGTCGTTGGACAAACGTCTTCAATATCTAGACTAACGAGATCCGTCTGTACAACCGTCTTCTATATCTAGACTAACGAGATCCATCGTTGTACAACCCTCTTCTATATCTAGACTAACGAGATCCGTCTGTACAACCGTTTTCTATATCTATAATAACGAGGTACGTCGTTGGACAAACGTCTTCAATATCTAGACTAACGAGATCCGTCTGTACAACCGTCTTCTATATCTAGACTAACGAGATACGTCGTTGGATAAACGTCTTCAATATCTAGACTAACGAGATACGTCGTTGGAAAAACGTCTTCAATATCTAGACTAACGAGGTCCGTCTGTACAACCGTCTTCTATATCTAGACTAACGAGATCCGTCTGTACAACCGTCTTCTATATCTAGACTAACGAGATCCGTCTGTACAACCGTCTTCTATATCTAGACTAACGAGATCTGTCTGTACAACCGTCTTCTATATCTAGACTAACGAGATCCGCCTGTACAACCGCCTTCTACATCTAGACTAACGGGATACGTCGTTGTACAACCATCTTCTATATCTAGACTAACGAGATCCGTCTGTACAACCGTTTTCTATATCTAGACTAACGAGATCCGTCTGTACAACCGTCTTCTATACCTAGACTAACGAGATCCGTCTGTACAACCGTTTTCTATACCTAGACTAACGAGGTACGTCATTGGACAAACGTCTTCAATATCTAGACTAACGAGATCCGTCTGTACAACCGTCTTCTATAACTAGACTAACGAGATCCGTCTGTACAACCGTCTTCTATATCTACACTAACGAGAACCATCTGTACAACCGTCTTCTATATCTAGACTAACGAGATCCGTCTGTGCAACCGTCTTCTATATCTAGACTAACGAGATCCGTCGTTGTACAACCCTCTTCTATATCTAGACTAACGAGATGCGTCTGTACAACCATTTTCTATATCTAGACTAACGAGATACGTCGTTGGACAAACGTCTTCAATATCTAGACTAACGAGATCCGTCTGTACAACCGTCTTCTATATCTAGACTAACGAGATCCATCGTTGTACAACCCTCTTCTATATCTAGACTAACGAGATCCGTCTGTACAACCGTTTTCTATATCTAGACTAACGAGATACGTCGTTGGACAAACGTCTTCAATATCTAGACTAACGAGATCCGTCTGCACAACCGTCTCCTATATCTAGACTAACGAGATCCGTCTGTACAACCGTTTTCTATATCTATAATAACGAGGTACGTCGTTGGACAAACGTCTTCAATATCTAGACTAACGAGATCCGTCTGTACAACCGTCTTCTATATCTAGACTAACGAGATCTCTCGTTGTACAACCGTCTTCTATATCTAGACTAACGTGATCCGTCTGTACAACCGTCTTCTATATCTAGACTAACGAGATCCGTCTGTACAACCGTCTTCTATATCTAGACTAACGAGATCTGTCTGTACAACCGTCTTCTATATCCAGACTAACGAGATCCGCCTGTACAACCGCCTTCTACATCTAGACTAACGGGATACGTCGTTGTACAACCATCTTCAATATCTAGACTAACGAGATCCGTCTGTACAACCGTCTTCTATAACTAGACTAACGAGATCCGTCTGTACAACCGTCTTCTATAACTAGACTAACGAGATCCGTCTGTACAACCGTCTTCTATATCTACACTAACGAGAACCATCTGTACAACCGTCTTCTATATCTATAATAACGAGGTACGTCGTTGGACAAACGTCTTCAATATCTAGACTAACGAGATCCGTCTGCACAACCGTCTTCTATATCTAGACTAACGAGATACGTCGTTGGATAAACGTCTTCAATATCTAGACTAACGAGATACGTCGTTGGAAAAACGTCTTCAATATCTAGACTAACGAGGTCCGTCTGTACAACCGTCTTCTATATCTAGACTAACGAGATCCGTCTGTACAACCGTCTTCTATATCTAGACTAACGAGATCCGTCTGTACAACCGTCTTCTATATCTAGACTAACGAGATCTGTCTGTACAACCGTCTTCTATATCTAGACTAACGAGATCCGCCTGTACAACCGCCTTCTACATCTAGACTAACGGGATACGTCGTTGTACAACCATCTTCTATATCTAGACTAACGAGATCCGTCTGTACAACCGTTTTCTATATCTAGACTAACGAGATCCGTCTGTACAACCGTCTTCTATACCTAGACTAACGAGATCCGTCTGTACAACCGTTTTCTATACCTAGACTAACGAGGTACGTCATTGGACAAACGTCTTCAATATCTAGACTAACGAGATCCGTCGTTGTACAACCGTCTTCTATATCTAGACTAACGAGATCCGTCTGTACAACCGTCTTCTATATCTAGACTAACGAGATACGTCGTTGGACAAACGTCTTCAATATCTAGACTAACGAGCTCCGTCTGTACAACCGTCTTCTATATCTAGACTAACGAGATCCGTCTGTACAACCGTCTTCTATATCTAGACTAACGAGATCCGTCTGTACAACCATCTTCTATATCTAGACTAACGAGATCCGTCGTTGTATAACCGTCTTCTGTATCTAGACTAACGAGATCCGTCTGTACAACCGTCTTCTATATCTAGACTAACGGGATCCGTCTGTACAACCGTCTTCTATATCTAGACTAACGAGATCTCTCGTTATACAACCGTCTTCTATATCTAGACTAACGAGATCTGTCGTTATACAACCGTCTTCTATATCTAGACTAACGAGATCCGTCTGTACAACCGTCTTCTATATCTAGACTAACGAGATACTTCGTTGGACAAACGTCTTCAATATCTAGACTAACGAGCTCCGTCTGTACAACCGTCTTCTATATCTACACTAACGAGATCCGTCTGTACAACCGTCTTCTATATCTAGACTAACGAGATCTGTCTGTACAACCGTTTTCTATATCTAGAATAACGAGGTACGTCGTTGGACAAACGTCTTCAATATCTAGACTAACGAGCTCTGTCTGTACAACCGTCTTCTATATCTAGACTAACGAGATCTCTCGTTGTACAACCGTCTTCTATATCTAGACTAACGAGATACGTCGTTGGACAAACGTCTTCAATATCTAGACTAACGAGATACGTCGTTGGACAAACGTCTTCAATATCTAGACTAACGAGATCCGTCTGTACAACCGTCTTCTATATCTAGACTAACGAGATCCGTCTGTACAACCGTCTTCTATATCTAGACTAACGAGATACGTCGTTGGATAAACGTCTTCAATATCTAGACTAACGAGATACGTCGTTGGAAAAACGTCTTCAATATCTAGACTAACGAGGTCCGTCTGTACAACCGTCTTCTATATCTAGACTAACGGGATACGTCTGTACAACCGTCTTCTATATCTAGACTAACGAGATCCGTCTGTACAACCGTCTTCTATATCTAGACTAACGAGATCTGTCTGTACAACCGTCTTCTATATCCAGACTAACGAGATCCGCCTGTACAACCGCCTTCTACATCTAGACTAACGGGATACGTCGTTGTACAACCATCTTCTATATCTAGACTATCGAGATCCGTCTGTACAACCGTTTTCTATATCTAGACTAACGAGATCCGTCTGTACAACCGTCTTCTATATCTAGACTAACGAGATCCGACTGTACAACCGTCTTCTATACCTAGACTAACGAGATCCGTCTGTACAACCGTTTTCTATACCTAGACTAACGAGGTACGTCATTGGACAAACGTCTTCAATATCTAGACTAACGAGATCCGTCTGTGCAACCGTCTTCTATATCTAGACTAACGAGATCCGTCGTTGTACAACCCTCTTCTATATCTAGACTAACGAGATGCGTCTGTACAACCATTTTCTATATCTAGACTAACGAGATACGTCGTTGGACAAACGTCTTCAATATCTAGACTAACGAGATCCGTCTGTACAACCGTCTTCTATATCTAGACTAACGAGATCCATCGTTGTACAACCCTCTTCTATATCTAGACTAACGAGATCCGTCTGTACAACCGTTTTCTATATCTAGACTAACGAGATACGTCGTTGGACAAACGTCTTCAATATCTAGACTAACGAGATCCGTCTGTACAACCGTTTTCTATATCTATAATAACGAGGTACGTCGTTGGACAAACGTCTTCAATATCTAGACTAACGAGATCCGTCTGTACAACCGTCTTCTATATCTAGACTAACGAGATCTGTCTGTACAACCGTCTTCTATATCTAGACTAACGAGATCCGCCTGTACAACCGCCTTCTACATCTAGACTAACGGGATACGTCGTTGTACAACCATCTTCTATATCTAGACTAACGAGATCCGTCTGTACAACCGTCTTCTATAACTAGACTAACGAGATCCGTCTGTACAACCGTCTTCTATATCTACACTAACGAGAACCATCTGTACAACCGTCTTCTATATCTAGACTAACGAGATCCGTCTGTGCAACCGTCTTCTATATCTAGACTAACGAGATACGTCGTTGGACAAACGTCTTCAATATCTAGACTAACGAGATACGTCGTTGGACAAACGTCTTCAATATCTAGACTAACGAGATCCGTCTGTACAACCGTCTTCTATATCTAGACTAACGAGATCCATCGTTGTACAACCCTCTTCTATATCTAGACTAACGAGATCCGTCTGTACAACCGTTTTCTATATCTAGACTAACGAGATACGTCGTTGGACAAACGTCTTCAATATCTAGACTAACGAGATCCGTCTGCACAACGGTCTCCTATATCTAGACTAACGAGATCCGTCTGTACAACCGTTTTCTATATCTATAATAACGAGGTACGTCGTTGGACAAACGTCTTCAATATCTAGACTAACGAGATCCGTCTGTACAACCGTCTTCTATATCTAGACTAACGAGATCTGTCTGTACAACCGTCTTCTATATCTAGACTAACGAGATCCGCCTGTACAACCGCCTTCTACATCTAGACTAACGGGATACGTCGTTGTACAACCATCTTCAATATCTAGACTAACGAGATCCGTCTGTACAACCGTCTTCTATAACTAGACTAACGAGATCCGTCTGTACAACCGTCTTCTATATCTACACTAACGAGAACCATCTGTACAACCGTCTTCAATATCTAGACTAACGAGATCCGTCTGTACAACCGTTTTCTATACCTAGACTAACGAGGTACGTCATTGGACAAACGTCTTCAATATCTAGACTAACGAGATACGTCGTTGGATAAACGTCTTCAATATCTAGACTAACGAGATACGTCGTTGGAAAAACGTCTTCAATATCTAGACTAACGAGGTCCGTCTGTACAACCGTCTTCTATATCTAGACTAACGTGATCCGTCTGTACAACCGTCTTCTATATCTAGACTAACGAGATCCGTCTGTACAACCGTCTTCTATATCTAGACTAACGAGATCTGTCTGTACAACCGTCTTCTATATCCAGACTAACGAGATCCGCCTGTACAACCGCCTTCTACATCTAGACTAACGGGATACGTCGTTGTACAACCATCTTCTATATCTAGACTATCGAGATCCGTCTGTACAACCGTTTTCTATATCTAGACTAACGAGATCCGTCTGTACAACCGTCTTCTATATCTAGACTAACGAGATCCGACTGTACAACCGTCTTCTATACCTAGACTAACGAGATCCGTCTGTACAACCGTTTTCTATACCTAGACTAACGAGGTACGTCATTGGACAAACGTCTTCAATATCTAGACTAACGAGATCCATCGTTGTACAACCGTTTTCTGTACCTAGACTAACGAGGTACGTCATTGGACAAACGTCTTCTATATCTAGACTAACGAGATCCGTCTGTACAACCGTTTTCTATATCTAGACTAACGAGATACGTCGTTGGACAAACGTCTTCAGTATCCAGACTAACGAGATCCGTCTGCACAACCGTCTCCTATATCTAGACTAACGAGATCCGTCTGTACAACCGTTTTCTATATCTATAATAACGAGGTACGTCGTTGGACAAACGTCTTCAATATCTAGACTAACGAGATCCGTCTGTACAACCGTCTTCTATATCTAGACTAACGAGATACGTCGTTGGATAAACGTCTTCAATATCTAGACTAACGAGATACGTCGTTGGAAAAACGTCTTCAATATCTAGACTAACGAGATACGTCGTTGGAAAAACGTCTTCAATATCTAGACTAACGAGGTCCGTCTGTACAACCGTCTTCTATATCTAGACTAACGAGATCCGTCTGTACAACCGTCTTCTATACCTAGACTAACGAGATCCGTCTGTGCAACCGTTTTCTATACCTAGACTAACGAGGTACGTCATTGGACAAACGTCTTCAATATCTAGACTAACGAGATCCGTCTGTACAACCGTCTTCTATAACTAGACTAACGAGATCCGTCTGTACAACCGTCTTCTATATCTACACTAACGAGAACCATCTGTACAACCGTCTTCTATATCTAGACTAACGAGATCCGTCTGTGCAACCGTCTTCTATATCTAGACTAACGAGATCCGTCGTTGTACAACCCTCTTCTATATCTAGACTAACGAGATGCGTCTGTACAACCATTTTCTATATCTAGACTAACGAGATACGTCGTTGGACAAACGTCTTCAATATCTAGACTAACGAGATCCGTCTGTACAACCGTCTTCTATATCTAGACTAACGAGATCCATCGTTGTACAACCCTCTTCTATATCTAGACTAACGAGATCCGTCTGTACAACCGTTTTCTATATCTATAATAACGAGGTACGTCGTTGGACAAACGTCTTCAATATCTAGACTAACGAGATCCGTCTGTACAACCGTCTTCTATATCTAGACTAACGAGATACGTCGTTGGATAAACGTCTTCAATATCTAGACTAACGAGATACGTCGTTGGAAAAACGTCTTCAATATCTAGACTAACGAGGTCCGTCTGTACAACCGTCTTCTATATCTAGACTAACGAGATCCGTCTGTACAACCGTCTTCTATATCTAGACTAACGAGATCCGTCTGTACAACCGTCTTCTATATCTAGACTAACGAGATCTGTCTGTACAACCGTCTTCTATATCTAGACTAACGAGATCCGCCTGTACAACCGCCTTCTACATCTAGACTAACGGGATACGTCGTTGTACAACCATCTTCTATATCTAGACTAACGAGATCCGTCTGTACAACCGTTTTCTATATCTAGACTAACGAGATCCGTCTGTACAACCGTCTTCTATACCTAGACTAACGAGATCCGTCTGTACAACCGTTTTCTATACCTAGACTAACGAGGTACGTCATTGGACAAACGTCTTCAATATCTAGACTAACGAGATCCGTCTGTACAACCGTCTTCTATAACTAGACTAACGAGATCCGTCTGTACAACCGTCTTCTATATCTACACTAACGAGAACCATCTGTACAACCGTCTTCTATATCTAGACTAACGAGATCCGTCTGTGCAACCGTCTTCTATATCTAGACTAACGAGATCCGTCGTTGTACAACCCTCTTCTATATCTAGACTAACGAGATGCGTCTGTACAACCATTTTCTATATCTAGACTAACGAGATACGTCGTTGGACAAACGTCTTCAATATCTAGACTAACGAGATCCGTCTGTACAACCGTCTTCTATATCTAGACTAACGAGATCCGTCTGTACAACCGTCTTCTATATCTAGACTAACGAGATCCGTCTGTACAACCGTCTTCTATATCTAGACTAACGAGATCTGTCTGTACAACCGTCTTCTATATCTAGACTAACGAGATCCGCCTGTACAACCGCCTTCTACATCTAGACTAACGGGATACGTCGTTGTACAACCATCTTCTATATCTAGACTAACGAGATCCGTCTGTACAACCGTTTTCTATATCTAGACTAACGAGATCCGTCTGTACAACCGTCTTCTATATCTAGACTAACGAGATCCGTCTGTACAACCGTCTTCTATACCTAGACTAACGAGATCCGTCTGTACAACCGTTTTCTATACCTAGACAAACGAGGTACGTCATTGGACAAACGTCTTCAATATCTAGACTAATGAGATCCGTCTGTACAACCGTCTTCTATAACTAGACTAACGAGATCCGTCTGTACAACCGTCTTCTATATCTACACTAACGAGAACCATCTGTACAACCGTCTTCTATATCTAGACTAACGAGATCCGTCTGTGCAACCGTCTTCTATATCTAGACTAACGAGATCCGTCTGTACAACCGTTTTCTATACCTAGACTAACGAGGTACGTCATTGGACAAACGTCTTCAATATCTAGACTAACGAGATCCGTCTGTACAACCGTCTTCTATAACTAGACTAACGAGATCCGTCTGTACAACCGTCTTCTATATCTACACTAACGAGAACCATCTGTACAACCGTCTTCTATATCTAGACTAACGAGATCCGTCTGTGCAACCGTCTTCTATATCTAGACTAACGAGATCCGTCGTTGTACAACCCTCTTCTATATCTAGACTAACGAGATGCGTCTGTACAAACATTTTCTATATCTAGACTAACGAGATACGTCGTTGGACAAACGTCTTCAATATCTAGACTAACGAGATCCGTCGTTGTACAACCGTCTTCTATAACTAGACTAACGAGATCCGTCTGTACAACCGGCTTCTATATCAAGACTAACGAGATCCGTCGTTGTACAACCGTCTTCTATATCTAGACTAACGAGATCCGTCTGTACAACCGTCTTCTATATCTAGACTAACGAGATACGTCGTTGGACAAACGTCTTCAATATCTAGACTAACGAGATCCGTCTGTGCAACCGTCTTCGATATCTAGACTAACGAGATACGTCGTTGGACAAACGTCTTCAATATCTAGACTAACGAGATACGTCGTTGGACAAACGTCTTCAATATCTAGACTAACGAGATCCGTCTGTACAACCGTCTTCTATATCTAGACTAACGAGATCCGTCTGTACAACCGTCTTCTATATCTAGACTAACGAGATACGTCGTTGGATAAACGTCTTCAATATCTAGACTAACGAGATACGTCGTTGGAAAAACGTCTTCAATATCTAGACTAACGAGGTCCGTCTGTACAACCGTCTTCTATATCTAGACTAACGTGATCCGTCTGTACAACCGTCTTCTATATCTAGACTAACGAGATCCGTCTGTACAACCGTCTTCTATATCTAGACTAACGAGATCTGTCTGTACAACCGTCTTCTATATCCAGACTAACGAGATCCGTCTGTACAACCGTCTTCTATATCTAGACTAACGAGATACGTCGTTGGATAAACGTCTTCAATATCTAGACTAACGAGATACGTCGTTGGAAAAACGTCTTCAATATCTAGACTAACGAGGTCCGTCTGTACAACCGTCTTCTATATCTAGACAAACGTGATCCGTCTGTACAACCGTCTTCTATATCTAGACTAACGAGATCCGTCTGTACAACCGTTTTCTATATCTAGACTAACGAGATACGTCGTTGGACAAACGTCTTCAATATCTAGACTAACGAGATCCGTCTGTACAACCGTCTTCTATATCTAGACTAACGAGATCCATCGTTGTACAACCCTCTTCTATATCTAGACTAACGAGATCCGTCTGTACAACCGTTTTCTATATCTAGACTAACGAGATACGTCGTTGGACAAAAGTCTTCAATATCCAGACTAACGAGATCCGTCTGCACAACCGTCTCCTATATCTAGACTAACGAGATCCGTCTGTACAACCGTTTTCTACATCTATAATAACGAGGTACGTCGTTGGACAAACGTCTTCAATATCTAGACTAACGAGATCCGTCTGTACAACCGTCTTCTATATCTAGACTAACGAGATCTGTCTGTACAACCGTCTTCTATATCTAGACTAACGAGATCCGCCTGTACAACCGCCTTCTACATCTAGACTAACGGGATACGTCGTTGTACAACCATCTTCTATATCTAGACTAACGAGATCCGTCTGTACAACCGTTTTCTATATCTAGACTAACGAGATCCGTCTGTACAACCGTCTTCTATATCTAGACTAACGAGATCCGTCTGTACAACCGTCTTCTATACCTAGACTAACGAGATCCGTCTGTGCAACCGTTTTCTATACCTAGACTAACGAGGTACGTCATTGGACAAACGTCTTCAATATCTAGACTAACGAGATACGTCGTTGGAAAAACGTCTTCAATATCTAGACTAACGAGGTCCGTCTGTACAACCGTCTTCTATATCTAGACTAACGTGATCCGTCTGTACAACCGTCTTCTATATCTAGACTAACGAGATCCGTCTGTACAACCGTCTTCTATATCTAGACTAACGAGATCTGTCTGTACAACCGTCTTCTATATCCAGACTAACGAGATCCGCCTGTACAACCGCCTTCTACATCTAGACTAACGGGATACGTCGTTGTACAACCATCTTCTATATCTAGACTATCGAGATCCGTCTGTACAACCGTTTTCTATATCTAGACTAACGAGATCCGTCTGTACAACCGTCTTCTATATCTAGACTAACGAGATCCGACTGTACAACCGTCTTCTATACCTAGACTAACGAGATCCGTCTGTACAACCGTCCTCTATATCTAGACTAACGAGATCTGTCTGTACAACCGTCTTCTATATCTAGACTAACGAGATCCGCCTGTACAACCGCCTTCTACATCTAGACTAACGGGATACGTCGTTGTACAACCATCTTCTATATCTAGACTAACGAGATCCGTCTGTACAACCGTTTTCTATATCTAGACTAACGAGATCCGTCTGTACAACCGTCTTCTATATCTAGACTAACGAGATCCGTCTGTACAACCGTCTTCTATACCTAGACTAACGAGATCCGTCTGTGCAACCGTTTTCTATACCTAGACTAACGAGGTACGTCATTGGACAAACGTCTTCAATATCTAGACTAACGAGATCCGTCTGTACAACCGTCTTCTATAACTAGACTAACGAGATCCGTCTGTACAACCGTCTTCTATATCTACACTAACGAGAACCATCTGTACAACCGTCTTCTATATCTAGACTAACGAGATCTGTCTGTACAACCGTCTTCTATATCCAGACTAACGAGATCCGCCTGTACAACCGCCTTCTACATCTAGACTAACGGGATACGTCGTTGTACAACCATCTTCTATATCTAGACTATCGAGATCCGTCTGTACAACCGTTTTCTATATCCAGACTAACGAGATCCGCCTGTACAACCGCCTTCTACATCTAGACTAACGGGATACGTCGTTGTACAACCATCTTCTATATCTAGACTAACGAGATACGTCGTTGGACAAACGTCTTCAATATCTAGACTAACGAGATACGTCGTTGGACAAACGTCTTCAATATCTAGACTAACGAGATCCGTCTGTACAACCGTCTTCTATATCTAGACTAACGAGATCCGTCTGTACAACCGTCTTCTATATCTAGACTAACGAGATACGTCGTTGGATAAACGTCTTCAATATCTAGACTAACGAGATACGTCGTTGGAAAAACGTCTTCAATATCTAGACTAACGAGGTCCGTCTGTACAACCGTCTCCTATATCTAGACTAACGAGATCCGTCTGTACAACCGTTTTCTATATCTATAATAACGAGGTACGTCGTTGGACAAACGTCTTCAATATCTAGACTAACGAGATCCGTCTGTACAACCGTCTTCTATATCTAGACTAACGAGATCTGTCTGTACAACCATCTTCTATATCTAGACTAACGAGATACGTCGTTGGACAAACGTCTTCAATATCTAGACTAACGAGATACGTCGTTGGACAAACGTCTTCAATATCTAGACTAACGAGATCCGTCTGTACAACCGTCTTCTATATCTAGACTAACGAGATCCGTCTGTACAACCGTCTTCTATATCTAGACTAACGAGATACGTCGTTGGATAAACGTCTTCAATATCTAGACTAACGAGATACGTCGTTGGAAAAACGTCTTCAATATCTAGACTAACGAGGTCCGTCTGTACAACCGTCTTCTATATCTAGACTAACGTGATCCGTCTGTACAACCGTCTTCTATATCTAGACTAACGAGATCCGTCTGTACAACCGTCTTCTATATCTAGACTAACGAGATCTGTCTGTACAACCGTCTTCTATATCCAGACTAACGAGATCCGCCTGTACAACCGCCTTCTACATCTAGACTAACGGGATACGTCGTTGTACAACCATCTTCTATATCTAGACTATCGAGATCCGTCTGTACAACCGTTTTCTATATCTAGACTAACGAGATCCGTCTGTACAACCGTCTTCTATATCTAGACTAACGAGATCCATCGTTGTACAACCCTCTTCTATATCTAGACTAACGAGATCCGTCTGTACAACCGTTTTCTATATCTAGACTAACGAGATACGTCGTTGGACAAACGTCTTCAATATCTAGACTAACGAGATCCGTCTGCACAACCGTCTCCTATATCTAGACTAACGAGATCCGTCTGTACAACCGTTTTCTATATCTATAATAACGAGGTACGTCGTTGGACAAACGTCTTCAATATCTAGACTAACGAGATCCGTCTGTACAACCGTCTTCTATATCTAGACTAACGAGATACGTCGTTGGATAAACGTCTTCAATATCTAGACTAACGAGATACGTCGTTGGAAAAACGTCTTCAATATCTAGACTAACGAGGTCCGTCTGTACAACCGTCTTCTATATCTAGACTAACGAGCTCCGTCTGTACAACCGTCTTCTATATCTAGACTAACGAGATCCGTCTGTACAACCGTCTTCTATATCTAGACTAACGAGATCTGTCTGTACAACCGTCTTCTATATCTAGACTAACGAGATCCGCCTGTACAACCGCCTTCTACATCTAGACTAACGGGATACGTCGTTGTACAACCATCTTCTATATCTAGACTAACGAGATCCGTCTGTACAACCGTTTTCTATATCTAGACTAACGAGATCCGTCTGTACAACCGTCTTCTATATCTAGACTAACGAGATCCGTCTGTACAACCGTCTTCTATACCTAGACTAACGAGATCCGTCTGTACAACCGTTTTCTATACCTAGACTAACGAGGTACGTCATTGGACAAACGTCTTCAATATCTAGACTAACGAGATCCGTCTGTACAACCGTCTTCTATAACTAGACTAACGAGATCTGTCTGTACAACCGTCTTCTATATCTAGACTAACGAGAACCATCTGTACAACCGTCTTCTATATCTAGACTAAGGAGATCCGTCTGTACAACCGTCTTCTATACCTAGACTAACGAGATCCGTCGTTGTACAACCGTCTTCTATATCTAGACTAACGAGATCCGTCGTTGTACAACCCTCTTCTATATCTAGACTAACGAGATGCGTCTGTACAACCATTTTCTATATCTAGACTAACGAGATCCGTCTGTACAACCGTCTTCTATATCTACACTAACGAGAACCATCTGTACAACCGTCTTCTATATCTAGACTAACGAGATCCGTCTGTACAACCGTCTTCTATATCTAGACTAACGAGATCCGTCTGTACAACCATCTTCTATATCTAGACTAACGAGATCCGTCGTTGTATAACCGTCTTCTGTATCTAGACTAACGAGACCCGTCTGTACAACCGTCTTCTATATCTAGACTAACGGGATCCGTCTGTACAACCGTCTTCTATATCTAGACTAACGAGATCTCTCGTTATACAACCGTCTTCTATATCTAGACTAACGAGATCTGTCGTTATACAACCGTCTTCTATATCTAGACTAACGAGATCCGTCTGTACAACCGTCTTCTATATCTAGACTAACGGGATCCGTCTGTACAACCGTCTTCTATATCTAGACTAACGAGATCTCTCGTTATACAACCGTCTTCTATATCTAGACTAACGAGATCCGTCTGTACAACCGTCTTCTATATCTAGACTAACGAGATCTGTCTGTACAACCGTTTTCTATATCTAGACTAACGAGGTACGTCGTTGGACAAACGTCTTCAATATCTAGACTAACGAGCTCTGTCTGTACAACCGTCTTCTATATCTAGACTAACGAGATCTCTCGTTGTACAACCGTCTTCTATATCTAGACTAACGAGATACGTCGTTGGACAAACGTCTTCAATATCTAGACTAACGAGATACGTCGTTGGACAAACGTCTTCAATATCTAGACTAACGAGATCCGTCTGTACAACCGTCTTCTATATCTAGACTAACGAGATCCGTCTGTACAACCGTCTTCTATATCTAGACTAACGAGATACGTCGTTGGATAAACGTCTTCAATATCTAGACTAACGAGATACGTCGTTGGAAAAACGTCTTCAATATCTAGACTAACGAGGTCCGTCTGTACAACCGTCTTCTATATCTAGACTAACGAGATCTCTCGTTGTACAACCGTCTTCTATATCTAGACTAACGAGATACGTCGTTGGACAAACGTCTTCAATATCTAGACTAACGAGATACGTCGTTGGACAAACGTCTTCAATATCTAGACTAACGAGATCCGTCTGTACAACCGTCTTCTATATCTAGACTAACGAGATACGTCGTTGGATAAACGTCTTCAATATCTAGACAAACGAGATACGTCGTTGGAAAAACGTCTTCAATATCTAGACTAACGAGGTCCGTCTGTACAACCGTCTTCTATATCTAGACTAACGTGATCCGTCTGTACAACCGTCTTCTATATCTAGACTAACGAGATCCGTCTGTACAACCGTCTTCTATATCTAGACTAACGAGATCTGTCTGTACAACCGTCTTCTATATCCAGACTAACGAGATCCGCCTGTACAACCGCCTTCTACATCTAGACTAACGGGATACGTCGTTGTACAACCATCTTCTATATCTAGACAATCGAGATCCGTCTGTACAACCGTTTTCTATATCTAGACTAACGAGATCCGTCTGTACAACCGTCTTCTATATCTAGACTAACGAGATCCGACTGTACAACCGTCTTCTATACCTAGACTAACGAGATCCGTCTGTACAACCGTTTTCTATACCTAGACTAACGAGGTACGTCATTGGACAAACGTCTTCAATATCTAGACTAACGAGATACGTCGTTGGAAAAACGTCTTCAATATCTAGACTAACGAGGTCCGTCTGTGCAACCGTCTTCTATATCTAGACTAACGAGATCCGTCGTTGTACAACCCTCTTCTATATCTAGACTAACGAGATGCGTCTGTACAACCATTTTCTATATCTAGACTAACGAGATCCATCGTTGTACAACCCTCTTCTATATCTAGACTAACGAGATCCGTCTGTACAACCGTTTTCTATATCTAGACTAACGAGATACGTCGTTGGACAAACGTCTTCAATATCTAGACTAACGAGATCCGTCTGCACAACCGTCTCCTATATCTAGACTAACGAGATCCGTCTGTACAACCGTTTTCTATATCTATAATAACGAGGTACGTCGTTGGACAAACGTCTTCAATATCTAGACTAACGAGATCCGTCTGTACAACCGTCTTCTATATCTAGACTAACGAGATACGTCGTTGGATAAACGTCTTCAATATCTAGACTAACGAGATACGTCGTTGGAAAAACGTCTTCAATATCTAGACTAACGAGATACGTCGTTGGAAAAACGTCTTCAATATCTAGACTAACGAGGTCCGTCTGTACAACCGTCTTCTATATCTAGACTAACGAGATCCGTCTGTACAACCGTCTTCTATACCTAGACTAACGAGATCCGTCTGTGCAACCGTTTTCTATACCTAGACTAACGAGGTACGTCATTGGACAAACGTCTTCAATATCTAGACTAACGAGATCCGTCTGTACAACCGTCTTCTATAACTAGACTAACGAGATCCGTCTGTACAACCGTCTTCTATATCTACACTAACGAGAACCATCTGTACAACCGTCTTCTATATCTAGACTAACGAGATCCGTCTGTGCAACCGTCTTCTATATCTAGACTAACGAGATCCGTCGTTGTACAACCCTTTTCTATATCTAGACTAACGAGATGCGTCTGTACAACCATTTTCTATATCTAGACTAACGAGATACGTCGTTGGACAAACGTCTTCAATATCTAGACTAACGAGATCCGTCTGTACAACCGTCTTCTATATCTAGACTAACGAGATCCATCGTTGTACAACCCTCTTCTATATCTAGACTAACGAGATCCGTCTGTACAACCGTTTTCTATATCTAGACTAACGAGATACGTCGTTGGACAAACGTCTTCAATATCTAGACTAACGAGATCCGTCTGCACAACCGTCTCCTATATCTAGACTAACGAGATCCGTCTGTACAACCGTTTTCTATATCTATAATAACGAGGTACGTCGTTGGACAAACGTCTTCAATATCTAGACTAACGAGATCCGTCTGTACAACCGTCTTCTATATCTAGACTAACGAGATACGTCGTTGGATAAACGTCTTCAATATCTAGACTAACGAGATACGTCGTTGGAAAAACGTCTTCAATATCTAGACTAACGAGGTCCGTCTGTACAACCGTCTTCTATATCTAGACTAACGAGATCCGTCTGTACAACCGTCTTCTATATCTAGACTAACGAGATCCGTCTGTACAACCGTCTTCTATATCTAGACTAACGAGATCTGTCTGTACAACCGTCTTCTATATCTAGACTAACGAGATCCGCCTGTACAACCGCCTTCTACATCTAGACTAACGGGATACGTCGTTGTACAACCATCTTCTATATCTAGACTAACGAGATCCGTCTGTACAACCGTTTTCTATATCTAGACTAACGAGATCCGTCTGTACAACCGTCTTCTATATCTAGACTAACGAGATCCGTCTGTACAACCGTCTTCTATACCTAGACTAACGAGATCCGTCTGTACAACCGTTTTCTATACCTAGACTAACGAGGTACGTCATTGGACAAACGTCTTCAATATCTAGACTAACGAGATCCGTCTGTACAACCGTCTTCAATATCTAGACTAACGAGATCCGTCTGTACAACCGTCTTCTATATCTAGACTAACGAGATCCGTCGTTGTACAACCGTCTTCTATATCTAGACTAACGAGATCCGTCGTTGTACAACCGTCTTCTATATCTCGACTAACGAGATCTCTCGTTGTACAACCGTCTTCTATATCTAGACTAACGAGATACGTCGTTGGACAAAAGTCGTTAATATCTAGACTAACGAGATCCGTGTGTACAACCGTCTTCTATATCTAGACTAACGAGATCCGTCGTTATACAACCGTCTTCTATATCTCGACTAACGAGATCTCTCGTTGTACAACCGTCTTCTATATCTAGACTAACGAGATCCGTCGTTGTACAACCGTCTTCTATATCTAGACTAACGAGATCCGTCTGTACAACCGTCTTCTATATCTAGACTAACGAGATCCATCTGTACAACCGTTTTCTATATCTAGACTACCGAGATCCGTCGTTGTACAACCGTCTTCTATATCTAGACTAACGAGATCTCTCGTTGTGCAACCGTCTTCTATATCTAGACTAACGAGATCCGTCTGTACAACCGTCTTCAATATCTAGACTAACGAGATCCGTCTGAACAACCCTCTTTTATATCAAGACTAACGAGATCCGTCTGTACAACCGTCTTCTATATCTAGACTAACGAGATCCGTCGTTGGACAAACGTCTTCAATATCTAGACTAACGTGATCCGTCTGTACAACCGTCTTCTATATCTAGACTAACGAGATACGTCGTTGTACAAGCGTCTACTATATCCAGACTAACGAGATCCGTCGTTGTACAACCGTCATCTATATCTAGACTAACGAGATCCGTCGTTGTACAACCGTCTTCTATATCTAGACTAACGAGATCCGTCTGTACAACCGTTTTCTATATCTAGACTAACGAGATCCATCTGTACAACCGTTTTCTATATCTAGACTACCGAGATCCGTCGTTGTACAACCGTCTTCTATATCTAGACTAACGAGATCTCTCGTTGTGCAACCGTCTTCTATATCTAGACTAACGAGATCCGTCTGTACAACCGTCTTCAATATCTAGACTAACGAGATCCGTCTGAACAACCCTCTTTTATATCAAGACTAACGAGATCCGTCTGTACAACCGTCTTCTATATCTAGACTAACGAGATCCGTCGTTGGACAAACGTCTTCAATATCTAGACTAACGTGATCCGTCTGTACAACCGTCTTCTATATCTAGACTAACGAGATACGTCGTTGTACAAGCGTCTACTATATCCAGACTAACGAGATCCGTCGTTGTACAACCGTCATCTATATCTAGACTAACGAGATCCGTCTGTACAACCGTCTTCAATATCTAGACTAACGAGATCCGTCTGAACAACCCTCTTTTATATCAAGACTAACGAGATACGTCTGTACAACCGTTTTCTATATCTAGACTAACGAGATCCGTCGTTGTACAACCGTCTTCTATATCCAGACTAACGTGATCCGTCTGTACAACCGTCTTCTATATCTAGACTAACGAGATACGTCGTTGTTCAAGCGTCTTCTATATCCAGACTAACGAGATCCGTCGTTGTACAACCGTCATCTATATCTAGACTAACGAGATCCGTCGTTGTACAACCGTCTTCTATGTCTAGACTAGCGAGATACGTCGTTGGACAAACGTCATCAATATCTAGACTAACGAGAGATACGTCTGTACAACCGTTTTCTATATCTAGACTAACGAGATCCGTCTGTACAACCGTCTTCTATATCTAGACTAACGAGATCCGTCGTTGTACAATCGTCTTCTATATCTAGACTAACGAGATCCGTCGTTGTACACCCGTCTTCTATAACTAGACTAACGAGATCCGTCGTTGTACAACCGTCTTCTATATCTAGACTAACGAGATCCGTCGTTGTTCAACCGTCTTCTATATCTCGACTAACGAGATCTATCGTTGTACAACCGTCTTCTATATCTAGACTAACGAGATACGTCGTTGGATAAACGTCTTCAATATCTAGACCAACGAGATCCGTCGGTACAACTGTCTTCTATATCTAGACTCACGAGATCCGTCTGTACAACCGTCTTCTATATCTAGACTAACGAGATCCGTCGTTGTACAACCGTCTTCTATATCTAGACTAACGAGATCCGTCGTTGTACAACCGTCTTCTATATCTAGACTAACGAGATCTCTCGTTGTGCAACCGCCTTCTATATCTAGACTAACGAGATCCGTCTGTACAACCGTCTTCTATATCTAGACTAACGAGATCCGTCGTTGTACAACGGTCTTCTATATCTCGACTAACGAGATCTCTCGTTGTACAACCGTCTTCTATATCTAGACTAACGAGATCCGTCGTTGTACAACCGTCTTCTATATCCAGACTAACGAGATCCGTCGTTGTACAACCGTCTTCTATATCTAGACTAACGAGATCCGTCTGTACAACCGTCTTCTATATCTAGACTAACGAGATCCGTCTGTACAACCGTATTCTATATCTAGACTACCGAGATCCGTCGTTGTACAACCGTCTTCTATATCTAGACTAACGAGATCTCTCGTTGTGCAACCGTCTTCTATATCTAGACTAACGAGATCCGTCTGTACAACCGTCTTCAATATCTAGACTAACGAGATCCGTCTGTACAACCGTCTTCTATATCTAGACTAACGAGATCCGTCGTTGTACAACCGTCTTCTATATCTAGACTAACGAGATCCGTCGTTGTACAACCGTCTTCTATATCTCGACTAACGAGATCTCTCGTTGTACAACCGTCTTCTATATCTAGACTAACGAGATCCGTCGTTGCACAACCGTCTTCTATATCTATACTAAAGAGATCCGTCTGTACAACCGTCTTCTATATCTAGACTAACGAGATCCGTCTGTACAACCGTCTTCTATATCTAGACTAACGAGATCCGTCGTTATACAACCGTCTTCTATATCTCGACTAACGAGATCTCTCGTTGTACAACCGTCTTCTATATCTAGACTAACGAGATACGTCGTTGGACAAACGTCTTTAATATCTAGACTAACGAGATCCGTCTGTACAACCGTCTTCTATATCTAGACTAACGAGATCCGTCGTTGTACAACCGTCTTCTATATCTATACTAAAGAGATCCGTCTGTACAACCGTCTTCTATATCTAGACTAACGAGATCCGTCTGTACAACCGTCTTCTATATCTAGACTAACGAGATCCGTCGTTGTACAACCGTCTTCTATATCCAGACTAACGAGATCCGTCGTTGTACAACCGTCTTCTATATCTAGGCTAACGAGATCCGTCTGTACAACCGTCTTCTATATCTAGACTAACGAGATCCGTCTGTACAACCGTTTTCTATATCTAGACTACCTAGATCCGTCGTTGTACAACCGTCTTCTATATCTAGACTAGCGAGATACGTCGTTGGACAAACGTCTTCAATATCTAGACTAACGAGATCCGTCTGTACAACTGTCTTCTATATCTAGACTAACGAGATCCGTCTGTACAACCGTCTTCTATATCTAGACTAACGAGATCCGTCGTTGTACAACCGTTTTCTATATCTAGACTAACGAGATCCGTCGTTGTACAACCGTCTTCTAATCTAGACTAACGAGATCCGTCGTTGTACAACCGTCTTCTATATCTCGACTAACGAGATCTCTCGTTGTACAACCGTCTTCTATATCTAGACTAACGAGATCCGTCGTTGTACAAGCGTCTTCTATATCTCGACTAACGAGATCTCTCGTTGTACAACCGTCTTCTATATCTAGACTAACGAGATACGTCGTTGGACAAACGTCTTCAATATCTAGACTAACGAGATCCGTCTGTACAACCGTCTTCTATATCTAGACTAACGAGATCCGTCTGTACAACCGTTTTCTATATCTAGACTACGTAGATCCGTCGTTGTACAACCGTCTTCTATATCTAGACTAACGAGATCACTCGTTGTGCAACCGTCTTCTATATCTAGACTAACGAGATCCGTCTGTACAACCGTCTTCAATATCTAGACTAACGAGATCCGTCTGTACAACCGTCTTCTATATCTAGACTAACGAGATCCGTCGTTGTACAACCGTCTTCTATATCTCGACTAACGAGATCTCTTGTTGTACAACCGTCTTCTATATCTAGACTAACGAGATCCGTCGTTGTACAACCGTCTTCTATATCTAGACTAACGAGATACGTCGTTGGACAAACGTCTTCAATATCTAGACTAACGAGATCCGTCTGTACAACCGTTTTCTATATCTAGACTACCGAGATCCGTCGTTGTACAACCGTCTTCTATATCTAGACTAACGAGATCTCTCGTTGTGCAACCGCCTTCTATATCTAGACTAACGAGATCCGTCGTTGTACAACCGTCTTCTATATCTATACTAAAGAGATCCGTCTGTACAACCGTCTTCTATATCTAGACTAACGAGATCCGTCTGTACAACCGTCTTCTATATCTAGACTAACGAGATCCGTCGTTGTACAACCGTCTTCTATATCCAGACTAACGTGATCCGTCTGTACAACCGTCTTCTATATCTAGACTAACGAGATACGTCGTTGTACAAGCGTCTTCTATATCCAGACTAACGAGATCCGTCGTTGTACAACCGTCATCTATATCTAGACTAACGAGATCCGTCGTTGTACAACCGTCTTCTATGTCTAGACTAGCGAGATACGTCGTTGGACAAACGTCATCAATATCTAGACTAACGAGAGATACGTCTGTACAACCGTTTTCTATATCTAGACTAACGAGATCCGTCTGTACAACCGTCTTCTATATCTAGACTAACGAGATCCGTCGTTGTACAATCGTCTTCTATATCTAGACTAACGAGATCCGTCGTTGTACACCCGTCTTCTATAACTAGACTAACGAGATCCGTCGTTGTACAACCGTCTTCTATATCTAGACTAACGCGATCCGTCGTTGTTCAACCGTCTTCTATATCTCGACTAACGAGATCTATCGTTGTACAACCGTCTTCTATATCTAGACTAACGAGATACGTCGTTGGATAAACGTCTTCAATATCTAGACCAACGAGATCTGTCGGTACAACTGTCTTCTATATCTAGACTAACGAGATCCGTCTGTACAACCGTCTTCTATATCTAGACTAACGAGATCCGTCGTTGTACAACCGTTTTCTATATCTAGACTAACGAGATCCGTCGTTGTACAACCGTCTTCTATATCTAGACTAACGAGATCCGTCGTTGTACAACCGTCTTCTATATCTAGACTAACGAGATCCGTCGTTGTACAACCGTCTTCTATATCTAGACTAACGAGATCTCTCGTTGTGCAACCGCCTTCTATATCTAGACTAACGAGATCCGTCTGTACAACCGTCTTCTATATCTAGACTAACGAGCTCCGTCTGTACAACCGTCTTCTATAGATAGACTAACGAGATCCGTCTGTACAACCGTCTTCTATATCTAGACTACCGAGATCCGTCGTTGTACAACCGTCTTCTATATCTAGACTAACGAGATCTCTCGTTGAGCAACCGTCTTCTATATCTAGACTAACGAGATCCGTCTGTACAACCGTCTTCAATATCTAGACTAACGAGATCCGTCTGTACAACCGTCTTCTATATCTAGACTAACGAGATCCGTCGTTGTACAACCGTCTTCTATATCTAGACTAACGAGATCCGTCGTTGTACAACCGTCTTCTATATCTCGACTAACGAGATCTCTCGTTGTACAACCGTCTTCTATATCTAGACTAACGAGATCCGTCGTTGCACAACCGTCTTCTATATCTATACTAAAGAGATCCGTCTGTACAACCGTCTTCTATATCTAGACTAACGAGATCCGTCTGTACAACCGTCTTCTATATCTAGACTAACGAGATCCGTCGTTATACAACCGTCTTCTATATCTCGACTAACGAGATCTCTCGTTGTACAACCGTCTTCTATATCTAGACTAACGAGATACGTCGTTGGACAAACGTCTTTAATATCTAGACTAACGAGATCCGTCTGTACAACCGTCTTCTATATCTAGACTAACGAGATCCGTCGTTGTACAACCGTCTTCTATATCTATACTAAAGAGATCCGTCTGTACAACCGTCTTCTATATCTAGACTAACGAGATCCGTCTGTACAACCGTCTTCTATATCTAGACTAACGAGATCCGTCGTTGTACAACCGTCTTCTATATCCAGACTAACGAGATCCGTCGTTGTACAACCGTCTTCTATATCTAGGCTAACGAGATCCGTCTGTACAACCGTCTTCTATATCTAGACTAACGAGATCCGTCTGTACAACCGTTTTCTATATCTAGACTACCTAGATCCGTCGTTGTACAACCGTCTTCTATATCTAGACTAGCGAGATACGTCGTTGGACAAACGTCTTCAATATCTAGACTAACGAGATCCGTCTGTACAACTGTCTTCTATATCTAGACTAACGAGATCCGTCTGTACAACCGTCTTCTATATCTAGACTAACGAGATCCGTCGTTGTACAACCGTTTTCTATATCTAGACTAACGAGATCCGTCGTTGTACAACCGTCTTCTAATCTAGACTAACGAGATCCGTCGTTGTACAACCGTCTTCTATATCTCGACTAACGAGATCTCTCGTTGTACAACCGTCTTCTATATCTAGACTAACGAGATCCGTCGTTGTACAAGCGTCTTCTATATCTCGACTAACGAGATCTCTCGTTGTACAACCGTCTTCTATATCTAGACTAACGAGATACGTCGTTGGACAAACGTCTTCAATATCTAGACTAACGAGATCCGTCTGTACAACCGTCTTCTATATCTAGACTAACGAGATCCGTCTGTACAACCGTTTTCTATATCTAGACTACGTAGATCCGTCGTTGTACAACCGTCTTCTATATCTAGACTAACGAGATCACTCGTTGTGCAACCGTCTTCTATATCTAGACTAACGAGATCCGTCTGTACAACCGTCTTCAATATCTAGACTAACGAGATCCGTCTGTACAACCGTCTTCTATATCTAGACTAACGAGATCCGTCGTTGTACAACCGTCTTCTATATCTCGACTAACGAGATCTCTTGTTGTACAACCGTCTTCTATATCTAGACTAACGAGATCCGTCGTTGTACAACCGTCTTCTATATCTAGACTAACGAGATACGTCGTTGGACAAACGTCTTCAATATCTAGACTAACGAGATCCGTCTGTACAACCGTTTTCTATATCTAGACTACCGAGATCCGTCGTTGTACAACCGTCTTCTATATCTAGACTAACGAGATCTCTCGTTGTGCAACCGCCTTCTATATCTAGACTAACGAGATCCGTCGTTGTACAACCGTCTTCTATATCTATACTAAAGAGATCCGTCTGTACAACCGTCTTCTATATCTAGACTAACGAGATCCGTCTGTACAACCGTCTTCTATATCTAGACTAACGAGATCCGTCGTTGTACAACCGTCTTCTATATCCAGACTAACGTGATCCGTCTGTACAACCGTCTTCTATATCTAGACTAACGAGATACGTCGTTGTACAAGCGTCTTCTATATCCAGACTAACGAGATCCGTCGTTGTACAACCGTCATCTATATCTAGACTAACGAGATCCGTCGTTGTACAACCGTCTTCTATGTCTAGACTAGCGAGATACGTCGTTGGACAAACGTCATCAATATCTAGACTAACGAGAGATACGTCTGTAGAACCGTTTTCTATATCTAGACTAACGAGATCCGTCTGTACAACCGTCTTCTATATCTAGACTAACGAGGTCCGTCGTTGTACAATCGTCTTCTATATCTAGACTAACGAGATCCGTCGTTGTACACCCGTCTTCTATAACTAGACTAACGAGATCCGTCGTTGTACAACCGTCTTCTATATCTAGACTAACGAGATCCGTCGTTGTTCAACCGTCTTCTATATCTCGACTAACGAGATCTATCGTTGTACAACCGTCTTCTATATCTAGACTAACGAGATACGTCGTTGGATAAACGTCTTCAATATCTAGACCAACGAGATCCGTCGGTACAACTGTCTTCTATATCTAGACTAACGAGATCCGTCTGTACAACCGTCTTCTATATCTAGACTAACGAGATCCGTCGTTGTACAACCGTTTTCTATATCTAGACTAACGAGATCCGTCGTTGTACAACCGTCTTCTATATCTAGACTAACGAGATCCGTCGTTGTACAACCGTCTTCTATATCTAGACTAACGAGATCCGTCGTTGTACAACCGTCTTCTATATCTAGACTAACGAGATCTCTCGTTGTGCAACCGCCTTCTATATCTAGACTAACGAGATCCGTCTGTACAACCGTCTTCTATATCTAGACTAACGAGATCCGTCTGTACAACCGTCTTCTATATCTAGACTAACGAGATCTCTCGTTGTGCAACCGTCTTCTATATCTAGACTAACGAGATCCGTCTGTACAACCGTCTTCAATATCTAGACTAACGAGATCCGTCTGTACAACCGTCTTCTATATCTAGACTAACGAGATCTCTCGTTGTGCAACCGTCTTCTATATCTAGACTAACGAGATCCGTCGTTGTACAACCGTCTTCTATATCTAGACTAACGAGATACGTCGTTGGATAAACGTCTTCAATATCTAGACCAACGAGATCCGTCGGTACAACTGTCTTCTATATCTAGACTAACGAGATCCGTCTGTACAACCGTCTTCTATATCTAGACTAACGAGATCTCTCGTTGTGCAACCGTCTTCTATATCTAGACTAACGAGATCCGTCTGTACAACCGTCTTCAATATCTAGACTAACGAGATCCGTCTGTACAACCGTCTTCTATATCTAGACTAACGAGATCTCTCGTTGTGCAACCGTCTTCTATATCTAGACTAACGAGATCTCTCGTTGTGCAACCGTCTTCTATATCTAGACTAACGAGATCCGTCTGTACAACCGTCTTCAATATCTAGACTAACGAGATCCGTCTGAACAACCCTCTTTTATATCAAGACTAACGAGATACGTCTGTACAACCGTTTTCTATATCCAGACTAACGAGATCCGTCTGTACAACCGTCTTCTATATCTAGACTAACGAGATCCGTCTGTACAACCGTCTTCTATATCTAGACTAACGAGATCCGTCTGTACAACTGTCTTCTATATCTAGACTAACGAGATCCGTCTGTACAACCGTCTTCTATATCTAGACTAACGAGATCCGTCGTTGTACAACCGTTTTCTATATCTAGACTAACGAGATCCGTCGTTGTACAACCGTCTTCTAATCTAGACTAACGAGATCCGTCGTTGTACAACCGTCTTCTATATCTCGACTAACGAGATCTCTCGTTGTACAACCGTCTTCTATATCTAGACTAACGAGATCCGTCGTTGTACAAGCGTCTTCTATATCTCGACTAACGAGATCTCTCGTTGTACAACCGTCTTCTATATCTAGACTAACGAGATACGTCGTTGGACAAACGTCTTCAATATCTAGACTAACGAGATCCGTCTGTACAACCGTCTTCTATATCTAGACTAACGAGATCCGTCTGTACAACCGTTTTCTATATCTAGACTACGTAGATCCGTCGTTGTACAACCGTCTTCTATATCTAGACTAACGAGATCACTCGTTGTGCAACCGTCTTCTATATCTAGACTAACGAGATCCGTCTGTACAACCGTCTTCAATATCTAGACTAACGAGATCCGTCTGTACAACCGTCTTCTATATCTAGACTAACGAGATCCGTCGTTGTACAACCGTCTTCTATATCTCGACTAACGAGATCTCTTGTTGTACAACCGTCTTCTATATCTAGACTAACGAGATCCGTCGTTGTACAACCGTCTTCTATATCTAGACTAACGAGATACGTCGTTGGACAAACGTCTTCAATATCTAGACTAACGAGATCCGTCTGTACAACCGTTTTCTATATCTAGACTACCGAGATCCGTCGTTGTACAACCGTCTTCTATATCTAGACTAACGAGATCTCTCGTTGTGCAACCGCCTTCTATATCTAGACTAACGAGATCCGTCGTTGTACAACCGTCTTCTATATCTATACTAAAGAGATCCGTCTGTACAACCGTCTTCTATATCTAGACTAACGAGATCCGTCTGTACAACCGTCTTCTATATCTAGACTAACGAGATCCGTCGTTGTACAACCGTCTTCTATATCCAGACTAACGTGATCCGTCTGTACAACCGTCTTCTATATCTAGACTAACGAGATACGTCGTTGTACAAGCGTCTTCTATATCCAGACTAACGAGATCCGTCGTTGTACAACCGTCATCTATATCTAGACTAACGAGATCCGTCGTTGTACAACCGTCTTCTATGTCTAGACTAGCGAGATACGTCGTTGGACAAACGTCATCAATATCTAGACTAACGAGAGATACGTCTGTACAACCGTTTTCTATATCTAGACTAACGAGATCCGTCTGTACAACCGTCTTCTATATCTAGACTAACGAGATCCGTCGTTGTACAATCGTCTTCTATATCTAGACTAACGAGATCCGTCGTTGTACACCCGTCTTCTATAACTAGACTAACGAGATCCGTCGTTGTACAACCGTCTTCTATATCTAGACTAACGCGATCCGTCGTTGTTCAACCGTCTTCTATATCTCGACTAACGAGATCTATCGTTGTACAACCGTCTTCTATATCTAGACTAACGAGATACGTCGTTGGATAAACGTCTTCAATATCTAGACCAACGAGATCTGTCGGTACAACTGTCTTCTATATCTAGACTAACGAGATCCGTCTGTACAACCGTCTTCTATATCTAGACTAACGAGATCCGTCGTTGTACAACCGTTTTCTATATCTAGACTAACGAGATCCGTCGTTGTACAACCGTCTTCTATATCTAGACTAACGAGATCCGTCGTTGTACAACCGTCTTCTATATCTAGACTAACGAGATCCGTCGTTGTACAACCGTCTTCTATATCTAGACTAACGAGATCTCTCGTTGTGCAACCGCCTTCTATATCTAGACTAACGAGATCCGTCTGTACAACCGTCTTCTATATCTAGACTAACGAGCTCCGTCTGTACAACCGTCTTCTATAGATAGACTAACGAGATCCGTCTGTACAACCGTCTTCTATATCTAGACTACCGAGATCCGTCGTTGTACAACCGTCTTCTATATCTAGACTAACGAGATCTCTCGTTGAGCAACCGTCTTCTATATCTAGACTAACGAGATCCGTCTGTACAACCGTCTTCAATATCTAGACTAACGAGATCCGTCTGTACAACCGTCTTCTATATCTAGACTAACGAGATCCGTCGTTGTACAACCGTCTTCTATATCTAGACTAACGAGATCCGTCGTTGTACAACCGTCTTCTATATCTCGACTAACGAGATCTCTCGTTGTACAACCGTCTTCTATATCTAGACTAACGAGATCCGTCGTTGCACAACCGTCTTCTATATCTATACTAAAGAGATCCGTCTGTACAACCGTCTTCTATATCTAGACTAACGAGATCCGTCTGTACAACCGTCTTCTATATCTAGACTAACGAGATCCGTCGTTATACAACCGTCTTCTATATCTCGACTAACGAGATCTCTCGTTGTACAACCGTCTTCTATATCTAGACTAACGAGATACGTCGTTGGACAAACGTCTTTAATATCTAGACTAACGAGATCCGTCTGTACAACCGTCTTCTATATCTAGACTAACGAGATCCGTCGTTGTACAACCGTCTTCTATATCTATACTAAAGAGATCCGTCTGTACAACCGTCTTCTATATCTAGACTAACGAGATCCGTCTGTACAACCGTCTTCTATATCTAGACTAACGAGATCCGTCGTTGTACAACCGTCTTCTATATCCAGACTAACGAGATCCGTCGTTGTACAACCGTCTTCTATATCTAGGCTAACGAGATCCGTCTGTACAACCGTCTTCTATATCTAGACTAACGAGATCCGTCTGTACAACCGTTTTCTATATCTAGACTACCTAGATCCGTCGTTGTACAACCGTCTTCTATATCTAGACTAGCGAGATACGTCGTTGGACAAACGTCTTCAATATCTAGACTAACGAGATCCGTCTGTACAACTGTCTTCTATATCTAGACTAACGAGATCCGTCTGTACAACCGTCTTCTATATCTAGACTAACGAGATCCGTCGTTGTACAACCGTTTTCTATATCTAGACTAACGAGATCCGTCGTTGTACAACCGTCTTCTAATCTAGACTAACGAGATCCGTCGTTGTACAACCGTCTTCTATATCTCGACTAACGAGATCTCTCGTTGTACAACCGTCTTCTATATCTAGACTAACGAGATCCGTCGTTGTACAAGCGTCTTCTATATCTCGACTAACGAGATCTCTCGTTGTACAACCGTCTTCTATATCTAGACTAACGAGATACGTCGTTGGACAAACGTCTTCAATATCTAGACTAACGAGATCCGTCTGTACAACCGTCTTCTATATCTAGACTAACGAGATCCGTCTGTACAACCGTTTTCTATATCTAGACTACGTAGATCCGTCGTTGTACAACCGTCTTCTATATCTAGACTAACGAGATCACTCGTTGTGCAACCGTCTTCTATATCTAGACTAACGAGATCCGTCTGTACAACCGTCTTCAATATCTAGACTAACGAGATCCGTCTGTACAACCGTCTTCTATATCTAGACTAACGAGATCCGTCGTTGTACAACCGTCTTCTATATCTCGACTAACGAGATCTCTTGTTGTACAACCGTCTTCTATATCTAGACTAACGAGATCCGTCGTTGTACAACCGTCTTCTATATCTAGACTAACGAGATACGTCGTTGGACAAACGTCTTCAATATCTAGACTAACGAGATCCGTCTGTACAACCGTTTTCTATATCTAGACTACCGAGATCCGTCGTTGTACAACCGTCTTCTATATCTAGACTAACGAGATCTCTCGTTGTGCAACCGCCTTCTATATCTAGACTAACGAGATCCGTCGTTGTACAACCGTCTTCTATATCTATACTAAAGAGATCCGTCTGTACAACCGTCTTCTATATCTAGACTAACGAGATCCGTCTGTACAACCGTCTTCTATATCTAGACTAACGAGATCCGTCGTTGTACAACCGTCTTCTATATCCAGACTAACGTGATCCGTCTGTACAACCGTCTTCTATATCTAGACTAACGAGATACGTCGTTGTACAAGCGTCTTCTATATCCAGACTAACGAGATCCGTCGTTGTACAACCGTCATCTATATCTAGACTAACGAGATCCGTCGTTGTACAACCGTCTTCTATGTCTAGACTAGCGAGATACGTCGTTGGACAAACGTCATCAATATCTAGACTAACGAGAGATACGTCTGTAGAACCGTTTTCTATATCTAGACTAACGAGATCCGTCTGTACAACCGTCTTCTATATCTAGACTAACGAGATCCGTCGTTGTACAATCGTCTTCTATATCTAGACTAACGAGATCCGTCGTTGTACACCCGTCTTCTATAACTAGACTAACGAGATCCGTCGTTGTACAACCGTCTTCTATATCTAGACTAACGAGATCCGTCGTTGTTCAACCGTCTTCTATATCTCGACTAACGAGATCTATCGTTGTACAACCGTCTTCTATATCTAGACTAACGAGATACGTCGTTGGATAAACGTCTTCAATATCTAGACCAACGAGATCCGTCGGTACAACTGTCTTCTATATCTAGACTAACGAGATCCGTCTGTACAACCGTCTTCTATATCTAGACTAACGAGATCCGTCGTTGTACAACCGTTTTCTATATCTAGACTAACGAGATCCGTCGTTGTACAACCGTCTTCTATATCTAGACTAACGAGATCCGTCGTTGTACAACCGTCTTCTATATCTAGACTAACGAGATCCGTCGTTGTACAACCGTCTTCTATATCTAGACTAACGAGATCTCTCGTTGTGCAACCGCCTTCTATATCTAGACTAACGAGATCCGTCTGTACAACCGTCTTCTATATCTAGACTAACGAGATCCGTCTGTACAACCGTCTTCTATATCTAGACTAACGAGATCTCTCGTTGTGCAACCGTCTTCTATATCTAGACTAACGAGATCCGTCTGTACAACCGTCTTCAATATCTAGACTAACGAGATCCGTCTGTACAACCGTCTTCTATATCTAGACTAACGAGATCTCTCGTTGTGCAACCGTCTTCTATATCTAGACTAACGAGATCCGTCGTTGTACAACCGTCTTCTATATCTAGACTAACGAGATACGTCGTTGGATAAACGTCTTCAATATCTAGACCAACGAGATCCGTCGGTACAACTGTCTTCTATATCTAGACTAACGAGATCCGTCTGTACAACCGTCTTCTATATCTAGACTAACGAGATCTCTCGTTGTGCAACCGTCTTCTATATCTAGACTAACGAGATCCGTCTGTACAACCGTCTTCAATATCTAGACTAACGAGATCCGTCTGTACAACCGTCTTCTATATCTAGACTAACGAGATCTCTCGTTGTGCAACCGTCTTCTATATCTAGACTAACGAGATCTCTCGTTGTGCAACCGTCTTCTATATCTAGACTAACGAGATCCGTCTGTACAACCGTCTTCAATATCTAGACTAACGAGATCCGTCTGAACAACCCTCTTTTATATCAAGACTAACGAGATACGTCTGTACAACCGTTTTCTATATCCAGACTAACGAGATCCGTCTGTACAACCGTCTTCTATATCTAGACTAACGAGATCCGTCTGTACAACCGTCTTCTATATCTAGACTAACGAGATCCGTCGTTGTACAACCGTTTTCTATATCTAGACTAACGAGATCCGTCGTTGTACAACCGTCTTCTATATCTAGACTAACGAGATCCGTCGTTGTACAACCGTCTTCTATATCTAGACTAACGAGATACGTCGTTGGACAAACGTCTTCAATATCTAGACTAACGAGATCCGTCTGTACAACCGTTTTCTATATCTAGACTACCGAGATCCGTCGTTGTACAACCGTCTTCTATATCCAGACTAACGAGATCTCTCGTTGTGCAACCGCCTTCTATATCTAGACTAACGAGATCCGTCGTTGTACAACCGTCTTCTATATCTATACTAAAGAGATCCGTCTGTACAACCGTCTTCTATATCTAGACTAACGAGATCCGTCTGTACAACCGTCTTCTATATCTAGACTAACGAGATCTCTCGTTGTACAACCGTCTTCTATATCTAGACTAACGAGATCCGTCGTTGTACAAGCGTCTTCTATATCTCGACTAACGAGATCTCTCGTTGTACAACCGTCTTCTATATCTAGACTAACGAGATACGTCGTTGGACAAACGTCTTCAATATCTAGACTAACGAGATCCGTCTGTACAACCGTCTTCTATATCTAGACTAACGAGATCCGTCTGTACAACCGTTTTCTATATCTAGACTACGTAGATCCGTCGTTGTACAACCGTCTTCTATATCTAGACTAACGAGATCACTCGTTGTGCAACCGTCTTCTATATCTAGACTAACGAGATCCGTCTGTACAACCGTCTTCAATATCTAGACTAACGAGATCCGTCTGTACAACCGTCTTCTATATCTAGACTAACGAGATCCGTCGTTGTACAACCGTCTTCTATATCTCGACTAACGAGATCTCTTGTTGTACAACCGTCTTCTATATCTAGACTAACGAGATCCGTCGTTGTACAACCGTCTTCTATATCTAGACTAACGAGATACGTCGTTGGACAAACGTCTTCAATATCTAGACTAACGAGATCCGTCTGTACAACCGTTTTCTATATCTAGACTACCGAGATCCGTCGTTGTACAACCGTCTTCTATATCTAGACTAACGAGATCTCTCGTTGTGCAACCGCCTTCTATATCTAGACTAACGAGATCCGTCGTTGTACAACCGTCTCCTATATCTATACTAAAGAGATCCGTCTGTACAACCGTCTTCTATATCTAGACTAACGAGATCCGTCTGTACAACCGTCTTCTATATCTAGACTAACGAGATCCGTCGTTGTACAACCGTCTTCTATATCCAGACTAACGTGATCCGTCTGTACAACCGTCTTCTATATCTAGACTAACGAGATACGTCGTTGTACAAGCGTCTTCTATATCCAGACTAACGAGATCCGTCGTTGTACAACCGTCATCTATATCTAGACTAACGAGATCCGTCGTTGTACAACCGTCTTCTATGTCTAGACTAGCGAGATACGTCGTTGGACAAACGTCATCAATATCTAGACTAACGAGAGATACGTCTGTACAACCGTTTTCTATATCTAGACTAACGAGATCCGTCTGTACAACCGTCTTCTATATCTAGACTAACGAGATCCGTCGTTGTACAATCGTCTTCTATATCTAGACTAACGAGATCCGTCGTTGTACACCCGTCTTCTATAACTAGACTAACGAGATCCGTCGTTGTACAACCGTCTTCTATATCTAGACTAACGAGATCCGTCGTTGTTCAACCGTCTTCTATATCTCGACTAACGAGATCTATCGTTGTACAACCGTCTTCTATATCTAGACTAACGAGATACGTCGTTGGATAAACGTCTTCAATATCTAGACCAACGAGATCCGTCGGTACAACTGTCTTCTATATCTAGACTAACGAGATCCGTCTGTACAACCGTCTTCTATATCTAGACTAACGAGATCCGTCGTTGTACAACCGTTTTCTATATCTAGACTAACGAGATCCGTCGTTGTACAACCGTCTTCTATATCTAGACTAACGAGATGCGTCGTTGTACAACCGTCTTCTATATCTAGACTAACGAGATCCGTCGTTGTACAACCGTCTTCTATATCTAGACTAACGAGATCTCTCGTTGTGCAACCGCCTTCTATATCTAGACTAACGAGATCCGTCTGTACAACCGTCTTCTATATCTAGACTAACGAGATCCGTCTGTACAACCGTCTTCTATATCTAGACTAACGAGATCTCTCGTTGTGCAACCGTCTTCTATATCTAGACTAACGAGATCCGTCTGTACAACCGTCTTCAATATCTAGACTAACGAGATCCGTCTGTACAACCGTCTTCTATATCCAGACTAACGAGATCTCTCGTTGTGCAACCGCCTTCTATATCTAGACTAACGAGATCCGTCGTTGTACAACCGTCTTCTATATCTATACTAAAGAGATCCGTCTGTACAACCGTCTTCTATATCTAGACTAACGAGATCCGTCTGTACAACCGTCTTCTATATCTAGACTAACGAGATTCGTCGTTGTACAACCGTCTTCTATATCCAGACTAACGTGATCCGTCTGTACAACCGTCTTCTATATCTAGACTAACGAGATACGTCGTTGTACAAGCGTCTTCTGTATCCAGACTAACGAGATCCGTCGTTGTACAACCGTCATCTATATCTAGACTAACGAGATCCGTCGTTGTACAACCGTCTTCTATGTCTAGACTAGCGAGATACGTCGTTGGACAAACGTCATCAATATCTAGACTAACGAGAGATACGTCTGTACAACCGTTTTCTATATCTAGACTAACGAGATCCGTCTGTACAACCGTCTTCTATATCTAGACTAACGAGATCCGTCGTTGTTCAACCGTCTTCTATATCTCGACTAACGAGATCTATCGTTGTACAACCGTCTTCTATATCTCGACTAACGAGATACGTCGTTGGATAAACGTCTTCAATATCTAGACCAACCAGATCCGTCTGTACAACTGTCTTCTATATCTAGACTAACGAGATCCGTCTGTACAACCGTCTTCTATATCTAGACTAACGAGATCCGTCGTTGTACAACCGTTTTCTATATCTAGACTAACGAGATCCGTCGTTGTACAACCGTCTTCTATATCTAGACTAACGAGATCCGTCGTTGTACAACCGTCTTCTATAACTAGACTAACGAGATCCGTCGTTGTACAACCGTCTTCTATATCTAGACTAACGAGATCCGTCGTTGTTCAACCGTCTTCTATATCTCGACTAACGAGATCTATCGTTGTACAACCGTCTTCTATATCTCGACTAACGAGATACGTCGTTGGATAAACGTCTTCAATATCTAGACCAACCAGATCCGTCTGTACAACTGTCTTCTATATCTAGACTAACGAGATCCGTCTGTACAACCGTCTTCTATATCTAGACTAACGAGATCCGTCGTTGTACAACCGTTTTCTATATCTAGACTAACGAGATCCGTCGTTGTACAACCGTCTTCTATATCTAGACTAACGAGATCCGTCGTTGTACAACCGTCTTCTATATCTAGACTAACGAGATCCGTCGTTGTACAACCGTCTTCTATATCTAGACTAACGAGATACGTCGTTGGACAAACGTCTTCAATATCTAGACTAACGAGATCCGTCTGTACAACCGTTTTCTATATCTAGACTACCGAGATCCGTCGTTGTACAACCGTCTTCTATATCTAGACTAACGAGATCTCTCGTTGTGCAACCGCCTTCTATATCTAGACTAACGAGATCCGTCTGTACAACCGTCTTCTATATCTAGACTAACGAGATCCGTCGTTGTACAACGGTCTTCTATATCTAGACTAACGAGATCCGTCTGTACAACCGTCTTCTATATCTAGACTAACGAGATCCGTCGTTGTACAATCGTCTTCTATATCTAGACTAACGAGATCCGTCGTTGTACAACCGTCTTCTATAACTAGACTAACGAGATCCGTCGTTGTACAACCGTCTTCTATATCTAGACTAACGAGATCCGTCGTTGTTCAACCGTCTTCTATATCTCGACTAACGAGATCTATCGGTGTACAACCGTCTTCTATATCTCGACTAACGAGATACGTCGTTGGATAAACGTCTTCAATATCTAGACCAACCAGATCCGTCTGTACAACTGTCTTCTATATCTAGACTAACGAGATCCGTCTGTACAACCGTCTTCTATATCTAGACTAACGAGATCCGTCGTTGTACAACCGTTTTCTATATCTAGACTAACGAGATCCGTCGTTGTACAACCGTCTTCTATATCTAGACTAACGAGATCCGTCGTTGTACAACCGTCTTCTATATCTAGACTAACGAGATCCGTCGTTGTACAACCGTCTTCTATATCTAGACTAACGAGATACGTCGTTGGACAAACGTCTTCAATATCTAGACTAACGAGATCCGTCTGTACAACCGTTTTCTATATCTAGACTACCGAGATCCGTCGTTGTACAACCGTCTTCTATATCTAGACTAACGAGATCTCTCGTTGTGCAACCGCCTTCTATATCTAGACTAACGAGATCCGTCTGTACAACCGTCTTCTATATCTAGACTAACGAGATCCGTCGTTGTACAACGGTCTTCTATATCTCGACTAACGAGATCTCTCGTTGTACAACCGTCTTCTATATCTAGACTAACGAGATCCATCGTTGTACAACCGTCTTCTATATCCAGACTAACGAGATCCGTCGTTGTACAACCGTCTTCTATATCTAGACTAACGAGATCCGTCTGTACAACCGTCTTCTATATCTAGACTAACGAGATCCGTCTGTACAACCGTTTTCTATATCTAGACTACCGAGATCCGTCGTTGTACAACCGTCTTCTATATCTAGACTAACGAGATCTCTCGTTGTGCAACCGTCTTCTATATCTAGACTAACGAGATCCGTCTGTACAACCGTCTTCAATATCTAGGCTAACGAGATCCGTCTGTACAACCGTCTTCTATATCTAGACTAACGAGATCCGTCGTTGTACAACCGTCTTCTATATCTAGACTAACGAGATCCGTCGTTGTACAACCGTCTTCTATATCTAGACTAACGAGATCCGTCGTTGTACAACCGTCTTCTATATCTAGACTAACGAGATCCGTCGTTGTACAACCGTCTTCTATATCTAGACTAACGAGATCTCTCGTTGTGCAACCGCCTTCTATATCTAGACTAACGAGATCCGTCTGTACAACCGTCTTCTATATCTAGACTAACGAGATCCGTCTGTACAACCGTCTTCTATATCTAGACTAACGAGATCTCTCGTTGTGCAACCGTCTTCTATATCTAGACTAACGAGATCCGTCTGTACAACCGTCTTCAATATCTAGACTAACGAGATCCGTCTGTACAACCGTCTTCTATATCCAGACTAACGAGATCTCTCGTTGTGCAACCGCCTTCTATATCTAGACTAACGAGATCCGTCGTTGTACAACCGCCTTCTATATCTAGACTAACGAGATCCGTCTGTACAACCGTCTTCTATATCTAGACTAACGAGATCCGTCGTTGTACAACGGTCTTCTATATCTAGACTAACGAGATCCGTCTGTACAACCGTCTTCTATATCTAGACTAACGAGATCCGTCGTTGTACAATCGTCTTCTATATCTAGACTAACGAGATCCGTCGTTGTACAACCGTCTTCTATAACTAGACTAACGAGATCCGTCGTTGTACAACCGTCTTCTATATCTAGACTAACGAGATCCGTCGTTGTTCAACCGTCTTCTATATCTCGACTAACGAGATCTATCGTTGTACAACCGTCTTCTATATCTCGACTAACGAGATACGTCGTTGGATAAACGTCTTCAATATCTAGACAAACCAGATCCGTCTGTACAACTGTCTTCTATATCTAGACTAACGAGATCCGTCTGTACAACCGTCTTCTATATCTAGACTAACGAGATCCGTCGTTGTACAACCGTTTTCTATATCTAGACTAACGAGATCCGTCGTTGTACAACCGTCTTCTATATCTAGACTAACGAGATCCGTCGTTGTACAACCGTCTTCTATATCTAGACTAACGAGATCCGTCGTTGTACAACCGTCTTCTATATCTAGACTAACGAGATACGTCGTTGGACAAACGTCTTCAATATCTAGACTAACGAGATCCGTCTGTACAACCGTTTTCTATATCTAGACTACCGAGATCCGTCGTTGTACAACCGTCTTCTATATCTAGACTAACGAGATCTCTCGTTGTGCAACCGCCTTCTATATCTAGACTAACGAGATCCGTCTGTACAACCGTCTTCTATATCTAGACTAACGAGATCCGTCGTTGTACAACGGTCTTCTATATCTCGACTAACGAGATCTCTCGTTGTACAACCGTCTTCTATATCTAGACTAACGAGATCCATCGTTGTACAACCGTCTTCTATATCCAGACTAACGAGATCCGTCGTTGTACAACCGTCTTCTATATCTAGACTAACGAGATCCGTCTGTACAACCGTCTTCTATATCTAGACTAACGAGATCCGTCTGTACAACCGTTTTCTATATCTAGACTACCGAGATCCGTCGTTGTACAACCGTCTTCTATATCTAGACTAACGAGATCTCTCGTTGTGCAACCGTCTTCTATATCTAGACTAACGAGATCCGTCTGTACAACCGTCTTCAATATCTAGGCTAACGAGATCCGTCTGTACAACCGTCTTCTATATCTAGACTAACGAGATCCGTCGTTGTACAACCGTCTTCTATATCTAGACTAACGAGATCCGTCGTTGTACAACCGTCTTCTATATCTCGACTAACGAGATCTCTCGTTGTACAACCGTCTTCTATATCTAGACTAACGAGATCCGTCGTTGTACAACCGTCTTCTATATCTAGACTAACGAGATACGTCGTTGGACAAAAGTCGTTAATATCTAGACTAACGAGATCCGTGTGTACAACCGTCTTCTATATCTAGACTAACGAGATCCGTCGTTATACAACCGTCTTCTATATCTCGACTAACGAGATACGTCGTTGTACAAGCGTCTACTATATCCAGACTAACGAGATCCGTCGTTGTACAACCGTCATCTATATCTAGACTAACGAGATCCGTCGTTGTACAACCGTCTTCTATATCTAGACTAGCGAGATACGTCGTTGGACAAACGTCTTCAATATCTAGACTAACGAGAGATACGTCTGTACAACCGTTTTCTATATCTAGACTAACGAGATCTCTCGTTGTGCAACCGTCTTCTATATCTAGACTAACGAGATCCGTCTGTACAACCGTCTTCAATATCTAGACTAACGAGATCCGTCTGAACAACCCTCTTTTATATCAAGACTAACGAGATACGTCTGTACAACCGTTTTCTATATCTAGACTAACGAGATCCGTCTGTACAACCGTCTTCTATATCTAGACTAACGAGATCCGTCGTTGTACAATCGTCTTCTATATCTAGACTAACGAGATCCGTCGTTGTACAACCGTCTTCTATAACTAGACTAACGAGATCCGTCGTTGTACAACCGTCTTCTATATCTAGACTAACGAGATCCGTCGTTGTTCAACCGTCTTCTATATCTCGACTAACGAGATCTATCGTTGTACAACCGTCTTCTATATCTAGACTAACGAGATCCGTCTGTACAACCGTCTTCTATATCTAGACTAACGAGATCCGTCTGTACAACCGTTTTCTATATCTAGACTACCGAGATCCGTCGTTGTACAACCGTCTTCTATATCTAGACTAACGAGATCTCTCGTTGTGCAACCGTCTTCTATATCTAGACTAACGAGATCCGTCGTTGTACAACCGTCTTCTATATCTAGACTAACGAGATCCGTCGTTGTACAACCGTCTTCTATATCAAGACTAACGAGATCCGTCGTTGTACAACCGTCTTCTATATCTAGACTAACGAGATACGTCGTTGGACAAACGTCTTCAATATCTAGACTAACGAGATCCGTCTGTACAACCGTTTTCTATATCTAGACTACCGAGATCCGTCGTTGTACAACCGTCTTCTATATCTAGACTAACGAGATCTCTCGTTGTGCAACCGCCTTCTATATCTAGACTAACGAGATCCGTCGTTGTACAACCGTCTTCTATATCTATACTAAAGAGATCCGTCTGTACAACCGTCTTCTATATCTAGACTAACGAGATCCGTCTGTACAACCGTCTTCTATATCTAGACTAACGAGATCCGTCGTTGTACAACCGTCTTCTATATCCAGACTAACGTGATCCGTCTGTACAACCGTCTTCTATATCTAGACTAACGAGATACGTCGTTGTACAAGCGTCTTCTATATCCAGACTAACGAGATCCGTCGTTGTACAACCGTCATCTATATCTAGACTAACGAGATCCGTCGTTGTACAACCGTCTTCTATGTCTAGACTAGCGAGATACGTCGTTGGACAAACGTCATCAATATCTAGACTAACGAGAGATACGTCTGTACAACCGTTTTCTATATCTAGACTAACGAGATCCGTCTGTACAACCGTCTTCTATATCTAGACTAACGAGATCCGTCGTTGTACAATCGTCTTCTATATCTAGACTAACGAGATCCGTCGTTGTACACCCGTCTTCTATAACTAGACTAACGAGATCCGTCGTTGTACAACCGTCTTCTATATCTAGACTAACGAGATCCGTCGTTGTTCAACCGTCTTCTATATCTCGACTAACGAGATCTATCGTTGTACAACCGTCTTCTATATCTAGACTAACGAGATACGTCGTTGGATAAACGTCTTCAATATCTAGACCAAGGAGATCCGTCGGTACAACTGTCTTCTATATCTAGACTAACGAGATCCGTCTGTACAACCGTCTTCTATATCTAGACTAACGAGATCCGTCGTTGTACAACCGTTTTCTATATCTAGACTAACGAGATCCGTCGTTGTACAACCGTCTTCTATATCTAGACTAACGAGATCCGTCGTTGTACAACCGTCTTCTATATCTAGACTAACGAGATCCGTCGTTGTACAACCGTCTTCTATATCTAGACTAACGAGATCTCTCGTTGTGCAACCGCCTTCTATATCTAGACTAACGAGATCCGTCTGTACAACCGTCTTCTATATCTAGACTAACGAGATCCGTCTGTACAACCGTCTTCTATATCTAGACTAACGAGATCCGTCGTTGTACAACCGTTTTCTATATCTAGACTAACCAGATACGTCGTTGGACAAACGTCTTCAATATCTAGACTAACGAGATCCGTCTGTACAACCGTTTTCTATATCTAGACTACCGAGATCCGTCGTTGTACAACCGTCTTCTATATCTAGACTAACGAGATCTCTCGTTGTGCAACCGCCTTCTATATCTAGACTAACGAGATCCGTCTGTACAACCGTCTTCTATATCTAGACTAACGAGATCCGTCGTTGTACAACGGTCTTCTATATCTAGACTAACGAGATCCGTCTGTACAACCGTCTTCTATATCTAGACTAACGAGATCCGTCGTTGTACAATCGTCTTCTATATCTAGACTAACGAGATCCGTCGTTGTACAACCGTCTTCTATAACTAGACTAACGAGATCCGTCGTTGTACAACCGTCTTCTATATCTAGACTAACGAGATCCGTCGTTGTTCAACCGTCTTCTATATCTAGACTAACGAGATCCGTCGTTGTACAATCGTCTTCTATATCTAGACTAACGAGATCCGTCGTTGTACACCCGTCTTCTATAACTAGACTAACGAGATCCGTCGTTGTACAACCGTCTTCTATATCTAGACTAACGAGATCCGTCGTTGTTCAACCGTCTTCTATATCTCGACTAACGAGATCTATCGTTGTACAACCGTCTTCTATATCTAGACTAACGAGATACGTCGTTGGATAAACGTCTTCAATATCTAGACCAAGGAGATCCGTCGGTACAACTGTCTTCTATATCTAGACTAACGAGATCCGTCTGTACAACCGTCTTCTATATCTAGACTAACGAGATCCGTCGTTGTACAACCGTTTTCTATATCTAGACTAACGAGATCCGTCGTTGTACAACCGTCTTCTATATCTAGACTAACGAGATCCGTCGTTGTACAACCGTCTTCTATATCTAGACTAACGAGATCCGTCGTTGTACAACCGTCTTCTATATCTAGACTAACGAGATCTCTCGTTGTGCAACCGCCTTCTATATCTAGACTAACGAGATCCGTCTGTACAACCGTCTTCTATATCTAGACTAACGAGATCCGTCTGTACAACCGTCTTCTATATCTAGACTAACGAGATCCGTCGTTGTACAACCGTTTTCTATATCTAGACTAACCAGATACGTCGTTGGACAAACGTCTTCAATATCTAGACTAACGAGATCCGTCTGTACAACCGTTTTCTATATCTAGACTACCGAGATCCGTCGTTGTACAACCGTCTTCTATATCTAGACTAACGAGATCTCTCGTTGTGCAACCGCCTTCTATATCTAGACTAACGAGATCCGTCTGTACAACCGTCTTCTATATCTAGACTAACGAGATCCGTCGTTGTACAACGGTCTTCTATATCTAGACTAACGAGATCCGTCTGTACAACCGTCTTCTATATCTAGACTAACGAGATCCGTCGTTGTACAATCGTCTTCTATATCTAGACTAACGAGATCCGTCGTTGTACAACCGTCTTCTATAACTAGACTAACGAGATCCGTCGTTGTACAACCGTCTTCTATATCTAGACTAACGAGATCCGTCGTTGTTCAACCGTCTTCTATATCTCGACTAACGAGATCTATCGTTGTACAACCGTCTTCTATATCTCGACTAACGAGATACGTCGTTGGATAAACGTCTTCAATATCTAGACCAACCAGATCCGTCTGTACAACTGTCTTCTATATCTAGACTAACGAGATCCGTCTGTACAACCGTCTTCTATATCTAGACTAACGAGATCCGTCGTTGTACAACCGTTTTCTATATCTAGACTAACGAGATCCGTCGTTGTACAACCGTCTTCTATATCTAGACTAACGAGATCCGTCGTTGTACAACCGTCTTCTATATCTAGACTAACGAGATCCGTCGTTGTACAACCGTCTTCTATATCTAGACTAACGAGATCCGTCGTTGTTCAACCGTCTTCTATATCTCGACTAACGAGATCTATCGTTGTACAACCGTCTTCTATATCTAGACTAACGAGATACGTCGTTGGATAAACGTCTTCAATATCTAGACCAACGAGATCCGTCTGTACAACTGTCTTCTATATCTAGACTAACGAGATCCGTCTGTACAACCGTCTTCTATATCTAGACTAACGAGATCCGTCGTTGTACAACCGTTTTCTATATCTAGACTAACGAGATCCGTCGTTGTACAACCGTCTTCTATATCTAGACTAACGAGATCCGTCGTTGTACAACCGTCTTCTATATCTAGACTAACGAGATCCGTCGTTGTACAACCGTCTTCTATATCTAGACTAACGAGATACGTCGTTGGACAAACGTCTTCAATATCTAGACTAACGAGATCCGTCTGTACAACCGTTTTCTATATCTAGACTACCGAGATCCGTCGTTGTACAACCGTCTTCTATATCTAGACTAACGAGATCTCTCGTTGTGCAACCGCCTTCTATATCTAGACTAACGAGATCCGTCGTTGTACAACCGTCTTCTATATCTATACTAAAGAGATCCGTCTGTACAACCGTCTTCTATATCTAGACTAACGAGATCCGTCTGTACAACCGTCTTCTATATCTAGACTAACGAGATCCGTCGTTGTACAACCGTCTTCTATATCCAGACTAACGTGATCCGTCTGTACAACCGTCTTCTATATCTAGACTAACGAGATACGTCGTTGTACAAGCGTCTTCTATATCCAGACTAACGAGATCCGTCGTTGTACAACCGTCATCTATATCTAGACTAACGAGATCCGTCGTTGTACAACCGTCTTCTATGTCTAGACTAGCGAGATACGTCGTTGGACAAACGTCATCAATATCTAGACTAACGAGAGATACGTCTGTACAACCGTTTTCTATATCTAGACTAACGAGATCCGTCTGTACAACCGTCTTCTATATCTAGACTAACGAGATCCGTCGTTGTACAATCGTCTTCTATATCTAGACTAACGAGATCCGTCGTTGTACACCCGTCTTCTATAACTAGACTAACGAGATCCGTCGTTGTACAACCGTCTTCTATATCTAGACTAACGAGATCCGTCGTTGTTCAACCGTCTTCTATATCTCGACTAACGAGATCTATCGTTGTACAACCGTCTTCTATATCTAGACTAACGAGATACGTCGTTGGATAAACGTCTTCAATATCTAGACCAACGAGATCCGTCGGTACAACTGTCTTCTATATCTAGACTAACGAGATCCGTCTGTACAACCGTCTTCTATATCTAGACTAACGAGATCCGTCGTTGTACAACCGTTTTCTATATCTAGACTAACGAGATCCGTCGTTGTACAACCGTCATCTATATCTAGACTAACGAGATCCGTCGTTGTACAACCGTCTTCTATATCTAGACTAACGAGATCCGTCGTTGTACAACCGTCTTCTATATCTAGACTAACGAGATCTCTCGTTGTGCAACCGCCTTCTATATCTAGACTAACGAGATCCGTCTGTACAACCGTCTTCTATATCTAGACTAACGAGATCCGTCGTTGTACAACGGTCTTCTATATCTCGACTAACGAGATCTCTCGTTGTACAACCGTCTTCTATATCTAGACTAACGAGATCCGTCGTTGTACAACCGTCTTCTATATCCAGACTAACGAGATCCGTCGTTGTACAACCGTCTTCTATATCTAGACTAACGAGATCCGTCTGTACAACCGTCTTCTATATCTAGACTAACGAGATCCGTCTGTACAACCGTATTCTATATCTAGACTACCGAGATCCGTCGTTGTACAACCGTCTTCTATATCTAGACTAACGAGATCTCTCGTTGTGCAACCGTCTTCTATATCTAGACTAACGAGATCCGTCTGTACAACCGTCTTCAATATCTAGACTAACGAGATCCGTCTGTACAACCGTCTTCTATATCTAGACTAACGAGATCCGTCGTTGTACAACCGTCTTCTATATCTAGACTAACGAGATCCGTCGTTGTACAACCGTCTTCTATATCTCGACTAACGAGATCTCTCGTTGTACAACCGTCTTCTATATCTAGACTAACGAGATCCGTCGTTGCACAACCGTCTTCTATATCTATACTAAAGAGATCCGTCTGTACAACCGTCTTCTATATCTAGACTAACGAGATCCGTCTGTACAACCGTCTTCTATATCTAGACTAACGAGATCGGTCGTTATACAACCGTCTTCTATATCTCGACTAACGAGATCTCTCGTTGTACAACCGTCTTCTATATCTAGACTAACGAGATACGTCGTTGGACAAACGTCTTTAATATCTAGACTAACGAGATCCGTCTGTACAACCGTCTTCTATATCTAGACTAACGAGATCCGTCGTTGTACAACCGTCTTCTATATCTATACTAAAGAGATCCGTCTGTACAACCGTCTTCTATATCTAGACTAACGAGATCCGTCTGTACAACCGTCTTCTATATCTAGACTAACGAGATCCGTCGTTGTACAACCGTCTTCTATATCCAGACTAACGAGATCCGTCGTTGTACAACCGTCTTCTATATCTAGGCTAACGAGATCCGTCTGTACAACCGTCTTCTATATCTAGACTAACGAGATCCGTCTGTACAACCGTTTTCTATATCTAGACTAACGAGATCCGTCTGTACAACTGTCTTCTATATCTAGACTAACGAGATCCGTCTGTACAACCGTCTTCTATATCTAGACTAACGAGATCCGTCTGTACAACCGTCTTCTATATCTAGACTAACGAGATCCGTCTGTACAACCGTCTTCTATATCTAGACTAACGAGATCCGTCGTTGTACAAGCGTCTTCTATATCTCGACTAACGAGATCTCTCGTTGTACAACCGTCTTCTATATCTAGACTAACGAGATACGTCGTTGGACAAACGTCTTCAATATCTAGACTAACGAGATCCGTCTGTACAACCGTCTTCTATATCTAGACTAACGAGATCCGTCTGTACAACCGCTTTCTATATCTAGACTACGTAGAACCGTCGTTGTACAACCGTCTTCTACATCTAGACTAACGAGATCACTCGTTGTGCAACCGTCTTCTATATCTAGACTAACGAGATCCGTCTGTACAACCGTCTTCAATATCTAGACTAACGAGATCCGTCTGTACAACCGTCTTCTATATCTAGACTAACGAGATCCGTCGTTGTACAACCGTCTTCTATATCTCGACTAACGAGATCTCTTGTTGTACAACCGTCTTCTATATCTAGACTAACGAGATCCGTCGTTGTACAACCGTCTTCTATATCTCGACTAACGAGATCTCTCGTTGTACAACCGTCTTCTATATCTAGACTAACGAGATACGTCGTTGGACAAACGTCTTCAATATCTAGACTAACGAGATCCGTCTGTACAACCGTCTTCTATATCTAGACTAACGAGATCCGTCTGTACAACCGTTTTCTATATCTAGACTACGTAGATCCGTCGTTGTACAACCGTCTTCTATATCTAGACTAACGAGATCACTCGTTGTGCAACCGTCTTCTATATCTAGACTAACGAGATCCGTCTGTATAACCGTCTTCAATATCTAGACTAACGAGATCCGTCTGTACAACCGTCTTCTATATCTCGACTAACGAGATCTCTCGTTGTACAACCGTCTTCTATATCTCGACTAACGAGATCTCTCGTTGTACAACCGTCTTCTATATCTAGACTAACGAGATCCGTCTGTACAACCGTCTTGAATATCTAGACTAACGAGATCCGTCTGTACAACCGTCTTCTATATCTAGACTAACGAGATCCGTCTGTACAACCGTCTTCTATATCTAGACTAACGAGATCCGTCGTTGTACAACCGTCTTCTATATCTAGACTAACGAGATCCGTCGTTGTACAACCGTCTTCTATATCTCGACTAACGAGATCTCCCGTTGTACAACCGTCTTCTATATCTAGACTAACGAGATACGTCGTTGGACAAAAGTCTTTAATATCTAGACTAACGAGATCCGTGTGTACAACCGTCTTCTATATCTAGACTAACGAGATCCGTCGTTGTACAACCGTCTTCTATATCTATACTAAAGAGATCCGTCTGTACAACCGTCTTCTATATCTAGACTAACGAGATCCGTCTGTACAACCGTCTTCTATATCTAGACTAACGAGATCCGTCGTTATACAACCGTCTTCTATATCTCGACTAACGAGATCTCTCGTTGTACAACCGTCTTCTATATCTAGACTAACGAGATACGTCGTTGGACAAACGTCTTTAATATCTAGACTAACGAGATCCGTCTGTACAACCGTCTTCTATATCTAGACTAACGAGATCCGTCGTTGTACAACCGTCTTCTATATCTATACTAAAGAGATCCGTCTGTACAACCGTCTTCTATATCTAGACTAACGAGATCCGTCTGTACAACCGTCTTCTATATCTAGACTAACGAGATCCGTCGTTGTACAACCGTCTTCTATATCCAGACTAACGAGATCCGTCGTTGTACAACCGTCTTCTATATCTAGGCTAACGAGATCCGTCTGTACAACCGTCTTCTATATCTAGACTAACGAGATCCGTCTGTACAACCGTTTTCTATATCTAGACTACCTAGATCCGTCGTTGTACAACCGTCTTCTATATCTAGACTAGCGAGATACGTCGTTGGACAAACGTCTTCAATATCTAGACTAACGAGATCCGTCTGTACAACTGTCTTCTATATCTAGACTAACGAGATCCGTCTGTACAACCGTCTTCTATATCTAGACTAACGAGATCCGTCGTTGCACAACCGTTTTCTATATCTAGACTAACGAGATCCGTCGTTGTACAACCGTCTTCTATATCTAGACTAACGAGATCCGTCGTTGTACAACCGTCTTCTATATCTCGACTAACGAGATCTCTCGTTGTACAACCGTCTTCTATATCTAGACTAACGAGATCCGTCGTTGTACAAGCGTCTTCTATATCTCGACTAACGAGATCTCTCGTTGTACAACCGTCTTCTATATCTAGACTAACGAGATACGTCGTTGGACAAACGTCTTCAATATCTAGACTAACGAGATCCGTCTGTACAACCGTCTTCTATATCTAGACTAACGAGATCCGTCTGTACAACCGTTTTCTATATCTAGACTACGTAGATCCGTCGTTGTACAACCGTCTTCTATATCTAGACTAACGAGATCACTCGTTGTGCAACCGTCTTCTATATCTAGACTAACGAGATCCGTCTGTACAACCGTCTTCTATATCTAGACTAACGAGATCCGTCGTTGTACAACCGTCTTCTATATCTCGACTAACGAGATCTCTCGTTGTACAACCGTCTTCTATATCTAGACTAACGAGATCCGTCGTTGTACAACCGTCTTCTATATCTCGACTAACGAGATCTCTCGTTGTACAACCGTCTTCTATATCTAGACTAACGAGATACGTCGTTGGACAAACGTCTTCAATATCTAGACTAACGAGATCCGTCTGTACAACCGTCTTCTATATCTACACTAACGAGATCTCTCGTTGTGCAACCGCCTTCTATATCTAGACTAACGAGATCCGTCTGTACAACCGTCTTCTATATCTAGACTACCGAGATCCGTCGTTGTACAACCGTCTTCTATATCTAGACTAACGAGATCTCTCGTTGTGCAACCTTCTTCTATATCTAGACTAACGAGATCCGTCTGTACAACCGTCTTCAATATCTAGACTAACGAGATCCGTCTGTACAACCGTCTTCTATATCTAGACTAACGAGATCCGTCGTTGTACAACCGTCTTCTATATCTCCACTAACGAGATCTCTCGTTGTACAACCGTCTTCTATATCTAGACTAACGAGATCCGTCGTTGTACAACCGTCTTCTATATCTCGACTAACGAGATCTCTCGTTGTACAACCGTCTTCTCTATCTAGACTAACGAGATACGTCGTTGGACAAACGTCTTCAATATCTAGACTAACGAGATCCGTCTGTACAACCGTCTTCTATATCTAGACTAACGAGATCCGTCGTTGTACAACCGTCTTCTATATCTAGACTAACGAGATCCGTCTGTACAACCGTCTTCTATATCTCGACTAACGAGATCTCTCGTTGTACAACCGTCTTCTATATCTAGACTAACGAGATCCGTCGTTGTACAACCGTCTTCTATATCTCGACTAACGAGATCTCTCGTTGTACAACCGTCTTCTATATCTAGACTAACGAGATACGTTGTTGGACAACCGTCTTCTATATCTAGACTAACGAGATCTCTCGTTGTGCAACCGTCTTCTATATCTAGACTAACGAGATCCGTCTGTACAACCGTCTTCTATATCTAGACTAACGAGATCCGTCGTTATACAACCGTCTTCTATATCTAGACTAACGAGATCCGTCGTTGTACAACCGTTTTCCATATCTAGACTAACGAGATCCGTCGTTGTACAACCGTCTTCTATATCTAGACTAACGAGATCCGTCGTTGTACAACCGTCTTCTATATCTAGACTAACGAGATCTCTCGTTGTACAACCGTCTTCAATATCTAGACTAACGAGATCCGTCTGTACAACCGTTTTCTATATCTAGACTACCGAGATCCGTCGTTGTACAACCGTCTTCAATATCTAGACTAACGAGATCCGTCTGTACAACTGTCTTCTATATCTAGACTAACGAGATCCGTCTGTACAACTGTCTTCTATATCTCGACTAACGAGATCTCTCGTTGTACAACCGTCTTCTATATCTAGACTAACGAGATCCGTCGTTGTACAACCGTCTTCTATATCTCGACTAACGAGATCTCTCGTTGTACAACCGTCTTCTATATCTAGACTAACGAGATACGTTGTTGGACAACCGTCTTCTATATCTAGACTAACGAGATCTCTCGTTGTGCAACCGTCTTCTATATCTAGACTAACGAGATCCGTCTGTACAACCGTCTTCTATATCTAGACTAACGAGATCCGTCGTTGTACAACCGTTTTCCATATCTAGACTAACGAGATCCGTCGTTGTACAACCGTCTTCTATATCTAGACTAACGAGATCCGTCGTTGTACAACCGTCTTCTATATCTAGACTAACGAGATCCGTCGTTGTACAACCGTCTTCTATATCTAGACTAACGAGATACGTCGTTGGACAAACGTCTTCAATATCTAGACTAACGAGATCCGTCTGTACAACCGTCTTCTATATCTACACTAACGAGATCTCTCGTTGTGCAACCGCCTTCTATATCTAGACTAACGAGATCCGTCTGTACAACCGTCTTCTATATCTAGACTACCGAGATCCGTCGTTGTACAACCGTCTTCTATATCTAGACTAACGAGATCTCTCGTTGTGCAACCTTCTTCTATATCTAGACTAACGAGATCCGTCTGTACAACCGTCTTCAATATCTAGACTAACGAGATCCGTCTGTACAACCGTCTTCTATATCTAGACTAACGAGATCCGTCGTTGTACAACCGTCTTCTATATCTCCACTAACGAGATCTCTCGTTGTACAACCGTCTTCTATATCTAGACTAACGAGATCCGTCGTTGTACAACCGTCTTCTATATCTCGACTAACGAGATCTCTCGTTGTACAAACGTCTTCTATATCTAGACTAACGAGATACGTCGTTGGACAAACGTCTTCAATATCTAGACTAACGAGATCCGTCTGTACAACCGTCTTCTATATCTAGACTAACGAGATCCGTCGTTGTACAACCGTCTTCTATATCTAGACTAACGAGATCCGTCGTTGTACAACCGTCTTCTATATCTCGACTAACGAGATCTCTCGTTGTACAACCGTCTTCTATATCTAGACTAACGAGATCCGTCGTTGTACAACCGTCTTCTATATCTAGACTACCGAGATCCGTCGTTGTACAACCGTCTTCTATATCTAGACTAACGAGATCTCTCGTTGTGCAACCTTCTTCTATATCTAGACTAACGAGATCCGTCTGTACAACCGTCTTCTATATCTAGACTAACGAGATCCGTCGTTGTACAACCGTCTTCTATATCTCGACTAACGAGATCTCTCGTTGTACAACCGTCTTCTATATCTAGACTAACGAGATCTCTCGTTGTACAACCGTCTTCAATATCTAGACTAACGAGATCCGTCTGTACAACCGTTTTCTATATCTAGACTACCGAGATCCGTCGTTGTACAACCGTCTTCAATATCTAGACTAACGAGATCCGTCTGTACAACTGTCTTCTATATCTAGACTAACGAGATCCGTCTGTACAACTGTCTTCTATATCTAGACTAACGAGATCCGTCGTTGTACAACCGTTTTCTATAACTAGACTAACGAGATCCGTCGTTGTACAAGCGTCTTCTATATCTAGACTAACGAGATACGTCGTTGGACAAACGTCTTCAATATCTAGACTAACGAGAGATACGTCTGTACAACCGTTTTCTATATCTAGACTAACGAGATCCGTCTGTACAACCGTCTTCTATATCTAGACTAACGAGATCCGTCTGTACAACCGTCTTCTATATCTAGACTAACGATATCCGTCGTTGTACAATCGTCTTCTATATCTAGACTTACGAGATCCGTCGTTGTACAACCGTCTTCTATATCTAGACTAACGAGATCCGTCTGTACAACCGTCTTCTATATCTAGACTAACGAGATCCATCTGTACAACCGTTTTCTATATCTAGACTACCGAGATCCGTCGTTGTACAACCGTCTTCTATATCTAGACTAACGAGATCTCTCGTTGTGCAACCGTCTTTTATATCAAGACTAACGAGATCCGTCTGTACAACCGTCTTTTATATCTAGACTAACGAGATCCGTCGTTGGACAAACGTCTTCAATATCTAGACTAACGAGATCCGTCGTTGTACAACCGTCATCTATATCTAGACTAACGAGATCCGTCGTTGTACAACCGTCTTCTATATCTAGACTAGCGAGATACGTCGTTGGACAAACGTCTTCAATATCTAGACTAACGAGAGATACGTCTGTACAACCGCTTTCTATATCTAGACTAACGAGATCCGTCTGTACAACCGTCTTCTATATCTAGACTAACGAGATCCGTCTGTACAACCGTCTTCTATATCTAGACTAACGAGATCCGTCGTTGTACAATCGTCTTCTATATCTAGACTGACGAGATCCGTCGTTGTACAACCGTCTTCTATAACTAGACTAACGAGATCCGTCGTTGTACAACCGTCTTCTATATCTAGACTAACGAGATCCGTCTGTACAACCGTTTTCTATATCTAGACTACCGAGATCCGTCGTTGTACAACCGTTTTCTATATCTAGACTAACGAGATCCGTCGTTGTACAACCGTCTTCTATATCTAGACTAACGAGATCCGTCGTTGTACAACCGTCTTCTATATCTAGACTAACGAGATCCGTCGTTGTACAACCGTTTTCTATATCTAGACTAACGAGATACGTCGTTGGACAAACGTCTTCAATATCTAGACTAACGAGATCCGTCTGTACAACCGTTTTCTATATCTAGACTAACGAGATCCGTCGTTGTACAACCGTCTTCTATATCTATACTAAAGAGATCCGTCTGTACAACCGTCTTCTATATCTAGACTAACGAGATCCGTCTGTACAACCGTCTTCTATATCCAGACTAACGAGATCCGTCGCTGTACAACCGTCTTCTATATCTAGACTAACGAGATCTCTCGTTGTGCAACCGTCTTCTATATCTAGACTAACGAGATCCGTCTGTACAACCGTCTTCTATATCTAGACTAACGAGATCCGTCGTTGTACAACCGTTTTCCATATCTAGACTAACGAGATCCGTCGTTGTACAACCGTCTTCTATATCTAGACTAACGAGATCCGTCGTTGTACAACCGTCTTCTATATCTAGACTAACGAGATCCGTCGTTGTACAACCGTCTTCTATATCTAGACTAACGAGATACGTCGTTGGACAAACGTCTTCAATATCTAGACTAACGAGATCCGTCTGTACAACCGTCTTCTATATCTACACTAACGAGATCTCTCGTTGTGCAACCGCCTTCTATATCTAGACTAACGAGATCCGTCTGTACAACCGTCTTCTATATCTAGACTACCGAGATCCGTCGTTGTACAACCGTCTTCTATATCTAGACTAACGAGATCTCTCGTTGTGCAACCTTCTTCTATATCTAGACTAACGAGATCTCTCGTTGTGCAACCTTCTTCTATATCTAGACTAACGAGATCCGTCTGTACAACCGTCTTCAATATCTAGACTAACGAGATCCGTCTGTACAACCGTCTTCTATATCTAGACTAACGAGATCCGTCGTTGTACAACCGTCTTCTATATCTCCACTAACGAGATCTCTCGTTGTACAACCGTCTTCTATATCTAGACTAACGAGATCCGTCGTTGTACAACCGTCTTCTATATCTCGACTAACGAGATCTCTCGTTGTACAACCGTCTTCTATATCTAGACTAACGAGATACGTCGTTGGACAAACGTCTTCAATATCTAGACTAACGAGATCCGTCTGTACAACCGTCTTCTATATCTAGACTAACGAGATCCGTCGTTGTACAACCGTCTTCTATATCTATACTAAAGAGATCCGTCTGTACAACCGTCTTCTATATCTAGACTAACGAGATCCGTCTGTACAACCGTCTTCTATATCTAGACTAACGAGATCCGTCGTTGTACAACCGTCTTCTATAACTAGACTAACGAGATCCGTCGTTGTACAACCGTCTTCTATATCTAGACTAACGAGATCCGTCGTTGTTCAACCGTCTTCTATATCTCGACTAACGAGATCTATCGTTGTACAACCGTCTTCTATATCTAGACTAACGAGATACGTCGTTGGATAAACGTCTTCAATATCTAGACCAACGAGATCCGTCTGTACAACTGTCTTCTATATCTAGACTAACGAGATCCGTCTGTACAACCGTCTTCTATATCTAGACTAACGAGATCCGTCGTTGTACAACCGTTTTCTATATCTAGACTAACGAGATCCGTCGTTGTACAACCGTCTTCTATATCTAGACTAACGAGATCCGTCGTTGTACAACCTTCTTCTATATCTAGACTAACGAGATCCGTCGTTGTACAACCGTCTTCTATATCTAGACTAACGAGATCTCTCGTTGTGCAACCGCCTTCTATATCTAGACTAACGAGATCCGTCTGTACAACCGTCTTCTATATCTAGACTAACGAGATCCGTCGTTGTACAACCGTCTTCTATATCTCGACTAACGAGATCTCTCGTTGTACAACCGTCTTCTATATCTAGACTAACGAGATCCGTCGTTGTACAACCGTCTTCTATATCCAGACTAACGAGATCCGTCGTTGTACAACCGTCTTCTATATCTAGACTAACGAGATCCGTCTGTACAACCGTCTTCTATATCTAGACTAACGAGATCCGTCTGTACAACCGTTTTCTATATCTAGACTACCGAGATCCGTCGTTGTACAACCGTCTTCTATATCTAGACTAACGAGATCTCTCGTTGTGCAACCGTCTTCTATATCTAGACTAACGAGATCCGTCTGTACAACCGTCTTCAATATCTAGACTAACGAGATCCGTCTGTACAACCGTCTTCTATATCTAGACTAACGAGATCCGTCGTTGTACAACCGTCTTCTATATCTAGACTAACGAGATCCGTCGTTGTACAAACGTCTTCTATATCTCGACTAACGAGATCTCTCGTTGTACAACCGTCTTCTATATCTAGACTAACGAGATACGTCGTTGGACAAAAGTCTTTAATATCTAGACTAACGAGATCCGTGTGTACAACCGTCTTCTATATCTAGACTAACGAGATCCGTCGTTGTACAACCGTCTTCTATATCTATACTAAAGAGATCCGTCTGTACAACCGTCTTCTATATCTAGACTAACGAGATCCGTCTGTACAACCGTCTTCTATATCTAGACTAACGAGATCCGTCGTTATACAACCGTCTTCTATATCTCGACTAACGAGATCTCTCGTTGTACAATCGTCTTCTATATCTAGACTAACGAGATCCGTCGTTGTACAACCGTTTTCTATATCTAGACTAACGAGATCCGTCGTTGTACAAGCGTCTTCTATATCTAGACTAACGAGATACGTCGTTGGACAAACGTCTTCAATATCTAGACTAACGAGAGATACGTCTGTACAACCGTCTTCTATATCTAGACTAACGAGATCTCTCGTTGTACAACCGTCTTCAATATCTAGACTAACGAGATCCGTCTGTACAACCGTTTTCTATATCTAGACTACCGAGATCCGTCGTTGTACAACCGTCTTCAATATCTAGACTAACGAGATCCGTCTGTACAACTGTCTTCTATATCTAGACTAACGAGATCCGTCTGTACAACTGTCTTCTATATCTAGACTAACGAGATCCGTCGTTGTACAACCGTTTTCTATAACTAGACTAACGAGATCCGTCGTTGTACAAGCGTCTTCTATATCTAGACTAACGAGATACGTCGTTGGACAAACGTCTTCAATATCTAGACTAACGAGAGATACGTCTGTACAACCGTTTTCTATATCTAGACTAACGAGATCCGTCTGTACAACCGTCTTCTATATCTAGACTAACGAGATCCGTCTGTACAACCGTCTTCTATATCTAGACTAACGATATCCGTCGTTGTACAATCGTCTTCTATATCTAGACTTACGAGATCCGTCGTTGTACAACCGTCTTCTATATCTAGACTAACGAGATCCGTCTGTACAACCGTCTTCTATATCTAGACTAACGAGATCCATCTGTACAACCGTTTTCTATATCTAGACTACCGAGATCCGTCGTTGTACAACCGTCTTCTATATCTAGACTAACGAGATCTCTCGTTGTGCAACCGTCTTTTATATCAAGACTAACGAGATCCGTCTGTACAACCGTCTTTTATATCTAGACTAACGAGATCCGTCGTTGGACAAACGTCTTCAATATCTAGACTAACGAGATCCGTCGTTGTACAACCGTCATCTATATCTAGACTAACGAGATCCGTCGTTGTACAACCGTCTTCTATATCTAGACTAGCGAGATACGTCGTTGGACAAACGTCTTCAATATCTAGACTAACGAGAGATACGTCTGTACAACCGCTTTCTATATCTAGACTAACGAGATCCGTCTGTACAACCGTCTTCTATATCTAGACTAACGAGATCCGTCTGTACAACCGTCTTCTATATCTAGACTAACGAGATCCGTCGTTGTACAATCGTCTTCTATATCTAGACTGACGAGATCCGTCGTTGTACAACCGTCTTCTATAACTAGACTAACGAGATCCGTCGTTGTACAACCGTCTTCTATATCTAGACTAACGAGATCCGTCTGTACAACCGTTTTCTATATCTAGACTACCGAGATCCGTCGTTGTACAACCGTTTTCTATATCTAGACTAACGAGATCCGTCGTTGTACAACCGTCTTCTATATCTAGACTAACGAGATCCGTCGTTGTACAACCGTCTTCTATATCTAGACTAACGAGATCCGTCGTTGTACAACCGTTTTCTATATCTAGACTAACGAGATACGTCGTTGGACAAACGTCTTCAATATCTAGACTAACGAGATCCGTCTGTACAACCGTTTTCTATATCTAGACTAACGAGATCCGTCGTTGTACAACCGTCTTCTATATCTATACTAAAGAGATCCGTCTGTACAACCGTCTTCTATATCTAGACTAACGAGATCCGTCTGTACAACCGTCTTCTATATCCAGACTAACGAGATCCGTCGCTGTACAACCGTCTTCTATATCTAGACTAACGAGATCTCTCGTTGTGCAACCGTCTTCTATATCTAGACTAACGAGATCCGTCTGTACAACCGTCTTCTATATCTAGACTAACGAGATCCGTCGTTGTACAACCGTTTTCCATATCTAGACTAACGAGATCCGTCGTTGTACAACCGTCTTCTATATCTAGACTAACGAGATCCGTCGTTGTACAACCGTCTTCTATATCTAGACTAACGAGATCCGTCGTTGTACAACCGTCTTCTATATCTAGACTAACGAGATACGTCGTTGGACAAACGTCTTCAATATCTAGACTAACGAGATCCGTCTGTACAACCGTCTTCTATATCTACACTAACGAGATCTCTCGTTGTGCAACCGCCTTCTATATCTAGACTAACGAGATCCGTCTGTACAACCGTCTTCTATATCTAGACTACCGAGATCCGTCGTTGTACAACCGTCTTCTATATCTAGACTAACGAGATCTCTCGTTGTGCAACCTTCTTCTATATCTAGACTAACGAGATCTCTCGTTGTGCAACCTTCTTCTATATCTAGACTAACGAGATCCGTCTGTACAACCGTCTTCAATATCTAGACTAACGAGATCCGTCTGTACAACCGTCTTCTATATCTAGACTAACGAGATCCGTCGTTGTACAACCGTCTTCTATATCTCCACTAACGAGATCTCTCGTTGTACAACCGTCTTCTATATCTAGACTAACGAGATCCGTCGTTGTACAACCGTCTTCTATATCTCGACTAACGAGATCTCTCGTTGTACAACCGTCTTCTATATCTAGACTAACGAGATACGTCGTTGGACAAACGTCTTCAATATCTAGACTAACGAGATCCGTCTGTACAACCGTCTTCTATATCTAGACTAACGAGATCCGTCGTTGTACAACCGTCTTCTATATCTATACTAAAGAGATCCGTCTGTACAACCGTCTTCTATATCTAGACTAACGAGATCCGTCTGTACAACCGTCTTCTATATCTAGACTAACGAGATCCGTCGTTGTACAACCGTCTTCTATAACTAGACTAACGAGATCCGTCGTTGTACAACCGTCTTCTATATCTAGACTAACGAGATCCGTCGTTGTTCAACCGTCTTCTATATCTCGACTAACGAGATCTATCGTTGTACAACCGTCTTCTATATCTAGACTAACGAGATACGTCGTTGGATAAACGTCTTCAATATCTAGACCAACGAGATCCGTCTGTACAACTGTCTTCTATATCTAGACTAACGAGATCCGTCTGTACAACCGTCTTCTATATCTAGACTAACGAGATCCGTCGTTGTACAACCGTTTTCTATATCTAGACTAACGAGATCCGTCGTTGTACAACCGTCTTCTATATCTAGACTAACGAGATCCGTCGTTGTACAACCTTCTTCTATATCTAGACTAACGAGATCCGTCGTTGTACAACCGTCTTCTATATCTAGACTAACGAGATCTCTCGTTGTGCAACCGCCTTCTATATCTAGACTAACGAGATCCGTCTGTACAACCGTCTTCTATATCTAGACTAACGAGATCCGTCGTTGTACAACCGTCTTCTATATCTCGACTAACGAGATCTCTCGTTGTACAACCGTCTTCTATATCTAGACTAACGAGATCCGTCGTTGTACAACCGTCTTCTATATCCAGACTAACGAGATCCGTCGTTGTACAACCGTCTTCTATATCTAGACTAACGAGATCCGTCTGTACAACCGTCTTCTATATCTAGACTAACGAGATCCGTCTGTACAACCGTTTTCTATATCTAGACTACCGAGATCCGTCGTTGTACAACCGTCTTCTATATCTAGACTAACGAGATCTCTCGTTGTGCAACCGTCTTCTATATCTAGACTAACGAGATCCGTCTGTACAACCGTCTTCAATATCTAGACTAACGAGATCCGTCTGTACAACCGTCTTCTATATCTAGACTAACGAGATCCGTCGTTGTACAACCGTCTTCTATATCTAGACTAACGAGATCCGTCGTTGTACAAACGTCTTCTATATCTCGACTAACGAGATCTCTCGTTGTACAACCGTCTTCTATATCTAGACTAACGAGATACGTCGTTGGACAAAAGTCTTTAATATCTAGACTAACGAGATCCGTGTGTACAACCGTCTTCTATATCTAGACTAACGAGATCCGTCGTTGTACAACCGTCTTCTATATCTATACTAAAGAGATCCGTCTGTACAACCGTCTTCTATATCTAGACTAACGAGATCCGTCTGTACAACCGTCTTCTATATCTAGACTAACGAGATCCGTCGTTATACAACCGTCTTCTATATCTCGACTAACGAGATCTCTCGTTGTACAATCGTCTTCTATATCTAGACTAACGAGATCCGTCGTTGTACAACCGTCTTCTATATCTCCACTAACGAGATCTCTCGTTGTACAACCGTCTTCTATATCTAGACTAACGAGATCCGTCGTTGTACAACCGTCTTCTATATCTCGACTAACGAGATCTCTCGTTGTACAACTGTCTTCTATATCTAGACTAACGAGATCCGTCTGTACAACCGTCTTCTATATCTAGACTAACGAGATCCGTCGTTGTACAACCGTTTTCTATATCTAGACTAACGAGATCCGTCGTTGTACAAGCGTCTTCTATATCTAGACTAACGAGATACGTCGTTGGACAAACGTCTTCAATATCTAGACTAACGAGAGATACGTCTGTACAACCGTTTTCTATATCTAGACTAACGAGATCCGTCTGTACAACCGTCTTCTATATCTAGACTAACGAGATCCGTCTGTACAACCGTCTTCTATATCTAGACTAACGAGATCCGTCGTTGTTCAATCGTCTTCTATATCTAGACTTACGAGATCCGTCGTTGTACAACCGTCTTCTATATCTAGACTAACGAGATCCGTCTGTACAACCGTCTTCTATATCTAGACTAACGAGATCCATCTGTACAACCGTTTTCTATATCTAGACTACCGAGATCCGTCGTTGTACAACCGTCTTCTATATCTAGACTAACGAGATCTCTCGTTGTGCAACCGTCTTTTATATCAAGACTAACGAGATCCGTCTGTACAACCGTCTTTTATATCTAGACTAACGAGATCCGTCGTTGGACAAACGTCTTCAATATCTAGACTAACGAGATCCGTCGTTGTACAACCGTCATCTATATCTAGACTAACGAGATCCGTCGTTGTACAACCGTCTTCTATATCTAGACTAGCGAGATACGTCGTTGGACAAACGTCTTCAATATCTAGACTAACGAGAGATACGTCTGTACAACCGCTTTCTATATCTAGACTAACGAGATCCGTGTGTACAACCGTCTTCTATATCTAGACTAACGAGATCCGTCTGTACAACCGTCTTCTATATCTAGACTAACGAGATCCGTCGTTGTACAATCGTCTTCTATATCTAGACTGACGAGATCCGTCGTTGTACAACCGTCTTCTATAACTAGACTAACGAGATCCGTCGTTGTACAACCGTCTTCTATATCTAGACTAACGAGATCCGTCTGTACAACCGTTTTCTATATCTAGACTACCGAGATCCGTCGTTGTACAACCGTTTTCTATATCTAGACTAACGAGATCCGTCGTTGTACAACCGTCTTCTATATCTAGACTAACGAGATCCGTCGTTGTACAACCGTCTTCTATATCTAGACTAACGAGATCCGTCGTTGTACAACCGTTTTCTATATCTAGACTAACGAGATACGTCGTTGGACAAACGTCTTCAATATCTAGACTAACGAGATCCGTCTGTACAACCGTTTTCTATATCTAGACTAACGAGATCCGTCGTTGTACAACCGTCTTCTATATCTATACTAAAGAGATCCGTCTGTACAACCGTCTTCTATATCTAGACTAACGAGATCCGTCTGTACAACCGTCTTCAATATCTAGACTAACGAGATCCGTCTGTACAACCGTCTTCTATATCTAGACTAACGAGATCCGTCGTTGTACAACCGTCTTCTATATCTAGACTAACGAGATCCGTCGTTGTACAACCGTCTTCTATATCTCGACTAACGAGATCTCTCGTTGTACAACCGTCTTCTATATCTAGACTAACGAGATACGTCGTTGGACAAAAGTCTTTAATATCTAGACTAACGAGATCCGTGTGTACAACCGTCTTCTATATCTAGACTAACGAGATCCGTCGTTGTACAACCGTCTTCTATATCTATACTAAAGAGATCCGTCTGTACAACCGTCTTCTATATCTAGACTAACGAGATCCGTCTGTACAACCGTCTTCTATATCTAGACTAACGAGATCCGTCGTTATACAACCGTCTTCTATATCTCGACTAACGAGATCTCTCGTTGTACAAACGTCTTCAATATCTAGACTAACGAGATCCGTCTGTACAACTGTCTTCTATATCTAGACTAACGAGATCCGTCTGTACAACCGTCTTCTATATCTAGACTAACGAGATCCGTCGTTGTACAACCGTTTTCTATATCTAGACTAACGAGATCCGTCGTTGTACAACCGTCTTCTATATCTAGACTAACGAGATCCGTCGTTGTACAACCGTCTTCTATATCTCGACTAACGAGATCTCTCGTTGTACAACCGTCTTCTATATCTAGACTAACGAGATCCGTCGTTGTACAAGCGTCTTCTATATCTCGACTAACGAGATCTCTCGTTGTACAACCGTCTTCTATATCTAGACTAACGAGATACGTCGTTGGACAAACGTCTTCAATATCTAGACTAACGAGATCCGTCTGTACAACCGTCTTCTATATCTAGACTAACGAGATCCGTCTGTACAACCGTTTTCTATATCTAGACTACGTAGATCCGTCGTTGTACAACCGTCTTCTATATCTAGACTAACGAGATCACTCGTTGTGCAACCGTCTTCTATATCTAGACTAACGAGATCCGTCTGTACAACCGTCTTCTATATCTAGACTAACGAGATCCGTCGTTGTACAACCGTCTTCTATATCTCGACTAACGAGATCTCTCGTTGTACAACCGTCTTCTATATCTAGACTAACGAGATCCGTCGTTGTACAACCGTCTTCTATATCTCGACTAACGAGATCTCTCGTTGTACAACCGTCTTCTATATCTAGACTAACGAGATACGTCGTTGGACAAACGTCTTCAATATCTAGACTAACGAGATCCGTCTGTACAACCGTCTTCTATATCTACACTAACGAGATCTCTCGTTGTGCAACCGCCTTCTATATCTAGACTAACGAGATCCGTCTGTACAACCGTCTTCTATATCTAGACTACCGAGATCCGTCGTTGTACAACCGTCTTCTATATCTAGACTAACGAGATCTCTCGTTGTGCAACCTTCTTCTATATCTAGACTAACGGGATCCGTCTGTACAACCGTCTTCAATATCTAGACTAACGAGATCCGTCTGTACAACCGTCTTCTATATCTAGACTAACGAGATCCGTCGTTGTACAACCGTCTTCTATATCTCCACTAACGAGATCTCTCGTTGTACAACCGTCTTCTATATCTAGACTAACGAGATCCGTCGTTGTACAACCGTCTTCTATATCTCGACTAACGAGATCTCTCGTTGTACAACCGTCTTCTATATCTAGACTAACGAGATACGTCGTTGGACAAACGTCTTCAATATCTAGACTAACGAGATCCGTCTGTACAACCGTCTTCTATATCTAGACTAACGAGATCCGTCGTTGTACAACCGTCTTCTATATCTAGACTAACGAGATCCGTCTGTACAACCGTCTTCTATATCTCGACTAACGAGATCTCTCGTTGTACAACCGTCTTCTATATCTAGACTAACGAGATCCGTCGTTGTACAACCGTCTTCTATATCTCGACTAACGAGATCTCTCGTTGTACAACCGTCTTCTATATCTAGACTAACGAGATACGTTGTTGGACAACCGTCTTCTATATCTAGACTAACGAGATCTCTCGTTGTGCAACCGTCTTCTATATCTAGACTAACGAGATCCGTCTGTACAACCGTCTTCTATATCTAGACTAACGAGATCCGTCGTTGTACAACCGTTTTCCATATCTAGACTAACGAGATCCGTCGTTGTACAACCGTCTTCTATATCTAGACTAACGAGATCCGTCGTTGTACAACCGTCTTCTATATCTAGACTAACGAGATCCGTCGTTGTACAACCGTCTTCTATATCTAGACTAACGAGATACGTCGTTGGACAAACGTCTTCAATATCTAGACTAACGAGATCCGTCTGTACAACCGTCTTCTATATCTACACTAACGAGATCTCTCGTTGTGCAACCGCCTTCTATATCTAGACTAACGAGATCCGTCTGTACAACCGTCTTCTATATCTAGACTACCGAGATCCGTCGTTGTACAACCGTCTTCTATATCTAGACTATCGAGATCTCTCGTTGTGCAACCTTCTTCTATATCTAGACTAACGAGATCCGTCGTTGTACAACCGTCTTCTATATCTCGACTACCGAGATCCGTCGTTGTACAACCGTCTTCTATATCTAGACTAACGAGATACGTCGTTGGACAAACGTCTTCAATATCTAGACTAACGAGATCCGTCTGTACAACCGTCTTCTATATCTAGACTACCGAGATCCGTCGTTGTACAACCGTCTTCTATATCTAGACTAACGAGATCTCTCGTTGTGCAACCTTCTTCTATATCTAGACTAACGAGATCCGTCGTTGTACAACCGTCTTCTATATCTCGACTACCGAGATCCGTCGTTGTACAACCGTCTTCTATATCTAGACTAACGAGATCCGTCTGTACAACCGTCTTCTATATCTCGACTAACGAGATCTCTCGTTGTACAACCGTCTTCTATATCTAGACTAACGAGATCCGTCGTTGTACAACCGTCTTCTATATCTCGACTAACGAGATCTCTCGTTGTACAAACGTCTTCTATATCTAGACTAACGAGATACGTTGTTGGACAACCGTCTTCTATATCTAGACTAACGAGATCTCTCGTTGTGCAACCGTCTTCTATATCTAGACTAACGAGATCCGTCTGTACAACCGTCTTCTATATCTAGACTAACGAGATCTCTCGTTGTGCAACCTTCTTCTATATCTAGACTAACGAGATCCGTCGTTGTACAACCGTCTTCTATATCTCGACTACCGAGATCCGTCGTTGTACAACCGTCTTCTATATCTAGACTAACGAGATACGTCGTTGGACAAACGTCTTCAATATCTAGACTAACGAGATCCGTCTGTACAACCGTCTTCTATATCTACACTAACGAGATCTCTCGTTGTGCAACCGTCTTCTATATCTAGACTAACGAGATCCGTCTGTACAACCGTCTTCTATATCTAGACTAACGAGATCCGTCGTTGTACAACCGTTTTCCATATCTAGACTAACGAGATCCGTCGTTGTACAACCGTCTTCTATATCTAGACTAACGAGATCTCTCGTTGTGCAACCGTCTTTTATATCAAGACTAACGAGATCCGTCTGTACAACCGTCTTTTATATCTAGACTAACGAGATCCGTCGTTGGACAAACGTCTTCAATATCTAGACTAACGAGATCCGTCGTTGTACAACCGTCATCTATATCTAGACTAACGAGATCCGTCGTTGTACAACCGTCTTCTATATCTAGACTAGCGAGATACGTCGTTGGACAAACGTCTTCAATATCTAGACTAACGAGAGATACGTCTGTACAACCGCTTTCTATATCTAGACTAACGAGATCCGTGTGTACAACCGTCTTCTATATCTAGACTAACGAGATCCGTCTGTACAACCGTCTTCTATATCTAGACTAACGAGATCCGTCGTTGTACAATCGTCTTCTATATCTAGACTGACGAGATCCGTCGTTGTACAACCGTCTTCTATAACTAGACTAACGAGATCCGTCGTTGTACAACCGTCTTCTATATCTAGACTAACGAGATCCGTCTGTACAACCGTTTTCTATATCTAGACTACCGAGATCCGTCGTTGTACAACCGTTTTCTATATCTAGACTAACGAGATCCGTCGTTGTACAACCGTCTTCTATATCTAGACTAACGAGATCCGTCGTTGTACAACCGTCTTCTATATCTAGACTAACGAGATCCGTCGTTGTACAACCGTTTTCTATATCTAGACTAACGAGATACGTCGTTGGACAAACGTCTTCAATATCTAGACTAACGAGATCCGTCTGTACAACCGTTTTCTATATCTAGACTAACGAGATCCGTCGTTGTACAACCGTCTTCTATATCTATACTAAAGAGATCCGTCTGTACAACCGTCTTCTATATCTAGACTAACGAGATCCGTCTGTACAACCGTCTTCAATATCTAGACTAACGAGATCCGTCTGTACAACCGTCTTCTATATCTAGACTAACGAGATCCGTCGTTGTACAACCGTCTTCTATATCTAGACTAACGAGATCCGTCGTTGTACAACCGTCTTCTATATCTCGACTAACGAGATCTCTCGTTGTACAACCGTCTTCTATATCTAGACTAACGAGATACGTCGTTGGACAAAAGTCTTTAATATCTAGACTAACGAGATCCGTGTGTACAACCGTCTTCTATATCTAGACTAACGAGATACGTCGTTGGACAAAAGTCTTTAATATCTAGACTAACGAGATCCGTCTGTACAACCGTCTTCTATATCTAGACTAACGAGATCCGTCGTTATACAACCGTCTTCTATATCTCGACTAACGAGATCTCTCGTTGTACAAACGTCTTCAATATCTAGACTAACGAGATCCGTCTGTACAACTGTCTTCTATATCTAGACTAACGAGATCCGTCTGTACAACCGTCTTCTATATCTAGACTAACGAGATCCGTCGTTGTACAACCGTTTTCTATATCTAGACTAACGAGATCCGTCGTTGTACAACCGTCTTCTATATCTAGACTAACGAGATCCGTCGTTGTACAACCGTCTTCTATATCTCGACTAACGAGATCTCTCGTTGTACAACCGTCTTCTATATCTAGACTAACGAGATCCGTCGTTGTACAAGCGTCTTCTATATCTCGACTAACGAGATCCGTCGTTGTACAACCGTTTTCTATATCTAGACTAACGAGATACGTCGTTGGACAAACGTCTTCAATATCTAGACTAACGAGATCCGTCTGTACAACCGTTTTCTATATCTAGACTAACGAGATCCGTCGTTGTACAACCGTCTTCTATATCTATACTAAAGAGATCCGTCTGTACAACCGTCTTCTATATCTAGACTAACGAGATCCGTCGTTGTACAACCGTCTTCTATATCTAGACTAACGAGATCCGTCGTTGTACAACCGTCTTCTATATCTCGACTAACGAGATCTCTCGTTGTACAACCGTCTTCTATATCTAGACTAACGAGATACGTCGTTGGACAAAAGTCTTTAATATCTAGACTAACGAGATCCGTGTGTACAACCGTCTTCTATATCTAGACTAACGAGATACGTCGTTGGACAAAAGTCTTTAATATCTAGACTAACGAGATCCGTCTGTACAACCGTCTTCTATATCTAGACTAACGAGATCCGTCGTTATACAACCGTCTTCTATATCTCGACTAACGAGATCTCTCGTTGTACAAACGTCTTCAATATCTAGACTAACGAGATCCGTCTGTACAACTGTCTTCTATATCTAGACTAACGAGATCCGTCTGTACAACCGTCTTCTATATCTAGACTAACGAGATCCGTCGTTGTACAACCGTTTTCTATATCTAGACTAACGAGATCCGTCGTTGTACAACCGTCTTCTATATCTAGACTAACGAGATCCGTCGTTGTACAACCGTCTTCTATATCTCGACTAACGAGATCTCTCGTTGTACAACCGTCTTCTATATCTAGACTAACGAGATCCGTCGTTGTACAAGCGTCTTCTATATCTCGACTAACGAGATCTCTCGTTGTACAACCGTCTTCTATATCTAGACTAACGAGATACGTCGTTGGACAAACGTCTTCAATATCTAGACTAACGAGATCCGTCTGTACAACCGTCTTCTATATCTAGACTAACGAGATCCGTCTGTACAACCGTTTTCTATATCTAGACTACGTAGATCCGTCGTTGTACAACCGTCTTCTATATCTAGACTAACGAGATCACTCGTTGTGCAACCGTCTTCTATATCTAGACTAACGAGATCCGTCTGTACAACCGTCTTCTATATCTAGACTAACGAGATCCGTCGTTGTACAACCGTCTTCTATATCTCGACTAACGAGATCTCTCGTTGTACAACCGTCTTCTATATCTAGACTAACGAGATCCGTCGTTGTACAACCGTCTTCTATATCTCGACTAACGAGATCTCTCGTTGTACAACCGTCTTCTATATCTAGACTAACGAGATACGTCGTTGGACAAACGTCTTCAATATCTAGACTAACGAGATCCGTCTGTACAACCGTCTTCTATATCTACACTAACAAGATCTCTCGTTGTGCAACCGCCTTCTATATCTAGACTAACGAGATCCGTCTGTACAACCGTCTTCTATATCTAGACTACCGAGATCCGTCGTTGTACAACCGTCTTCTATATCTAGACTAACGAGATCTCTCGTTGTGCAACCTTCTTCTATATCTAGACTAACGAGATCCGTCTGTACAACCGTCTTCAATATCTAGACTAACGAGATCCGTCTGTACAACCGTCTTCTATATCTAGACTAACGAGATCCGTCGTTGTACAACCGTCTTCTATATCTCCACTAACGAGATCTCTCGTTGTACAACCGTCTTCTATATCTAGACTAACGAGATCCGTCGTTGTACAACCGTCTTCTATATCTCGACTAACGAGATCTCTCGTTGTACAACCGTCTTCTATATCTAGACTAACGAGATACGTCGTTGGACAAACGTCTTCAATATCTAGACTAACGAGATCCGTCTGTACAACCGTCTTCTATATCTAGACTAACGAGATCCGTCGTTGTACAACCGTCTTCTATATCTAGACTAACGAGATCCGTCTGTACAACCGTCTTCTATATCTCGACTAACGAGATCTCTCGTTTTACAACCGTCTTCTATATCTAGACTAACGAGATCCGTCGTTGTACAACCGTCTTCTATATCTCGACTAACGAGATCTCTCGTTGTACAACCGTCTTCTATATCTAGACTAACGAGATACGTTGTTGGACAACCGTCTTCTATATCTAGACTAACGAGATCTCTCGTTGTGCAACCGTCTTCTATATCTAGACTAACGAGATCCGTCTGTACAACCGTCTTCTATATCTAGACTAACGAGATCCGTCGTTGTACAACCGTTTTCCATATCTAGACTAACGAGATCCGTCGTTGTACAACCGTCTTCTATATCTAGACTAACGAGATCCGTCGTTGTACAACCGTCTTCTATATCTAGACTAACGAGATCCGTCGTTGTACAACCGTCTTCTATATCTAGACTAACGAGTTACGTCGTTGGACAAACGTCTTCAATATCTAGACTAACGAGATCCGTCTGTACAACCGTCTTCTATATCTACACTAACGAGATCTCTCGTTGTGCAACCGCCTTCTATATCTAGACTAACGAGATCCGTCTGTACAACCGTCTTCTATATCTAGACTACCGAGATCCGTCGTTGTACAACCGTCTTCTATATCTAGACTAACGAGATCTCTCGTTGTGCAACCTTCTTCTATATCTAGACTAACGAGATCCGTCGTTGTACAACCGTCTTCTATATCTCGACTACCGAGATCCGTCGTTGTACAACCGTCTTCTATATCTAGACTAACGAGATACGTCGTTGGACAAACGTCTTCAATATCTAGACTAACGAGATCCGTCTGTACAACCGTCTTCTATATCTAGACTACCGAGATCCGTCGTTGTACAACCGTCTTCTATATCTAGACTAACGAGATCTCTCGTTGTGCAACCTTCTTCTATATCTAGACTAACGAGATCCGTCGTTGTACAACCGTCTTCTATATCTCGACTACCGAGATCCGTCGTTGTACAACCGTCTTCTATATCTAGACTAACGAGATCCGTCTGTACAACCGTCTTCTATATCTCGACTAACGAGATCTCTCGTTGTACAACCGTCTTCTATATCTAGACTAACGAGATCCGTCGTTGTACAACCGTCTTCTATATCTCGACTAACGAGATCTCTCGTTGTACAACCGTCTTCTATATCTAGACTAACGAGATACGTTGTTGGACAACCGTCTTCTATATCTAGACTAACGAGATCTCTCGTTGTGCAACCGTCTTCTATATCTAGACTAACGAGATCCGTCTGTACAACCGTCTTCTATATCTAGACTAACGAGATCTCTCGTTGTGCAACCTTCTTCTATATCTAGACTAACGAGATCCGTCGTTGTACAACCGTCTTCTATATCTCGACTACCGAGATCCGTCGTTGTACAACCGTCTTCTATATCTAGACTAACGAGATACGTCGTTGGACAAACGTCTTCAATATCTAGACTAACGAGATCCGTCTGTACAACCGTCTTCTATATCTACACTAACGAGATCTCTCGTTGTGCAACCGTCTTCTATATCTAGACTAACGAGATCCGTCTGTACAACCGTCTTCTATATCTAGACTAACGAGATCCGTCGTTGTACAACCGTTTTCCATATCTAGACTAACGAGATCCGTCGTTGTACAACCGTCTTCTATATCTAGACTAACGAGATCCGTCGTTGTACAACCGTCTTCTATATCTAGACTACCGAGATCCGTCGTTGTACAACCGTCTTCTATATCTAGACTAACGAGATCTCTCGTTGTGCAACCTTCTTCTATATCTAGACTAACGAGATCCGTCTGTACAACCGTCTTCAATATCTAGACTAACGAGATCCGTCTGTACAACCGTCTTCTATATCTAGACTAACGAGATCCGTCGTTGTACAACCGTCTTCTATATCTCCACTAACGAGATCTCTCGTTGTACAACCGTCTTCTATATCTAGACTAACGAGATCCGTCGTTGTACAACCGTCTTCTATATCTCGACTAACGAGATCTCTCGTTGTACAACCGTCTTCTATATCTAGACTAACGAGATACGTCGTTGGACAAACGTCTTCAATATCTAGACTAACGAGATCCGTCTGTACAACCGTCTTCTATATCTAGACTAACGAGATCCGTCGTTGTACAACCGTCTTCTATATCTAGACTAACGAGATCCGTCTGTACAACCGTCTTCTATATCTCGACTAACGAGATCTCTCGTTTTACAACCGTCTTCTATATCTAGACTAACGAGATCCGTCGTTGTACAACCGTCTTCTATATCTCGACTAACGAGATCTCTCGTTGTACAACCGTCTTCTATATCTAGACTAACGAGATACGTTGTTGGACAACCGTCTTCTATATCTAGACTAACGAGATCTCTCGTTGTGCAACCGTCTTCTATATCTAGACTAACGAGATCCGTCTGTACAACCGTCTTCTATATCTAGACTAACGAGATCCGTCGTTGTACAACCGTTTTCCATATCTAGACTAACGAGATCCGTCGTTGTACAACCGTCTTCTATATCTAGACTAACGAGATCCGTCGTTGTACAACCGTCTTCTATATCTAGACTAACGAGATCCGTCGTTGTACAACCGTCTTCTATATCTAGACTAACGAGTTACGTCGTTGGACAAACGTCTTCAATATCTAGACTAACGAGATCCGTCTGTACAACCGTCTTCTATATCTACACTAACGAGATCTCTCGTTGTGCAACCGCCTTCTATATCTAGACTAACGAGATCCGTCTGTACAACCGTCTTCTATATCTAGACTACCGAGATCCGTCGTTGTACAACCGTCTTCTATATCTAGACTAACGAGATCTCTCGTTGTGCAACCTTCTTCTATATCTAGACTAACGAGATCCGTCGTTGTACAACCGTCTTCTATATCTCGACTACCGAGATCCGTCGTTGTACAACCGTCTTCTATATCTAGACTAACGAGATACGTCGTTGGACAAACGTCTTCAATATCTAGACTAACGAGATCCGTCTGTACAACCGTCTTCTATATCTAGACTACCGAGATCCGTCGTTGTACAACCGTCTTCTATATCTAGACTAACGAGATCTCTCGTTGTGCAACCTTCTTCTATATCTAGACTAACGAGATCCGTCGTTGTACAACCGTCTTCTATATCTCGACTACCGAGATCCGTCGTTGTACAACCGTCTTCTATATCTAGACTAACGAGATCCGTCTGTACAACCGTCTTCTATATCTCGACTAACGAGATCTCTCGTTGTACAACCGTCTTCTATATCTAGACTAACGAGATCCGTCGTTGTACAACCGTCTTCTATATCTCGACTAACGAGATCTCTCGTTGTACAACCGTCTTCTATATCTAGACTAACGAGATACGTTGTTGGACAACCGTCTTCTATATCTAGACTAACGAGATCTCTCGTTGTGCAACCGTCTTCTATATCTAGACTAACGAGATCCGTCTGTACAACCGTCTTCTATATCTAGACTATCGAGATCTCTCGTTGTGCAACCTTCTTCTATATCTAGACTAACGAGATCCGTCGTTGTACAACCGTCTTCTATATCTCGACTACCGAGATCCGTCGTTGTACAACCGTCTTCTATATCTAGACTAACGAGATACGTCGTTGGACAAACGTCTTCAATATCTAGACTAACGAGATCCGTCTGTACAACCGTCTTCTATATCTACACTAACGAGATCTCTCGTTGTGCAACCGTCTTCTATATCTAGACTAACGAGATCCGTCTGTACAACCGTCTTCTATATCTAGACTAACGAGATCCGTCGTTGTACAACCGTTTTCCATATCTAGACTAACGAGATCCGTCGTTGTACAACCGTCTTCTATATCTAGACTAACGAGATCCGTCGTTGTACAACCGTCTTCTATATCTAGACTAACGAGATCCGTCGTTGTACAACCGTCTTCTATATCTAGACTAACGAGATCCGTCGTTGTACAACCGTCTTCTATATCTCCACTAACGAGATCTCTCGTTGTACAACCGTCTTCTATATCTAGACTAACGAGATCCGTCGTTGTACAACCGTCTTCCATATCTCGACTAACGAGATCTCTCGTTGTACAAACGTCTTCTATATCTAGACTAACGAGATACGTCGTTGGACAAACGTCTTCAATATCTAGACTAACGAGATCCGTCTGTACAACCGTCTTCTATATCTAGACTAACGAGATCCGTCGTTGTACAACCGTCTTCTATATCTAGACTAACGAGATCCGTCGTTGTACAACCGTCTTCTATATCTCGACTAACGAGATCTCTCGTTGTACAACCGTCTTCTATATCTAGACTAACGAGATCCGTCGTTGTACAACCGTCTTCTATATCTAGACTACCGAGATCCGTCGTTGTACAACCGTCTTCTATATCTAGACTAACGAGATCTCTCGTTGTGCAACCTTCTTCTATATCTAGACTAACGAGATCCGTCTGTACAACCGTCTTCAATATCTAGACTAACGAGATCCGTCTGTACAACCGTCTTCTATATCTAGACTAACGAGATCCGTCGTTGTACAACCGTCTTCTATATCTCCACTAACGAGATCTCTCGTTGTACAACCGTCTTCTATATCTAGACTAACGAGATCCGTCGTTGTACAACCGTCTTCTATATCTCGACTAACGAGATCTCTCGTTGTACAACCGTCTTCTATATCTAGACTAACGAGATCTCTCGTTGTACAACCGTCTTCAATATCTAGACTAACGAGATCCGTCTGTACAACCGTTTTCTATATCTAGACTACCGAGATCCGTCGTTGTACAACCGTCTTCAATATCTAGACTAACGAGATCCGTCTGTACAACTGTCTTCTATATCTAGACTAACGAGATCCGTCTGTACAACTGTCTTCTATATCTAGACTAACGAGATCCGTCGTTGTACAACCGTTTTCTATATCTAGACTAACGAGATCCGTCGTTGTACAAGCGTCTTCTATATCTAGACTAACGAGATACGTCGTTGGACAAACGTCTTCAATATCTAGACTAACGAGAGATACGTCTGTACAACCGTTTTCTATATCTAGACTAACGAGATCCGTCTGTACAACCGTCTTCTATATCTAGACTAACGAGATCCGTCTGTACAACCGTCTTCTATATCTAGACTAACGAGATCCGTCGTTGTACAATCGTCTTCTATATCTAGACTTACGAGATCCGTCGTTGTACAACCGTCTTCTATATCTAGACTAACGAGATCCGTCTGTACAACCGTCTTCTATATCTAGACTAACGAGATCCATCTGTACAACCGTTTTCTATATCTAGACTACCGAGATCCGTCGTTGTACAATCGTCTTCTATATCTAGACTGACGAGATCCGTCGTTGTACAACCGTCTTCTATAACTAGACTAACGAGATCCGTCGTTGTACAACCGTCTTCTATATCTAGACTAACGAGATCCGTCTGTACAACCGTCTTCAATATCTAGACTAACGAGATCCGTCTGTACAACCGTCTTCTATATCTAGACTAACGAGATCCGTCGTTGTACAACCGTCTTCCATATCTAGACTAACGAGATCCGTCGTTGTACAACCGTCTTCTATATCTAGACTAACGAGATCCGTCGTTGTACAACCGTCTTCTATATCTAGACTAACGAGATCCGTCGTTGTACAACCGTCTTCTATATCTAGACTAACGAGATCCGTCGTTGTACAACCGTCTTCCATATCTAGACTAACGAGATCCGTCGTTGTACAACCGTCTTCTATATCTCCACTAACGAGATCTCTCGTTGTACAACCGTCTTCTATATCTAGACTAACGAGATCCGTCGTTGTACAACCGTCTTCCATATCTCGACTAACGAGATCTCTCGTTGTACAAACGTCTTCTATATCTAGACTAACGAGATACGTCGTTGGACAAACGTCTTCAATATCTAGACTAACGAGATCCGTCTGTACAACCGTCTTCTATATCTAGACTAACGAGATCCGTCGTTGTACAACCGTCTTCTATATCTAGACTAACGAGATCCGTCGTTGTACAACCGTCTTCTATATCTCGACTAACGAGATCTCTCGTTGTACAACCGTCTTCTATATCTAGACTAACGAGATCCGTCGTTGTACAACCGTCTTCTATATCTAGACTACCGAGATCCGTCGTTGTACAACCGTCTTCTATATCTAGACTAACGAGATCTCTCGTTGTGCAACCTTCTTCTATATCTAGACTAACGAGATCCGTCTGTACAACCGTCTTCAATATCTAGACTAACGAGATCCGTCTGTACAACCGTCTTCTATATCTAGACTAACGAGATCCGTCGTTGTACAACCGTCTTCTATATCTCCACTAACGAGATCTCTCGTTGTACAACCGTCTTCTATATCTAGACTAACGAGATCCGTCGTTGTACAACCGTCTTCTATATCTCGACTAACGAGATCTCTCGTTGTACAACCGTCTTCTATATCTAGACTAACGAGATCTCTCGTTGTACAACCGTCTTCAATATCTAGACTAACGAGATCCGTCTGTACAACCGTTTTCTATATCTAGACTACCGAGATCCGTCGTTGTACAACCGTCTTCAATATCTAGACTAACGAGATCCGTCTGTACAACTGTCTTCTATATCTAGACTAACGAGATCCGTCTGTACAACTGTCTTCTATATCTAGACTAACGAGATCCGTCGTTGTACAACCGTTTTCTATATCTAGACTAACGAGATCCGTCGTTGTACAAGCGTCTTCTATATCTAGACTAACGAGATACGTCGTTGGACAAACGTCTTCAATATCTAGACTAACGAGAGATACGTCTGTACAACCGTTTTCTATATCTAGACTAACGAGATCCGTCTGTACAACCGTCTTCTATATCTAGACTAACGAGATCCGTCTGTACAACCGTCTTCTATATCTAGACTAACGAGATCCGTCGTTGTACAATCGTCTTCTATATCTAGACTTACGAGATCCGTCGTTGTACAACCGTCTTCTATATCTAGACTAACGAGATCCGTCTGTACAACCGTCTTCTATATCTAGACTAACGAGATCCATCTGTACAACCGTTTTCTATATCTAGACTACCGAGATCCGTCGTTGTACAATCGTCTTCTATATCTAGACTGACGAGATCCGTCGTTGTACAACCGTCTTCTATAACTAGACTAACGAGATCCGTCGTTGTACAACCGTCTTCTATATCTAGACTAACGAGATCCGTCTGTACAACCGTCTTCAATATCTAGACTAACGAGATCCGTCTGTACAACCGTCTTCTATATCTAGACTAACGAGATCCGTCGTTGTACAACCGTCTTCCATATCTAGACTAACGAGATCCGTCGTTGTACAACCGTCTTCTATATCTAGACTAACGAGATCCGTCGTTGTACAACCGTCTTCTATATCTAGACTAACGAGATCCGTCGTTGTACAACCGTCTTCTATATCTAGACTAACGAGATACGTCGTTGGACAAACGTCTTCAATATCTAGACTAACGAGATCCGTCTGTACAACCGTCTTCTATATCTACACTAACGAGATCTCTCGTTGTGCAACCGCCTTCTATATCTAGACTAACGAGATCCGTCTGTACAACCGTCTTCTATATCTAGACTACCGAGATCCGTCGTTGTACAACCGTCTTCTATATCTAGACTAACGAGATCTCTCGTTGTGCAACCTTCTTCTATATCTAGACTAACGAGATCCGTCGTTGTACAACCGTCTTCTATATCTCGACTACCGAGATCCGTCGTTGTACAACCGTCTTCTATATCTAGACTACCGAGATCCGTCGTTGTACAACCGTCTTCTATATCTAGACTAACGAGATCCGTCTGTACAACCGTCTTCTATATCTCGACTAACGAGATCTCTCGTTGTACAACCGTCTTCTATATCTAGACTAACGAGATCCGTCGTTGTACAACCGTCTTCTATATCTCGACTAACGAGATCTCTCGTTGTACAACCGTCTTCTATATCTAGACTAACGAGATACGTTGTTGGACAACCGTCTTCTATATCTAGACTAACGAGATCTCTCGTTGTGCAACCGTCTTCTATATCTAGACTAACGAGATCCGTCTGTACAACCGTCTTCTATATCTAGACTAACGAGATCTCTCGTTGTGCAACCTTCTTCTATATCTAGACTAACGAGATCCGTCGTTGTACAACCGTCTTCTATATCTCGACTACCGAGATCCGTCGTTGTACAACCGTCTTCTATATCTAGACTAACGAGATACGTCGTTGGACAAACGTCTTCAATATCTAGACTAACGAGATCCGTCTGTACAACCGTCTTCTATATCTACACTAACGAGATCTCTCGTTGTGCAACCGTCTTCTATATCTAGACTAACGAGATCCGTCTGTACAACCGTCTTCTATATCTAGACTAACGAGATCCGTCGTTGTACAACCGTTTTCCATATCTAGACTAACGAGATCCGTCGTTGTACAACCGTCTTCTATATCTAGACTAACGAGATCCGTCGTTGTACAACCGTCTTCTATATCTAGACTACCGAGATCCGTCGTTGTACAACCGTCTTCTATATCTAGACTAACGAGATCTCTCGTTGTGCAACCTTCTTCTATATCTAGACTAACGAGATCCGTCTGTACAACCGTCTTCAATATCTAGACTAACGAGATCCGTCTGTACAACCCTCTTCTATATCTAGACTAACGAGATCCGTCGTTGTACAACCGTCTTCTATATCTCCACTAACGAGATCTCTCGTTGTACAACCGTCTTCTATATCTAGACTAACGAGATCCGTCGTTGTACAACCGTCTTCTATATCTCGACTAACGAGATCTCTCGTTGTACAACCGTCTTCTATATCTAGACTAACGAGATCTCTCGTTGTACAACCGTCTTCAATATCTAGACTAACGAGATCCGTCTGTA